>JAQFVV010000063.1:3861080-4489793 GCA_028023455.1 Epiperipatus broadwayi | reverse complement strand
TGTACCAGTCCATACTCCCTGCGGAATTCTTTTCCTAATCTTGCACTGAGCACGAAGTGATCAAGATTCAACAGGTAAAGAAATGGATATCAATTTAGCCGATTGTCTGTACTCATGTGTATTGGTACTTCTAGCTAAATTGATAGAAAGAGTGGATTGACAGGACTCTTCCAGTTAAAAACACCCTTTAGTTGATATCTTATTTGAATGCCCGAATATTGAGAACAATGGCAAGTACACACCTTTGAAAAATCTATTTACAAAATAGACCTTTGCGCGCCACTTCTAGAAAAGAATCTAAAAAATGAATTTTTTCACCCTCCTAGAAGGGTGTGCAATACCATATGTTCCGCGGAGCATAAGAATAAGATATAACACCCCGGTAAAGCGATATCCCTTTGTGGCTAGCTCAGTCACTCTACATCTAGGGTCTTCAAATGGGTAAGTTAAATGATTATTACAGGTATGTGGTTGATAAGGAAAGAACACATTTTATCGATATAACTAATACTATAAAAACGAAACAAGTTTAATAATGTGATTAAATATTTATTTAGTCCCAAATACCCATTACCGTTTCATATAAATGATGATATAATAACAAAATACTAAATAATTAATTATCCCAATATATATAGATTTTCAAAGCGTTTAAATAGATAAAATCCAAATTTAAATAAGAACAATAATAATTCCCTAGAACTATTGACAATGTTTATAAGTAATGGAAGTGGTCTGAGCTCCTTTTACCCAATAGAAATAAATTTTAATTTGTGTGATTTGATATACAGATATGAGATTTTCTGTCATACAGGCATACGCTTTTACTGATAACTTTAAAACCTTGTTATCGATAGGAAATATAATAATAAAAACTATGCATATTTGCACAATGAAATATATCACTAATTATATAATTTCAACAAGTCAATGTGTTGCGTTGGCTCAGATACCCTATCGTACTCACCATAAGGTACTGTATCTATTTCTGTTTTGCCAAAGATAAATTTCTATACATGTATATACGTGCAGCCCAATTATACTCTTACTATTATTTAAATATAAAGTTATTAGAGTACTTGCTTGCAGGGAATCTATAATAAATCAATCCCTTCTTACACTCATCGTGAGGTGTAGCAGTCACAAAAAAAAAATAACTTAAAAAGGATATCCGGTTAAATACATTTTTAGATATTCAGCATGAGATATCGTATTTACCGAATATAATAAGCGTATGTACGCATACACATATATATACATGCATCTTTGTTGAAAATACTAATTTGAAATAGAAAAATTCACTCAAAGGATTTAAGTAAAAGCTTTACCATTTATGACCGCAATAACCGTAAATTTATACATATGCGAGAGACTCTCATTTTTAAATGATAAATAATAATAACAAAAAAAAATATATATATCCAATCAGAAATAGAAAAGTTAATTATTTCAATGTTAATAAATATCTTAAAATAAACTTATATCTGCGTCTTCATTCTTCTCCTCTGGGATGAGTGGGCTTCAAGTTAACTGGCTGTGTGGTGACGATTTCTTCCATTTAGTAAGGTGGCACTGGTCATCCTCCTGGGCGGTTGGAATTGGCGTGGTCACATCTGGGCGGCTTAGGACAGAGAAAGGGCGGTGCACTGACTAGTTGTCTACCCCACGGTCATTTTGCCGGAATCTCTAGTATATTGCTTCATATCCTCTTTTTTTTATATATCTAAATAGTAACGAGGATTATTTAATAAATTTTCATAGGCTGTCTCCAATAGTTATTCGAATCCACAAAGACAAGAGTTCTTAAAAGAACTGTATAAAAGATTTGTTCTAACGAATGTCACTAATAGTACTATTCATAAATGACT
This sequence comes from Epiperipatus broadwayi, assembly GCA_028023455.1. Taxonomy (NCBI): domain Eukaryota; kingdom Metazoa; phylum Onychophora; class Udeonychophora; order Euonychophora; family Peripatidae; genus Epiperipatus; species Epiperipatus broadwayi. The sequence continues at coordinate 4,487,925 of JAQFVV010000063.1, read as the reverse complement.
CTCAAAGTAGCTGATCGCTTGGAGAATTCTGGAGCAACGAACAGAATGACTTGCCCAGAATGGCTGCCAACGAAAGACTGAATCTCACTGCCCTGATCAAACTATATCAATCCCACTAGCCCCCTGAGAAGCATGAATCAGCCAATCCTTTCAATTTATCTTATCATTTAGATTATAACATTCCTTATTGATTACTCAGACCACTTGCTCACAAAATCAATTCAAAAGAATTTTTAAAAAGATAACAGTTTAATTAAAGCATTATCAAACATTTTGCTTTTGATCAGATTTTTGCACAAGCAATTAACATTCTTAGTTTACAGAATAAAATTAGTTTTTAGAAAAGTAATTACAAAAAAAAAAAAATATGTACAATTATATTGGAACAATTGCTTTTCTCTATTTGAATTTTTCAGAAAAAGCCAAATACATAAAATAACATATCATAAGACGTATACAAAAAGGAAATATAAAACCAAAAAAATACATGAGTTTACTACAATATTTTCTATGTCAATTTCATATTATTTAAATTGGTGTGTGTGGGTATTTTAATGCTCGGACCATTCCATTACTAAAATAGCACATTTATATATTTGTTGTGCTTAATATCTACAAATTCATAAATGTATCTGCTGTAATATTCTTTACAGCAGATTTTGTGCATGGACATTTGATAATGCCTGGCACACTTCATTAAATTTTATAATCTTAGCTAACATTTTAATTCACAAAACACTTACTGTAAAACTGCTATAAATGTTTTGGATAAAATAAATCATTTTGTTATACATTCATCTTAATATCAATATTTTTATCACCATTTTATTTAGTCTCATATATATATATATTGTAACGATATATAAATATGTCGTTACATTAATTTAAAATAAAAACTTAAAAGTTTGCAAATAAAAGTAAAAAACTAAACGCTAAAATTAAAAATGTTTGTTATACGTATATATTTCGCACAGATGCTAAACTTTAAAAAAATTTTTTTTTAATAAATAAAAAAAGATATTTGAATGTATTTTTTATAAAAAAAAAGATTTATAAAAGTATTTTAATAAAAAAATAACGTAAGTTAAAATAAAAACGGTATTAATTAATTCATGTAATCTATAAATGGAAATGATTGTTTATTAATTATCTAAAAGCTGTTTAATTAAAAAGTCAGATGGAAAGTTAGATAAGAGAAGAAAGGGATTTTAGCTTGTTCAATGGAAGCCAAATAAAGGCCCGGACTATAACAAAAAAACAGAACAGTGACATTTTTGTTCATGGAATCCATAGGAGGACTATAAGAAGAAAAAAATATTGAGTTCCAGTCAGAGAGTTTTTCCAACTTGATTTGATGACAATGGTAAGACGCACTTGCCATTCTCTCTCATATTTTTTTGTTTGTTTTAAAAAAAAAAAAAATGAAAAGACTGTGATACCGGAATGGAACCAGCTAATGCTACCTCCAGAACATTTTCTTCCAATGGAGACGCCGTGGGAATTGCCAATGGGAACATGGACCATATGAAATGAACAATTATTAAAAGCAATTAAGAACTTTCGTCCAGTTTTATAAATTGATAAACAAGCCAACTTAAAAGTTAAAATGGACTCTTATCTGACTTTTGTAAGTTTTTAAATCAAATTAATAATGTTTAATTTTATATGTTTTCCGATTGATAAACATCTTTTCCATTATTTTTTTTTCTTGTTGTAAATATTATTTAAATGCATGAAATTTAAGTTGTTTATAGACGCTTGCATGGATTCGTTTGCGGTTAATTATATTTTGGTTTTCATATTTGATCAAAATATATAGACATTCGATAAATAATGATACCTTACGGTGAGTATCTAAAATGTATTTATTCGGATGTCTTTTAAGTTATTGGTGACAACGCAAGTATCTTATGGTGAATACTAATGGGTTACTTATAAGTTTCCCTCTGCGATTGTCGGTATCAATAATTTTGTATTTTGATCGTTTATGTTTATTTTGAAATGTTTTTGACTGTGGAATCTATGTAATCGATCTATACCCAACATTTTTAAACTCATTTGTGCGAACGTATCTAAATGTTAAACTTAAGTCGGGCATGAATGGCTGTATAGATTTGTAAAGTTATATTAGGGGAGGGTAATCTTAGGTTATTTGTGTCGTTGTTGAATTGGGTCAATGGATTGGATATATTTGTGTAATTAGTAGATGTAGTGTGAGTTTCGCTACGTGCAGAATCGCTGTATACACCGCACCAACCCTTTGCCTATGGATGGGATTGTAAGTCGGCAAAAAGGATCGCGGTCCCTTCCTATGGAGTTTTTATTTTATAGTTCTTCTTGCTATACAGACGTCATATTCCTGTATTAGACAAGAGTCAATGTTTTCTTAAACTATATTGTTCAGATGTCCATTCCCGACAGTATAGTATCTTTGTGCTGTTGTATTTTCATGCTACCTTGAATACATAAATGTATCGGATGGATTGATGCCAGTTTGACTGCGAATTTTAGCCTAGGGTTAAATAGGGATAGAATGTTTTATTTTCAAATGCAGATCTATGTAGTCTATTCATACTTGACAATCTAAATAAAAAAAATTAAAATCATTGAAATTTATATAAATGTAAAATTAAAGAGTAATAAGAATATAAAAATCTAAAAATGTTAAACCTATTCCTCGAGTTTAGAATGATTTTATATGTGCGTAAATAAATATTTTATGTGTTAATTTCTGGCAGTGGCTTTTATTTTTTGATATTTAAGATATAAAATTAAGTAGATTTTATTATCTATGCGTACTCACTGAGCTAGTGACTTGGGCTAACGACCGGAATCAAATTTAGAACAAAGTGGAAATTTTTTTTCTTAAGAGACTATGTATCTGCCTACTTTATAAATTTTTCTAGGTTCAAATGCCTAGATGGCGCCCTGTAGTGCAGTTTACGTAAATCTAGCATTCTCCGGATCGTTACAACATATATATATTGAAACAGACATTATGTTTCACATATATGTTTAAGAAGAATCCCCCTCTTCAAATTAAAATGACATAGGTTAAAGTCCAAGTCAGACTAATAATATTTTAAGTCAGACTAATAATGTTTTAAAGGAAAACTAAATATTTTAAAGAGAGAAATAAAAGGTAATGGGATTTGACCGCAATTAAAATGATAATTTGTTAACTCATAACAATTTGATCAAATGAAAAAGAAAATCAAACTTTTTTTTAATGAAAGAAAAAGAAAAGCAAATACGTTTATATTTGCAATTAAAGAAAATATAAATCTTTCTTTATTAAAATTCATAAATTCAAGTTAAAAATCAATTAAATAAAAATCTTTAAACATTAAAACTCAGATTGAAGAAAACTTCTAAGGCAGAATAACTGTAGTATAATAATTAAAGGTATCAAGTCACTGTGCCACAGGCAAGAAAAACTAAGATTTGAAAATACATGTAAGACAGGTAATTGAAAATAGTCACTAGTTAAAAGTCTGCTCTCACCAAAAAGAAACTGTCCAATGATCTAGGGAATTAAAAAATGTGGACAAGAATGAAAAAGCATTGCCACCAATGGGAGAAATTCCCACCAAAAAGAAACTGCCCAATGATCTAGGGGATTAAAAAATGAGGACAAGAATGAAAAAGCATTGGTGCCAATTGGAGAAAAAAGGACATGTAAGGTGAATTCTTTTGGCAAGAGGGGGAGGAAAATATATAAATAGGCTGCAAAATTTGTTAGAAATTATTTAATTGATTCAGAGACACAAGATTTAGCTACAAGACTACTAGAAATGTGATTTAATAAAACCATCAAACAACTTAATGAAAAATCATCCTAATATGACAGTTGGCTAGACCCCCTGGTTCTCTCTCCATCTGCAAAACATGTGAACTCCAAGCCTTGCCTAGAAGTTTTAACCATTCAGTTTCAAGACAGCCCCCAGTTATTTAGAAATGCAGGGATAAACAAAGACATGACTTTAGAGGTAAGTAATTAGAAATGATTCATTTGCAATAAAATATGAATTAAAATTATAGCTATTAATTTTTATAAAACAAAAGAGAAAAAATTTTATATTATTAGTCTAAGTTTTTGCAATCAAGTATTAACTTCAGTCAAAAGTTGATGATAGTTTTTTTTATCTTTATTTAAAATGAAAACAAAAAAATGAAAATTATTACTTAATTACAAACACTCACACACATATATATGGGTTATATATTTCATTAGTTAAATGCCAATTATTTCATAAAATTTAAGACATGTTAAAATAATAGAAATACTGCTAATAATAATTGTAATAGGTATTTCAAATGAATCAGCTAAATGGAAATGTCAGTTACAAAAATCAGAGATATGATAAAAATAATAAAATGCTTGAATCATAAATACTTATGAGTGTGTTATCTATATCTTAATAAAATAACAAAATGTATGTGTATAAATATACATCTATACTTGATTGGATTATCAATGCTCCACAAACCTGGAATGGCTGATATTACCTGTTACTTACCTGTAATGATTCTTAAAAATATTAAATACTGTATGAATCATAAATGCTATATGCATGTTATATATATATAAACAGTCAGGTTGTTTCACATACATAATTTGAAGTTCTTCTCCCCCTCCCCCATTTAAGACTATCGAGATAAAATTAAAAAAAAACTGACACAGTTTCAAAAATAAAAGTTAAAATGAAGAAATAAAAAGATGACAGCAATTTAAAAATTAATATTTTACAGTATTGTTAAAATGCAATATTTTGCAAACGTTTAAAGTTTACAGATTATCAAAAAAGAAGGCTGTAATTAACAATTAATAAAAAAAAAAATTGCTGTGGGCATAAAAAAATCAATAGATGTTTTTTCAAAAACATTAGATAAGAGAGGAGAACAGTGAACAATAAAAGAAAGGCACTTATACCTAATAAAAGATTAAATGAAGAAACAAGTGGTTAAAATATTATATCTTTAAATGTCTGAATAATTGAAAATAGCTCGCGCGTTCTCTCTCTCTCTCTCTCTCTCTCTCTCTCTCTCTCTCTCTCTCTCTCTCTCTCTCTCTCTCTCTCTCTCTCTCTCTCTCTCTCTCTCTCTCTCTCTCTCTCTCTCTCTCTCTCTCTCTCTCTCTCTCTCTCTCTCTCTCTCTCTCTCTCTCTCTCTCTCTCTCTCTCTCTCTCTCTCTCTCTCTCTCTCTCTCTCTCTCTCTCTCTCTCTCTCTCTCTCTCTCTCTCTCTCTCTCTCTCTCTCTCTCTCTCTCTCTCTCTCTCTCTCTCTCTCTCTCTCTCTCTCTCTCTCTCTCTCTCTCTCTCTCTCTCTCTCTCTCTCTCTCTCTCTCTCTCTCTCTCTCTCTCTCTCTCTCTCTCTCTCTCTCTCTCTCTCTCTCTCTCTCTCTCTCTCTCTCTCTCTCTCTCTCTCTCTCTCTCTCTCTCTCTCTCTCTCTCTCTCTCTCTCTCTCTCTCTCTCTCTCTCTCTCTCTCTCTCTCTCTCTCTCTCTCTCTCTCTCTCTCTCTCTCTCTCTCTCTCTCTCTCTCTCTCTCTCTCTCTCTCTCTCTCTCTCTCTCTCTCTCTCTCTCTCTCTCTCTCTCTCTCTCTCTCTCTCTCTCTCTCTCTCTCTCTCTCTCTCTCTCTCTCTCTCTCTCTCTCTCTCTCTCTCTCTCTCTCTCTCTCTCTCTCTCTCTCTCTCTCTCTCTCTCTCTCTCTCTCTCTCTCTCTCTCTCTCTCTCTCTCTCTCTCTCTCTCTCTCTCTCTCTCTCTCTCTCTCTCTCTCTCTCTCTCTCTCTCTCTCTCTCTCTCTCTCTCTCTCTCTCTCTCTCTCTCTCTCTCTCTCTCTCTCTCTCTCTCTCTCTCTCTCTCTCTCTCTCTCTCTCTCTCTCTCTCTCTCTCTCTCTCTCTCTCTCTCTCTCTCTCTCTCTCTCTCTCTCTCTCTCTCTCTCTCTCTCTCTCTCTCTCTCTCTCTCTCTCTCTCTCTCTCTCTCTCTCTCTCTCTCTCTCTCTCTCTCTCTCTCTCTCTCTCTCTCTCTCTCTCTCTCTCTCTCTCTCTCTCTCTCTCTCTCTCTCTCTCTCTCTCTCTCTCTCTCTCTCTCTCTCTCTCTCTCTCTCTCTCTCTCTCTCTCTCTCTCTCTCTCTCTCTCTCTCTCTCTCTCTCTCTCTCTCTCTCTCTCTCTCTCTCTCTCTCTCTCTCTCTCTCTCTCTCTCTCTCTCTCTCTCTCTCTCTCTCTCTCTCTCTCTCTCTCTCTCTCTCTCTCTCTCTCTCTCTCTCTCTCTCTCTCTCTCTCTCTCTCTCTCTCTCTCTCTCTCTCTCTCTCTCTCTCTCTCTCTCTCTCTCTCTCTCTCTCTCTCTCTCTCTCTCTCTCTCTCTCTCTCTCTCTCTCTCTCTCTCTCTCTCTCTCTCTCTCTCTCTCTCTCTCTCTCTCTCTCTCTCTCTCTCTCTCTCTCCCTCCCTCCCTCCCTCGCATGAAGTAAAATAAATCAAGGCCTGTGAACTGCTTATTGACTTGTCAAGCTCTCAGAACCACTCATTGATTGGAAAAGTGATAGAATCAATTGCCTCTGGAACCAGCAGATATAGGTTCAGGTAGAAAAATTGTACAGCTTTTATAACCTATTATGATAAGTAAAAATAATTTGCAAATTGTATTTCTTAAGTTAAAATATGATATAATGAAATGTTGCTTTTAAATTAATTGATTGTAACTAATACAAAAGGGAAATATATTTAAAAATTGAATGCAGTGGAGTAAGAGATAAAATAAAAATATTTTGTAGGATATGTTTATTAAGATAATCTATGATTTAATAAAATGTCATTTTCTGGATTGATTGATTATTAAAATGCTTTTAAATAATAACAAAAGCGATTTATTCTGAATAATGGTCATGATTTTAGAAAAAAACTTTGATAGAATGAATTGCCTCTGGAACCACACACATTTAAATTAAGGAATTGTTTATATATGTGAATTAATGAATTAATAATATAATGTTCTTTCAAATAATGACTTCAAAATGTAGTGATATGGTAAATAAGGGGTTCAAACCCCACTGAATATGATAAGTAACAATAAATTTCTTCCCAATAATGACCTCAAATGGTATTGATGTGATGAATAAGTGGTTCAAACCCACACTGAAAATAATAATATAAAGTTCTTTCAAATAATGACTTCAAAATGTAGTGATATGGTAAATAAGTGGTTCAAACCCACACTGAATATGATAATTTACAATAAATCTCTTCCCAATAATGATTTCAAATTGTATTGATATGATAAATAAGTGGTTCAAACCCACAAATGTATGATATGTAAAATAAAAAATAAATACTTTGGGATTCCTGGATTAAAACACATATCCTCAATACTTGGATAAACACTCCAAGATATCTAAGCAAATTAATGACTGCTATATACATGGATATGTATCTATGCAGATGAGGGAGCTTTGAACCTAGAAGGAACAATCAGAAAACATTCATGATGTGCACATGGATAGGAAGACAGCCCATATAGAGACTGTCTGCAAACTTTTCCTTCCTCTTCTTTAAGAACTTTAATTCACATTGTTGTTAAATAAAATTGTTGATTCAAAATAAATAATGCCATTTATCAATTTCATTTACATCATTCATCCATTTATGCACTGGTTCACAAGAATCTCATGCTGCCTGAGCTATGTTCGGCATAACCAGATCATGATAAGTAAGGTTGTAGTAATATGGAACTCTAGTGGTGCCATTTGGGAAATCAAACAGATAAATTTCTAGATGCTTCCAGTCTCTATGGCACTACATCCTCTGATGAACAGGAAATATTGTTGTAGGGGGGATAACATCTACTTTGGGGAATGCCAATCAATAGTTCCTTCCTCAACATGCTCATTAGGAAATAGTTACAACCAATGTAAAGAGGTTGGATGACCTTGTCTGGTTACAATATATATATATATATATATATATATATATATATATATATATATATATATATATATATATATATATATATATATATATATATATCTTAATAAAATAACAAAATGTATGTATATAAATATACATCTATACTGGATTGGATTATAAATGCTCCACAAACCTGAAATTGCTGATATTACCTGCTTACCTACCTGTAATGGTTCTTAAAAATAAAAAAATTAAATGCTCCACAAACCTGGAATAATAATTGCAATGCTGATATAATCTGTGCATCTACCTGAAATGTTTTCACATACCTGGAATAATAATTGTAATACTGATATTATCTGTACATCTACTCAAATGTTTCTACAGATCCAGAATAAATGATTACAAACATGTATGTATTCATATAATATGTATACCTACCTGAAATGCTTTTACAAATCTGGAATAATAATTGCAATACTGATATTATCTGTACATCCACCTGAAATGCTTTCATATACCTGAATAATAATTGTAGTACTGATATTATCTGTATATTTACTCAAAATGTTTCTACAGATCTGGAATAAATGATTAAAACATTTATGTATTAATATAATATGTATACCTACCTGAAATGCTTTTACAAACCTGGAATAATAATTGCAATACTGATATTATCTGCACATCTACTTGAAATCCTTCTATAGACTTGAAATCAATAGTCCAAAAACATTTATGTGTAAATTGTGTATGTGTACCTGCTTAAAATGCTTCTACAGACCTGAAATAAATGGTTAGAAACATTTGCATATTAATTGTATATGTATATCTACCTGAAATGCTTTCTATCAACATCAGAATATAATTATGAACACTTATATATTATCTGAATCCCTATCTGAAATGCTTCTATCAGCATCAAAATGTGATTATCAAGACTTATATATTAATTGTATACATATATCTACCTGAAATGTGTCTTTAGACTTCTTTTCATCATGGGAACTACAAAATGGGTTATTTCTCAGATAACCTACCTGAAATATTTCTAGACTTTTTTCTGATTATATGAACAAAAATGAGTTTTCACTTGGATATGAGTAATTAACTATATTAGAATGACTTGCTAATGAATTGTTGTTAAATAAAATTGTTGTTACTTAAAATTAATCTAATTGTCCAATTCTATTCTCCATCACTAGTCAAAATCTCATGTTTCCTGAGCTATATTCAGCATAACCAGATGTTGGTAAGTAAGGTTGTAGTGAGATGGAACTCTAGTGGCACTGTTTGGGAGACCAAACACATAAATTTCTAGATGCTTCCAGTCTCTATGGTGCTATATCCTCTGATGAGCAGGAAATATTGTTGTAGGTAGGGTGATGACAGCATTGGGGAATGCCAATCGATAGTTTTTTCTTGCAATATGCTTATCAGGAAATAAATCCATCAAAGAGTGGGGTTGGTCATGCATCTGGTTACAATATATATATATATATTGTAATGTTTATTTATATACATTACAAATATATTGGCATTGGGTAAAAAAAAAAACTAAAAGATAAAAGTGGATTTAAAATTTTGTTGAGTAATTTTTTTTTTAAAAAAAAAAAACGTACAATGAGGGTTGAATTATTCTTCTTATTTTTTTTTATGTGATTAGTAATAACAGTAATTGGAGAGAACAAAAGAATTCCAAAAGCAAGTAAAAAAAGATAAGGTGAAAGTAGAAATACTCAAATTAATTAAAGATGGCCGAAAACTTGAAGAAAATAAAGACTTTATTACATAAAATTTATAAAGACTGGATAAGATTAAAAAGGCATGGTACTAGCATGCGCAGAAGTCCTGAAAACTGGATATAAAAAGGAGGGATCTGGTTGAAGGAACGTCTTGTTCGTTTTGTTTCTCTAGTTGATCTTGGATAACATTGATATATCCAAGATCGCTCTTCGCTGAAGGAATTCGGCATGTCACAGTGAACTGGAGCTTCTGAAGACATCGGACCTAATGATGTACACCAGGCAAAGCCTTTGTGACCGACTGGGGAAATGGACCACAAGATCAAGCAATAACCAAAAGGCCAAGCTCATTATAACCAAAAAACTATGCATAGTTATCTACTACTGAATTCATGAAACTTACCGGTAAGAATAATTATCCTGATTGTGACAAATTTAATTATTTAAAACTACTCGTAAAAATATACGTATAAAAGAATCCCGATAGTGACTTTAATTTTTCTATATGAGAGACTCTTATTTAACCAAGAACTTTTTGTTTATTTTAACTGATATTTTCTGGATATTTCCCACCTGAATTAAATGTGTTCTCTCCAAGGTATTAATTAGCTACTTAACATGAAGTATTTTAGTTTGTCAAAATTAAAAATATTTCTAATATCAATTCTCATTTGTGCATTATTAATAATAGTTATTATTTTTTATTATTAAATTTATTTTTAGTGTAATAAGATTTAAACGTAAGTTACCTTTGTCAATATGTTTCAATACGCCCAGGACTAATAATCGTAAAAATCATTAATTCTCATTACGGTGAATTACCGCCCCTTAAAAAAAATATAATAAAAATCTTTTTATTTTTTTTTTGTTTTCCAACTTGCGAGAGGTGCTGGCGACATATTTCAGCGGATTCTTAGGAATTCTGGTGCCCATAGTAAATAAAATTAAAAGTTGATTTTGTCAATAGCACAATTCGTAACAATTAATAGGCTGAAGTTGATCAGGAAAAATAGCTGTGTTTTTAGAAAAGAAATACAACTTTCTTCCTTTTTGACATAGCTTGATCAACTCATGCGCAGTTTATATTAGCGTGTAAAGGCCTAGTAATTTGAAAAACGTTACAATATATATATATATATTGTAACGGAATTTGCATTTTTAGATCTTGAGATATAAGTATTCTTAAATTTAAATCATCTACCTTTCCATTACCACAAGCAAAGAGAACATATAGACATAAACAAATTTATATCCATACCCGAATGAACCTGTGACTATACAGATATTGCCACTAGGTTATCTTTCCCAATCAGATGTCTCTCGACTGCTGTAATTATTAAAGAATTACAGCACTTGGTTAAATTATAAATTTAATGGGATTAGTAATTCTGTACAACTATCCTCACATATTACTTAGTACTCAAAAAGAGTAATAATTATAACCAAACCCTCTGGGTATATTAAACTATTGGAATGGTGAAGAAATGAGATGATACAGATAAAATAATTAATGAAACATTTACTATAATAATAAAACATCACAAAAAAAATTACATGAAATATTTAAATTACAAGAAAACTCATTTAAATGTAATACTATAACTAGGTATATGTGTTAAATCCTATAAATATCTTTTATTGAAATAAAGTATTCATTTATAGTCATTCATTCCAAGTATTGTTAAAGATTCTAATTAATATCTATCTCATTAAATATTTGGAATTGCAATTGCTTTTAATGTGAAGAGTATGTGCATGCATGTTATATATTGATCTTTATTTACTTTACCTAGGCTTTCTTTTTCTTCAACATTAACTGTTGTCCTGCCGACCATCATGTGTAATTTTTCCTCTTCTTTAACAGAGACAGCCATTATTCAGCTTTGGCTTTTTTTTGTTTGTGAGGTCTCTTCTACACTTAGTGACTTCACAATATGAGGGTGTTAATGGCATGGCAGGTGGATCATAGGGCAGGCGCTACACTGGCAGTTGTTCATAGCGAGAAGACCATACAATCATGGTGGGTTTGGATTGACCAGAGACTGTGATGGCCCTTAGCCACACATCCTTGAAGATTCACTTGCATTGTAGATTAGTTTCATATTCATTCAGTTTGTTGGTATTCTGCGAAAATATCCTTTACTCAGCTTTCCTTTTTTTTTTTTAATGTCTGCTTCCCACTAGGTTCTAATCTCCATTTCTTCTCAAAAACCAGTGCTCTCACTGAATTCTCCACCTGAACTAAACTTTAATTAATTTTTTTTTTTCAAATTCTTTTTTTATCTTGATCTCTTGTTTGTAGGTTTTCTTTCACATATCTAACTTTAAAATGTTTTCTATAACTTTTACAAAATTTCTTTTTTATTTCATCCTATTTTATAACATAGTGTTTTACCTTCATTTATATTAAAATTATTCTCATTTTAATATGCAGTAAACCTTTTTCCCTCTTTAGACACACATTCGCATATGTATTTCATCTTGTCAAAATGTGTACTTCGAAGAGCAGATCTTTATCTTTTATTGTATCCTAATTTTACTTGTAATTTTATTTAAAATACCCCCCATTGTCACCTTTTTAAAATCATTTGAGTTCCCATTTTATTTACATTTCCTTTCTTCATTTTTAATCTTAAACTAAATGACTGACTCTCATATTTTCTAACTTTCACATCTCTATTTTTTTCCCAAAATCTGAACTTTGGAGGGTAAAAGATAAGAATCTTATTCGATTCCGTTCCCTCTCTTTATCTCATTCTAGTAATTAAGACATTCTTTTCTTCATTGGTTTTAATTCTTTTAGTTATTTGTATATTTCAAAAAAAAATATTGTAACAAGCACAGACGTTCGTTACATTGTTTTTTTTTATTTATTTATTAAACATGAAAGTAAATTAAAAAGTTCGCATTTAAAAATTTTCTTTAAGAATTAAAAATTGAAATTAAATATCATCTTAAACTCTTATATATTAAATCGCACAGATAATGAAAAATTATTAAAATAAAACTTTATTAAAGAAAAAGTATTTTAAAACTAAATTTTAAAAAGATTTGGAAATAAAATTATATCTTTAAATTTATCTTTAAATATAACTTTGATTTGGAAAACAGGTTAATTAATCAGAAATGGAAATGATAAATTTAATTAGTCAAATGTAAACCAGCCTTGGGCATGTAAATGTAAAAACATAGGTCAATAGGAAAACAATAGAAACTTTTAGCAGATGAAATAAATCCATTGGGAAATTGGACCTCAACGAAAAGGATCATCACATCGATGACGTAATGTTAAGTCAATCCTTCGAATACATATAAATGGAAAATTTGGAAATTATTAATTAGTGACTAGTGAATGATTATTACGATGTGAGAGAGATGTGTTAGTGCGGAAGTGAAGGAGAAGGGATTGAAAAAAGATGCACGATTCAATCCCTTCAGCTTTGCTAAGAAAGAAAAAGGAATGAACTATCGTTTTTCTACATTGAGGACCAGTTAAAGCAAAAAACCTCCGGATGGATAAATAAATCGGCCAACAGAATACCAATTTTAGGACGGCGTGGGAATTCACGTTCAGGGCAAGCAACGAATAAAGATGAACTGTTTAAAACTGTAAGAACTTTACAATTAATGAACATTAAGTTAAAAACTTTTCGTATTTAAAATAATTGCATTAGTTTCCTATCTGACTAAAGTAGTTAAAATGTTATTTGATGTATTTTTTATTTATTTGTGTAAAATCATTTCCATTTATTTAATTTTGTTTTTTAAGTTTATTTATGATTTCTGTTTTCCGATAAATTAAAATATATCAATGTTAAACTTAAGTCGGGCGTGAATGGCTGTATAGATTTGTAAAGTTATATTAGGGAAGGGTAATCTTAGGTTATTTGTGTCGTTGTTAGATTGGGTCAATGGATTGGATATATTGGTGTGATTAGTAGATGTAATATTGATTCGCTACGGGCAGAATCGCTTCATACGCCGCACACTTCCGTTTGCCTATGGAAGGAATTATAAGACGGAGAACGCAGTTCCTTTCTATGGAGTTTTTTTTTTATTGTTCTTCTCGTTAGATAGATGTAATATTCCTATCTGATTGAGAGTCAATGTCTTTTCTTAATCTTTTTGTGCTGCCGTATTTTATTACATTGAATACATCGATATATCAGATGAATTGATGCCGGTTTGACTACGAATTTTAACCTAAGGTTAAATAGGGATAGAATATTTATTTTCAAAAGCAAATCTATGTGGTCTATTCATACTTGACCCTAAATAAAAATGCATTAAATTTAAGTTGTTTATAGACGCTTGCATGGATTGGTTATCGGTTAGTATGTTTTGGGTTTTCATATTTGATCAAAATATATAGACATTCGATAAATAATGATACCTTACGGTGAGTATCTAAAATGTATTTATTCGGATGTCTTTTAAGTTATTGGTGACAATGCAAGTATCTTATGGTGAATACTATTGGGTTACATATAAATTTCCCTCCGCAATTGTCAGTAGTCAATAATTTTGTATTTTGATCGTTTATGTTTCTTTTGAAATGTTTTTAACCGTGTAATCTATGTAACCGATCTATAGCAACATCTTAAAACAAGCTTTTATAATCCCATCTGTGCGAACTTAATTAAAATGTAAAATTAGAATATAATAGTAATTAAATGTAAATTAAAGTCAAAAATCAAGTTAAAAATAATGTTAAATGTTAAAATGTAAACTGATACTAAGACAATTTTAAATCTTATATATATATGTGCGTAAATAAATTTTTGTATGTTAATTACTGGCAGTGGCTTATTTTATTTTTTTATATATACTCTTAGATTATATTATTAAATCTCGGCTATTCCACTGAGCTAGTGACATGGGCTAACGACCGGAATCAAAATTTAAAAAAAAAAAAAAAAATTTTTTTTTTTTTTTTTTTACGTATCTGCCTACTCTATAAATTTTTCTAGGTTCTAACGCCTAGATGGCGCCCTGTAGTGCAGTTTATGTTAAGTCGCTTTGCCGGATCGTTACAATATAATATTTAATATTACTTAATATTAAATATATATGTGTGTGATCGCAGCATGTGTGATTATCACAATATATATAATCAAACTAATTTAAATACCACTAAATACTTAAATTTCAGTGTCTTTTTACAAGAAAATTATATAAATGGAACACAAATTTGAAAATACCTTTAATTATTGAAGTTATATTAAGTATATTTACATATTTATAACATCATTAAATTAATTAGTTGTATTTATATAAATTTCATTCACTGCAACTCTCAAGTTTAAACGACCCAATAAAAATTCAACACTTTTTAACATTATAATTGGTCAATAAATGGAATCCTGAATACTAACATTCAGCTGGTTTGTTTAAATATGAGGGCTGTGGCAATATAATTTACATATCATAACCAATTAGTTATGACTTTAATCATATGTTTTAAAAACTAATGTATAATATAAAGGGGAAATGAGAGATATATATTTTTGCTGGAATTTAATAATTCGTATATTAATTTTTAACTATCTATCAGAAAACAAAATAATTTATAGTGTAATAAAATGATTAGGAAATAATCATTTATATTTTTTTCTAGATGATATCTCAAAATGAGGGTATTTAAGTGAGTTGCATTTTTAAATTAAATTATAGATATTTGCTATGGATAAAATACTAAACTATGATTCTAAGGAAATTGTGGCAAGAATCAGAGCAGTTTTGTCAGCAATGCATCTTGGAAATCATTTGTTTTAAAGATATGCTTTTATCCATATTTAGATAGTTAGAATAGCATAAATTTTAATCTTGAACTTCTTTTTTCTTTAAAAAATAGTCAGTATAAACAATATTCACCAAAATATAAAATAACAAACCAATTTTCTTTAAAAAACTTGTTTTTTAATTATTATGACTATATGAATTTTAATTTCAAGAGCGTTTCGACTATTTACATCCTTATAGCCTTTTTCAAGCCACTAAAATATACAAAAAATAACAAAATAAATAAAATAAAACATTATATAATCATTAAACCCTATATATATTTCAAATCTTCACAAAATTCTTTTTAAAAAATTTTTTCTTTTAAAAACATAAATCTAATATAAAACATAAAAACATTACCTTCCTCTATTTAAAAAACCCACAATTTAAACTTCTATTTAAACCACTCTGTTTAAATTATATTTAGATAAAATACCTCAAAACCAGTCTTATCATCTACAAAATCAATTAGTTTTTTAAATTCCTTAATATAAAAATTTTTTTTCTTTTTTAAACTTACTTTATAATTAATTATTGTTTCTAAAAGTTCTATTTTTTGCTAATGATGTGACTAGTTTTTTATCTTTTATAAAATCAATTAGTTTTTTATTCATATATGGTTTAAATTCCTTAATATAAAAATTTTCCTTTAAAAATCTTTCTTTATAATTAATTACTGTTTCTAAAAGTTCTATTTTGTAATTGATGTGACCAGATTTAGATTTATGAAAATAAATTGCAGATTTTTTATCTGATAGATGTTGTTTTAATCTTGTTCTTAACTTATTTTTAGTATTTCCAATATAAGAAACACTTTTACCAACATTCCAGCAGTCTAAACATTTTATCATATATACACCTTTCATAGCTTCAAGCATATCATATTTTTCATTATAATTAATCAGTTTTTTTAAATCTTTCTTTTTTTTATATACAGGATGTAATTTAATGTTAAATTTATTATTAATTTTTTTACAAATATTTTTAATCCTAATAAAAATATTTTTTGATACTTTAAATCCTATGTAAATTTTATTAATATTATTAACTTTATTATTAATTTTATTTTCTCCTTTAATCTTCTTTTTAATTAAATTCAAATTATAATCTGAAAAAATTTTTCCAATAATTTTATTTGGATATTCATTTAAATAACATTCCTTTTTATCAATTCTAATTCTTTGTCCAATAATAAATCATTAGAACATATCAATATTGCTCTTTTAATTCTGTTTTTTATAATATTCATTTTACAATGTATATCAATGTCTGAAAACCAGTTAGTAATTAGACCATGAAATGTTTTTTTTCTAAAAACAGATGTATTAATACTTATTTTATTATTTTTTATAATTTTTTCAATTTTTACATCCATATATTCAATTTTATTATCCACTTCTTTTTCCATGGTAAATCTAATACTTTTCTCTTTATTGTTAATGTAATTTAAAAAACTGTTTGCTTTTCTTTTATTTCCTTTAAAAACCATGAAATAGTCATCAACATATCTTACAAAAAAACAAGGACCAACATCTAAATCTAAAAAATCTTTTTCAAAAATATTCATATATTCATCTGCTAAAAACCCGCTTAAGCAACTCCCCATACTTAATCCATTTACCTGTTCAGTAAAACCTATCTTTAAATTTAAAAACCAAATTTTTACTACAAATCAATAAAATCTCATGTAATAAATAAGAAACTATTTTTAATTTTTTATTTTTATCATTAATGTATAATTCCAAAGCATAATTAATAGCTATATCTGGATCAACATTATTATACATATTTATAATATCTAATTTAACAAAATAAATATTTTTAAACTTAATATTCTTCAAAAAATTATTTAATTTTTCTATAAAATCCATTGAGTTGTATACTTTATTATTTTTTATTTACTTTACTATATTTTTTAAAAAAATTATTAAATACCCATTTAGAAATATTCTCATAATAAGTATCTCTACAACTAATAATTGGTCTTAGGGGAATACCATCTTTATGTACCTTTGGTATCCCTATAATTGTTGCACATCTAATATCCATCCTTTTAAGCATGAACATTTCTATTTTTGTAATATATCCTTTATTTTCTAATTCAGTAATAATTTTATTAATTTTTATATTAATTTGCATGCTCTTATCTTTTTTTATAATTTTAAAATAACTACTTTTTAATAAATTACTCATTTTTTTATTATATTCAGTTTTCTCAATTATTACCATACTAGTAGATTTATCTCCTTTCAAAAAAACCAAGTCTTTATATTTTAATCTAATATTACTAATAATATTTAATTCACTTTTATTATTAACATTTTTATATTTATTATTATTAATTACATTATATTCTAATTTTTTAAATTCATATTCAATTTCATTAAATAAGAATTCTTTATTCATTCCTATATTAATACCATTATTGTTAAATTTATCAATAATTAGGTCTTTTTTTGTTTTTATATCTATAATTTGTCTACAAATATCATCATGTGTATTTGGCACATATTTAAGCCCTTTATTTAAAATATTAATTTCATCTTTGTCAAAAAACTGTATTCGTCAAATTAATTATAAACTTTTCTTTAAAACCATTATTACATGAATTTTTTCTCTTAGATAAAACATTTTTATTCCAATTATTATTTTTTATATTATTTTTATTTAATAACAAATTAAGTTTTTTATTATATCTATTAATTACTTTTTTTTTTAAAAAAATTTCCATCTTATTATAAAAAATTTGGTATAGCAAAATATCTTCCCTAAATGTAATTAATTTGGTCAAATCAATATATAATTTCTTTATTTTTATCAATAAATATTCCTTTTTAACATAATATCTTAATAAATTTATGTAATATTTTCCTTTCCCATTTAAAAACTATATTATCTTTAAAAAAACTCTTAATATTATATAATTTAATAAACCCAGGAATCAAACCATAATGATTACATGTCTTTAAAAATCTAATATCCAAATTTTTATATTAAGGAATTTAAACCATATATGAATAAAAAACTAATTGATTTTATAAAAGATAAAAAACTAGTCACAACATTAGCAAAAAATAGAATTTTTAGAAACAATAATTAATTATAAAGTAAGTTTAAAAAAGAAAAAAAATTTTTATATTAAGGAATTTAAAAAACTAATTGATTTTGTAGATGATAAGACTGGTTTTGGGGTATTTTATCTAAATATAATTTAAACAGAGTGGTTTAAATAGAAGTTTAAATTGTGGGTTTTTTAAATAGAGGAAGGTAATGTTTTTATGTTTTATATTAGATTTATGTTTTTAAAAAGAAAAAATTTTTTTTAAAAAAAGAATTTTGTGAAGATTTGAAATATATATAGGGTTTAATGATTATATAATGTTTTATTTTATTTATTTTGTTATTTTTTGTATATTTTAGTGGCTTGAAAAAGGCTATAAGGATGTAAATAGTCGAAATGTTGCTCTTGAAATTAAAATTCATATAGTCATAATAATTAAAAAACAAGTTTTTTAAAGAAAATTGGTTTGTTATTTTATATTTTGGTGAATATTGTTTATACTGACTATTTTTTAAAGAAAAAGAAGTTCAAGATTAAAATTTATGCTATTCTAACTATCTAAACTTGGATAACTATCTAAACTTGGATTACAATTGGAGTGTTATAATTTTTTATTAACTGATGAAGAATAACAACATGGATTTGAATATTGATGTTTTCAAGATTAACGAACATAATACTTATTGGGATATAAAAGAATGCAATTTGAGATTTTTTTAAATTTTTAAGGAACAAAATTAGGAATTATAAACAGTTTAAAATTTGTATTAGATATATTAATGAATGGATTAAATTTAAATTAAAAATTGTAAAAATAAATTTGGATATTAGATTTTTAAAGACATGTAATCATTATGGTTTGATTCCTGGGTTTATTAAATTATATAATATTAAGAGTTTTTTTAAAGATAATATAGTTTTTAAATGGGAAAGGAAAATATTACATAAATTTATTAAGATATTATATGTTAAAAAGGAATATTTATTGATAAAAATAAAGAAATTATATATTGATTTGACCAAATTAATTACATTTAGGGAAGATATTTTGCTATACCAAATTTTTTATAATAAGATGGAAATTTTTAAAAAAAAAAAGTAATTAATAGACATAATAAAAAACTTAATTTGTTATTAAATAAAAATAATATAAAAAATAATAATTGGAATAAAAATGTTTTATCTAAGAGAAAAAATTCATGTAATAATGGTTTTAAAGAAAAGTTTATAATTAATTTGACAAATACAGTTTTTGACAAAGATGAAATTAATATTTTAAATAAAGGGCTTAAATATGTGCCAAATTCACATGATGATATTTGTAGACAAATTATAGATATAAAAACAAAAAAAGACTTAATTATTGATAAATTTAACAATAATGGTATTAATATAGGAATGAATAAAGAATTCTTATTTAATGAAATTGAATATGAATTTAAAAAATTAGAATATAATGTAATTAATAATAATAAATATAAAAATGTTAATAATAAAAGTGAATTAAATATTATTAGTAATATTAGATTAAAATATAAAGACTTGGTTTTTTTGAAAGGAGATAAATCTACTAGTATGGTAATAATTGAGAAAACTGAATATAATAAAAAAATGAGTAATTTATTAAAAAGTAATTATTTTAAAATTATAAAAAAAGATAAGAGCATGCAAATTAATATAAAAATTAATAAAATTATTACTGAATTAGAAAATAAAGGATATATTACAAAAATAGAAATGTTCATGCTTAAAAGGATGGATATTAGATGTGCAACAATTATAGGGATACCAAAGGTACATAAAGATGGTATTCCCCTAAGACCAATTATTAGTTGTAGAGATACTTATTATGAGAATATTTCTAAATGGGTATTTAATAATTTTTTTAAAAAATATAGTAAAGTAAATAAAAATAATAAAGTATACAACTCAATGGATTTTATAGAAAAATTAAATAATTTTTTGAAGAATATTAAGTTTAAAAATATTTATTTTGTTAAATTAGATATTATAAATATGTATAATAATGTTGATCCAGATATAGCTATTAATTATGCTTTGGAATTATACATTAATGATAAAAATAAAAAATTAAAAATAGATTCTTATTTATTACATGAGATTTTATTGATTTGTAGTAAAAATTTGGTTTTTAAATTTAAAGATAGGTTTTACGAACAGGTAAATGGATTAAGTATGGGGAGTTGCTTAAGCGGGTTTTTAGCAGATGAATATATGAATATTTTTGAAAAAGATTTTTTAGATTTAGATGTTGGTCCTTGTTTTTTTGTAAGATATGTTGATGACTATTTCATGGTTTTTAAAGGAAATAAAAGAAAAGCAAACAGTTTTTTAAATTACATTAACAATAAAGAGAAAAGTATTAGATTTACCATGGAAAAAAAAGTGGATAATAAAATTGAATATATGGATGTAAAAATTGAAAAAATTATAAAAAATAATAAAATAAGTATTAATACATCTGTTTTTAGAAAAAAAACATTTCATGGTCTAATTACTAACTGGTTTTCAGACATTGATATACATTGTAAAATGAATATTATAAAAAACAGAATTAAAAGAGCAATATTGATATGTTCTAATGATTTATTATTGGACAAAGAATTAGAATTGATAAAAAAGGAATGTTATTTAAATGAATATCCAAATAAAATTATTGGAAAATTTTTTTCAGATTATAATTTGAATTTAATTAAAAAGAAGATTAAAGGAGAAAATAAAATTAATAATAAAGTTAATAATATTAATAAAATTTACATAGGATTTAAAGTATCAAAAAATATTTTTATTAGGATTAAAAATATTTGTAAATAAATTAATAATAAATTTAACATTAAATTACATCCTGTATATAAAAAAAAGAAAGATTTAAAAAAACTGATTAATTATAATGAAAAATATGATATGCTTGAAGCTATGAAAGGTGTATATATGATAAAATGTTTAGACTGCTGGAATGTTGGTAAAAGTGTTTCTTATATTGGAAATACTAAAAATAAGTTAAGAACAAGATTAAAACAACATCTATCAGATAAAAAATCTGCAATTTATTTTCATAAATCTAAATCTGGTCACATCAATTACAAAATAGAACTTTTAGAAACAGTAATTAATTATAAAGAAAGATTTTTAAAGGAAAATTTTTATATTAAGGAATTTAAACCATATATGAATAAAAAACTAATTGATTTTATAAAAGATAAAAAACTAGTCACATCATTAGCAAAAAATAGAACTTTTAGAAACAATAATTAATTATAAAGTAAGTTTAAAAAAGAAAAAAATTTTTTATATTAAGGAATTTAAAAAACTAATTGATTTTGTAGATGATAAGACTGGTTTTGAGGTATTTTATCTAAATATAATTTAAACAGAGTGGTTTAAATAGAAGTTTAAATTGTGGGTTTTTTAAATAGAGGAAGGTAATGTTTTTATGTTTTATATTAGATTTATGTTTTTAAAAGAAAAAATTTTTTAAAAAGAATTTTGTGAAGATTTGAAATATATATAGGGTTTAATGATTATATAATGTTTTATTTTATTTATTTTGTTATTTTTTGTATATTTTAGTGGCTTGAAAAAGGCTATAAGGATGTAAATAGTCGAAACGTTGCTCTTGAAATTAAAATTCATATAGTCATAATAATTAAAAAACAAGTTTTTTAAAGAAAATTGGTTTGTTATTTTATTTTTTGGTGAATATTCTTTTATCCATATGTTTTAAAAAGTATAATAAATTTAGAAGTTTCATTACATATTGTAAATACCACGTATAATGAGGAAAAAAGTGGAAGATATGTTTTTATACTGAAATTAAATAAGTGATATACTAATTTTTAAATTAAAACATGCAAAACTTTCCATACAGTATTGCCACTTAGTGCAAGCCAGAGTAATAAATGGATGCCAGAAGGCTTGTGCATAAAATCACAAACTAGTGCCTACTCATCCAATATCCCCAGACTAGTTTCTGGCTTGTGACCTTCATCAGTGGGGAGCCTTGGATCTAAAAGCACTGCACCCAGATCTTAGGATCTTATGCATTCCTCCACTAGCCACCTTTTATCTCTACTTAACTACAAAACTATGAGTCTTAAATTAAAAACACAATAATATTTTAAATCGAAGCTCATTAGCTTATATAGTAATATAGGTCTGAACTCAGTTCAGTACCTATACATTTTGGTGTCTTTGGTTCATTAATAACTATAGCCACCACTATCCTATTAGGCAGAATTGGTTCTAAGCGAATAAACATCACATGATTACCTTTTCTTATGCTTGCTTATAACTGGTATTAAAATATGTAAAACTCTCCATACAGTATGTAGTTAAGTATGGATAAAAGGTGGATGCTGGAGGGTTGCATTAGATCCTAAAATCTATGTGCAGTGTTCTCAGATCCAAGACTTTTCACTGACAAAAGCCACAAGCCAGAAACTAGTCTGGGGATATTGGATGAGTAGGCACTAGATAAGAATTTTATGCATAAGCCTTCTGGCATCCATTGATTACTCTGGTTTGCACTGAGTGGCAATAATGTATGGAGAGTTTTGCCTGTTTTAACAACAGTTTTAAGCAAGCCTAAGAAATGGTGATCATGTGATGTTTATTGGCTTAAAACCAATCCTGCCTAATAGGATAGTGATATCTATGGTTATTAAAGAACCAAAGACACCAAAATGTATAGGTACTGAACTGAGTTTAGACCTATATGACTATATAAGCTAATGAGCTTGGATTGAAAATATTATTGTGTTTTCAATTTAAGACTCATAATTTTGTAGTTAAGTAGAGATAAAATGTGGCTGTTGGAGGGTTGCATTAGATCCTAAGATCTATGTGCAGTGGTCTCAGATCCAAGGCTCCACACTGACGAAGGCCACAAGCCAAAAACTCATCTAGAGATGTTGGATGAATAGGCACTAGATGGGGATTTTATGCACGAGCCTTCTGGCAACCATTGATTACTCTGGCTTGCACTGAGTGGCAGTACTGCATGGAGAGTTTTGCCTGTTTTAATAATAGTTGTAAGTAAATATAAGAAATAGTGATCATGTGATGAATTTTTAAATTAGTTTCAAGTTCTGATCTCAGTAGAAAATTAAATAATATATTTTAATCTAATAAAAATTATTAAAAAATAATCATTAGTATTTATCCTGAATAATATTATCAAAATAAGAGCATTTAAATGGAGTCAGTCACACACATATATATATATCATTATCAACCATTATCAATCCACTGCAGGATGAAGGTCTCTCCAAGTTTAATCCATCTTCTCCGATCTTTAGCTTCTCTTCTCCACATCACCCCTACACAGATATTTCATCCATCCATCTTACATGTGGTCTCCTTCTGGGTCTTTTACAATCTCTTGGAATCCAGTTTAAAATTTCAATTGTCCATCTATTATCATCTCTTCTAGCAATATGTCCAGCCCAACTCCACTTCAATCTTTTAATTTTTTCAATGAGGTCAGTAACACCTGTTTGTTCTCTTACCCATACATTGCGTTTTCGATCTCTTCTTATTACTCCCAACATACATCTCTCCATACTTCTTTGAGTGGTCTGAAGTCTCTGTATTGATCTTCTATTAAGTGTCCAAGTCTCAGATCCATAAGTAAGAACTGGTAAAACACATTTGTTAAAAACCTTTCTTTTCAAACACATAGGCATATTTCCTTTTAATATCAAGTTATTTCTACCAAAAGCACTCCAATCAAGTTTAATTCTATGATTAATTTCCTCTATTATGTTTCCATCTGTATTAATAATCTGACCAAGGTATTTGTAACTCTTAACTTCTTCTAATTCATCATAATCCATCTTTATTTTCATATTTTGAGCAAATCGATTAAACATTACTTTAGTCTTTTTAACATTTATCTTTAGTCCTACTTTCCTACTTTCATCTGATAACTCCTGCAACATTTCCTGCAGCTCGGAAGCATTATTTGCAAAAACAACTACATCATCTGCGAAATCTAAATGACTTAAATAATCTCCATTTACTTTCACTCCTTTAGTTTCCCATTTTAATCCACAAAATACTTCTTGCAGCACTGCTGTAAAACGTTTTGGAGATATGGAATCACCTTGTCTTACACCTTTCTCAATGTTGACTTTCCCAGTATCATTATGTAATCTAATTGTTGCTGTTGCATTTTTATAAATGTTCTTTAAAATATGACAATATCCTGGATCTATACCTTGATGATCCAATGCTCTAATCACTGAAGAAATGTTTATAGAATCAAATGCCTTTTCATAATCTACAAATCCAAAACATAATGACAACTCATATTCATTTGTCCTTTCCATAACTTCTCTCAATACTTGAATATGATCTACTGTACTAAAACCACTTTTAAATCCAGCTTGTTCTCTTGGTTGGTGAAAATCCAAGGTTCTCTGTAGACGAGTTGTAATTATCTTGGTAAAAATTTTATATAAAACTGATAAAAGGCTGATAGGTCTGTAATTTCTAATATCTTTTTTATCACCTTTTTTAAATATTAATATTATTACTGCATTCTTCCAATCATCCGGTACATCTTTATCATTTAGACATTTGGTATATAACTTTGCTAATATTTTTTCTGTTTCTTCACCTGCTTCTTTTAATATATCAATTATAATTCCATCATTACCTGGAGCCTTTCCTTTTTTCATACATTTAATTGCATTTCTCACTTCTTCATTTAAAATTCTGGGCAATTCGGAAGATGTAATAGATATAGGAGGTACTTGTTCTTTATTACTATATAATTCTTGATAAAAATCTTCTACCAATTTCATAATGTCATCCCTCTTTTTAGTAATAATTCCATCTTTTTTCCTTATTGCAGATATAAATTTCCTACCAATACCAAAATGTTGTTTTACATTCTTAAGACTTTTATTTTCTTCTACAGCTTTTCTTGCTAGTTCACAGTTATACTTTCTTATATCATTTTCAACTCTTTTCTGCACCATTTTACAAAATTCGAGATATTCAATTCTTTTTAATGCATCATTCTTGCATATCTTCATATTCCTTCTTTTCTTCATAAGTTCTCTAGTCTCAGTAGAAATTTTATTAGTCAATTGCTGCTCTTTTCTACCAGCTATCTTTGTTGCAGTTTTTAAAAGTGTATCAGTTATTTTCATATTAATTTCATTCAAATCTGAATCATGTTCAAAATCTACTAATACTTGAAACCGATTTGTAAGTTCTAATTTAAATTCATTAGAATGTTTCTGAAGATTAGGAATATCAATTGTAAATATAGTTTTTCTTAATAATTTTTGTCTCTCTAGTTTTACATTAACATGTATCTTACCCCTTACTAATCGATGATCACTTCCTGTGTTAAATTTATTAAGAACATTACAATCTTGAAATATATATTTCCTGTTAGTCAAAATATAATCCAATTCTGCTGTACCTTCATTTGGATGCTTCCATGTCCATTTCCTTCTAACATTTTTCTCAAAAAAAGAATTCATAATATAAAGTTTTTCCTTCTCTGCAAACTCCACAAGTCTATGTCCTCTCTCATTTCTATTACCATAACCAAAATTACCTACAACACTTTCATCTTTCATTTGTTTACCAATTCTAGCATTAAAATCTCCCATAACAATTTTAAAATGTTGTTTACTCTGATCAAAAGCCTTTTGTACATCCATATAAAAATCTTCTACTACTTCATCACTGCGAGAACTTGTTGGGGCATAAACCTGAATTATCTGCATTTGATATCTGCTATTAAGTTGTATAACTAATCTTGCCACTCTGTCTGATACAACATCAATCTCCACAATATTGTTCTTCCACTTTTTATTTATAATGAATCCTACTCCACTTGTATTTCCAATATTTGTGCCTTTATAATAGAGCATATGTCCACTTTTTAAATCAATTGTCTCTTCACCTTTTCTTCTAACTTCACAAAGTCCAATAATATCCCATTTAATATAAGAGAGTTCTTCTAATTCTTGCAATCTTCCTTCACTTGAAAGTGATCTGCAGTTGTAAGTACCTAAATAAAAAGCCGTCATCAAATGGCAGCCTGGGTCCGCCTCCAGGATATTCTTAGCACCCTCCGCCTTCGGCCACCAACCGCTGCCTTGGTTGGTGACTTTACAGCCTCCTGGGATTAAGGGCCATGTTTTATTTTTGTCTGTCATAATTGTATAATTGGGAAAAATCTTTATCATTTACACAAACATCCATTCTGCCTTATCAGGCACTGAGAAGAAAGACCATGGTGTTTCTTGATCTTAAACTCAGAGGTAAAAAGCCAATAAACTCACCACGCTGGCTAATGCATGTTGGTGAGCATCCCATCCATGTTCGTATACTATATGAATAAACATATAGTAATAACAGCTGCAACGAGAAGAACATATGGAGTGGACATTAGGAATTTGCCCTGCCCGGTTCCTTTAAGGCCTCCATGAGGAATCAAAGGGTCTCCTTTCAGTTAATAGCAAACTCCTTTCTGCAGCCATATATATATATATATATATATATATATATATATATATATATATATATATTATTTGTGAGATATTCCATGTAGTGAAATAGATAAATGCTGATGTTTCAATACAATATCAATTACCTTCCTCAGAGCATCCTCTTTTTCAAATCATAAGAATGCGTGTGAGATTTTAAATCATTTTTATCGTTTTCTTTCTCCTCATATTTAAATTTTATTGGTTGAAAAGTTTTAAATTTTATTTTATTTTCCAATAGCTTCTTCCAAATGTTGTTAATCTTCTTAAATTCACACCTTTCATTTATGCTCTTGGGCCTTTTAAAAATCTCTATAGCTTCTCTTAACAATCTCTGGTCATATTGTTCAATTTTTGCTAAAATAATAGTTTTTTCAAAATTGATATCATGATTTGTTAATTTTACATGAGAATAAATAGCTGATGAATTGGATTTATATATATATATATATATATATATATATAAGGACTTGAACTTAAACTTTCAAGCTCCAGACATGTATTGAAACTATTTTATTCAAACGAAAAACATGACCACATACATATGACAAAGATAAATGATCTCCAATATATCTATTTTATACAGAACCAGCACTCATCATTTTGTCCAAATTCCCATTTCCCACACATACATACAATCAGTGCTCTGTTTATATTAAGATAGAAAATCTTCAAACTTTAATAGACTAGCTTCAATTTATCCCATTCCCTGACAATTCAGCCATTCATATGACTGATAATCTGATGATGGAATTTCCAAATTCCTTGTTGATGCTAATATTATTCTCATGCCCATGTTGACCTTAAGTCAGTCTGATCCCTCACATATAGGACCTTGATATAGCCGTTTATTATACAGAAGAGAACTCAAACTTTTAAGCTCCCTACATCTATCCAAACTATCTTATACAACTGATATACATGACAACATATGTGTGAATCAAATGATGAAGCTGGTTCAGCATAAAATATCTTTTTCATATGTATGTGGTCATGTATACCAGTTGTATAAGACAGTTCAGATAGAGATGGGGAGTTTGAATGTTATATATATATATATATATATATATATATATATATATATATATATTGTAATGGTGGAAAGGACAAAATTGTGATCCAGTGATCCATTAGTATGTATATATGTATATGGAAGAAGAATGAGCAAATACAAAGGTAGAAAAATATATATATAAGCTACAGCTATGAGTAAAGAAATTAAATTCATTTATTTATTCAGACTTATAAATATTTCTACTTGAGTGTCATGTAAATCAGGATATTTGTGTATGTCCCCTGTAAGATCCCTCTATCCATTACATTTAGCTTACAATGACCAACACATCGGAAATATAGATTCTAAGACTAAACTTAATTGTTATATTAGTAAGATTAATAGAAAATGGTCATAAAATAGCAAACTAATCCATCGGGATACTTCTTGGTTGCGAGTTTTTATTAACTTGAAATAAGATACTTAGCTAAAAGAATGAATTATTGATTTGAAATGAGAACCACCAAGTGATTAAAATAATAAATTTATTTGCATAAATAAAAAAAATGTAATAATAACAATAAAATAAATAAATAAATATCTAAATACTTGATAGATATATAGTTTTAAAATCTATCTACTACATTGCTGCATGAAACATTTTACTGGGGATATTTTTTTATGTTTTTTAAGGCTAAAAGATAATTAGGTACTTTAAATAATTTTGTATAGAATGAGAAAATATCATGTATTACTGCCCCAGATTTACACACATAAATTTGCTCTAAGAAAAGGGTACATATACTATATCATACTCTCTAATCATTCCTCATTCAGATTGTATTATATGTGCAATATATTGTTTGTGAATAATTTTATTTATGAATTTGGTCAGAGATATTGAATGAATATTTTAAACTGTTTGTTCCTCGGATATTCCTTTTTTAAAGCATTAGCATTGAGGAATAAAATATTTTCAATGATATTTGTGCTTTTCTTCTCATGTTAAACAAACATACACACAAACATTCATGGGACTAATATGACAAACATGTCATAAACATATTAAACATAAAATATTATTTGGGATGTGCTAGGTTTAACCACGGGATTAATTTATCCATTAATTGCTGCCATCTCTCTTTTATAATACCAGGTTTAATATAAACCTAAACTATATTCCTCATTAATCTGATAATAAAAAAGTACAGTCGCCTAATTTCAACAAATGTAAATTTAATACAGAGGTAATATCACTATTCCGTTGATTGTTTGACAAATGCAGGATCATGAATAAAGCTAAAATATTTATGTGTGAAACTTAATACTTGTAATTATTTGTTTGTTGTTGCTGATATCTTATGGTATTAAATCCACAAAGTTATTTTTACAATTAGTTCCCTTTTTTTTTTTTTTACAATTAACAGTGTGTTTGACCAAAAATAGATTAACTAAAACCAGATATTTTTTATTTCATTTGATATGTGATTACAGTAAGTAAAATTAACAAAATATTTTATTCTTTTGCATTAAATTATCTTAGTATCTATGGTTTTTTATTCTTTTGTTGATAATTTTCTTTATTTTTAAGGTCTACCATAATCAAAAATAATGCATCAGTATTACCACTTGATTTAGTTAAGTGATGTTGTTTTAGTTAATATTTCCAACTGTTTTGAACTGTATTGGTGGTCGCAAATTTTACAAACCAACCATGAGAAAAAGTATTTTTGAATCTCTGTTATTTTCTCCCAGTTTTTTTGGGAGGATAGTCATTGAAAAAAAGGGGGCCTTTCCTCAATTTTTCATTATAATTTTTAGCCTGCCATGATATTTATAAGTATTCTGCTAACATAATATATATATATATAAAATTTTAATGGTAAATACAATATTATAGTTTAAATTCTTTTGTAGCGCTATCGATTATGTAGTAATCCTCATCAGCTTTAACTGAATTTCAAATGTCTTAAACTTAATGTTACATATATACATATCTTTCAGTTTAAAAAATTTGAAATTCAGTTAAAGCTGATGAGAATTACCATGTAATATATAACATTAAGTTTAAAAAATTTGAAATTCAGTTAAAGCTGATGAAGATTACCACATAATACATAACATTAAGTTTAAAAAATTTGAAATTCAGCTAAAGCTGATGAGGATTACCACATAATTGAAAGCACTACAAAAGAATTTAAACTATAATATTGTATTTACCATTAAAAAATTTATATATATATATTTTATAATGGTTATTGTATTTTACATTATATATATATATATATATATATATATATATATATATATATATATATATATATATATATATATATATATATATATATATATATATATATATTACAACAATAAACTTTTGTTAACTTTGTCAGTTTTGTTTCTGCTAGTCTGGATTAAAATGAATACTAGTTTTTAAAACACTCTTTTGTTCTAAAATTGATTATAAAAAACAATAGTAAATACATTTTTATAGATTAAAATTTCATTTGCATATTATTTATTTTAAAATACATATAATGGATTAATATGATTTCCTTTTTTAAAAAAAATAAATGTATTATTTATACAATTGCATCTTGCATTGGTGGTTGAGAGGTCAGCATGGCAGTTGCCCAGGTTGCGGGTTCGCATCCCAGCCGATGCTATGACACTTAAAAAAAATTGCTGATGTGTGCCTACGAATGTATCCACTCAATATCATGTACATTTTTATTTATTCCACAATCATTTTGAATATTCACAGTTAAGGTAAAAGATATGCTCTATATGATATAAAATTATTGTGCTGTTATATTTGCAATAAGTTGAGTTGATCCACTAAAGATTAGGCAATGCATATTGTAACCACACTACATCACCCTCATCATTATCATCATCGTCATTGTAATCATCATCATCATGATCATAATAACAATAATAATAATAAAAATAATAATAATAATAACAATAATAATAATAATAATAATAATAATAATAATAATAATAATAATAATAATAATAATAATAATAATAATAATTATTATTATTATTATTATTATTATTATTATTATTATTATTATTATTATTATTATTATTATTATTATTAAAAATACAGATAATGCTGAAAACAATATTAGTCAGATTCCAGAAAATCATTCAGACAGGAGAAAAAAGATTGTCTTAGGATGAATAATACAAAAGTAAAAAGAAAAAAGGGAAGGATATACAAATGCATGTGGATAAAGCTCTAGAAAAAGATATAGAAAATACATAGGGGAAAAAATGTAGAGGAGAAGCAATATTATGAAGAAAATATGAATTTGGATAAAGAACTGAAATTAATTAAAGAACTAGGAACAATACAAATATTGAGATTACTCACATAATAATATCAAATAGGGTGCAAGTTACTAAGGGTAATATTGAGCAAAAGAGAAAGCTGAGAAGGCCCTCAAAAACATGAAAACAGGAAAAAAGTCAAAATTGGGGGAGCTTATGTTTGATGACACAGGAGAACAGCATTGAATGGAGAGTTGCACTGACATTGAATCAGAATGGGAGTTTGAAGATGCCTGAGATTTACAATAGAAAGATCGCCAAAGGTAAGTATATTTAGAGATAAAGTGAATCAAAAAAATTTAAAATAAAAAGTAAAATTATATAAATGAGAATAAAAATTGCTTTTTTTAATGTATGGGGTTTGAATTCAATAGTAAAAATATTTAAGATGAAACAATAGATCAGGAAAACAAAACCTCATATAATGGGGTTGCTTGAAACCAAAATCTATGTGGAGTCATAGGCTAAAATGATAAATTAGTGTGTTATCATATTTGGACTGTTAACCTAGGTGGAAACAGACAATCCAGGATATCAAGATCAAATTTATGTAGACAAAAACTATGATTTAAGCTCCTGTAAATCTAGAAAGAACTCTAACAAAATTGAACAATGTAAATATAAAAACTTTGTAATGGGCTTTGATTTGTAATTGTAACCATTGTATTCTTTTGAGTCAATAAAAGGCCTTTTGAAACATCATCATAATAATATTGGTTAAAACACCTGTAGAGGTCCCTACTATCACATTTTATAGGGTTCCCCTCTTTTCTTCCATAGCATAAGCTTGTGGTTAAAACACCTGTAGAGGTCCCTACTATCACATTTTATATGCATATTATCGATGTTATAGCCTCAGTAAATATTACTTAAATAATGATAACAGTAATAGTAGTAGTAGTAGTAGTAGTAGTAGTAGTAGTAGTAGTAGTAGTAGTAGTAGTAGTAGTACTAGTACTACTAGTAGTAGGAGTAGTAGTAGTAGTAGTAGTAGTAGTAGTACACACCACTCCAATCTATCATTTGTATTTTTATTCTGCATATATTTATTTATGTCTGCAGGAATGAATCTGTATGCACAGATTTATGTCCATGTGACAATGTCCTTATGGGTGCTCAAATGTAATGCATTTACTTAATTTACTTTCATCATTAAGACTTTTGATTTTAATATAATCCTTTAGTATCTAATTATCACAATATGATTTTAAAATTCAAGCTACATTTATTTTCATAGTAATTTTTTTTATATATTTTCAGACCCATTGATCCTTACAATATATAAATATATCTAATATTGACAAATTAGTCAAAAAAATGTTTTAAACTTTGAACCATTTGATCAGTAACACGAAAGATGGCATACTAATATCCAATGGATCAGATGTTTTGAAAAGGACTTAAAAATAATCATCATTAGCAACTCAATAAATAAGCTAAAATAAACCCCATACATATTTTCTGGTATCTGGAATATGTGATGAAGACAATGCAAGAACGGAAAAGGTCAAAATAATTTGTAAGAAGCAAACAAAAGAGTCCAAGAAGGATGTGCAATGAATTAATGCTCTAATAATATCGAAATTAGAGAGTCTGTACACTCAATTTAAAGAGTCATTGGTATACAATAATCATAATTTGAAAACAACGAAAGTGGATTTGGAAAAAATTTAAGCCACTATGAAATATATCTTTTAAGCTTAAATTAAAGTTATATTTTAATTTGACTACACCAAAGTGTAAGCAAACCGGTATCAAACTTGCTACTATTTTATTATGTGTGTATGTGAGTGTGTATGTACGTATGTACGTACGTACATATACGTAAGTACGTATGTATGTATGTATGTATGTATGTATGTATGTATGTATGTATGTATGTATGTATGTATGTATGTACGTACGTGTGTACGTACGTACGTGTGTGTGTATGTGTGTACGTACGTATGTACATGTGTGTATGTGTGTACGTACGTACGTACGTGTTATGTGTGTATGTGTCTGTGTACGTATGTATGTATTATGGATGGATGGATGGATGGATGGATGGATATTAAAGATCTGCAGATATATATGTAATAAATCTAAAAATAAATTAGAATATTTAATAAAGCAAGATTCTCCGAATTAAAAGTAGAACTGTAACAAATTCTCTAGTGATGATGTAGATTTATTTAATTGCATTTAATGTCGTTGCGATGTAAGGGATTTTTATCTCTGCTGCTTTTGCAACAAAACATTATCTTAAACTTTTACCTAGTTTTCAACTTAGTTTATAACGATATAAAATAAATCTTTATTAATTCAAAATAATCGTTTAATTTAGAAAGAAATATTTTCGAAAGTAGCTTAACATCGTAATACTAAAATATATCGATATACTATCATGAAGATGGTTATCAGAACTTCAGTTAATCTATATAAAATAACACTATCATATATTTACTTATCATCATTAATAATAAGCGATTTACATTATTTAAGAGGCTGTTATCAAATTAAGTTTAACAAATACACACAGAGAGAGCAAATAGTCAGATACAAAAACAAATCAATTATTTTATTAACAGCATGTAAAATTATGAATTCGAACTCAGAACAAATAAAAATGTGCAATCATCAATTTTATTGATTTTTAAAAATTCCTACAAATTTTCTTTGATTGATTTACATTGGTGTCTTGACTAAAGAAGATTAAAAAAATATCATAATGGTAAATAACTTCTATGTCTTACAAAATCCACAAAAAATACTATTCCAAAACTTGAACCATTATTCTTCTGTACTAAAGGATGTGTACGTAACTATATATGCATATATATGTTAGTGCACATGTATGTGGTAATCATAAATATTTAATCTATCATATAGGTGTGTTAATGTTTGTAAGCAAGAAAAAAACAATTTTATCAATCAGTATATGAATTGAAGAATTTTCATGCTGACAATAATAAAAAAAATATAAAAGCTTGTGATATAATAAATTATAAGTACCAAACAAATTGAAGTAATTCTAATGTATCTCATTTTAAATAGATAATGGAGTGCAATAAAATATTATTACTACTAAAAAAATTATTTAGTTTCACTTTACAACCTTTTAATGAATAAGTGATAAATAATATTTACCAAGGCTGTAACCTCAAGAATGTGCACGTAAAAATGCGATAGTAGGGACCTCTACAGGTCTTAACAACAAGCTTATGTTTAGGAAGAAAATAGTTCTGTCCTACTATGGTTACATGCAAAAGAGTAATTAGGGCATAAAATATCAAAGAGATAATTACTCTAAAAACAAGCACTTTTATCGCAAAAATGTTGATACTGAGTATATGTTTTATCAAATCAAATACTATTATCAAGGAAAAGCAAGCAAAGATAAAAATTCATTATACAATTATTTATACTTAATACTTGCTAGAGATTTAGAACTACCAAGTTTTAGCACTGTGATTCTGACAGCAACTTGCTTAAAACTAGCTTAGTCCTCTTGAAACTTATTGTATTATATTTGCCTTTTCGTATTAACTATAAGTTTTGTATAAATACCTCCAGATATATAATTCTTTCACATATATTAACTAACTAAAAAAATTTATAATAACATATTGTGTGAAGGTTTATTTTTAATTGTAAGTGCAACAATGACTTTAATTTTTAAAAACATTCACATGGACATGTATACAACTGGGTATTGTTTTGTTTAAACTACACTTCTGGATAGTAATTAACTAGACAAAATCATGGAATATTTGTAAAATTAAGGCATCTAA
This sequence comes from Epiperipatus broadwayi, assembly GCA_028023455.1. Lineage (NCBI taxonomy): Eukaryota > Metazoa > Onychophora > Udeonychophora > Euonychophora > Peripatidae > Epiperipatus > Epiperipatus broadwayi. The sequence goes on along the minus strand of JAQFVV010000063.1, from coordinate 4,452,792 downwards.
AACATATTTATATAACAAATATTTATTATCAAATGCTTTTTACTTAGAAATTCTGTTTATTTGTCTTAGTTAAGTCTGGTAATTAATTTTTAACTGACTTACATTGAATGAATTTCCTTCAAAGTTTTTTTACATATGAGCTATCAATGTCAATGCGATAAGACCCTAAATTATTTTCAGAGATGTCCAGTTGGTTGTCTATGCTATCAGTGTTGGTGGCCAAATTTTAAAAAGCAAGATATTGACTTGGAAAGTTTACAATGATGCATACTAAAATGTGGTAAGTTTTAAAAAATAGCCTTCATTGAATATTTATTAAAACATGTTACAATTAATTAAAATAAAACAACAGCAAATAAAGATTAAAATCTTAATTTCTCTCAGTTATTTAACTAAAACTTGCTCTCTTCAATATGTTGTCTTCATAAACAAAAAAAACATTATAAATAATTTTTAATATTTGGATCAATTTCTTACAGCCATATTTCTTATATTCTCTGCTGCTAGATATTTAAACTTATAATAAACAAAATAATATATATAAAAGATATTTTATTAAAAATGCCTTTTTTTAACTGGATACTAAAAATCATATATATATATATTATATATATATGATATATATGATTTTTAGTATGGATACTAAAAATCATATATATATATATTGTGACCCTCTGAGTGGGCACAAGGAGTATCTGTAGTGAATAGTTGCATTTTGAGAAGAAAAAAAATGAAATAACCTTAAGATTTTAAAATTTTGCTGGAAATTGTTTAAAGCTTTAGATGTTAATTGCTTATGTATTTTGATTAACCATTTTATAAGCATTTATTATTATTGTTATAATTAATGAAGTATTTAATGCAAGAAAGAGGGGGTATTTATTATAGAAATTAGTATATTTTGTCAGGAGGATGCAAAGTTATTTTATGTTAGTGTTTAGTATTGGTTTGAATGGTTTCCTAATCCCTTATTAATTGATACCTATTCTTTTATCAACATTAATAGCCATCTCAATTATATTTAGTCAAGATAGTTTAATATTTATATTACAGTGTATGTGCTTGAGTGTATATCTGTATTATGTTTCATTCCATTTTTCATCTTTTAATAACAGCAAACAATAGGACATTTACAATAAAAAACATTCAAATTACAGTAATTGTCTTTAATAATTTAACAAATATTTTTTTTCTCAATGATTAATGGATATTTGGATCAGTGAATTATTTTTCAAATTAAATAAATTATTAATCATTTTGTTTAACAGTTAATTAATATTCATTTATTTCAAGTTTGTGAAAAGCTATTTTTTTATTATTATTATTTTGTTTGATTTAATTGTAAAAGTCAGAATGATTTTTTTTAAAGAAAAGATTTCTTGCATATGTAATGCGCTTAAGTGCAAAAAGGTGGGAGTTAAACTTTTTGAAGGGAAATGACCTTTTTTATGATGGGAGAAGAGATGTCTATTTAACAGATAGTTTTAGATTAAAAATTGCTCATTATTGTTGATAATTGCAGCCAGTATATTGTTGTTCTCCACTGTAACAAATAGATATTTCTGCTGGACATCAAATTAACTTTACAAAAATCTTAAAGTAAACTTCAAGAAAGGTCTTCACTTAACATGCAAGGCTAAAAATATAAGAAGGTACATCGGTTTTCATTTCTATACCTCATTTAAATGTTTGAATTAATCATCTTTTGCTTATTGCTATTTTTAACATGTATATCTTTAATATTTGGCTTGCATTACTTTATTTATTTACCATTAAGAAGGACGATAGAATGCATGAACTTTATAATCATATAACTAATCTACTTCTATCTTATTATAACGTTAGGAAATATGTGCAGAGCATTTTTACAGAATTTATTTTAAATTTTCATTATATCTTATATCATACTTCTACAAAAGTTAAATTAAAATTAGAGGATATGTGTATTTTAAAATAACATTTTATACTTAAATTCATTATGGAAAAATGACTTTATATATTTATTGCGAATTCTTAAAATAATATGTGCTTTTATGAAAGAAATAAAATGTGAATTACCCGAAATAACTAAAGGATACTACTTATTAAATATATCTTTAAATTGGATGGAAGGACAAGAATGCAGTATATTTCTATTCTCTTCAATAAGAATGCATTATGAAATAAGCTATTATTTAATTGTGGAATTAACAATGTATTAAGACTTATTAATTTGCAATGTTTAAAAATAATTATGTGTTTGCTAGCATATAAATATTGGAAAAATAAATGTTATTCAAGAAGTCTATAAAGGATCATTGCTAATTTTAAAAAAAACTACTACGGTATGAGTAATATAATTGATACCAATGTAGCTAAAAATGTCTTTCATATTTCCATCATAATAAAAATTGATTACTTATGTGTGATGTAGTAAGCTCAAGTAGCTACGCTAGAACATTGGAGATGCTAGATCATATTTACATTATGATTATTTTTTTTATCCTACAAAAATTCATTTTATATTCAAACTCAGTTTGGAATCTATCTCCATAGCGTTCAATAAACTTGGAGGAGGACTTTGCAAGTGAACTTTTTATTTTAAGTCAAAGAACAAATGACTTTTGTTTCTTTATTTTTTTTTTGGCATCATCAATTTATATGATAGATAGATAGACATATTTATGACTATGTTTTGTTTATAATTTTGGGCTGTATAAATTCCTAGATCATTTTGGAAAGCATACTCATAAATGGTAGATACGTTAGTAAAAAATTGATTTTATACAAATATGTTTTATTTATTTTTTTACAAAGGTAAAGGAAAGAAATATTTTTTTTTGTTTTATTATATTGTTAGAGAGAGGTTTATATTTATTTTTGTTTATTTTCTTATCTCAAAGTGAGAATCCTGGCCTCTAAATCAACGAACCTATAATAGAAATAGTCTGCTAGAAAGGGTAAAGAAACCTCATTTGTAATAATTATAACTATCAAATTTTAAAAATAGTTTAAAGTTTATTCTAAATTAAAAGTTATACATTAATGTATTATTTAATTACCGTGTTGCTTGCATAATATATAACTTGGAACTGATTTTTTTTTTCATATATTCATATTCATGCGTGTGTGTTTTGCACAATTATTGCATTTTCTTAGTGGAGATGTCAATTTATAGATATTTTATGTGTAAATTTCGGATGTTGTTGTATTCCAAAGAATTGAACGTATTAGTAGGTTATCTGTAAGTATTTAGCTGCCAGTGTGTATATATAATGTTAGATATGTAGAAGAGCTTTGGGAATGGAAAGTAATCTGGATGCGTTCTATGTTTGTAGGTATAAGAGATTTTGCCTGTGTAGTATTTTTAATAAATTTCCATGAGTAGAGCCTAGTTTATATTATATGCGTATTATGAAAGGATAGTTTTGAAGTGAAGTGATGTTTTTCTTATAGTCCTGGTGCTGAATAAACAAGTCCCACACCAATAGTGTATTTCAGAATTAGAGGAATTATTGTAGAAGTATTAAGTAAGAGTTTATTTGCTCCTCATATGAATTTTCCTTGGAACGTGTAGTTTGTATAAATATAAAAATATAGCTCTGTGTTAGTTAATATGTGGCCAGATTAATAGTTAAATTAAATTCTTGATGGGATATTAGTGTCTTATTTGTTGGCTGGTCTACGACATTGTCCGAAATGAAGTAATTGTTTAATATTTTCTTAATGAATGGATAGTATGTGGAAAGGATTGTTTTCTATTATTGTTGCTTGGACACACACACACGTGCGTAATATAAACAATATCGCGGATATAAAAATATAGAGTTATTGAAATTAAAAACGGGAAATATATATTTTGAAACATATTATATTCATTTAATACAGAGTTATAAATCATCAAACCATCAGAATGAATATGATTTATTGTTATGCGTAAAAGGTATATGTAATTAAAAATGATTATTTAATTAGTTAGAGAAAGTTGCTTTGTTGATGGCCAAATATGTTAGTTTGATTTATTTTATTAATCAATAGAATATCCTCTCATAATTATTTATTGTGACAATAATATAATATATTATTTATTTAATGATATGTTTAAATGAAACGCTTAAACAAAGCAGGTATTCAAAGTTAGAATATTCAAGTTTTGTTGTTAATTTTGATTTCAAAAAGGTATAAATAATGTAATATAATAGAGATAATCCCAAACGGATATCCAAGGTTTGTTTGAGAATTTAAAATTATTAAGACAAGCAGTATTATTGTAATTAAGTATATTAAATTAAATTTTCAGTATAATAAATGATTTGTTTATTTATTTAAAAAAAACTGTGTCTTAAGTTATTCTTGTATACATTCGTGTTTCAATTTCCACATCTCCACATTTCATACATCTATTATAAAGTTGATATATTATTTTATAGTTATAATATCAATTTTGCTGGTGTCTGACAATCTTGTTTTCTTAATCCAAATATTATAAGAAACATTGTCACTTGATAAATGTATAAGAAAGGTTGCCTAGTTAATGTATTGGTTAGATGATGATGTGAGATTAAAATAAACCCTATTCTCATCATTATCTAATTGCTAAACACAGTAAAACATTTAGTCAATTTATCTCATTAAATTTTATTATAAATTAGAAGTATAAATTATGGGCTAATGTATTTTCTTTAATTCAACTGTGTTTATTTTTAAATTCCCTGAGATCTTATTGCATATTCCTTGATCGGCAATAAGGTAGCTATTTAGATGATGATATGCCAAGTCATAGAATTGTTTAGTGATATAATTATATCAAGCTGATATATGTTATACTTGGATGATGGAAGAAATTAAGTTGAAAGAATATTTTAATAGTCTTATAAATAAACATTGTTATTCTTTATCACACAGTTAATTGACAAAAGAATTTATATTTTATTAAATGTTTTATAATATTTCTTTCTTCATTTATTTATAATTATATATTTTATGAACTTCCTGTAACCTCCCACTGAGCTGAGCTGAATGTAGACATAGGTAAAGAGTCTCAGTAATAATTTTATATGAGATTTATTGTTATATTGTTCTATTCATTAATAGAACTGGCGCCCTGGGCATTTACTCCTATAATGTATATGAGTGGTGTTTGGAGTGTAGGTTATAGGGTATGTTTTCTGGATGCCCAACTTGGTGGTTTGATTGATGTATTTGTCACCTCAGTAGATAGACTACAGTATGGATTTTGGGTGCACCAAAGTGATGGCATGATTGATTGCACTGATGACAATGAATGTACATTTTCTGGCAACCAACATGGTGGTTTGATTGATCGATGATGATAATTACAAGATGCTTCTTTTGGGGCACCAATGCTGTGGCATTATTGATCATCAATGATGATGAGGAATGTACATTTTTTGGCATGCTAACTTTGGGGCATCAATTGACATTGATTGGTTAATGATTAAGTAACTTGCCATTCAATATAGTAGTTTGCAATGATGATGATTATAGTCAGGTTTTCTGGCATAACTGGGTAGCCTGATTAATTGTTGTTTAAATGTGGGAATGGTTTTTGACATCTGGTTATTAGTCTTGATTGACTGATGATGATAAGAAGTAGTTTTTCTGGTGATCAATGTGGATGCACAATGTGTAGTGGAGCTACACATAGTCAAGATTAGATTGTGATGTCCAGATGTTTTGGCATCAAGTAGTTTTAGTATATTCTTCAGATTATTTAGGGCTTTCTGGTGCACTAACATGGCCACATTATTGATTAATGGTGGGGTAATTATAATGCTGGCTGTTGATATTCCATATGTCAGGTCACAATGATTAGATATGGAGTTGGTTTCTGGCTTCCCAATGTTTGGTGTATAGATATATTGTGGTATAGATAAATTGTGGCTTTGGTGGGCTTGATAATTATAGTGATGTATGTCTGATAGGATTATATTGTATACAGCCAACATATAAAATGTGATAAATAACAGTTGTATTGTATTGTAAATATTAGTTATAGTTTTGAATGGCGCATGGAACTTAGCTTAATAATCATGCTTATTAAAATTGTGTTGTCTTCATTATTGTATAGAAGTCAGTTTAATGTACAGTATAAGTGTAAGTGAATATAGAGATTTTATCCAGCTAACTCATTAATGTTTGGATAACTATTGTCAGAGTATACAGTGCAATAATTTTGCTATCAAATGTGGAAACCGAATGTTGCATGAAATAAACACAACTAAACATACTAGAACAACCTTATGTATTTATAAGTGATGATGGGAAATTTAAATTGTTTGATTGGGGAGGGGGAGTGAAGCTGATGTACCTTTCTTTTCTTTCTCTTTGTGAATCTTAATAAACAAATTATAAAATATTATGGAAGAGTTTAATATTTGTGAAGATTTGGGCGGGTCCCAAAAAATATTATCTCCAGAGATGATTGTCTTGTCTCCTGATATAGATTCGGGAAATGAAACTATGAACATCCCGAATAAAAAAGATAGTAGGGCAGAAAATGTCTCATTGGGAGGAGCATTTGATCATTTCAATTTGATTGATGCGATAAATAAGAACTTGGTTAAAAAGATGTTAGAGATAAAAAATAATTCAGATAAACAGATGTTAGAGATGAAAAATAATTCAGATAAACAGATGCTAGAGATGAAAGATAATTTAATGTCAAAGGAAAATTTTAAAGAGATGAAAGATAATTTAGCTCAACAAATGTTAGAGATGAAAAATAATTTAGATAAACAGATGCTAAAGATGAAAGATAATTTAATGTCAAAGAAAAATTTTAATGAGATGAAAGATCATTTAGATAAACAAATGTTAGAGATGAAAGCTAGTATGATATCAAAGGAAGATTTTAGAGAAATGAAAGATAGTATGATGGCAGAAATAAAATAAATGCTCAGAGAAAATGTCCAACAAGTAAAACCAGAAGTATCAGAAACAAAATTAGAGGTAGAATCAGAAATGCTAAAAATGATGCCAGAGGAATTGGCAGATGATGTTCAACCAGAATCAGAAATAAAAGTAGAGGTGAAATTAGAAATAAAGTTAAAAATGTCAGAAGTAAAGTTGGAATTGCAAAATAGTAAGAGTCAAATATCTGAATTAGAGATGATGGAAATAGTTAGTGAGGATAGGCTACAACCTATTAAAATAAGTAATGATGACTTAATAGAGCAGTTTAAAAGAGAAAATCAGCAAGTGGTTAAATTAGTTATTAAGGATGTCAGATTGATCAGTAAGGAATTAAAGGCATACGAGAAGATCAATGAGGTTAATTAGAATCCAGAATTAGATGGAAGTGAGATTGTAAATATATTTGAAAATTTCAAGAAGAATCTTAGTAAAAATGAAGAGATTAGTAAATCCATGAATATAGCAGTAATTTCTTTGGTCATGAGATATCCAGAAGTTATAGAAAATAAATTGTTAAAGGTTACTGATATTACAAGCAATAAATTTAAAAATAAAGATAAAAGCATAATTACAGAATGTGTTTATCATAACTTAGATCATAATATGAGAGGAATGTTTATAGAAAGGTGCTATATGTGGGTAGTCAACATGTAATATCTAGTATAGGACAGTTAATGAGATATTTTAGTCATGATGAAAAAGTTGATAAGCTGAAAATTAAAGGTAAACTTAAGATTACCAATAAATTTGTATAGATTTTCTTAAGAAAGTTATCTTTTCAAAAAGAAAGTTAGGTAAGGCTAAGATCAAACTTAAAGGAGTAAAAGGGGAATTAATTAATGTAGATCTCTATGAAGGCCCTTATGAGATAGTGAAACAGGTGGGTGAAAATGCATTCATGATCTCTACCCCAGAAGGAATGAGATGTATCTATAATGCTCATAGCTTAATACCATATCCAGTTAAAGTACCAGATAATTAAGAAGTTTGAGAATATAAAATTCTGTATGCATAGTTTGCTAAAGTGTAAATTAATTCAATTTGTGTTGTTTGATAATGATTAACATAACCTAATGGTGTTACTTAGTTCATTTTTTTCTTTATAAGGATGGGGGATTTGTGACCCGCTGAGTGGGCACAAGGAGTTGAGATACTTTGTATCGGTAGTGAATAGTTGCATTTTGAGAAAAAAATGAAATAACCTTAAGATTTTAAAATTTTGCTGGAAATTGTTTAAAGCTTTAGATGTTGATTGCTTATGCATTTTGATTAACCATTTTATAAGCATTTCTTAATATTGTTATAGTTAATGAAGTATTTAATGCAAGAAAGAAGGGTTATTTATTATAGGAATTAGTATATTTTGTCAGGATGATGCAAAGTTATTTTATGTTAGTGTTTAGTATTGGTTCGAATGGTTTCCTAATCCCTTATTCATTGATACCTATCCTTATATCAACATTAATAGCCATCTCAATTATATTTAGTCAAGACAGTTTAATATTTATATTACAGTGTATGTGCTTGAATGTATATCTGTATTATGTTTCATTCCATTTTTCATCTTTTAATAACAGCAAACAATAGGACATTTACAATACAAAAATATTTAAATTACAGTAATTGTCTTTAATAATTTAACAAATATTTTTTCCTCAGTGATTAATGGATATTTGGATCAGTGAATTAGTTTCCAAATTAAATAAATTATTAATCATTTTTGTTTAACAGTTAATTAATATTCATTTACTTCAAGTTTGTAAAAAGCTATTTTATTATTATTATTATTATTATTATTATTATTATTATTATTATTATTATTATTATTATTATTATTATTATTATTATTATTATTATTATTATTATTATTATTATTATTATTATTATTATTATTATTATTATTATTATTATTATTTTGTCTTGATTTAATTGTAAAAGTCAGAATAATTTTTTTTAAAAAAAAGATTTCTTGCATATGTAATGAGCTTAAGTGTAAAAAGGTGAGAGTTAAACTTTTTGAAGGGAAATGATCTTTTTGATGGGGGAAGAAGGAAGAGATGTCTATTTAACAGATAGTTTTAGATTAAAAATTGCTCATTATTGTTGATAATTGCAGTCAGTATATTGTTATTTTCCACTGTAACAAATAAATATTTCTTCTGGGCATCACATTAACTTTACAAAAATCTTAAAGTAGACTTCAAGAAAGGTCTTCACTTAACATGCAAGGCTAAAAATATAAGAAGATACATCGGTTTTCATTTCTATACCTCATTTAAACGTTTGAATTAATCATCTTTTGCTTATTGCTATTTTTAACATGTATATCTATAAGATTAAGCTTGCATTACTTTATTTATTTATCATTAAGAAGAAAGATAGAATGTATGAACTTTATAATCATATAACTAATCTACTTGTATCTTATTATATCATTAGGAAATGTGTGCAGAACATTTTTACAGAATTTATTTTAAATTTTCATTATATCTTTTATCATACTTCTACAAAAGTTAAATTAGAGGATATGTGTATTTTAAAATAACATTTTATACTTAAATTTATTATGGGAAAATGACTTTATTTATTTATTGTGAATTCTTAAAATAATATGTGCTTTTATGAAAGAAATAAAATGTGAATTACCCCAAATAACTAAAAGATACTACTTATTAAATATATACTTAAATCGCATGGAAGGATGGGAATGCAGTATATTTCTGTTCTCTTCGATAAGAATGCATTATGAAATAAGCTATTATTTAATTGTGGAATTATCAATGTATTAAGACATATTAATTTGCAATGTTTAAAAATAACTATGCGTATGCTAGCATATAAATATTGGAAAAATAAATGTTATTCAAGAAGTCTATAAAGGATAATTGCTAATTTAAAAAAACTACTATGGAATGAGTTAAATAATTGATACCAATGTAGGTCTTTCATATTTCTGTCATAATAAAAATTGATTACTTATGTGTGATGTAGTGAGCTCAAGTAGCTATGCTAGAACATTGGAGATGCTAGATCATATTTATGTTATGATTTTTTTTATCCTACAGAAATTCATTTTATAATCGACCTCAGTTTGACATCTATCTCCATAGCATTCAATAAACTTGGAGGAAGGCTTTGCATGTGAACTTTTTATTTTAAGTCAAAGAACAAATGACTTTTGCTTCTTTATTTTTTTTGTCATCATCAATGTATATGATAGATAGATAGACATGTTTATTATTATGTTTTGTTTATAATTTTGGGCTGTATAAACTTCTAGATTGTCTCAGAAAGCGTACTCATGAATGGAGGATACATTTGTAAAAAATTGATTTTATACAAATATGTTTTATTTTTCTTTTACGAAGGTAAAGGAAAGAAATATATATATTTTTTTGTTTTATTATATTGTTAGAGAGAGGTTTATATTTATTTTTGTTTATTTTCTTATCTCAAAGTGAGAATCCTGGCCTCTAAATCAACGAACCTATAATAGAAATAGTCTGCTAGAAATGGTAAAGAAACCTCATTCGTAATAATTATAACTATCAAATTTTAAAAATAGTTTAAAGTTTATTCTAAATTAAAAGTTATACCTTAATGTATTATTTAATTACCATGTTGCTTGCATAATATATAAATTGGAATTGATTTTTTTTTCATATATTCTTATTTGTGTGTGTGTGTGTTTTGCACAATTATTACATTTGCTTAGTGGAGATCTCAATTTATAGATATTTTATGTATAAATTTCGGATGTTGTCATATTCCAAAGAATTGAACAGATGAGTAGGTTATCTGTATGTATTTATCTGCCAGTGTGTATATATAATGTTAGATATGTAGAAGAGCTTTGGGAATGGAAAGTAATCTGGATGCATTCTATGTTTGTAGGGATAAGAGATTTTGCCCATGTGGTATTTTTAATAATTTTCCATGAGTAGAGCCTAGTTTATATTATATGCATATTATGAAAGGATAGTTTTGAAGTTAAGTGATGTTTTTCTTATAGTCCTGGTGGTGAGAAAAAAAGTCCCACACCAATAGTGTATTTCAGAATTAGAGGAATTATTGTAGAAGTATTAAGTAAGAGTTTATGTGAATTTCCCTTGGAACATGTAGTTTGTATAATCATGAAAATATAGTTCTGCGTTAGTTAATATGTGGCCAGATTAATATTTAAATTAAATTCTTGATGGGATATTAGTGTCTTATTTGTTGGCTGGTCTATGACATTGTCTGAAATGAAGTAAATGTTCAATATGTTTTTAATGAATGGATAGTATGTGGAAAGGATTGTTTTCTATTATTGTTGCTTGGACACACACATACGTAATATAAACAATATTGCGGATATAAAAGTATAGAGTTATTGAAATTAAAAATGGAAAATATATATTTTGAAACATATTATATTCATTTAATACAGAGTTATAAATCATCAAACCATCAGAATAAATATGATTTATTGTTATGCGTGAAAGGTATATGTAATTAAAAATGATTATTTAATTAATTAGAGAAAGTTGCTTTGTTGATGGCAAAATATGTTAGTTTGATTTATTTTATTAATCAATAGAATATTCTCTCATAAATATTTATTGTGACAATAATATAATATATTATTTATTTAATGATATGTTTAAATGAAACGCTTAAACAAGGCAGGTATTCAAAGTTAGAATATTAAAGTTTTGTTGTTAATTTGATTTCAAAAAGGTATAAATAATGTAATATAATAGAGATAATCCCAAATTGATGTCCAAGGTTTGTTTGAGAATTTAAAATTATTAAGACAAGCAGTCTTATTGTAAATAAATATATTAAATTAAATTTTCAGTATAATAAATGATTTGTTTATTTATTTAAAAAAAACTGTGTCTTAAGTTATTCTTGTATACATTCGTGTTTCAATTTCCACATCTCCACATTTCATACATCTATTATAAAGTAGATATATTATTTTATAGTTATAATATCAAATTTGCTGGTGTCTGACAATCTTGGTTTCTTAATCCAAACATTATAAGAGACATTGCCATTTGATAAACGTATAAGAAAGGTTACCTAGTTAATGTATTGGTTAGATGATGATGTGAGATTAAAATAAACCCTATTCTCATCATTATCTAATTGCTAAATACAGTACAACATTTAGTCAATTTATCTCATTATCTTTTGTTATAACTTAGAAGTATAAATTATGGGCTAATATATTTTCTTTAATTCAATGGTGTTTATTTTTAAATTCCCTGAGATCTTATTGCATATTCCTTGAATGGCATTAAGGTAGCTGTTTAGATGATGATATGCCAAGTCATAGAATTGTTTAGTGATATAATTATATCAAGCTGATATATGTTATACTTGGATGATGGAAGAAATTAAGTTGAAAGGATATTTTAATAGTCTTACAAATAAACATTGTTATTCTTTATCACGCAGTTAATTGACAAAAGAATTTATATTTTATTTAATGTTTTATAATATTTCTTTCTTCATTTATTTTTAATTATATATTTTATGAACTTCCTGTAATCTCCCACTGAGCTGAGCTGAATGTAGACATAGGTAAAGAGTCTCAGTAATAATTTTATATCAGATGTATTGTTAAATTGCTCTATTCATTAATAGAACTGCCACCCTGGGCATTTACTCCTATAGTGTATATGAGTGGTGTTTGGAGTGTAGGTTATAATATATATATATATAAAATAATTTTGTCTAAAAAAAATTATTAAAATAAAAAAAAAATCTTTCGTAAAAGAGTTTGAAATAAAAGATTAAAAGTGGGAAGGGGGTTTTCTTAAAGTCAAACTAAAAGTGTTATAAAAGAAAGTTTTTCTAAATTAGTATTCGTAAAAATAAGTAATTTAAAATTTAAAAAAAAATATAAATCTCTTTTCATTCAAGCTTATTATAATAAATTATATATGTGCATGTGAGTGTAAATAAATGTATGTGTGTTAGAATAATATTAAATATATATATATATATATATATGTAAATGAAAGTTAAAAAAGAAATTATATTTGGAAAACACAGCGATGGCTATTAAGTTAAATAAAGATTTAAAAAAACCACACCAGCGGTAGACTACTAATTAAAGTTATAAAACAATACGTTTATGAAAGCTACTACTAATTAAATTATCTTCAAAAACATGTTGTAATAGAATTAATTACTAATGGAATTTTGACAACACCTTTTGCACCTATTGCCGGAGGATATTAAAATGAAAACAATTTGGATACATAAATAGCCAGATTTGTATCAGAGTTTGAGTTTTTTTTAGTCTAGTTTGCATTGACAGTCTTGTTTCAGTTGAAATAACAGTGCATTTCTATTATGTATTCAGAAACAAAAATGCATTGCTGAGCTCCTTTTGGAAATATACGCTCATGCTTCAGCCTTTTTGGTCCAACAAGATCATCAAAACCTGCCTGTAAAATAATGTCTGCATAACAACTCAGAAATCCTCTGTCAAATGTTCAACTGTCTTCAAGAATAAAGCCAATGGATTCGCATAAAATCTCTTCAAGAAATGTCCAAATCTAACTGGTTAGATATAATCCATCAGAAGCAGCAGAAGCAGCCAACAACAAGCAATATCCACATTCCAAAAATCCTAGGTAAACATTTATTTATTATCATTTATATGTAGTAGCCACCACTGTAATTCATCAATCCTACCAAGTAAAGTAATTTGAACTCTTAAGCATGCATAAAATGAACTATCTATGTGCGTGTGTGTGAATGTGAGATAATTTAATGATGTCATATATTATTTATGCTTTTCACCAGATATATGTTATAATGTGTTACTTTAAAAAATGTGCGTGTGCTAAATTAGATTTATAAAGATGTTTAAATTTAGTCAATTAATGTTGGGTAATAAATTATCTTTTAACTTAATTAATGTTAATTAAAATAAAATGTCTTCAAACTTAAACTTTATTTGTCGGTCAATTCTTTTTACCAACCTTTTTATTAATTCGTTCCACCACAAATTTTGTATAATTTTATTATTGAATTAAAATTAGACTGAGCTAGTTTTAGGGAATGTTTTGAATGCTGGATTATGAGCCTACTGCCCAAATACGTTAGTCATCAGACTAGCTGGTGCCCTGGGGTTTACCCTGAAACAAATAAAGTATTTGGATAGTAGGAGTTTGAATCTAGCAGCCAAGATGGGCCATTGTTGATAGTTAATGCCATCAATAAGATCTCCAATTTTGCTCGAATGTGCCGGTTTGTCCACGTAACATTTATAAGATTATAAATGTATCAGGAAGGAGTTTGAAACCAGTCCAAACTTATATATATGTATAAGTAAGTGGTTTCTGTTGTTCGACCTGGTACATTAAATGGCTTTCCCAACATTTGGGCCTGGACCTAAAAAACAATAGGAATCAAATACTGTGTTTCTTGTTTGACAAATTTTTTATAGAAAAGTGAAATTACGTAAAGTGGTATTAATTTGAAAATAAAAAAAATAATTGACCGAAACCTTTTTTTTGTTTCCTTTAAATGAAGAGAGATTTATGCTATTTACGTTAATTAAAATAAATCATTATGTTAAATCAGAGACAGTTGAGTGTTTTGGGCGGAGCTAAAGCATTAGGATCGGGTAGAGAAAAGGGACAAAGGGGGTAAAGTTAGCGTATATTTCCATCTTAGTAAGAAAAATAAACAACAATAATAATTTTTGATTTGTTAATGCAAAAGATAATTTAAAAAAATAAAAAGTAATAGCATAACTATGAATGAAGAAATGGAGCCGGTAGAAAGCCCAATATATTTTAAAAATCCACAGTTAGTAGAGAAACAGAAAGAAGAAATATATGAGATGCAGATGATGATAAAAATGATGATGAATATGATGCAAGAATTTAAACAAAGTCAACAAGACCTAAGAAGAATTATGGCAGAAGTTTAAACAAGGCCAGTTACAACTCAAAACAGAATTGATGAAAGAAATTAATCAGGTCAAAATAGAAATGATTACAGAAATGAAGGAAATAAGATGTGAAATTAGAGGAAAGGTAGAGGAAAATCAAGAGATCATAGAGATAGATTTAGTTAAAGAAAGTCAGGAAGATGAAAAGGAAGTTGAGGTGATCAAAGAGATAGAAATTAAAATAGAATCAGATAGCATTGCAACAGATAAAGTAGAAATAAATGTAGATCAAGAAATAGAAGAGAGACATAAGTTCAAGGTAGAAGATAGCGTTGAAAAGTTTTTACAAAAATTTAAAAAGGTTAAAGTAAAAGTTTGTGTTCATTTTAAATGGAGATTTAAAACTAAGAGAAAGAATAGGAAAAAATATTCACTGTTAAAAAAAATACGGAAGTCTGTGAAGCTTAAAGGTTTTCTAATGTACAAGGTTGAAAATAGAACGGAAAGAGAAAAAGATAAAATAAATTTTAATCGAAAGAGAGATGTGAGAATATGGAGTATAATTTATATTAGTGAGTTAGTAGAAAGAAAGAAGGAACCGCCGGACATATTTAAAAGATAGTAAACAGGCAGAATAGTCAAGGAAATAAACAAAAAGACCGGAAATGGACATTGAGCAGGAATATGATTATTCTAATGTCAATAATTTGAGAAGTTTAAATCTGAAACTTCTATTTAAAACTAAAATAATAAAATTAAAAATAACTGAATAATAAATTAAATGTTTTAAAGCAATAATAATAATGGAGGCTTCGTAAAATAAAAGATTTTTTTTTCTGAGTACACGCACGTTAAAATAGAATAGTTTTGAATACACGCAAGTTAATAAAAGAAAGTAAATAAATGGTTTAAAGAAATTAAGTCAAGTCAAATATCTGTATAATAAGGAAAGACTCATAATAAAGTAAAATAGTTTTTTTTTAAATATATGCATGTAAATAAAGAAGTTAAAGTAATGGTTTAAAATATATATATATTGTAATATAAATAAATTTGTAAACTAATGTCCGTGATTAGAATAATAGTGTAATATAAATAAATATGTAAGATATTAGTCGTATGAATTAAATATAATATTGTAGGATTAATAATAAAAAATATAAAGTCAATCTAAGTGTATTAAGTGTGTATAAGTATACATGTGTATATACGCGCACATACACTGGTAATATTCGGGTAAATACGATACCTCATGATGCATATCTGAAATATATTTATCCAGATATCCTTTTAGGTTATTTTCTTGGAACTGCTGCACCTCATGATGCTTGCAAGAAGGGATTTATTTATTATAGATTCCCTGTAAGCAAATCCAGTAATAACTCAATATTTAGAATATTAGTAGGTGTATAATTGTGCTGCACGTATACACATGTGTATGAATTTATCTATAGCAAAAGGGAATGAGGGTAGTATAGAAATAAGTTTAATTACGGATAAGTTTAAAGCTGCCGACTGGATAAAGTTTAGTACCCGTAACGGACTTATCAGGGATCATTCCTCTTTCCAAAGCGTAAGTCAAAAATGGACAGTTGAAAATTCCTGCCATTCGCAGTGATTTTTTTTTCCAAGTCTGGTAGAAACCCAGCAAATGAAGCTTTGATTTTGTATACATATAAGTCAGTTTAAGTCAGCGAATCTGCTTCCGTATTGTTTCTAAAAGATCCCTGTGCCACAAAATTAGTTTGTCCCAGTGGTCATTATCCATGATTTAGATCATTGTGAACAATGTATTCAGCATAGATAAAAAAAAAGGATAGTCAAAACAGATTGCCCTTTGTATGTTAAGTAAAAGATATTAAAAAGCTAACTTAGAAAAATAATAAATTAATAAATCTTTAGAGTCAAGAATTAAAATTGCAAGAGATAAAATGGTCAAAAATGACGCATTTTACTCTAAAACGGAGGGGGGTGTAATGTGCCAAGGCCAAATTGGCACATGTATATAAAATAATTTTGTCTAAAAAAAACTATTAAAATAAAATAAAAAAATCTTTCGTAAAAGAGTTTGAAATAAAAGATTAAAAGTGGGAAGGGGGTTGTCTTAAAGTCAAACTAAAAGTGTTATAAAAGAAAATAAAGTTTTTCTAAATTAGTATTCGTAAAAATAAGTAATTTAAAATTTAAAAAAAAATATAAATCTCTTTTCATTCAAGCTTATTATAATAAATTATATATGTGTGTGTGAGTGTAAATAAATGTATGCATGTTAGAATAATATTAAAAATATATATATATGTGTGTGTAAATGAAAGTTAAAAAAGAAATTATATTTGGAAAACACAGCAATGGCTATTAAGTTAAATAAAGATTTTAAAAAACCACACCAGGGGTGGGCTACTAATTAAAGATATAAAACAATACGTTTATGAAAGCTACTACTAATTAAATTATCTTCAAAAACACATTGTAATAGGATTAATTACTAATGGAATTTCGACAACACCTGTTACACCTATTGTCGGAGGATATTAAAACGAAAACAATTCGGATACATAAATAGCCAGATTTTTATCGGAGTTTGAGTTTTTTTTCAGTCTAGTTTGCAGTGACAGTCTTGTTTCAGTTGAGATAACAGTGCATTTCTATTATGTATTCAGAAACAAAAATGCATTGCTGAGCAGCTTTTGGAAATATACACTCATGCTTCAGCCTTTTTGGTCCAACAAGATCATCAAAATCTGCCTGTGAAATAATGTCTGCATAACAACTCAGAAATCCTCCGTCAAACGTTCAACTGTCTTCAAGAATAAAGCCAATGGATTCGCATAAAATCTCTTCAAGAAACATCCAAATCTAACCGGTTAGATATAATCCATCAGAAGCAGCAGAAGCAGCCAACAACAAGCAATATCCACATTCCAAAAATCCTAGGTAAACATTTATTTATGATCATTTATACATAGTAGCCACCGCTGTAATTCATCAATCCTACTGAGTAAAGTAATTTGAACTCTTAAGCATGCATAAAATGAACTATCTATGTGCGTGTGTGAATGTCAGTTAATTTAACAATGTCATATATTATTTATGCTTTTCACCAGATATATGTTATAATGTGTTACTTTAAAAAAAATGTGCATGTGTTAAATTAGATTTATAAAAATGTTTAAATTTAGTCAATTAATGTTGGGTAATAAATTATCTTTAAACTTAATTAATGTTAATTAAAATAAAATGTCTTCAAATTTAAACTTTATTTGTCGGTCAATTCTTTTTACCAACCTTTTTATTAATTTGTTCCACCACAAATTTTGTATAATTTTATTATTGAATTAAAATTAGACTGATCTAGTTTTAGGGAATGTTTCGAGCGCTGGATTATGAGCCTACTGCCCGAATACGTTAGTCATCAGACTAGCTGGCACCCCGGGGTTTACCCCGAAACAAATAAAGTATTTGGATAGTAGGGGTTTGAATCTAGCTGAGATGGGCCATTGTTGATAGTTAAAGCTATGAATAAGATCTCCCATATTGCTCAAATGTGCCGGTTTGTCCACGTAACATTTATAAGATTATAAATATATCAGGAAGGAGTTTTAAACTGGTCAAAACTTATGTATAAGTAAGTGGTTTCTGCGGTTCGACCCGGTACAATATATATATATATATCACCACAATTTCTGTTAATATATTTAACTTGAATAAAGCATGTGGTTTTCATAAATTAATTAATTCAATAACTATTTTTAAAACTAGTGACTGAATTAATTCATTCTTGTATATTCATTTAATTTTAAATAAAAAGACAAAAATGTATATAAGGTATATACTTTTTTTCTTTTTTGAAATTACTGAGAAATCAATTTTTAAAACAAATTGATATTAATGATAATTGATGCACTTGCTTAGTGAAAATTTTTAGAAGCTTTCTGTAGAGGTTTCATGTATAGATTAATAGTTTAATTTATTAAGTATAACTTCTCAAATTATAGTAAAAATGTTAAATGTCACATAAAATCTTTGTTAAACTTTGATAAAGCATTTTATCTATGAAGAACGTTCACAATACACAGAAAGACAGTTAATTTGATGCATATAAATATTTAATCAATACCAACAAATCAAGATTGTTTTCATTACTGGTAGAGTGATAAATAGAGGAATTTGAACTTATGCTTTTTAGTCTATTCATTTTCCACTCTATTTTAAACAACGGATATACATGACCACACACATGTGAAAGATATACATGATGCCCAATATGCTTTTAGTGGTAGTCAAGCATTGGTGGTCGAGAGGTCAGCGACAGATGCTTTACAAGCAGTTGTCCCCGTTAGTGAGTTCTCTTTCCGGCTGATGCTTATGACACGTGAGAAATACGTTTAATGGTAAACTACTATAAGCAAAATAGAATTTGACCAAGTCAATAAGCTTTAACATTTTATAATTAAATAAGTAAATAGTATAAAAGTTTAAATAATTTTTAGTGAATTTTTTCTCCCCCCCCCTCCCCTTTGTTTATATTAACATAATGATGATCTTTAAAGATTCTTAATTGGGGTTTCAAACTTTAGACGAAAGTATATCATAATATTTATTAATTCGTTAAAATCTCTTTTAAAAAATTTGACAATTTGAAGAGTTCATTTTCTATGGGATCAATATCTTACTAATTTATTTTGATTAAAGATTAATTTTATTTAAAATTTGTTGGAGTTTAATTTTTTATAAGAAAGCTAAATAGCTCAGAAGCATAACTTGAGAATTAAATTAAATAAGATAAAATAAAAATGCAAAACAAGTAAATTACTAAACTGGTTTATAGGACGGAATTCCAAAACATTTAAGATGAGATTTTTCCTTCTAATTTGTAGGCTGTTTCTGCTGAGGCTTTGATAGTATGATTTTAAACATGGAAATAAAAATACCAAAGTCACCGAATATTATTAATTTAATCCCTACCTAATCATTTTGCACATTTTAAGTAATTTATTCACTTAAAATTAATCATTATATTGTATAGAGAAGTCAATATTTTTTCTAATCTTATTTAAAGAATTATATGATTTTAAAACAACATGTGATGTCAGAAAATTATATTAAATTTAGGGGAATTTATTTCGTCTCTAAATAAATACGTGGAGAAAAAAAGTTTGCAAATAATTTTAATATTCTTATTTTCAAATTATAAAGCTAAAATTAAAATAATGTCATTCCAAGATGAGTTAACTTTTCTATAATTTTAAAGTTGTTTGCAGCAAAAGTTTGAAGTTATAGTCATTTAGACAAGTTTTTTTAAATAATATTCATATACTCATCAAAAATATAGTTGGGTGCGTGTGCATAAGTATTTGTTTCAGTACTAATACGTACTACATTTATATATGTGCGCATTTGCGCATACAAAATTAAGTCAAATTTACTTTTAGAATTTTGATTTAGTCTTTTTTCTTCTAATTTTGGTTAGCCTTTAATAACTGAATTAACCCTTTAGCAAGAGACAAAAGCAATATAAAAGCAAAAAGAAAAAAAAAAGGGGGGGGGGACTTTTAAAATCAAAGTACGGTATTATTTTTATAGCGAATTTTTTTTCTTTTTACAACGACATTCGCATATCTTTACAATATAAATATCATTGAATATATAATTATATGATGATAAATTTTAACGGATAACTTACTACAAAATTAAAAAAAAAAAAACAGAATATCAAATCTTTATATAAGAAAATTCCAACTGATTTTCCAAATTATTTTTATTTGCAAACTCTTGGTATAGCCAAATTGTGTTTGTCTACATAAATTACACTCCAATCTATTACTATTTCTACTAAATAAATCTGATCAAAATGTTTTACGATATAGTGTTAAATACATCTACCTAACAAATCTCAACTACTGAGAGGGAATTTAGATTTAAAAACATTTCAATGTAAAAACATTTCAAAGTTTTACGGTTCTATTTTTTTTTTTTTTTCAGATCTAATATAACAATGCTCGTTTTATTTAATTTGATCAACAGTTTTGACGACCAACAGTCTTCTTCAAAGCTGCTTCTTATCCAGCTTTTTAACTAGTTATTTAATTATTGGGTATTAAATGAGTACCTAGATATTTTTAGATGGTGGGCAAATGAGGTTTAAAACTTCCAAAACCATCAATTCTTTCTTTGCAATCAAAATATCAGACATGTAATGCCGTCTCTTTACCTGTTTTATTTTTGAGAGTTGTCAAAGAGAACTTAGTTCTATCAGCTAATAAAATGCTGTTTTATATACTTAACTTTACATCAAATCTAATAAGAAATTCATTGTTAAACTATTTCTCATAACATAAAAATTAAGTACATTGTCTTAAAATATTTTTTTCAGCTTCTATACTGCTGAGTTAATACTGATGTATTTCTAGCTTTTTGGGTGTAATTCGGAAATAAAATACTGCTTTTACTTTATATTGATTTTTAAAAAGCCCCAAAATTATTTAAAGCTATTTCAATTTTATTTTTAGATGAAACAGAAATATTTCGACTATTAATTCTTGAATTTTTTTTTTCTCATTGATTGGTTTTCTAACCTCAATGATTCCAATGAAGACATAAAGTATGAGATCATTAAATTATAACCATGACTAGTTTCATGTTAGAATAAAGGAGTATCTTTCTTGAAAATATTGATAACCAACTTTAAGAATTAAGATCTATTTTTTTAAAAAAAATAGTAATACATTTTTTTTCATGGTATCATCATCAATCCATTGCAGAATGAGAGTCTTTCCAAGTTTAATCTATCTTCTCCATTCTCTAACTTCTCTTCTTTATATCACTCTCACACATTTTCTTATTTCATTGGTCCATTTCACATGATATTGCTTTCTAGTTCTTTTACAATCTCTTAAAATCCAGTTTATGACTTTAATTGTCCATCTATTATCATCTTTTTAGCAATATATCCATCCCAACTCCACTTCAGCCTTTTATTTTTTTCAGTGATGTCAGTAACATCTGTTTGTTCTTTCACCCATGCATATCATTTTTGATCTCTTCCTGTTACTTCTAATGTGCATCTCTCCATACTTCTTTCAGTGGTCTGAAGTCTTTTTATTGCACTTCTGCTAAATGTCCAAGTATCAGATTTATAAGTAAGAACTGTTAAACACATTTAACCTTCCTTTTCAAACACATAAGCATATTTTCTTTTAATCTTAAGTTATCTCTACTGAAAGTATTCCAACCCAGTTTAATTTTATGATTAATTTCATCCATTATGTTTTCATTTATAGTAATATTCTAATCAAGGTATTTATAGTTGTTAACTTTTTCTAACTCAGCATCATCAATCTTGATTTTTATCTTTTGAAAAAATCCATTGGACATTAATTTAGTCTTTTGAACTTTTACCTTTAGTCCTATTTTCCTTTCATCTGATAACTCTTGCAAATATATAGAAATAACTGGGAACTATTTTTTTCTTTTTTCTTATACAAGGAAAAGAAATTCATGTGTTAAATTGTATTTGCTAGGAAAGTAATAACTTGAAAAGTATTCTATTCTACAGTTCATAATGACTGCCAAAAATATAATAAAATACAACTAATATCCACATAGTAAATATAAATGATTTATTTACTTTATTCAATTTTTAGAGTAATTTTATTGTATTCTATGGTCTTTTATTTTAGATTATACAATTTATTTAAGTGTTGTTGTTTTATTTTTTAACAGTTGGCTGCAAAATATTTGAAAAACAAACAATTAGCAAGCTGTTGCAACATCGGTACACTCGGCATAAATTTTGATGTTACATGAAAACATTATTTATAAAGATGTTTAGAAGAAAAAAATTAGACAATATTTTTATCGATTGTTGTAACAGTTTGTTGTTTTGTATAGTGCATATATGTGACATAAAAATTTTTGGAATACAAATTATCACTCGCACAAATAACACAGCTGTAAAATTATTTATCATTTTAGCAAATAAAATTAATGAAATTCTCCATGAATATATATATATGCAGAATTTTATGGAGTTTTACATTTAACTATACTATTATATTTAAATATTATGTAAAAGCCAGAATCATTCCTTTATGATGCAGTAGGGTTAATATTTACCAAGATATATTTGGGACTCAGGGCTATAGAGAAGTCTTAAGGTTCGTCTATTGTTCGATAGAGTTATTCGTAAGTTTATTACATTATTTATCAATTATTAAATATTTAATTATATGCAGTCATTAAAATGAATTGTATAAATGTTTTTGATTTACATGTGGTGTTTAATAACGCATTATTTGTTCAGCATGCTATGATAATAAAATATATTCACATACACGAAGCTGGCAACTGTCATATGACTGCTATGAGTGTTTTGGGTTTTAGAAAAATGGGAGGAAATTGGTAGCTTATCTAGTTAATTTGTTTCTTTTATATTGTGACTGTTATTAATAACATTTAAAATATATTTAAGAATCAATAATATATAATGTTGTTTTCCTGAAGGTTTGTGATGATGGTGTTTTAGTTGTATTTATATGATGTACTGAATGTCTTTAAAAAAATTTAACTTTATTTAAATATTCTAAATACAATTAACTGTTAGTAATAGCACACAGTTAGTACATGCACAATGTTTCAAGAGGTATTATTCTTCCCTCTTCTTCAGGCGTTTCTGGCCTGACCAGTGACAGTACTAGCATAGGAATCAAACCTGGACCTTACATTCTTGAGTACTGGATTTTAAGGTAAATCTCTAATCAACTGAGCCATCCTGCCAAAGGAAACAATCAGTAGAAAATTCATATACATATCTATGATGTTCCTCCTGAATTATCCCCTTTTTTCTAAGAGCAAAGTTGGTAAGTGGTGTCCATATATTATATATAGTCACACTAGATTGACTTATGAGACATTCAATACTCATATTAGATGACAGAAATGGTCCAACATATAAGTACAACTTTCAGCAGTCATATCTTTGGCATCATTCATTTTAGATAAATATGTCAATGATTACAACTAATTATGCTCTACATTAAATACTACCATATCACTCCCAGCCCAGATATAAATACAGAAAGATTGACACTTGTAAATGAAATTGTAATAATTTGGTATTTATAAATAGTGAACAAATGATGAGGATATGTGAAAGAGACTGTGATTTGGACCATCTGGAGAATACTGTTTTAAAATGAAACACATTTTTAGAGTTCATTTATATTTTTAAAGTATCTATTTATATTTTCAAGAAAAAGTGCAGAATAAAAAAATTTAATATTTCCAGTATATAAATATCATTATTAAAACATTTATTGTTGGAAGAGCATGTCTTTAGTGCTTGGGTGAAAAGTAATTTCCTTCCACAATATTTCATATATCATTATTATGTATATTTGATTGAATAATTACATTTTGATTTGCAAGTGTCAAATTAACTCAACCCACATCTTTGACACCATCCACTTTATATAAATATAGTAATAACTATTATTAATCATTTACTAAACTAGAGATTGTCTCTAGCATAGATATAAACTTCAAAACTCAATTAAAGATTAATATATATGGTTTTTTACAATTAAACACACAAACACGTGGTGTTATGCACATTTCTATTTCCCACATGTAATATCTTTATAAATATATTAAATATTTAAAAGACAGGCATTCTTCATATACCTGGAGCTTAATTGTAGATATAGGAATTTGAACTCAGACTTTCAAGCACTCTTCAACTAACCATACTATCTTATACCACTGATACACATGACCACACACATGTAGAAAAGATAAATAATCACCAATATATGTATTTTGTACTTGACCAACACTCATCAGTTGGTCCAGATTATCATCTCCTACACACATATATAATCAGTCCTCAGGTTATATTAAGATAGCAAATCTTCATATTTTAATGGCTAGGCTTCAGTCTACTCCAATCTCCAACTCTTCAGCCATTCATACCATTGAAAATCCAATGATAGAAAACTCAAATTCCATGCTGATGCCAATATTTTTGTCATGCCCATGTTGATCTCAAGTCACTCTAACCTATCATGTATAGGACATTATCCATTAAATACATAAAAGAGGGATGGGTAGGATGCAGGCTTAATGTGTAAATATTTGAAATGCAGACATTCTTCATATATCTGGAGTTTAATTGTAAATATTGGGGATTTGAAGTCAGATTTTGAAGCACCCTTTAACTAACCACACTATCTCATACCACTGATACACATGACCACACACATGTAGAAAAGATAAATAATCACCAATATACATATTTCATGCTGAACTAGCACTCATCAGTTGGTCCAGATTGTCAGTTCCCATAGTGCATATATAGGGGATTTGAACTCAGACTTTCAAGTACCCTTCAACTAATCACACTATTTCATACCACTGATACATTATCTCTTGTATGTATTTAATGGATAGGGTCCTATACATGAAGGGTCAAAGTGACTTGAGGTCAACATGGGCATGGCAATAATATTGGCATCAGCAGGGGATTTGCACTTTCCATTATCAGATTATCAATGGTATGGATGGCTGAAGAGTTGGAGGTTGGAGTAGATTGAAGCCTGTCCATTAAAGTATGAAGATTTGCTATCAGAATATCAATTGAGCACTGATTATATATATATATATATGTGTGTGTGTGTGTGTGTGTGTATGATAATCTGGACCAACTGATGAGTGCTGGTTTAGCACAATATACATATATTGATGATTATTTATCTTTTCTACTGTGTTATCATGTGTATCAGTGGTATGAGATAGTGTGGTTAGTTAAAAGGTGATTGAAAATCTGAATTCAAATCCACTATATTTATAAATATATTAAATAACTTCAGCACTACCACATATTTTTTAAATTCACATAAATAAATATACAATAAACAATAACTGGCCATTAAGACACATTTCAGGCTAAATAAGCACTCATCAGTTGGTATAGAACACTATCTTTCATATATTTGATTGTTATTTATATTACTTATCTTTCAAAAGGCAGAATCTTCATGTTAACCTAATTATTTTTTCTTTGTTTTTTTGCTGCTTTACTTTTTACATATATATAACACCTTTTTTAAAAAATCATTTCTGCCCCTTTTATAATATATCTTACATATGTTTCTATCTCTAATTTTTTTTTTTCTGTTAAAGAATTTTTTTACAAATAATCTTTTTGATTACTTTATTCTTTAATTTTCCCATTCTCTCCAAATCTAAATACCAAAATCTTTAAAATGCACTCTTTTTTTTCTTCTAATCATTATAAAACCATTCACAAAATAAAAACAAAACAAAAAACTACTTTTAATTATAACTTCAATGGATCTCTAAATATGCCTGGGTCTCATTTTATGCAGATTTTTTTATGCGATTTTGAAGTTATGTGATTCATGTTTCTTCTTAATATCTTTGTATGTGGTTTTTTTTTATGTGATAAAAATTATTAGATCAGAAGTTGAATTCTGATAAGATGCTATTACTTTAAATATTATAAATTTCGCACACTCACAAGTCATATTTAAAATAATAGCACATTATCAGAATTCGACTTCCATCTAATAATTTCAATATTTTCAGCACTTTATAATAGTACTGCAATAAATTTTATGCAATAAAGAAGTTCATAATTCACTTAAAATCAGAATTTCTCCATTTTATATACACATATTAAATTTTACAAGATTATAATGAAAATCTGTTCAAACGTTATACAAGCTTATACTATGCATGTTGTTGTTTTTGCATTTTAAATCACATTCTATTTTTGCTTTTTTTAAAAAGGGTATGTAATCAATTAATCATTTAGTGTCCACAAGTTTATTTTTTAAAGGTGAGTAACAGTGGTGGGCACAATTAAATTTGACAATTAAAAATTAAAATCTGATTTTTAATTATAATTAACAATTTAAAAATTACATAACATGATCTGAAATTAATGTGATGTGAAACAATGAAAATTGATTTTTAAACACAATTGAAAATTAAAAATTAAAGACAAAAATAAGAATTTAATTTTTAATTTTAATTAGATTTTGCCCAATAGTGGTGACTAGGTATCTTTTTATTATCATAAGTCTAAGTTCTTATTTTTATTTTAAACTTTTAGTTTACCCTAATGGAGAGAAAAAAACATCCAAGAAAATGAATTTCTTTGGAAACAAAACTTTTAATTTTAGATCACTTAGCGAAATGGGAAGGATCAACAGTGATTGGAAAACATTTTACTTTGGGTGAGTGAACTATAAGAGCAATTTAAAAAATGAAGTTGGTGCTAGTTGTATTTCCTCTTGTGACGAATCTGATGTCTTACTAGTTCACAAACAAACTTGCACATATTCAAATAGTGATAATGATTTAAATATTGTACATGTATGAAAAAATGTAAAAAACTGTAAATTACACATAAAAATATATTGTTTTGAATAAAATTAAATACTGTAGTTAATAAAAAAAATTTTAAAAGTTTGTCTTGTATCAATTTTTCTCAAATTTGAAATTTTTTATTAATCATATTTTATTTCCTTATTTTTTTTATGTGACTTTTAAAGTAATTTTACATTGTTCCTTTGCTTTTATGCGATTTTCAAAAATTACAGTACATATCCCCCATTTTTCAAGGTAAGTTAAGTCTATTTTTGTGTGATTTCTTTTGTGCACATTTTTTGAGGAACCTATCTACCACATAACATGAGACCCAGGTGTAATCTTTTGTCTGTACTAAAATATAGTTTTTATGATTAATTATAATACAATACCAAGTAAACTGAATTAAAATAAATATATTTAAAATATATTTATACTATATAGCTAAATGTCTGAAAATTTTAAATAATAATTAAATAGGTTTATTGCTTAGTTGTTTGTAAAATGTTGAGCATTGGAAATAACAAAGCTGGTCCCATGGACCCTAAGCATCAGAGTCTGCCAAACCATTCTGTGGGGCAAATGTTTAAGTTATTAACTTAGATATGCCTATATCTAATGTTTATAAATAATGAATTTTATATCTGGGTAAATAAATATACAGACATGTCGCACATTCAAAGATGCATAATAAGTATATATAGACTCAGTGCATATTTTCAGCTGAAAATTCAAATATAAAATGACATTACTCTCCTAATGCTATGTTTTTTCCAGCAGATACTACTTTGTAAATAAAGATAAAGTTGGTGTTTAATAGCACAACCAAAAGTTAACTTTATGTTTAGTCACAAGGGGGCATTTACTAAAAAAATATAGCGGGGGGGGGGGATGGTGAATATTTTATAATTATATTGTATTAATTGAATTTTGATATTTTTAAAAAATGATTGATTGCATATTTTATGCAAATAGTCTTGCTATTTATAGCACCATATTTGGATTATGGCATATATTGATAACATAGTAGATGGGGGGAGATGTCAGCAATTTGCAGATGGACACATCTTAAGGTTTCGATGAGTCTAAGTGTGAATAATCAACAAATATTAGTAGGTAGATTACAATGGAGTTCCTGATCATTTCTAGTTAATAACTTTTAACTATGTCTAGCACTGAATTGCACTTCCAAGTCACTAAATGCTGTCGTATAGTTTTAAATGATTATTCATTAAATGTCTCTGCAAAAATGTGCCAAAGAGAATTACTGCTCTTAATATAGATGCTAAATGTGGCTAAGAAAGTCTTGAGATGCTCTGGTTTGTTTTGTGCTTTTGCCCATTTTTAAGTATAATTTTTTTTAAGGGTCATAGCATTGGCTGGGACATGAACCCACAACCTGGGCAACTGCCTGCAAGTGCAAGGCAGTCGTGCTGACCTCTCGACCACCAATACAAGACAAAAATAATAGAGTTAACAATATTATATCTGAAACAAAAGCAAACTATATAATCAGTGTTATTGCCTCGGTGTAAATGGCTTGTCAGTTAAAATAAAATAACTAATTAAATGGTTTATTTCCTATAGTTCATAAAAACATCAAGCTTCAAAGTGATGAAGTCGAACCATGTATCCAAGGTTCCTTAAATTCAACAATCTGCCACTCTATCACTGCATAAAGAGCGTTAGTGAGGTAACAGTAAATTTTTATATCTCATGAATTAAATAAATAAATATTTGTATAAAGTTTATATTTTGATTGTTACAATAATTTGTAAGTGTGTCATTTTCTGTTATAATAAACTTTAACTAAAATTAAACTTAATAGTTTACAAGTTACTTCATTTAATTATAAAATAAAAACACTTAATACAAAGTCTAACTAACATGTCTTTTTGTTCAATAAAGTGCTTAGTTATTATTCAGAATACACAATTTTGAAATATTAATCGATTATTAGAAGATGAGAAGATTTATTTTTTCATACCCCACCTAAAAAAAGCAAGCTGAAGCATAATTGCATGTGTGTGAGAAAATGAGGAAGGAGAAAAAAATTTGATATGATATATAACTAACTTTATTTTACAACATAGCTGATTTCTATTATTTTAAACCTTTCTCAATATTTTTGTATTTTAAAACCCTAAGCATAACCCAAATTCTATTGACATACTCAAAGTATTAATAAAGTTTTTTGTGTGTATTAGAAATAAGCTGGTTTATATACATATTGTAGTAGTTAATAGCTGTGGCTAATTATTATGACAAATGAAAAGTGAAAATTCGTAATTATGAATTTTTCATTTATTGCCAAATAATTTTAGTTGTTTCTAAATTTGATAAACTTGTAATTATATTATTTTACTAAAAAGGAGACGAAAACGACTGGTCAATTAAGGATTATATTTTAGGAATAACGTGATTATATTTTGATATTTTATTTACATTTATTTTAACACAATTTATTTTAGTATCCATCAGGTAGAAACAAAAAATCCATTTTTTTTTCTTTTTTAAATAACTGCCCCAAATCTAATCTACCTAAACTTCTAACACTAGTCAATAAATGATAGTCGAATTTATCTTAGACCAGAACAGCAAAGTAAGGGGAGAAGAAGTCTATTTAGTTGGCATAATCTGATGAATAGTGATCGATTTTTAGTATTCTTTGATTCTTAATATTCTTCAACACTTAATAAGATATCCAGAATAGATCTTTATCACATCATGAATTATTTAAAACTGTTACACATACAATGCTATAGTTATTAGCATATTTTTACCCTTAACCTGAACTTTGGATCTAGATTTGATTAGTTTTTAATATTTTGGGAACAAAAACTAAGCTGAGGATTATTTTTAGGTAGATAATCCATAGACAAAGTAATAAATGGATATCTGGATAATACTTCTAAAGCATAAAACCTCTAAATTGACTAGGATAATGTGGTCTTTACAATTTTCAGGAGTGTTATAATTTTACAGATGCTAAAATCAAACACTAAAATTTCACATGATTTTCATTTGATGACTATAACTATACTTTTAACAGACACTAAGGTCTTGGTTCTTCTTATCTTATTTCAAAGATTTATTCATTTAGTGTATTATCTTGGTGAAGTTTAACTCAACACCAGAGTTCAAAATACAAGCTCAAATTTTCGGATCTAAGTATAAACTGGCATTTCTGTTGTTTTAATATCACATAATCTCCTAAGCAATTACCCATTTAATTATTTTCATTTTTAAAAAAAGCTGATATCTGACTTCATACCATTTGTAGCTATCTTGTAATTGATAGTTCTCTTGCTTAGGACCATGCAAAAAAAATTTTATCTCATTAATATTCATAAAAATTGCAAGCGCAAAATTGTGGTTTATTTCCAATAACCCTCATACTATTAATAAAAAAGAAAGACTCCAGTATTGCATTGTCTAATAGATGGAATATGTAAATAGCTAATTTACATAATTTCAACCTTATTTAAACACTATATCTTCCATAAATTATGAGCAGTATTAGTATGACCTTGCCAGTCAAAGCATACTTGGTGAGCAAAACGGTTTAATAGAAATCCTAGCTTTTTTATGCTAAGCATCGAAAACTTTTATATATCCATTAAAATTAACATTTGTTTTCAAGCGTTGGTGGTCGAGTGGTTAGCACAGCCGCCTTACAAGCGGTTGTCCCGGGTTTGCGGGTTCGCTTCCCGGCCGATGCTTTGACACATAAAAAAAAATTAACATTTGCATAAATGAACAAAATACTTATGTTCAGGATTTGCTTTTTATATATTTAAAAAAATCTAACTATGTTTTACTAAGAATTCTAAAAATGTTATTAAAATTTTAGCACAAAGATTATTTTAGCAATTATTAATAAGTTTATACCTAAAAATTAATCAAATTTAAAATTACTGTTTGGCATGTGTTCTTAATAATCAAGAATTAATAAAAATTCATTTTTTTTCATCTGATAATGCAAAGTATCAATCATTCAAAACATTTGACCTCAATAAAATAAAGGTCAAACATAAATGGAAATAACCTCAAGTACTTTGAAATTTTGAAAAGTAATTTAATAACACTGTATCATAAGTTGGAAAATTGATTAAATAATTCAACTACTTATCATAAAAATGTCCCCAGAGTATTCTAACAACAGAAAGTAGAGTTAATATAAAAAATAATAAACGATACATTTTAATCTTTTTATTAAAGATATTTAAAATTATAATTTTGTAATTATTACTGAAGATTTGAAAGTTTTATTGATTATGAGATTTTTAATCTCCGAAAAAAAAGAATAAAATCATAATGCATATAATGTTCAAATGGTAACATAATTTTATGTTTATTTAACTAGATTATTTTTAGTAATTTTTTGTCTGTTTATTCCAAACTCACGTCAGCCATTCATTTTCCCACTATCTATTAATGGTTGCACAAATTATTTTTTTGCCCTTGTCTATTTTGTAAATATAAAGAAATTATCAGTATTCATAATACTGGGTAATTTATTTTTTGAAAGCTAATGAAGTAACTCTTTTTGATTAGATGAATATGGTAACTATTTATTTGATAGAACACATAAAAATACAGAAATTTATTACATATTAGTATAAAAAAATATTGACAAAAACAAATATTTTGTTTATCACTAAAGCATATATATGTCTAAAATCTATAGAGTGGTTATAGACGATTGAGCTAAATCAAACAACAGTTTACTATAATGTTTATGGAAGTTTGAATGAGTATTTTATATAAATCTTAAAGTTAAATAAAAATTTATTTGGCCTTTGAATATGACTAAGAAAAAATTGTGTAACTTGAAGTAATTTTAAAGTAAAAATAGAAGCATAAAAAATATAATGTGATTTAATCTATTGTAAAATATATGAACATACAATTAATTTTTTTTTTTAAGTTTTCATTGAAATTGCTTTAATAAATATTCTAAGATTCAATTGAAGAATAAGGGATAAAAAATCATTAGAAAATACAAGAAAAAAGAGGATACTTTATTGAAAGTGATATGAATATGTTGGTCAACAGATGTTACACCTAAATTAATGTATAAATGTGATATCTAGGAACCTTTACATAGATTGTATTAAATAACTATTCTAGTTTTGCTTAGTATTTTATTTTAAAACAACACTTCTATTGTACATAATATAATGAGCTATAATAGATTATCAATTTATAGATGATATCCTAATAAAGGATTATTTTTAGATTGGTGTATTTTACAGAGTTAATTATATCATTTTTTATTTATATAAAAGCAAATAATATACTAAAATAGTTTAATATATCATATACTTGATTATTAATAATATGGTCATTTCATATTTATAAAAATTATTTAGTTATATGTATTAGTAAATGAATATAAGTAGGTTTTTGTTGAAATCCTTCAAAGTAGAATAGTAGAGTAGAATATATTACGTAACACAGGCATCAAATGCTAGAAGATAATAGTTTTAGTGGCCATCATTCTTTTTTTTATTTTCTAGATAAGAATAAATTGATATCTATTTACTGACTAATGATCGAGACTAGCTGCATGATTTATTAACAAAAAAAAGTCATATTTTACCTGAGTAGTTATTGTGTCCTCATAAATATTACAACCGCAACATCACAACCCCATTCAACACACACACACACATGCATATAATATGTAATGAATTTCTAAAATAAAATAAGCATAAATTACTGATTGGAAAATTTATAAAAAAGGTATTTCAAATCCTAGATTTTACTCAAAGTTGAAACTCTCAACTGCCATTCATCAATTATGATCATTCAGACTGTTATAAGTTTTGTGAAACTTATTTTTAAAATATAATCAGATTTTAAAAGCTATTATTTCATATTTTATACAAACATGTTATAATTAATAATTTGTTAGTAATATATATTAAGGTTATAACCTTAAAACTATGTGCCTAGATGTGACAGTAGAAACCTCTGCCTAGATGCGACAATAGGGACATCTACAAATCTTAACACAAGATTAACAACTTGTTTTTTAAAGTCATTAATCTTGTATTAAGATTTGTAGGGGTGACATCTAGGCACATAGTCTTAAGGTTATAGCCTTAATATAGAAACATGTTATGAAGTGGAAGTTTTCCAAATTTTTATGGTGTGTGACTCAATGAAATTTATGGTGCACCTCTAAATGAATTTGCTAGAATAAATTAAAAAGGTGGAAAACAATAGAAAATTGCCAGTAATAAGGATCAACTATTATTATTTGATCCTAGTTAACTCAATCTGTCTTTAGACTGTAAACTTAAGATATATTCACATATACATTCACACATATATACAAACATATTTTGAAATTAAATATAACAATATCACTACATTTAGAAAAAATTGAATTTCTTTTAATTATATAGTTATGAATGATCAATAATCATGGATGTATTACTCTGCATGGTTTGGTGCAGTTGGTAGAGCATCTTTCCTGGGATTGGGAGGTTCCAGATTTCATTGTGGCACTCACAGTTTTGATGCTCAAACTTTTTATGAACTCCCGAGCAATATTAGCATTTTTTAATGGTTGTACTTTTATTTAGAGATAAAATGTATCTTGCAAAGAGTCTTATATAATATTTTTGATTGACAATAATTTGCTTTTATCTATTACATATTACATGTTTTGAAATATATTGCAGTGGATACAATATCTGCTATATTTTATTCCATGCCCTTCTCATGAATATTGCACTTAATAGCTCACATTTTGTTTATAAACTTTGATTAAAATACATATTTTTTAAACTTCATGTGTGCAGTACTTACAACATGCATATATATATAATATTATTATTATTTGCAGGATAATCCGTGTAGTGAAAAAGCTAAATGCTGATATTTCAGTACAATATAAATATGTCACCACAGTTTATTATTAATAACCATATTATCATTATTATTTTTAAAAACATGTTTACCTCTAATCTCAACTTATAAATGCATACTATGTATATATAAAAAAGTATGGTTATATATATATGTTAATTCTAATATTTTCACAGATAAAAGATGTCATATTATTATTATTATTATTTGTGGGATATTCTGTGTAGTGAAAAAGCTAAATGCTGACGTTTCAGTACAATATCAAGTACCTTCCTCAGATAACCCTTATGATTTGAGAAAGAGGACACTCTGAGGAAGGTACTCCAGAGAAAATCCTATAATATTTAATGTTATTCTGACTTTTGCCATGACAAGTTAAAATCCAAAATGTGGAACTAAAGCATTTCTCTACCTAAAAGTCATCTTGCAATTCTTCATACAATTCCAGTTAATAGACTGAAATTTAAAAAAAAAAACCTAACAATTTTCAGTCCAAAACAATTCACTTGCATAATTATATAGATCAGACATCAGGTTAGTAACTATATATTTTAGTGATCTCAGTTTTATGTCAGCTGAAATGCTTCTATATAAGAATAACAAAATATATTTGAATGTTGAAAAGAATTATACTTAGGTAAGATTATATAATTTTATTGCTTCCAAATAAAAAGAGCTAGAATCTACAGAATTTATCAGATAACATCCTAGTTTTTTTAGTGACAAATATGTAACAACTATTTATCATTAGAAAATATAAAGAAATAAATCATAGAACAGAGACCTCAAAAATTATCTAAACATCTATTTCTTGCAATAATGTAACTTGTCCATACTATTTAAGTATGTTGACTAAAGTACTGAAAATAACATTTTCTGCTGAATAGAAAATATATTTAGTTGGAAAATTATTTTTTTAGTTAAAGAAATACTGAAAGAAAAATTTTATATGCTGAGGCAAAGATAATTCAAAAATTCTTAATTATGATCAATATTTCTTTTAAAATAAAAAAAGTATTTCTTTTAGTTAATTACTTTAAATCACATAATGGCTGATCCCCTGCTACATGATGTAAATACATTTGTTTAAAGAAATCTTGAGATCATACCACAGTCAATAATCCTAGTCTTATCCATTGATTCATAAGAGTCTTTGAATTGCCAAGTCCTTTAATTCAAGATCTTTAGAACTTCATCCATGTTGCCATATCTTTGTATAAACCATATCTACGAAATTTATACTTTAAACCATTTTTGAATTTGCAACAGTTTCCTGTTCTGAATCTTCTTCAAAATTTTCCTCTTGTGAGCTTATTTCTTCATCATCTGTGATTTCTTCAATTTCATCAGTACAAACATGGATAGTACTAATTTGTTGCTGCATTTTCTTTGGACAGCCATCAACTTCCTCGCTTCCAGAACTATCACTATGTGCTTCATAGCTCCATTGTTCTTCTACATTATCTAGTTCTTCCACTGGTTTATCAGACTTTTCTAAGATAACCTGCACTACTTCACCTTGCCTGCTTCCGGACATGTCACTATGAGCCTCATCACTCCATTGCCCTTCTATGTTATCGATTTTTTCCTCCAGATTATCTGCCTCTTTTGAAATTACCTGCCCTACTTCACTCTCACTACATACATGCCCCTTCCAAAAAAGACATGCCCCTTTAGATTCAACAATACATTTGAAAATCATGGAATGAGCTAAAATATCATGTTCCATTACCTCTGGGTCATGGACTATCTAGCTTTCTGGTTCAGTTTCCATCTCATCCCCTGACTCCTGTTGAGCCAGTTTCTTCTTCTGTCTTTTTTCCTTTTTCTCTTTCTCTTTGAGAGACCCTCAGATTTCTTTTCTTGCTCACTACACAGCTCAATGTTTGAGCCCACAACACTATGTTCATCAGTTTGTGAGCCAGACACATTCTGATTTTTCATTTTGAAATTTGTATCTTGTGTCATTTTACCCATTTGAGTTTAACCATTCCCACTTAGTTCCATATCACTGAATATGTTAACTTCTCTTAATTGACCAATTTCTTCTAATGTGCCTTCAGACTCTTCAGATTTTATTGATTCGAAGTTGGTCAGTTATGCCTGTGCTGATTGTTTCTTTATCTCTTTGGCTGTATCTCTAGCTTGACCTGCATTTGTCCCATCTTCAAATATACTGTACAAGGTTTCTTGATTTTCCTTATTATGTTAGCTTATTTGATTTCATTTTGTTCTCTTTTAAATGAGATTCTTGTAATTACAGTTCTAATTGTTGATTTATAAGTGAAAGATTGCTCAATGTTATTGACTATTGTGAAATCCACTATAGCTTTCCCCATATTCTGTACATAATATTTTGGACAGACCCTAATTAAATGGACAGTGACCCCACATCCACAAAACTGTGGTTGAATTCCTTGAATTACTATGTATATCAGGCTTTTATTCTGCTCAAGAACAGATGGTATATCCAGTGGACTGATACCTTTAGTTAGCCTCATTGTAAGTATTGCATTGTTGGATGGCAGTTAAATCCCTGCTCTTCTTCCCATTAGGAAAGTGAACCATTCAATAGAGCCAAACTGTACTAATCATGTCTGCAATTCAACTTTTCCAAATGCCACATGACAATTCCACACCATAACTGTTATCAATCTTGGTCTTTTCAAGTCAATTTTCATTAAATATTTTCCATCTAGAAACATTTGAGATCTTTTGAATCTTTCTTTGGCTAAAGTGTTCTCAAATTCTAGTGTGACATATTTTTGGTTAGGGTGATAATAGACCCTTCTTATTGAATCAATGATATTTAAGTCCTTGAGTAAGCCAAATAGCTCATTTATTGGAAATATGAAAAGTTCACATTTTTTATTCATTGTGCTCAATGTTAAGTTATACTGATTCTAAAAGCTAAGAAAGAAATTAAATAATTTCTGAGGAATTCTATTATTAACTTCATCATTGTCTGATTGAAAGTCTTTTGGAATTAAATTATTTCTATCCTGATCAAAGTTGTTCACATTTGACTCAACATTATGATATATTAAGCCATTCTCAAATTTATTCTCATGGGAGAAGCCAGCATGATTAGTTTCTCCATACTTTGCATTGTTCAGATTGATTTCATGACCTCTGACCGCTAGCTCTAGCTTTGTCTCAAGGCCCATAACCCCCTGCTCCATTTTAAAGCCATTGGCATATGAGGTATTGAAACCTTGCCATTTGGAAGTCTTAGTATCTTTTTTAATTTTTCTGCAAATGTTGGAAGTGTTAGTTCTGCATTATTGCTCTCACCAGCAGGTTCAACTGGATACTGCTGGGCTTCTGTAACTTTTTCCTATTTTTTCCCAAGTTTTGGCTTTTAATTGTCATGATTTTGTCTAAATAATTACTTTGTGCACTTTTCCTGAGCTTTTTAGTTTGTCCTTCAGTATTTATTCTTGTATTGATCAATGTAGACTCTTTGGTGATATTTGTCTGTTTCGGTACAGTTCTGCTTCTACATGTGATGCACTGTGACTTCTCCTTAAACGGAGTCAGGAATCTCTCAGCAGCTATGCCCAGAGAAAGCTGTTAGCCACTTTACCTTCCTTTTCCATTGTCCACCCTAAGTTTTCCCACAATCTGCTCCATCCCATTTTCACAACATAATCTTTGACAATTCCATGACCTTCATATCTAAACCCCCCTTATCTTTTCCCAACCCTAGCATAAAAACCAATAACTCACTTTCTGTATAATCACTTTATTCATATTTAATCTTCCACAACTTCATTATTCGTACCCTTTCTGCTTCCAAACATTTACATTGAAATAACAGATGCCTAATATTTTCTATGCCTTCCTTACACAACTTGCAGACTAAATCACCCATATTTTTCCATTTACGTGTATATTCCCTTGTTGCTAAAGATCCTGTCCGAACCTTAAACAATAAACTACTTTCCTTACTATTATCATAAATTAACTCACACCCAATGTTCCGTTTACTTCTATATATATTTAAACTCATTTTACTCTCCATACTAGTTCTCCATCTCTCCAACTTCCTATTCTTTATTAATGCATTTATTCTTCTATCCCACTCCTTACCACTATAACACTCAACAATCCTCCTAACACAATCATCCCATCTTTTGTACGCGTATACTGACATAACTTCTTTATCCAAATCTTCTGCATAACACATTACCTTTCTCACCCATTTTGTTATGTGATGTGATGTATTATGGCTTCTCCTTAAATGAAGTCAAGAATATCTCAGCAATTATGCCCAGATAAACCTGTTAGCCACTTTCTTTTACATTCCCCACTCTAAATTTACCCATAATCTGCTCTATCCCATTTCCACAACATAATTTTTGTCAACTCTATAACCTTTATATCTAAATCCCCCTTATCTTTTCCCAAACCCAGCATAAAAACCAATAATTCACTTGCTGTATAATCACTCTTTTCATATTTATTTTTCCACAACTTCATTATATGTACCCTTTCTGTTTTCAAACATTTACATTCAATTAACAAATGCCTAATATTTTCAATTCCTTCCTTACATAATGTACAAAATAAATCACCCATATTTTTCATTTACATGTATATTCTTTTGTAGCTAAAGATCCCGTTTGAGCCTTAAACAATAAACTACTTTCCTTACTATTATCATATATTAACTCACACCTAATATTCTGTTTATTTCTATATATATTTAAACTCTTTTTACTCTCCATACTATTTCTCCATCTCTCTAACTCCCTAGTCTTTATTAATAAATTTATTCTTTTATCCCATTCCTTACTACTATAACATTCAATAATCCTCTTAACACAATCATCCCATCTTTTGTACAAATATACTGATATAAATTCTTTATCCAAATCTTTTGCATGCCGCATTACAGCGCCTCTCTTGTGACAAAATTCCCGTGATTTTTAATTTTTATCGTTTTAGATTTTAGTAGTTTTGTGACGGTACCCCCACAATTTTATTTTGCGATAGATTTTCATGAAACTTGGCAGTATCCTTAATTAATATTTAGCTTATGTTCCTTATCCCAATATCTACCGTATTTTAGGTACCGTTTGAATTTTCCTTTAGAACAGTTTTTTTTTTTTTTTCTGAACTTCCTTTAGTTCTTATTTGAAGTGCTTTGTAAAGATAATGTTATTTAATATTTATAAACGTAAGAATACAAAATTTATATATTTGCTTACAGGCAAAAATTGTCAAAATTTTTGTAAAGCACTTGTTTGTTTTACTTAGCTATATGAGAATTGTCTGATAATGTGTACGTAAATGTAAATAATTTTACGCGTGTGTTCGAATCTATTAAACAAAAGGGAATGCTGTTAATTATTTAAAAAGAATTTGAAGGCATTAATAAAAAGCGGTAGAAGATGAAAGGCTTAACAATTG
The DNA here is from genome assembly GCA_028023455.1 of Epiperipatus broadwayi. Taxonomy (NCBI): domain Eukaryota; kingdom Metazoa; phylum Onychophora; class Udeonychophora; order Euonychophora; family Peripatidae; genus Epiperipatus; species Epiperipatus broadwayi. The sequence continues at coordinate 4,413,290 of JAQFVV010000063.1, read as the reverse complement.
GAAGAAATTCCTATTATTTCATACTCGCTTTCTAGAATTAATTAGAATTGATATTATATATTCAATTTTTTATCACTTTTGTTATTGATTTATTAATAATTATTACAGTTTAAATATATTAGACTTTTACTTTTTCTGAGTTACAGTTGCGATATATGTTAAGAAATGGGGGGGGGGAGGAGCATAACAATTCCAATTAATCATATAATTCATTGAAAGAAAAAGCGGATAAGTATACATTTTGATAAATTATGTATAAGACGATACTCAATACATTAAGCTGGAATATATAACATTAATACAAAAATGGACCAGCATGTTCTATATGTGAATGTATTTTTGTTTAACATATTGATATATATATAGTTATTGCAAAACTTATTTTGATACCAATTTTTTTTTTGTTCTTTACTTGTAGTAGGAATGACCATACTCATTTGAGTACTAACTGCGTGTATGTATAAAATTGTAAACATATGTTACTTAGAAGAAATCTACTGCAAACTCAAAACACTCTCTCCAGAGTATATACACATATTCTTTGTTTACCTATCAACCAAATACTACTACTAAGTCTATTATAGATATATTTTAAAATATAATATGGGAGACGTGACTAATCCTTAGGTCTAAGAAACAATATGAGAGCTAAAGGTTTCATTTACCCAATAAATGAATATAGGACTAAACTAAACTGGCATATGTAGAAATCAATATGAAGACTTGCTAGACAACAATATGGAGCCCAATACATATACACATGTAATAGATATATGTTCTAGATAGACATGCACTACCAGAAAATAATAAGTCAATATAGGTCTGTAGGCCTAAAAAAAGAATGTGGACTAATATGTCCAAATATTTGAAAAATAGGATATGCTATATAAAATAAGTCACACTAAAAAAATTTTCAATATTTATTTAGCATAGAAAGTTAATAGCTTTTACAACATTATTAATTATTCTTGAGTTAAGAAAATGATTGATTCAATACTTAAAGTAAATAGTAGAAGAAAGAAGCTAATTTTAGTCATAGATAAAGGTGTACATACATGCAAAACAAGAATTTATAGTCTGTAATAAGATGAAAAAATGTGTTTTGTAATAAATTTTGTAAAATTTATTAAGTAATATGCAGAAAAAATAGGGAAAATGAACAAAATAAAAAGTAAAAAAGAAGAGGGCAGAAAAGAACAGGAGAAAGAGTATCAATGATTTAGTGAAAAAAATTAAAATAGAAAAGAGTAAGAGGAAGAGTGACAATGATTAAAGAAAAGATTTAAAAAATAGAAAATATTGTAAAAATATTACATTGAGAGAGAGAAGAGTAGAAAAACTTTGAAAAAGAGTATAATGGACTGAAATAGTGGATATCAAAATCAAAAAATAGTTTATAAGAAGAATGAAGAAAATGAGTCACAGATTATAATGAGATTTTAAAAAAGCATAAGATGCTCAAAAATAATTTGGTGAAGATATCCAAAAAAAACAGTTCAGTGATCATCCACATGAATGTGATATAGAATATAGCAATAAAAAATAGAAAAAAGTATGATATTCTCATGAATAATTTAGAGAAGATATAAATATATCAGAAAAACAAATCAATGATGAAGAACAAATTGGTGTAGAACAAATTAGGAATGATATAAAAAATGAAATACAAGATATTTAAAAGCAACTTTAAGAAAATATATAATAGAATCCTTGAAAACACTAAAACAGACACAAATGCAATATTACATAAAATAAGATAAGGTCAATCATTAAAAAACAATGACAAATAATACTAACTGTATGGTTGCAATATTTTCTCAAGAATACAAATAAAGAATTTCAATAAACAGACTTTTAATGAAATTTTAGAAATTGTGGATAGATTCAAAACAATTTCCAATTACAAGCATAAAATAAACTAGACAAACAAACAGACTTACCATACATACTGGCTATTTCTAAAATAGCTCAAGATAGTCACCCACACAAAAAGTTTTATAAGGATTCACATAATGCTCAGAGAAATGCTATTTAATTAGATTATTTTATTTTTTAATATAAAAGATCACTTAAATGATATTCCCAAATGATGTGTTTGAAGTAAAAATGTTTGTAAAATAATAATAATAATAATAATAAATTATTATTATTATTATTATTATTATTATTATTATTATTATTATTATTACTACTACTACTACTACTACTACCCCCACCACTATGCTGCTGCTGCTGCTACTACTACTACTACTACTACTACTACTACTACTACTACTATTATTATTATTATTATTATTATTATTATTACTACTACTACTACTATTATTATTATGTTTCAAAGGATAAACTATTGAGATTCAAATAAGATTACATAAGTTAATTTGAAAACATACGGTCTTAAATACAAATTGATTCATAGTACTACATATGTAATAAACGTTTACAATCTTGATAGGAAAGAAAACATGATTTACAGTAATTGAAAGAAAAATAATTATTACATAACAAGATATATATCAAATTAGATTTATATAGCTTTTTTTAAAATGTGATATTGAGAAAAATACATGGAAACACATGATTGTATGAATAAAAAAATAGTGAGGAGGGGTTGAAGTTGGTGTTAGATTAACATATAGTCCCATAAAAATTGAGTTTATTTGTTGCTGAGAGTACTATAGTTTTCTTATCTAAATCCTATTGTTCATTTGTTACATAATTTCCATGTTTTTACTATTATTATTATTAACTAATTAGAAAAGAGGAAAAATAGTAAAAAAAAAAGTGAGAATAAATAGCTTGTCCAATAAACAGTCTATACAATAATGTTTAAGTCTATTAATTTTTTAACATGTTTGTATTTAGCTAATTTTGGAAATATATTTAAGAATTGGCAGAAGTTGGATTACGATGTTCAACTGTTTTCTAATAAAAATTAAATAGCACTACTGAACAAAATAAAAAAGCTGCAATATGCATATTTTATCCGTAACATATTGACATATGTACAAAGAAAAATTTAAATTGCACAGACAAATCATATGATAAAATCATGACACATTCTAACTTGTACAACATAATGTTATCCAACACAGAGGGTGAAGCTTTATAATTGTTTATCCTCAAAAAATAGGAACAAGTAAAATCTAGAGACAAAAAAATAACCTAAGTGCTTCTGAGATTATCTACACATCTTTTTCTTTCATTAATATAACTCGAATTAACCATAACAATTGAAGAAGAGTTTTAATTATTTTTTTCAATGCATTTCATCAGTGGCTTGATGCTAGAATATTAATTATGTAATCAAAGAAATCTTATTTATGCTGAAAAAAACTTACTTTATATTGGGAAAAATCTTATTTAGGAGCTATGTTGCCAATGTTGCACCTTGTCATCCTGGAATAATTAATACTTGTTAATGCTGAAAAGATTTTTATAATCAGTGGAAGCTTGATATCCACTATATTTTATTCTAAGCCCCTCTGCATTTGCTTACAATGTACATCATGTATAGTATCTCATTTTGCTGATAAGCTTTGATTACAATAGATTATGTATTGTTTGCTGAATTTTATGGATACAGTTTTTCAAGATGTATATATATTGTAGCTCATTGTTGTAGACCATAAATTCAACCCAGTGTATATAAACATAAAAGCTAAGCTAAGGGAAGGGTAAAACTAAGCTTTAACAATAGTTTATCTAGTTTTAATATCTAAAAAAAGAGGGGTGGTGTATATTTTAAAACTAATAAATATGTAAAAACTAATTAGAACAAAAACCTTCAAGGACATAATAAATTTATTTTTTGATAAAAAATACATTTCTTTTGTTTGTCTTAACAGAAAAGAACTAATTAAAAAAGTAAAATTTAAAAGAAAATTTTGTTTTTTTTTTCTTCTGCTTAAAATAGAACGATATTTAGTGAGGGTCAATTATAACACATCTTTATTAAATTAGGACATATATATGTCAGGTAGATGATGATCAGCAAATATAGCAGGTGTAACTTGAGACTTGTTCTTACTGTGAGTTTGAATCACTCCTCATTCTAGGCTATGATTAAATAGTGTTAAGTTTTAAGATTATAATCACCCTATTGACATTGAGTAGATAAATAATCATTCTCTAGAGCAAGGATGGGAAACTTTTTTTTTGCCAAAGGCAATGGATAATTATAATATTATTCATAGGCCATACAAAATTATCAACTTAAAAATTAGCTTGATATTTCATCAACATTTATTTAATTTACTCCTAATCATTAGTGGCAGACAATCTTTTCAGCTAGCAGACCAATTTTAAATTAAATGAGAGCCATAATATTTTGTGAATTAAAAATAAAATAATATCAATATTATTAATGACTGCTCCAGATTTAACGACATTTTTTCTAATTTTCATTGTAACTATTCTTCTTGACATTTATATTCTCAATTTTTTTTTAATATTCTGGACAAATTAATTCTATAGCAGTTAGGATGTAGTCATTTATAAACTTCCTTTCAGAAAATGGGTTCAAAGTTTCTGATTTTTATTTTAAAATAATATAATTTGAATCATACAATTTTCTAAGACGTGGCAGCCACTTGATTAAGCTACTTTTCGAGTTTTCTATTTTAATATTTCTTTTTTTCCCAAAACTTTTGTTGTTATCAGACTGTTTGATAAATAGTGCTTCTTAATATTGTGTCCTTTATTAATTGAAATACTCTCCAGACATATTTGGATCATCAATTGACTATTTCTTTGTATAAAAAATATGCATTTAATCCATTGCTATTGAAATGAGTAATTTTCTGTGTCAATTTTTCTTATCTTACTTTGTATAGCCATCCTAATATAAAAAGACAAAGTAATAATAATAAAAGAAAGTAAAATTCTAATTTCATTTTTATGAATATACAATTAGTCTGTGAAAATCACTATTAAAAACAAACAAAATGCTCTTAACAACATAGATTAAATCTTTAGTTAGACAGATCACACAATATAGATAATTTGTTGGAACATTTCATCTCTAACAAAAATGGACTAGAATGATTATGAAGGTTAGACATAGCTGAAAAACTAAAAACCATATTACTTCAAATTTAAGTTGCATTTTTTAATTCACAATTTGAAGACATAAAATTGGGGTGCAGCTTAAATTTGAAGTGAATATTTTAACATCTTATTTCTGCCAATTTTACATTCCTCAATGATTGTGGCTTTGCTTTATGCTCTACACATATTTATAGTATTATGGTCATTGATAAAAATTTATTCATGATTTCCCATTCACTCTTTTCTGAATTAATCAAGTTACTATTTGGTAGCAGCCATGTAGAACAACATTGTATCTGGCCATATTTTAATTTTTTTCATAACCCATGCTAATTCCAAGTGAAACATTTTAGTATCTTATTTTGGCCAATCTTGCACTCACTCACAATCATGTCATTGCTTTATGCTCCAAGCATTAATGCACTTAGTATTACAATTATTGCTAGAAGCTATGTAAATTGCATAGTATCTGCATGTATTTAAATTTTGAATTTTTTTATTACCCATACTCACTTAATGATGGAAAAACTGTCTTCATATGATGCTGAATTCAAAAGAAAATTATATTAGTTCCTATTTAAGTAAATAAATATGTGTCTTATTTTTGAATACCTTATTTATTATAAAATTATTTTTAGATTTTTTTTTTTCAATTTTTCAAACTTAAAATCCTACTGTGGTTTAATTTGAATGTAGCTTGTATTTGAAGTAATACAGTATTTTATTTTACTTACTTCTTAATTCAATATTTCAACTATACATATGTTTAAATAAAAGTTTTATACAGAGCCATTTTATATACATTTTTGAAAATGTTCAGGGGCTATATTGAGAGTTTTCAAAGACTGGAGATGGCCCCACAACTGGAGGTTCCCACCCCTGTCCTAGAATAATGAAATTATAAGATAATCACTAACAGATGAAATTCCTTTATATATATGAGACATCTTTCTGTGTTCATATTATGTATACACAAATTAAGATTATAATATAAGCAAAATTTAAAATATTAATGATGTTGTTATTAATAATAAATTGAGAGAGGACATTTTCACATATATTTGAATTAAATGTGAAGGTGTTTAAAGCTTCATGCTCTTATTTCAAAATGCTTAAGATTGGTTTATTTATATATAAATTTAAGTAGAGAAGAAGGTGGAAACCATCTTTTTCTCATAAAATCTCTGCCTTGTATTTTTACATCTGATTGGCTGTCATATAAGCATTTTTAAGGTGCTTCTGGCAAAGGTTTCAGCCTTTCATGTCATTATATATTTAGTGAGTGTTTTTTATCATTCATATTCATCAAAAAATAAAAATAGTAAAAAACTTACTGTACCATACCATGATTTTTTAAAAATGAAATTAATAGCAAAATGTCAATTTTCATCTCAGTTAAATATACTCTGATTGATATCATTTTTCAATAACTTTTGGCTCTTAATGAAAATGAAATATCAGTCTCATTATCAGAAAGACTAAGACCTATGTATTATTAATTATTTGTTGAACTATTTCCATCATCTAATATTAAAAACTAAATGTCTTTAAAAAAATTTAAACTTTATTTACATTTTTAAAATACATTCAATTGTTAGTAATAGCACACAAGTTAATACTTAAGACAATGTTTCAAGTAATATTGTTCTCATCTCTTGTTCAAGTGTCACTGGCCTGACCACTGACAGTACCAGCATGGGGATTGAAGCTGGATCTTAAGATTTCTGAATATTGAAATTTAAAGTAACACTCTAATCCCTTTGGAATAGCTCAATTAGTTAGAATGTTACTTTAAAACTCATTATTCAAGAATCTAAATGTTCAGAATTGATTCCCATGCTAGTACTGTCAATGGTCAGATCAGCACATCTGAAAAAGAGAGAAGAATAATACAACTCAAAGCATTGTGTTAAATAATAACCTGTGTGCTATTACTAACAGTTGAATGGATTTAGAAAGTTTAAATGAAGTTAAAGATATTCAGTTATTAATATTAGATGGTGGAAATAGCCCAACCAATAATTAATACGAATATGCCATTGTGACAAACCTTTAGGCAAATACTAAAAACCTCTCTAGTTGAATTGATGTTTTCAATGTAAACTGAAAAAAAAATATTATTAATAAATGTAAACACATACAGCACTCCAAGGTGGGAAAATGGATGCTGCTTCTGTAATATAAAAACTATTAAACTTATTAATGTTTTCCTGCAGGTTTGTGATGATGGTATTTTAGTTGTATTTATATATTGGCCTATTTCCGTCATCTAGAATTGAGTATTGGATGTCTTTAAAAAAATTAACATTATTTAAATTTTCAAAGTACATTAAACTGTTAATAATAGCATGTAGGAACTTAAATAAGGCAAAGAAAATTTTTATGGACTGTAAAATTGAATTATTTTAATAATCAGACATATTTTTTCCAATATTTTTTTAATAGAAAAGTATAATACCCATTATGTACTGTATGTGTGTATGTAAATAATTTTATGTAACTTTTTGAGTATAAAAAGAAATGATATTAAATTATTTATATGAAATCAGAATATGTTAAGGAAAAGTAGTAGAAAAGAAAAAAATTACAAAAAAAAATTATTATAAGAGACTTGAACTCGGACTTTCAAACTCCCCACAGCTATACAATCCATCTTATACAACTGATACACATGACCACATACATGTGAAAAAGATAAATGCTCTCCAATATGCATATTTCATGCAGAACCAGCATTCATAAGATGGATTGGATAGATGTGGGGAGTTTGAAAGTCTGGGTTCAAGTACCTTATAATTACATTAAGTTTAGTATAGACAACATACATGTATTTAAATATTAAAAGAAATTTCAGCATTTCATATTTGTTTACTCATCAGCAGTAGCAAACTCTCCATATGGTAGTGCCACCTAGTGTAAGCCTTAGTAAGCAATGGTTACAGGAAGGTTTGTGGATAGAATATCCATCTAGTGCTTACTCATTCAATATCCCCAGATTTGTTTTTAGCTTATGATTTTCTTCAACGAGGAGCTTTGGATCTGAAGAAATGGTGATCATGTGATGTTTTAGTTGTTTGCTTATCAATAGTAATCTTCTTAAGCTTAATTAGAATGATTTGTGTATTAAAATTTGTTGTCAATTTTTATTTAACTATTAATCATCATTAAAATAAAGTATTTTAAATATATTAGATTTTTAAAATTTTTATTGAATTATGACTGAGTTGCATGTTATCAAAATGAGTGAAGATTAGTTATTGCAATTAATTATCGGATTAATCAAAACAAAAAACGAGTAAAAAAATATAATTAGATAACATGACTGATAAAGTATTTATAATAAGCCACCCAACATCTTAATCTATACTTATTATGTCAAGCATTGGTGGTCGAGAGGTCAGCGACAGCTGCTTTACAAGCAGTTGTCCCGGGTTAGCGGGTTCGCTTCCCGGCTGATGCTATGACACATGAGAAAAAAAAATCTATATTTATTATGTAGAATTGCAGACATAAATCACTTGAATGGGTATTGGAATCTCACATTATTTTACTCAGAAGTATATCACCTACACCGTTTTTTTCTTACCCAAGGCTTCCATTGAAGCACCCATATTGTTTCCATTACTCTATTTTTATATATTGAAATGAAAATATCTCTATGTTAACTTTTTAAAACTAATGTTAGAACCAAGCTCTAATATAAAATATGTATGTTTAACGATATGATGAAATACGGAGAATAAAAAGATGAGAGATTAAATATTACCGCATATTACAAATATAGTAATTTAACTATATTTAAACTTTGATAATCATCAATGTTTAAATATAGTTGAAATTGTAAAATTAAGTATGTGTATTGTTCGTTACTGTAAATGCAAAAAGAGTGATTTCTTCTCTTCCCGTCATTCTGTAATTAGTTTGGCTTATTATAAAAAATAAATTGAAAGTATTCTTCTAGCTACTTTCAAATATTATTTTTTAGAATGTCTGAAATGTGGAAAGATAAATAACTTTCATAATCATATCTGTAATAATAATAAAATGTATTAATATTGATTATATAATTAAAATTATTTATTTATAAACTTAAATCCTAAATATAAGAATTTATATAAATAAAAGTACAAGTCATTAAAAAAAATCATTAATGTATTTATCTGTAACTAATCACACACACAAAAAACGCTCATTTAATTGCAGTATTTAATGGATTAAATTTAGCATGTTTAACAAACAATATTGATTATGCCAACAGTTTTCTTAATATATATTGTACCAGTCAAAATAGTCTGCTCACTTAACAAGATTCAACTCCTAAGCAAAAGTACCTCGAATCCGATCATGCTCGAGATACACAGGTCTGGAGCAATCCTGAATTCTAACCTATTTGCCTATTCTTCGAGTCTCTGACCCAATGAACAACAATCCTGATGATACAGCACAATTATTTTAATTCCGGGCCCAGAAATACAGCAGTAAAGCACAAAATCAGAATGATGGTAATGATCGAGATAAGAGTAGCACAGGAATTACATTTATTACAGTTATTATTATTAACGCTAAGTTATTAGCTAAAGAAAATAATTCTAAATACTAATTAGAAAATAATAATTTAAAACAAACCAGGATTTACATGAAATATATATTTAATAAAATATTAAGAAAACGCATATATACGTTACAAAAGATTTCACGCTTGGAAGATATTGTCTATTTACAAAACTTGGGATTTGTTTTTATAAAATCCCCTTTACATTAATTATTTAATGAATATAATTTTCTGGAGTGTATTATAACTTGTGCAGAGTTAATATGCCAATTTAACATTTTACTAACAGAACATTGTGGATGCCTAAAATAAATATAAAAGATCGTGACAGGTTTAGTAGTAAATGATTTGATAAACAGACAAAAATACACAATCTCAATCACTTATCTGCCTTATGAAAATCATTATATATACTTTTATTGGCATTGCTTGGAAAAGACATCTTTGGAACTTATAAATAAGAAACAAACAATCTGCTACATTTACAAGAATACATGATACAATCATTAATATAAATTGATTTCCGTCTATGGGAATCAATTAGTATTTTAAAAGAAAGCAGTTTTAAAATCAACATACTGATTAATTAGCATGTTGGCACAGTTCATGAATGAGTCATTATTTCCAACACCTAACGAAAGGTCAAACAGGCATAAATCAATTAAATAAAGAAATACGGATCTTAAGGTAATTTGAATCCTTCATTATTTTAAGACATTTGATAATAAATGAGGGTTGATATGATTGCCATTTTGATGATATGGTATTCAATGGAGAGGTTTGGTTTGAATGCCCAGAGCCAGCTGTATGGAACTTCTGCAGCACCATCAAAACTCTATAAACCTCGCATTCCACAGGGAGTAGCATATACCTCTGATTACAAATGGTTTTGAGAAAGTAGAACAGGAGATTCGAATTTCCGAAGTCACCAATGACAAAGCAATGAAGAAAATATATGTGAAAGTACCGTAAGAGAAAGGAAAGATATGCCAGCAGCATTATACCTGTGTGATAAACTTAATATATTCGAAAGCCTGTAAATGGTTTGACTCCTGTGCAATGATATATTTGAATAAAGAATTATTCAGAAAATTATAACGGAGAATAACTCTTTTAACTATGACATTAACCTAACAAAATTTATATTTAATTTTGATTCCCATATATGTATTACTGATAAAATTAGCCCTCCAGGCAACAAACAGTAAGGAGGGACGATCCTAAAAATAAAGTTAGCGATCTTTTAAAAATGAAATTTTAAAGACAGATTCAAAGCAGTAAATTTAGCAGAATTCATCCACAGTAAAAGTTTTCAACTGACTTCAAGAATTTAAAATGAAAACAAACTGGCAAACAATTTCTATTTTAAATAAACAAAACTTTTGATAGATTTTAAATGAAGCCTCCGCTTCTTTCCAAATTAAACAATTATTTGCCCCCTTTTTCAGACTCGCGAGTTTGGGTATTATTGGCATATTAAAGAAAATAAATTATATATATGCATTAAACAAAATAAGTTAAATATTTAATGGAGCTACACAAAACTATATAACATAAATTAAACATGCAAGGGCATAATTAGAATTACATTATAGTAGTAAGGATTACAGAGAGAGAGTTTAAAAACATAATTAATAGAAACTTATAAATTAATATATGAATTAAAATACAAAGGTTGAACTACATATTACAAAAGGATTTACTTATTAAGACAGCTTGACATTAAGCTAGGTTACCTTAGGAAGCACAGTTATAGCAGTCAGCAGTTTGGGTCAGCAGTCAAACAGTCATCTGGCATGACCAGTCAGATGGATGGAACATGGCAGCAGCAGGAAAAGTTCTCTGAGAGAAGAAGAGAAAGATGAAAGATTTCTCTACTCAAACTTCATAGCATGAAACTTTTCCTGACTTCTTAAAATGGAATGATGAATCAATTTTTCTGGAAAATTACTAACTCAAATGTTCTGAAATAATTTACTAACTAATTCACAGTTTAATTACTAACTCAAAGTAAACTGACGGCCCTTTTGATACACCTTTTAATCCCCCAAGAATGCAATTTCAGTTGCTCACAGCTATCTCTGTAATCTTTTGATTAAAAAAACATTTAATTAGTAAAAATATTTTTAAAACAGATAAGGCTTGAAATACCATTTTAGATATTTTTTAAAGATTTGCAAACAACTAACAAAAGAATTTCTTATGATTTTAATTAAGATTTATAATTTTAATTAATAAAAACAATCTGATTATAGATAAAGATAATTTTAGTATTTTAAGCCTTCCCCATTTTTCTTTGTTTTTACATTCCAATACTTTAATTAAATACACACATATAAAAAGATATTTACAAATATATAAGAACATCTAATTTTCAGCAATAAATATTAATAGAATTATTGCTCCGTTCATATATATATGCATCACACACACTACTGTTTTACTTTACTAAATAATTTTATTAATTCCTTGGATAATTATGCCTACAGTGTGTGGGTGAATGGCATATATTTACGGTGCAGTCTGAATTGTGGGCCCTGCAGGAGGTTAGTGTAGATGGTGAAGCATGAAGCTCAATGATGATTAGACATTGACTGCTTCAGTATATAGAAGTTATTTCTGGTTTTAGGAAGTATTTATTTTTAATTTTTTCTATGCAGACTTTCAGGTATCTAAAGTTACAGACCAGGAAGTTGTAGTTAAAAGGAGAAAATTTTTGTCCAGAATTTTTAATTTGAAGCTGAAAACATTGATAGGATAGCTAATGAGTAAAATTGTAAATATTATTTTTAATTCATCTGTATCTCGAAAATGATATTATTCATCAAGAGTTTGGATAAATATATTAATATGATTGGCTATTTTGCTGAACACTATCTAATTTATTTCTCAGCAGAATGAGTAAAGCCAATAAACATCACATGATCACCATTTCTTATGCTTTCCTATAACTTCTGGAGAGTTGCATTAGATCCTAAGATCTAGGTGCAGTGCTCTCAGATCCAAGGCTCCTCACTGATGAAGGCCACAAGCCAGAAATTAGTCTGGAGATATTGGATGAGTAGGCACTAGATGGGGATTTTATGAACAAGCCTTCTGCATACATTGATTACTCTGGCTTGTACTGAGTGACAATAAGGTATAGAGAGTTTTGCCAGAATGAGTAACTGTGTAATTTTTATGGGTTGCAATGGTTGAGAGTTAAGCATAAACACATAGGGTAGCTCAATTTCATATATTTGATGTAAACCAATTTACTGATTGAAATATTAAATCGGCTGCATAGAGAAGTAGTTTTGTTTGTTGTACGATAATTTAGAATTAGGTATTTTGTTTGTTTGTTTAATATATATATATATATATATATATATATATATATATATATATATATATATATATTAAAACTACTCATCTGCCATAGACTCTTGAAACATAGGAACAAAGACATCTAAAAAAAATCACAAATGATATCCAAAATGCATTTCTTGGCGATGTAGCACTTTTTAATTGCTCTGAATAAAAATATTCTATATATGTCTTTATCATTTATTTTATAATTATATATGTATATAAAGAGAAAATATAAAAATAGTAAACAGACTCATTATGCTATTACAGAAAAATATCAAGTATTTTCACAATTCACCGATCTGTTATGTGATAATTTGTAAATGCTAACTATGTTGAATATAGGACAAATATTTATAAAAATTCTAAACTTGCTTGAAAATTTTCAGCTAACTAAAAACACATATAAATAATAATTTTTAATTTTTTTTTTAGAATGCTTTATTTTAAGTATACTGTAGATATATCTCTAGTTTGCCCTTTTTAATGGCATTAAAATGCAACAGCAATATATATTATATTCTGGAAATTTTTATACATTTGTGTGTAATGCATAATGAATATCATGTTATTAACTTTTGTAAGACTAATTGAATGATACTTATTTGTTTTATTATAAAGACATTTCTGCATAAGTGTTGATCACTTTTGAGTCTTTTTAGTGGGGAAACTTACAAATTTTTGTATATAGCTGAGAATTAATAAGCAAGATTAGAATTTGCTTTTTTTGAATGGCTGATCTATAGCCAATCTAATCTAGCTAACAATCCAATCATTGGACAACGAATGGAACCAGCTTTTCTCTAACCCAAAAACCCTGATAATCAATAACATAATAATACATCTCCCACAAACGGCTATCGTAAACTACTGCCATAGTATATATTTTTAAAAATTATAAATTTGCAGAACGCAATTCAGTTGATTGAGAAACTGCTAAACATTATTTTATATGATTTTTTTAATATTAACTCAAAAAACGTTGATTTATATATATTTTTAAAAAAATAGTTTGATATTTTATATTCATAGTAATACTTTTAAAAACATCTGTTTGTAATTTGAAGATTTTTAAATGCTTTACGTATTTTTTTAAAGAACATTTTAGTTATTTGACTTCAGAAAAAAAAAAGACATTTAAAATATGTTACTTTACTCCTTTCTTTTTTTATGTATATATATTGTCTCAAGATACGATCTTGATATATTTGGTGAAGAAACAAAAACAATTGAAAGTTTATTTTGTCTTAAAAATATATTAAATCTTTTTTTTTTAATTTTCAACGATTTAAAACAAATCAATTAATTGAGATGTCAGTTTTTAAGACTTCTCTTTACAGTATTAATTAAAAATAACAAGTAAAAATCGTAATAAAAAAGATTAAATGAAGTATGCAAATTTAAATGATATGATAGTAAGTAGATTTTATGACTATAAGAAATTTTGTAAGATGAGATGGATTCCGATGAATTATTAATCATATTAATTCTGCCATTCAATGTCAATATCCTTCTCCCCCATTCATTGAAGTAAGTATTAAAATAGTTATTTTATTCCTGTTTATTTAAGAAATTTAAAAATTATAATCTATTTATAGAAAACGTTTAAAATATGTATTTGATTTCTTATTAAATATTTTAACAATAAAAACCTTTTGGTTACTGCATCCAACTACTGGATTTGAAATCTGATAAGAATTGGGTTTGCTCTCATAAGTATTTTCTCTTTGTTAATCATTTCTTCAATAATGGTTCTAAATAGTTCTTCACTATTAAAAAGCTGTTTACCTTTTATCTATTTAATTTGTTCCCTTTTTTTTTTTAAGTGTCATAGCATCGGCCGGGACGCGAACCCGCAACCCGGGCAACTGCTTGCAAGTGCAAGGCAGTCGCGCTGACCTCTCGACCACCAATGCAAGACAATTTGTTCCTTCTTTATTGTGTTTTTTCAGGGTGCTATAGTGGCACTAAATTTACTTTCTTGCAGTTATCTGTAACATTTATTTGCTGATTTTGCATTCATTTGGTGGTAAATATTGGAATTCAAATAAATATTGATTTATTATTTTTTCAAAAAATCTCTAAATGTCAGTATCATACACAGAACCTAATATAAAAGACTGGAGATTAGCAGTTTTTTGTTCTCAAAGAAAGTACTGTATTGCATAAACTCATTTTTTACTCAAATCTGGAAAATGAAAGTTGCATATTTTCCATAATTTGTTTATATATTTATTATTATGCCAACATTTTTGTCAAATATATATATATATATAAGAATATGATATTTCAACTCAAATTTTATTTAACTATATTTGCTTTTAAAAAAATACAGTCAAGAAAAATGTGAAGACTTTATTTGATATAAATTCCTCAAAAGCAGAACAGAGAGCTGTGCTGGTGGCTAAGAAATAGCAAAGATTTAAGATCACCCCCAACACCACCATAAAAATAGAAGTGATAAATGGCTACAAATGTTTGTAGAAGGACAATGAAAATATAATACATAATGTTAAATTTGTTATAAAATCTAATTAGTACCTTCTTTTTTTGAAACTCTTTATTGGGTCAATTAAAAGTTGATTGTGTTAAAACATGACATAAATAATACTGGTTAATTTCATTTTTTCCAATGTTACAGTCTTAATTGCTTTTTTTTTTTGGAGACTTTAATATCCATGTTCAGTCAAATAGTAAATTTTAGTCAAAAGTTGAAAATAATAGTATTAGTACAGGGGTTTTAAATGGCTTATTGTTACTAAATTTTTACATCACACTTGGATTGACAATCACAAACAAGTTTCTCTTCCTCTTTTCTTCTTTATTTTTGATTTTCTAATATATAACATATGATAACCACATTCCACTCTTTTTACACTTTAAAGCAAAATATTTATTTATATTACAGTTTCAACTGTTCCTAGCAGTCTTCGTCAGATAATAAGATCTGATGAAGAATGCTAGGAACAGTCGAAACTGTCATATTAATAAATATTTTGCTTTAAAGTGTAAAAAGAGTGGAATGTGGTTATTATATGTCACAAACAAGTTGTTTAGATAGAAAAACTATTATAAAAGAACACACTCAAAATAATGGCATTTAATAGGTTACTTTATAGTTAAAAGGCTGAATACAATTGCAGATATACAGATGTATCATAGAATAGTATCATCTAAGGTTAAAAAAGTCATGGTATTAAAAAAGAAGACTTATTTTTCAGTCATATTCTCCCAAAAATTTGTGTATTCTAAGTATCTATTGAGTGTAATAGATTGCAACTACCATTGAACACTAAAACTGCCTATTTAAGGACCTTCAGAATTGCCATTACTGAAGTATGGAATTCTTTTAAGGAATGTGTTATGAATACAAGTTTAGTGAATGACAATGATCATATTATTGATAATTTGATTAAAAGAAAAAAAAAATAGAATATTTTGCTTAGCAGAATAATAAGTTAAATGTAAATTTTCATAATAAATATAGAGTTTATAGGCAGAAGTTCAAAACCTAACAAGAAGGCTTAAAATGGTCGATGGATTAAAACTTAAAAAGTAAGTCATTAATTATGATTACCCTAGATATTTATTTTTGATGCACTGAAAACTACATATGGATCTGAGAAATGATATAATCCTAATAAATCCAGCAATAATATTCTTTTTATATGATGTCAATGATATTTTGAACAGGTAGAAGGAGTATTTTGATCTTTTTTTTTGGAATAATACTTCAAAAATTGAAAAGTTGAATTTTAATGATATATGTATTTTATATATTTATTTAGATTTGGACAAGGATATCCCACTTAGTGAAGTATTAGTTACAAAAATGTTGGAATTTTTTAGGAATATATAGACTCATAAAGTTGTGCTGCTTAATTTTATAGATGTGTCTTTGTTCCAACTTTTAAAAATAGATAAAATGGACAAAGTTGCAAACTTATTATCCTCTATAAAAGGCACATTCAAGGATTTGTTGAACAGATTGTTCTCAGTCATAGATGAATAGTTACAAAAGTCTTAATGTGGTTTAGAGAATCAAAAAGCAGACAAATGTAAAGTATCGGTAACAGTAGAGTGGTTTATATATTGTCCTTATTGATTGGTAAAGGATAGTCTTGTTGGGTCTCTACAAAAGTTTATTCATATTATACAGTTTCTATATAATAGATGAAATGAACTACTATTATTACAGGTGGAAAATCTAAAGCATTTGAAGCAAAAACTGATGCCAAATAAGGATGTGTACTTATTCTAGCATTATTTTTTATAATTATGGCCTTTACAATTATTTATAGAGAGTTAAGAAATAAGTGATAAAGATGTGATACAGGTTTGATGGCAAAATTTGTAATTTTTACTTTGATCTGATTAAAAGTGAAACAAGAACTCCATCTTTTGTAGATTCTGGAATTACAGTCTTCTGGCAATTATGCCATTTATTCCAGTTCAGAAGATGATCTACAACATTCAAAAATTTTGATTCAATAATTAATGTTTTAAACAACAGCAACTCAATTTTTTTTATATCAACCAGTGATAGAATAAAAATCCTCAACAACTTTTAGCTTGAATGATTAGCAAAATCAATATAAACAACTTGGTTATGAATGTTGAAGATAGCACAGACACCAATGTACTGCTATTGCTTTTAACAAATTAAAATATGGAACATTTCATCACAGGAAATTACTGTTGCAACCAAATTAGATATATATACAACTGTGATTTTACCTAATTTATTGTATAGGGTATATGAGCATAGACTTTCACACAACCCACCACTCTCCACACTATCTCATAACACTGATACACTTGAACACATATCGCCACACCATAAAGACATTACAAAAGTTCATTTAAGAATACTCAATAAAATTTTCAAAAATACAATGTCAAGGTCAATTAATAAAATCTTCAAATTTCTGAATAAATTACTATAGAGTCCACTCTTGTAAAATTACATATTCACAATTTTGGATAAGTAAAATAAATAGTACAACTCTGCTTAAAATGTGTTTTATAACTTGAGCATGGTTTTCATGGAAGAGGTAAACCTTGTTTATGTTATGTGAATTATCCCAAAGATATTTTTAAAAACTTTAATGTTGATTATTTTGGAAGTGTTTTAGAAATGCAACATCAAAATTAGCAAATAAACAGAAAAATGGACCAACATGTCCTATATATGGGTGTATTTGTGTTCTAGAGATCGGTTTGTACTATCATCGTAAAGCTCACTTCTAGAATAATTTTTTATCATGGATTTGGTATTGCCACAATTTTTATGAGATAGACCCCATTTGCATTATAAGAATTATTTCAAGGACATTTCTAAAAAGTTTAATATTGATTTTTTTTATTGTGAAATTATGAAAAGAAAGTAAAATACATTTGGAGAATTAACTAGACATGGTATTGAAGTAATTTTAAAGTGAAATATTTTCTGCTGAAATGGTTAAAAGACAACATTTCAAAATATCAAATAAATAGAAAAATAGGTCAGCATGATCTATATGTGGATGTATTTGCAGTTAACAAATTAGTTTGTATAATTATCACAAAACTCATAGAGCAGTTTTTCATGGAGTCGAATAGCCACACCCTTTTTATGAATGTTTATTATTAATATTGGGATTGTCTAAGTGTTGAAATTAAACTGAGAGACTGCAGCCTCTCAAGCACTTATAACTATCAACAGCCAATCAGATCGTAAATTTTGAGACAAAATTGATTTCATGACATAAACAGTACATGCGCATATATATAAAGTTTAAAATGAAAATAGAAATGAACACATATAAAATTAAGTATATAATTATTTATAAAATCTGTAATATTCAAAAAAATTTGAATGAGTAATAATGTTAATTAATATTTTTGGAAGTACTGCGCATTATTTAAAATCAAATATAAAAATCTCTCATACAAAAAATGTTATTTAACTTTTCTGATTTTGACAAAAGTTGTAAAATACTTTAGGAAAACTTGTTTTTATAATGTACATTAATCCTATAATCTATTTATAGTTAAATAATTAAGAATTTTTTAAGAAAAACTAACCAGTTTTAATTAATGAAATTGAAAAGTGGGATGAGGTAATTAAAGTATTAATCAAAAAGAAAAATATTTTATTTTAATAAAATTATTTTTAGATTATCAAAAACAGGTTTATTCAATTATGTTTACAATAAAAGAAAAAAAATTATAAAATAACTTATTAAATTTGGCAATACATTTATAAACCATTAAATTACTTAATGTCCAATATTAATAAGATTCCATGTGGAGTTTACTATAAAGTGAGGAGCTAACTTCAAATTTATTTCTTATTTTTAGATTAGATATATGTTGGACTATTTCCATAATCTATGAGTGAATGTTGATTCAGGAAAATATTATTTTTAGATTCCTTTGTGTGTATATAAATAATGGATATAGATAAACTGATAAATATTAGATTATTAAATTGGAGAGAGTGCGGAAAGGTAGCTGTTAGTTCCATATTGGTCAAGTTTGAACTATGAGAAGAATGGATGCCTTCTCCTGATTTGTAGTCCAATATAAGAGAAGTAGACTGCTTTCCTAAATGCAGCCCATCAAATTATAGAAGCTAAATAGAATTGAGAATCATCAATATTTATCTTATATATTCTCTATCCTTGAGATGACAATGAGAACTCAGCCTGCTGCTCTATCATAAATATGACTATAATAAGCCAGCTTACTGAGAGATTCCAGTACTATAGGAAGAAAGTTTACTTAACACTCCAATGCTGTATCAAAGAATTCACATAGAAAACAATTATCATTGTAACTATAGCTCTATATATTATGCCATTGATAAAAATTGGAACATTTTAATAATATTTGCATGGAAATTTACCCCTACATTTCTATCAGCCATTGAAACAGCAGCTTTTTATGACACACTTTTTCTAAAAATTGGAAGTATCATGATTTATACAGAGATTTACCAAATACTTCTATACAAACCCCAAAATAATTTCATGGATATATACAATTAGTCTTTTACCTGATTATTACTATGCACAATATTTATTGGATATTATTATGACTTAATAGTTTTTATCCAAGCTACAACAAAATAAGGTTGAAGAAACTTAGCATTGTTATAGCAAAATCGGAAACATGCAATTATATGCTTTTAATTTAATGTTTTTTAGTCTGTCTTGATAAAATATTTGTAACTCAATTTTTATTTACATCCCAATTCCTTATTTAGTTGAAAGTTTGTCTACATATTTCCAATAGCAATATATTTTAAGCCAATCAACATCACATGACCACCTCCTCTTATGCTTGTGTATAACTGTTGTTAAACAGGCAAAACTCACTATATATATATATATATTGCCACACATAGCAAGCTAGAGTAATAAATGGATGCCAGAAGGCTTGCGTATAAAATCCCCATCTAGTGCCTACTCATCCAATATCCCCAGACTAGTTTCTGGCTTATGGCCTTCGTCAGTGAGGAGCCTTGGATCTGAGAGTACTGCATCTAGATCTTAGGCAATATATATATAGTGAGTTTTGCCTGTTTTAACAATATATTTTGTTAGAGCTTACAATTTTATGGAAAAAAAATATTTTTTTATATAACTTGGTATCAGCTGGCACTGGTAATATCAAACTGAATGATTTGTTGAAAACTGGATCACCTGACTTTTCGATTATATACTTAACTTTGTATTTTAGCCTTTCAGTCTAGATAAAATCTAATTTAACCGAATTCACCACTTTTCAATAATTCAATGTTAAATATAGAAAAAAAAAATTCCTTAGCTTTTCACAAATAAAAACATGAAGTATACTTTACATAAATAAAAATTAGTTATATTTTTTTTCATATACTTAGTGGCAAAGAATATTAAGTTAAAAATATTAAAGCGTAATTCTTGTATGATTAGAAGTGTTTTTTTTAAATTTGATTTTTGTATAGACTTTAAATGTATATCTTGAATAATTGAATATTCGCTATTAATAATTTATATTTTACTATAACATTGCTGAGTTATTTCATTTAATGTTTGTAATATTTAAAGATATCATGTAAAATAATAATATATATGTACAATCATCTATATAATAAAATATGCTAGTCTCTTGCACCTAGCTGATAAAGCAGGCTATAAAAGAAAAAGTTGTAGTTTATGTGACATTGGAAAGTGGAGCCAGAATGCAAATTACCCTTGGGTGATTTTGTATGAGCTGTGATGTGATGTATTTTGGCTTCTCCTTAAACGAAGTCAAGAATATCTTAGCAATTATGCCTAGAAAAACCTGTTAGCCACTTTATTTTCCATTCCCCACTCTAAGTCTTCCCATATTCTGCTCCATCCCATTTCCACAACATAATCTTTGTATATTTTAGACCATTACAACATATAATTCATACTAGTTTTAAGGATCAACTATGTAAAGCATTAAAATATAAAACTGTATCAATGTTTTGAAAAAGTAATGTTACCTTCAACTAAATTATTATTATATAGTAGTTGCAAAGGTATAGAAAATTGCTGTAAAAGATTGTTAATAATTAATCTTTCACAACTTTTCCTATATTTTCAATGACCACATATGTAATGTTTATCAGTTAGAAGTAAATATTATTTTACTGAAATGTTTGTAGTCTAATATTTTAAAAAGATTGATCCAGAGAATATAATAAATTATACTATTTTTTCCTTTTGAAAAATCTTTGTTATACACAAATATATAAAAAAAAAAATTACAAGCATTTTAAAAATAAAATCAATATACACCTGGGTCTCGTTTTACACGATAGATAGGTTCCTCAGAAAACACGCGCAAACGAAATCGCGCAAAAATAGACGTAACTTACATTGAAAAAGGGGGGATGCAGTCTGTGATTTTCCAAAATTCGCATAAAAACAAAGCACCAACGTAAAATTACTTTAAAATTCGCGCAAAAAAAAAAATAAGGAAATAAAATATGACTAATAAAAAATTTCAAATTTGAAAAAAATTGATACAAGACAAACTTTTTTTAACTATAATATTTAATTTTATTCAAAATAATATATTTTTATGCATAATTTACATTTTTTTTATACACGTTTTAATTATTATCGATATTTGCCGAAAAACGTTCGTTTGCAAATTGAGGAAATACAACTAGCGCTAACTTCACACTCATGTTAGGTCAATGGATTTCTGGTGACAACGTAATTAATCTGAGATGATGATTTTATTAATTGTTTATGAACTTAGACTTACGATAATAAAAAGACATTTATTCACCACTGCTGGGAAAAATTTAATTAAAACTAACAACGAAAAATTAAATTCTTATTTTTGTCTTTAATTTTCAATTCCGTTTAAAAATCAAATTTCGTTTCACTGCTATTACTCATCTTTTAAAAATAAACTTGCGGACACTAAATGATTAATAATTGATTACGTTCTTTTTTAAAAAGCAAAAACAGAATGTGATTTAAAATGCAAAATTAACACACACAATGTTTGAATAAATTTACATTATAATCTTGTAAAATTTAATGTGTGTATACATAAAACATGGAAATTATGATTTTAATTTCATTATTGCATAAAATCTTACTATTATAAAGCACTGAAAATATTGAAATTACTAAGATGAAAGTCGAATTCCAATAATGTGTTATTACTTTCAATATAACATAAGTGCGCAAAATTTATTATTTAAAGTAATAGCACATTATTGGAGTTTGATTTCCGGTGAACTTCAAAATCGCATAACTTTAAAATCATGTTAAATAAGTCCACGTAAAAAGAGACCCAGGTGTACATGAATAATTTTTTTTATTGGCAAATAATTTTACTGCATCAATTTGAATTAATGTAAATAAATGGATTATAAAACGAATTACAAACTAAAATAAAATGTGAATATGAATAATTCTCTAATGAAAATTAGAGCAAGATTACATATATATTATTATCTTTATAGCTCATAATCTTTACACATCACATAATTCTTAATGAAATTACCAATTTCTTGTAATAATCTATTCCATTCAGCAGTTATTTGTTGGATTGTTAAATGCTTCCAGATAAAAATATGAAAACACTTTCTGCCTATCTTTTTAAGTATATTAAACTGTTAGTATTTATGTTTTGAGTATATTTTTTTTTTTCAGCTGTTGCTAGTCTGACCAGTCAGCTAGCATTGAACCAGTAACTCTAGCTTCATGAATAGTAAATTGAAAATGGTATGTTATCAATAAAATTTTTATCTATTGATCTATGAGAATGCCTCTGCTTTTCTCGTTCATTATCCTTGCTCTTAAAAAATGAAATAATCAGGACTGTCATAAATAAATACACATTTTTATTATTGCTTTTAATAGAATAGGCTAAATAGTAAGAATGCCACTTTAAATTCACTATTTATAAAGTTTTAGATTCAATTTCTGTGCATTTATGAAGTCTTAAATTCAATTTCTATGCTAGCTGATGAGAAATGTTTGAACTAAACTACACATATCATGCTGAGTAATTGGCTAAATTTTTCATATAGCATGGTGAACAAACGTTTCCAGCACAATTGGAAGGTTGTATTAATTCAATTTGTTTACAAATATTTATAGGTGTTGCAAGATTTATATGTGTACTTAATGTATATGATTTAAATAAATAAAATGAGTTTAAATATAACCATGCCTGATTGTTTATTCTTATGAAAATATGCTGATTTATAGATTGTTGGCAGATTATCACTTTATAATTAAGTTAATAATATTTAAAATGTTAATAATAGATAAAAGATTACCATATTTGTGAGAGTGGCAGTTCTCTAGGCAGCTGCTAATTTGCTTGATATGAAATACATGTATTCTGAAGAATAATTACTCGGTATTGTTTGGAAGACAACACTTCAATTAGTGTTATTACCATTTTCAAATCTGATTCACTGCTGAATCAAAATCTCTCCATACTTAATCCAGTTCTTTCAATCCATAGCTTCTCTTCTTCACCTCACACCAATAAAATTCCTTACTTCATCTATCGATTTCACATGAGCTCCTTCTAAGTATTATAAATCTCTGGAGATGTAGTTAAAGATTTCAATTGTCTATCTATTATTATATCTTCTAAAAATATATATAGCCCAAATCCATTTTATTTTCTCACCCAAGTATTTCACTTTCAATCCATTCCTCTTTCTCTCAACACACATTTCTCCACTTTTGTTGATTTGATATCATATTGCTTTTCTGTTAAGTGTCCAAATCTCAAATCCAGAAATAAGAATTTATAAAATGTTTTATTAAAATGAAAAACACCCCATCCAGTTTAATTTTATTAATTCCATCTATTGTTTCATCTGTATGAATAATCTAATATCTTCTAATTTATTATTATTGTTTCTTCATCTGAGAAAATCTACTGAGCACTATTTCTGTCATTTGTTTGAGACATTATTTGCAAAAGAAATACCATCTGTCAAATCTAAATGACTTAATCAATCACATACTTTTATATTTCCTTAGCTTCCGATTTTAAATCCACAAAATACATCTTGTAAAACTACTATAGAACATTTTGGGGACATGGAATCATCTTGTATATACTGTAACAAAATTAATGTTAGTATCATCATATAATCATTGCTATGACATTTTTTTAAATAACAATATCTTGGATCTACAGTTTAGAAAGCCTTAATCATTGTTGAAATATTTATAGAATCAAATTCCTTTTCATTACCCAAAGCTCAATGGCAACACATATTCATTGGTCATTTTCATAACTTCTCTCAATACTTTCATGTTATCTATCATGTTAAATCATTTTAAAATCTAGCTTATTCTTTTAATTGATAGGAATCCAATGTTTGTTGTACACAGACATGATTATCTCGGTAAAGATTTTGTATAAAACTGATAGGTCTGCAATTGCTAATATCTTATCACTTTTCTTAAATATCAATATTATTACATTTTTCTAATTATCTAGTCCAATTTTATTTAGACATTTGGCATATAATTTTGCTAATAATTTTTCTATTTCTTCCATTGTATCTTTAAAATATCGATAACAGTTTGATAATTTCCTGAAATTTTTCTCTTTTAAATAGATTTAAGAGCTTGTCTCACCTCTTGATTTAAGATAAACAATTTAAATAATATAGTAATTGTAATGGTTACATTTTCTTTTTTATAGTAATAATTTCATATTTATATTTTATTCCTAAAATAACTTTTCTTCTAATACTAATAAGTTGTTTTATATATTTAAAACTTTTTTATAGTTTCCTTTGCAATTCAATTACATTTTCTTATATCATTATTCACTTTTTTCTTGCCATTTAACAGAACTCCAGATATTTGGTTCCGTTTAATAGTTTTTTTTAATATTTTCTCATTCCTTTTCTTCATACTTTCTCTTGCATCATTTGAAAATTTATTGATTTTTTTTTCTTTTGTGAAGCAAGCTATCTTTGTTGCAGTCCTTGGTACAGTATCAATTATCTTCTTATTGGTTTTAGTTAGAGTTTGCACCATCTTCAAAGACTGTCAATATTTAAAGCAATTAATGAATTCTACTTTAAATTCTTTTGAGTACTTCTGAATGTTTGCAATATTTTAATAATTTTATAAAATTTTTGCCTCCAAGTTTTCCATTAAGACATATCTGACTTCTCACTAATTGATGCGTGTTGATTCTGTGAAAAACAGTACAATCTTGAAATATGTATTTTCTGTTAGCCAAAATATAATCCAATTATGCTGCATTTTTATTTGGATGTTTTCTCAAAGAAAGAATTCATAACATACAATTTTTCTTTTTATGCAAATTACATGAGTCTGTCTCATCTCTCATTTGTCTTTATGGCAAAATATAACCCTTTTGGGCTCAAGTCATTTTTTAATTCTAGGAGCGAAGTCTTCTATGACAATTTTAAAATATTATTTAGCATGATCAAAAGCATTTTGCTTATCTATATAAAATCTATTTCCTCATCACAAAGAAAAGTTGGGTCATAAATTTGAATCATCTGCATTTTCCACTGAGGTAAATAATTAATCTTGTCACTCTGTTTGATATACTATCAATTGTCACAATATTATTCTTCCACTTTTTATTTATAAATCCTACTCCATTTTGTGCTGTTAATTATAATAAAGTACATATTCATTTTTTACATCAATTATTTCATCACCTTTTTTCTAACTTTTAAAAGTCCAACAATGTTCCATTTGATATTAAAGAGCTCACTTTTCAAGTCAATGTAACCTTACTTCATTTAAAAATGATATGCAGTTGTAAATAGCTAATTAAATATTATCACTAAATACAGCCTGTGTTTGCCACCCATTGCTTTAGTGATAAACATTATAGCCTTATCGTAATAACAGCCATATTAGTGCTGTCTGCCATGGTTATAAAGATCATTCACACACATATTGATGCTTTTAAAAAAAAACTGCTGCCTCAATTAAACACTATCAGGCAGCTGAGATCATGGCATGTTTTGGTGTTAACCTAGAGGTTCAAAAATCAATGAAGACATAGATGTGAGCCCAATCCTATCTATTTACCATACGTTTAGTCAGTTATACAGTAATAAAAGCTGCAACGATAAAACTCTACAAAATGGACACTAAAAAATTGCCCTCCTTAGGTTCTTTAAGACTGCAAAACAGAATCAAAAAGCCTCTTCATTTAATAGCAAGCTTTTAGTTTACACAAGCATATATATATATATACTTTTTTTTATAAAGGAAAATCACAAGCTTTCAATTGATAAATAAATTTTGTTTAAGCATAAGCTTTTGTAACATTTTATATCATTCATTTTCCAAAATGTATAAAATAAATTTTATTATGGTTGATCAGTGAACACCCATTTGTCATATTTTGTAAAAAAAAAATATCAGAGTAACAAAAAAAAAAAAAAAACACCAATATATGTGATTAGTAAATAGTTGTTCAGTGGTCAGTAATCAGAATATATGTTGGGAAATAAGTGATATAAAGATAAGCACTACTAAAAATAAAAAGTGGCCATTTTTTTTAAAAAAAAAAACAACAACTGAATATGTATTTAATGAATGCACTTCATCTTTATCTTCCTAATTTTTTAGCTGTTTTATATAGATATTATCAAAAGTATACTTATGAAATACGCAAGAAAAACCAAGTTCCGCAAAACATTTTCATAATTAATTTACGTTTTAAAAGTTTAACTTTGATAATAGCTATACAACAACGGTGGTCAAACTGTATCTCCCAAAACTATTGCCATTGGGTCCCAAGTCAATATTAATCTCCATTTTCTTTAAACTTGCATACCAATATTCTATAGCAATCCAGTATATAACACACACACAAAAAAGAAGTTTTGAAACCTTAAATTATTTCTTTTTAAATGATATCAATCAAAACAGTTGTACATCGAATAAATTTATTGATAAAAAGTATTTTGTCATTTGATAGACTGTGCCACTTTTGCCAAAATTAGTTCCAAACAGATTCCTAAGATTGCTATATTAAATGTTTTGTGACTCTTGAATATCCAAAAACATATGAAAAACTATTTATTAGTAGTTATTACTCGAGAACTTTCTCACTCCTGCTATGTAAAATAGCTGAAATCTAAAAATGTTGTTTAAATATATTTCTTAATAACTGAGCAAAGAAAATATATCTTTTTTTTAAAAAGGAAAGTTTATGGGTTTTATTTTTTATATTAGAATATATCCAGAACAATTTGAATAAATAACAAGGGAAATATGAATATATTATTGTAGAAATTAACTAATACTAGAAACAGCACATATTTATTTAAGCTAAAAATTGTTCATAGTGAAGTTAGTATAATGCAAATAAATTTGTATATGAACAGCTTATACCTTTGTTACTATCTACGTGTGCTAATACAAATATTTCATAGGTAAAAATGCTGTATGTTCTTCAAGATTTTCTCAAGTGTAAAAATAATCAAGAGATGTGACAGATCAGAAAAAGAATGACAACTAATTAGTGATTGTATATGAAATTCAAAATAATTTTCTACTTCAATTGCATCTTTGTTATTTTCTTCAATGCAGTATAAGTAAATTCCAAACTAGAGTATACAGAAAAACGTTATACATTCATACAAAACTGTACCAAATATATACAAATAAATAATTCATATAACTTTTATATCATTAAATAATAAATGAATTACCAGGACATATTTTTGCTTACTTTGATTTAATCCTTACCAACTGCAAACAAATTAATATTGTGTGCAATTGTTCAAGATTAAGTCAAAATAATTAAAATGCTTTAGCAATTTATTATTTAATATTTTGAAAGTTAAATAGTACTGTGGTTTATTTCTTTTATTTCACACACATATATTCAAACTTCTGTAATGTCTTTGCTCCTAAGTTTTTCAGAGGGGTAGAAAAGAACATACAATCTGATAGATAACATATACGAGGACAAGAATTATAACTAAATATCTGGATCTTGGCTGAAAACTTAAAACAGTTGTGCCGCAAATAGCTCTAACAGCTTGATAGTATCCAACTTCTTCTGTTAAACAAAACTGTAACAAGTGCATGATGTTTCCCTCTCGCAGTTTTTATATCCCCCTGAGTTCTTTTGTTCAAGGCTTATCTGCTACATCTCTTTGAGATCTTAATCACATGTTTTCCAACTCCGTTTTGATTGTTCTTAACTTTAATTATTTTTATCTTTGATAAAAATAATCGCCACCACTTAAATTTTTATTTTCAATTAAAAGAAAGGAAAACTTCTGGAGTAAATTGTCTCTTGTAAACTCATTTATTTCTCAACAACAAATGCAACAACTTCATAGTACAATAAATTTATATCTGCTATATTTTGTTCCAAGCCCACATTTTCATTAACTACAACTCTCATTTTGTTGATAAGCTTGGATTGAAATAGAATATACATTATTTATTGCACTACAAATGCAGTATTTTTCAAAATGAACACATATAAAACACACATTTCTTTATATATATAGTATGTATTGAAGCTATATATATGCTTCATGCCAATTTATTATTAAACTTTATCATAGAGAAATATTAGACACATGTGAGTGTAGAAAAGATTAGCTGAGATTAGATAAATAATTAGTAGTGTTCAAATGTATAACAGATTCTAGAAAATTCTGATAAACAATTATTTTAAAAATTCAGCTAATTAAAATTCCTGAACATTGTATTTTAATAAAATTTGTAAAGGCACATTAATTATAAGGCATAGACACATTTATAATTGTTATTGAAACCGTACCTAAATAATGAAAAAATAAGATTATAGTTTTGTATTATATATTTACAAACAAAAATGTTTGTGTTTGGCCTTGTGGTAAAAAGATATTAAGGAAAATTCAAGTAAACAAAGGAATTCGGAAAATTTTTGTAATAAACAAGTACAGCATTAAATTGTAATTAAGCTGATAAAAATTATCAGCGAAAGTATTTTGTAATTAAAACTAATCCGGATGCCTTTTGTTGAAAAATTCTTCAAGCTTGTGTCCACTTCTTTGGTATTCCAGGGGCACGAGTTTGAAATCCTGATGGATATGGTGATCTGCTACCCAACTGAAGACTGCTGAACAGTGTACTTATGATGCTATTCCTGCCATCATAAATGAATCCAGCCTGCTGAGCCATCATTCAAGAAATAAGCTGTCTAGTCAATTTTACCATCTTCAGTCATATGCTATTCTTAAGAACCAGCCTGTTTCCAGAATGAAGTACCAAGATCCAAGGAAAGGACCATTCAGGGTATGTGAATTGTGTCATGAAAGCTATGCATAATCATACCTACAAGATGCTCTTCATATCTTGCCATGTTGCAAAAACATTGACTTCTAGCCATGAGACCTTTTGCACTCCTATATCGATAAAACCAATTCATGTGTTTTGATGTGACCCTTTTACTTGTATTATTTATTTTTGTTTTCCTTAACATTGTTTTATTTTGATGTTATATATGTTTTACTAACTTGCATTTGTTAAGGATAATCAAATATATTGCTGTATGTGGTCATTCTTAAGTCATATATATGTGCTAGATAAGGTGATGGAGGGTTATTTTGTAAATATATTTCCGACTTTCAAATTCCAAGAATCATCTTCACCCCCCCCCCAATTAATTAATCCAAAGCAGAGAGACATTTTTAATCACCCTTTCCTCATCCGGCTCGAAGATTTTGTTTTTCTAAAATATATTCAAGTCGTGCATTTCAATTGAATCTTTACTTTGGTAATTATCGAAATTATAAAACCAGGTATTTTTATAAACAAATATAAGTTACAAATAGGGTCAATTTATATTCAAAAAGACAAATATATATCATTTAGGTTAACCTTATTATTGGTTCATTATAACTAGATATATAAATTAGACCTACACTCGGTTAACATTGTTAAGAATATTTAACATAAATCATTAGCTCTAATTAGGTTATTATTTCCCTCATGCAATGAATACTTCTCAGTTAATAATGGTTTATTACAATGTATCTTCTTACAAAAGTGCAGTCCTATATTTAACCTAAGGTTCTATAATGTAGTATGTGCAATTACAATAAGGTCAATACAATGTAACATCTATATAAATAAAACCACTGTCCATGTATAAAATATATATCTATTCAGAAATCATTAATCTCCTCATGCCTTAAAATATTAAGTATCCCAATTTAAATGTACTTGAATATTTATGGTGGGGTAAGTTCCCAAATACTCACTTATCGTTAACTGTGAATGCTCACAGTTGTATACCTAACTAAGTTTATTACAGTAATTATGGATGTGGGTGGCTCAGTAAATCAATTATCTCTTAAATGTGCATTCCTGCCTAATTTCATGCTTGATATTGGTCTTTGTTATTGAGTTTCATATATATATATATTTCTTATGATTCATGTGTCCATATGGTCAAACTGCATGAGGGCAGACTAGATACCATGTGCCCAGGTTCATAATCTATAGATTAGCCTGGTCTGGGATTCACAGAAGCTGTTGACACCTGGCAACCTCCAATTCCTGAATTTATGCACTCCTCTAGCATATGTCCATTAGAAGCAGATACAGCTCTATGCCCCAGGACATTTACTTAACAGAGATGAACCTCACCATCCAATCATCAAAGTCAATCTTCGTCATCTAATGTACCATTGTCTCACTCATTTAGGCAGTTCCACACTATTATTGTTATTATGAATCATTCCACCTCTGCTTGCTAGCAAACCCAGGTAACCTAACATCAAACCCATTCTCAAATGTTCCCTAAATAAATCAATATCTATTTATTTATATATCTATTAGACCTAGAATGGGCTGATAAATCTTGATAATTCCAACTGAAGAAATAGGACCCCCACTATAAATATAAGCCAGCATTACCTTGAATATTATGTAATGGTCAGTGGATCATTATTACTATATCTTGTAAGCCACTCTCTAAATACCTATTTGTAAATAAACTTTATTGCTAACATAAATTTGCAAGCCGAGTTAGTTGTTTATCCACGTATAGAATATGTATATACTCTACTAACATGTTGATAATCCCTATCTCAGATAATACTACTTTTGATAAATCATGATCAAAAATACCAAATCCTCATAGAATGTAATGAATCTCAGATAAATTAATGTAAGATGAATGTGTGCTACCCTGGATCATGTGATATGCCACAAAAAACCGAGAAAGAGAACCAAGTTTGAACCCTGAGTTACATGAAGCTATGCAGAGGAAGAAAAGCCAAATAACATCAAGGTTGTTAAGTAGGTGGTGGAGATTGAAAAGGCTAGGTAGGTGTTTAAACTAAGGATGTGGGCACAAAACCATATCTGCTGGTCAGAAACCCTGTTTGGACTTTGAGTCTTGTTGACTAATTATAAAATCTTTACCATTATAGGATTTTTTGTATAATCTGGTGCTTACATGTGGCTATTAAATCTATCATTGCACAATCAGAGAGCACCCTTGTCACAATAAAATAGGGTTAGAATCTCTTGACAAAGTGTAAAAAAATGTTTTTTGGTTATGTAATTCAAATAAACAAGACTATGAGGTGTTTGAGCTCGCAAATAAAAGAAATTTCATTTAGAAAGCAGAAGGATAAAACTAGTACATAAGAAAGTGTAGCACTTATACAGAGTTAAAATCATAGGATAATAGTTTATGCACTTTCTTTGCAGATCAGATGAGTGATCCTCCCAGTAACACACAAAGAAAACATAGAAAAGGACTAGCATAATATTAAAAATAGAGGGAGATTTTTTAATGTTATTATGAATAAAGATGGATAGTGTGAAATTAATTTTTTTAGAATAAAAAAAAGTAGGATTTGACAGGACAGGTCATTCTTTTCAGATAATGAAACAAGAATGGGTAAAATGCAGAAAATAAACCTGTTATATGGAATAATGTGGAATGATGATGACCAGAGGAAGCAAACCATTGATTAAATTGATGACCAAAAAAAGAGCAACCAATTCATCAAAACAATGTTGAAAACACATGGGAGGCACAGTGCAGAAGAAATGGAAGAACAAGACACCTAGAAATCATCTCTAAATACTGGGGAAAGGTTTAAAATAGCCAGGTAAAGAAAGAAGCAGAAAAAACATTGATGAAAGGTTGGAAAAATGCATGGATCGAATAATGCAAGTGCTGTTCAAACTGAAAGAAGACAAAGAAGCCAAAAAACCAAGAAAAAAGTAAAACTACTGCAGCATGCAATGGGTCAGAACTTACAAATAGCATCACAATCAGAAGCAAGTCAAATACATGCCATAGAGCAGAAGAAAATAACAGGAAAACCAACAGATGGTTACCCAGATGACCCAAAGAAGACAGTTAGGGCTGCCACATACAGAAGAGACTGAGGGGGAACCTAGCAAAGCTACCAAGAACAAAGTAATACAGATTAAGGCATTCTGGGGAGATGTGGGAGACTCCAACAAGACATATCCAAAGCTTGGAAGAGCTATTCAGATGCTATGACCTGACTACGGAAAAGCAAGTGACAGTAGCAGTCAACAACATGGAAGGCACAGCTAAAGACTGGTGAAAAAGTCTAACCCCAATCTTGGACTGACTATAAACAAGCATTATTAAATATCCTTTGGAGTCATGAAAGGTAAGATAGCATGATGCACAGCATTCTTTAAAAAAAATATGACTGAGAAGAAAAAACACAACCACAATTCTTTTTGTGACAAATGGTGTGCCTGAAGGCATTAACATTTCCAAAGGCAGATTACCATATCATACATATCAGGTATAACCTGCCCATATCCACACAGCATATCATGGCCAAAAACCAGACACATAATGTAAACAAGATGAGAGCTGCTCACGGCAATAGAATTTGGCAATTTTGCAAAAGATGAAGAGCTGAATGCCTGGAGAACACATCACAGCCACATCCTAAAACCATACTGCAACAGACCTTACAAACAAAAGGACCTCAATAGAAGTAAACAAGCTATCCTAGATGATGACCTTAGCAACTAAAATAAATCGAGTCAGGGATAAACCTTAAGGTAAATAAGTTTGTAAATAGGATTAATTAACTAAAAGAGAGTAGCATATACTAATAATAGTAGAAAGTATAATAAACTCATATACACTAACACTCCAGCTAAACTAATAGATTGATCACTTATTCACTGCAAAGTACAAGTTTTTTTTATTATTTTTTTACAGACCAACTTGGGGGATATGAAGCAGTGTACAGCTGTATGCAAATATACTTGTTTCATGTCTTAATAAATTCAACCTATCTCCCAGTATATAAATAATTTATTTAGAAATATATGCACATTAGAAATAGATTCATGTGTGTGTACAATCATGGTAGAAAAAGGGTTAAGAAAGTTATGTACTTCAATCACACCACATATTTTAATTCAAGAAAGACTTTGTTAAAAAAGAAAAAAATGGATTGAAATAAATTTTATCTAAAAAATTTAATAATTCAAGGGAAGTTAAAGAAATCTTAAAACTTGTAAAACAATGAGTGGATGTAATCCATTAAGCAAGGCAAAGTAAGTACTGTATTCTGTTGGCTATTCAGAAATAGTTACAGTTTTACACCTCTACATCCTGTACACATTGTAGGATATTGCCGTGAAAATAAAAATACAATGCATAGGAAATGAAACTTGTGGCAGAAAATATGCAAGGATCCAATTACTAATGAAACAGAAAATAAAGATCCAAAATTAAACCAAAAACATTATGGCAGAAAGTAAGCATCAAGCAAAAGCAAAAGTATTTAAAGATAGGAGGCATTGTTTTTTTATGTCTAATAAACATAAAAATTGATGCTTAATCTTGGAGTGAGTCAAGCAGAATCCTAGTAGAATTTTATATACTCAGACATATTTTAAAAAATCACCTCTATATTATACCTTGACTGCCGAACTCCACATTATTACCTACAAAAGTTGAACATATCTACCAAAATGTGTGAGTAGTTTGGGTGTCATTTTCTCCAATCATTGTGGGAGCCCAATGTCTAGAGTTCCATTTTGAAATGAGATCCATCCATGGCTGCCTATATTAGTAAGCTTAAAATACACTGAGCCATCAATCCCTCTATGTGAAAAGACATCTGTAAGTCTCTAAGAAGTTCTGGTAAAATGTTTAATCTATAGATTTTAAATTCTGTAACTTAACATATAATATTTCTTAACTAGACCAAACCTCATATAAAATATTTTATTTATTTAAAATGTAAATGTGCAGGCTTGATTACCGAGTAATTAAACTTATTTATTTTATTTCTTGCTTGCTTACTACCTTGAATGATGGAGAGAATTAAATTTTAAATCACTGACATGTTGTTTATGCTTGACTCTCAAAGTGTTAAGAGACAGAGCAAATGAAGATGCCAAATCTAAAAGTTTAAATGTTAAAAAATAGAATAATGTACATTATTTCTTGAAGAAAAACCTCTTTTTGTACATCACCATCATATCAAAGTAAATGCATATGTTAATTCTTAGAATTATGTTGACACTAAATGAAAGATGGTGAGCATAGTTATTTAACCTTTGTGCCAAAAAATTCCATTTGGTTGAATGAGTTAAAGCTCTAAACTTTTCATTGGTCAATTACAAAATCAGTAGTAAAACATGTCTTTTATTATTATATTAATTTTTGTTTATTTTCTAAAAAGCAAATTAATAATTTGTCAGATTATGAAAGTGAACAAAAGTTTTTTCAAAAATACATTTCTATTTATAAAAATATTCTATAATGGAGGACCTAATAAGAACATTCATTACCTATTAGCAAATGCTCCATATAACAGTGATTTCTTTCACAATTTACGTTCACGTAAAAGTAAAAAATTTTTACTAAAATCTTAACTATTCTTTTAAAATAATTATATCTTCAGGATATTTCATCAAAATAATTTATATGTAAAAAATATTTAAAAATACACTAAAACATTCATTTTCATTTTGAAAATCAAACCAAAAAACTTGAAGCTGTCAAAATTGTTGACAAGCATTCCCTTTTGTTCAAAATAAGGAACAACCAATCAGCGCCTTAGAAAGTCCATTTTCTCTCAATGTTCTAACTTCAAATTTAAATATTATTGATTTTTTACTTGTAAAATAATTCTAGAGAGGGCAGCATCTTATGCTATTTTTTAAGCTTTAAACTTTGCTAGGATAATATAAACATTACTATTTGTTTAGCCGATTTGATAATTGAAAGATGGTAGACAGGTTGTTTATTAAAATGTTTGTATTACTTATCTATTAGGGGCCTATGAATACTATATAATTTATAACTTAGATGTGATTGACATTATTAAAAGTATTTAAAATAAATAAATCATTAACTCTAATTAGGTTATTACTTCCCTCACTGCGCAATGAGTACTTCTCTATTAAAAATGGTTTATACAATGTATTTTCTGAAGAAAATGCAGTCCTATATTTAACCTAAGGTTCTATAATTTAGTAAGTGTAATTTCAATAAAGTTAATGCAATGTAATGTCTATATAACTAAAACCGCTGTCCGTGTATAAAATTTATGTCTACTCAGGAATCATTAATCTCCTCATACCTTAAAATGTTATTATTATTAAGTATCACAATTTAAATGTACTTGAATAATTATTGTAGTCAGGTTTAAGTTCCCAAATACTCACTTATCATTAACTGGGAGTGCTTCCAGTTATATATCTAAATAAGTTTATTATAGTAATTATGTATGTGGATGGCTCAGTAAGTCAATTGTTTGTCTCTTATATGTGCGTTCCTGCCTACTTTCATGATTGGCATTGGTCTTTGTTACTGAGTTTCAAATATATTCATTCCTTCTGGTTCATGCATCTTGGACAAACTGCATAAGGGCAGATGAGACACCATGTGCGAAGGGTTCATAATCTATGATTAGTCTGGTCCAAACTGGTGACATCCAAATGCTGGATTTATGCACTCTGTAGCACTCTCCTCTAGTATTTGCCTGTGGTTAAAAGCAGATATGCCTCTGCAACCCAGGACATACACTTAACAGTGGTGAAACTCACCATCTGATCATCAAAGTCCATCTCTCATCTAATGTACCATTGTCTCACTCATTTAGGCAGTACTGCACTATTATTATGGATCATTCAGCCTCTGCCTAGTAAAACCAGGTAACCTAACATCAAACCCGCTCTCAAACTTTTCCTTAATAAATCAATACCTAGTTAGTTATATATCTATTAGACCTAGAATGGGCTGATAAATCTTGATAACTCCAAATGAAAAAATAGGACAGTCACTATAATTATAAGTCACTATTACCTTGAATATTATGTAAAGGTCAGAAGATCATTATTACTATATCTTGTAAGCCATTCTCTAAATACCTATTTGTAAACAAACTTTATTATAGTTAATGTAAATTTGTGAGCCAAATTAGTTGTTTATTCACCTATAGAATACATACAATCTTTACTAACATGTTGATAATCCCTATCTCAGATAATAGTACTTTTTGATGAATCATGTTTCAAACCACTGGACCCTCAAAGCATATAATAAATCTCAGATAAATAAATTAATGTAAAGCAAATGTGTGCTACTCTGGATCATGTGATGTGCCACAAAGAACCCTGAGACAGAGAACTAAGTTTGAACCCTTATCTACATGGGGCTATGCAGAGGAAAAGAAGCGGTGTAACATCAAAGTTGTTAATTAGGTGATTGAGATCGAGAAGACTAGGTAGGGTTTAAACCAAAGACATGGGGGCAAACCCATATACGCTGGTCAGAAACCCTGCTTGGTATTTGAATCTTGTTGACTAATTATACAATCTTGACTGTTACAATATATAGGAATAATTTTCAACTGCTAAACTAAACAGTGCTGTGGTAATGAATGTATAACAATTAAAATGAAATCAATTAAATATGTATAATAAAAATATATATTCAAACATATTAATATTTAATATGTCTACTAATTCTAGGTTTTTTATCCTGTACAATGATAAACGAGAGAGAAAAAATACTTTTATTATTACTAGATTTTTAATTTGTAAATCAAATTTTTTTTAAAAAAATCAAGTATTTTATAATTATTGATGTACAGATAAGGGAATGCAAAAAATATTCCAAATAGTTTTATCCCATTATGAATTGCTCTTCTAGACAAATTTAAAATTACAAATCTACTCACATTACATGATGCCATAGCATATAGGCATCCAAATTTAGTTTTTGAAAAAGATTTAAAAAAACACAAAAAACAAATCATATTACATCATTTTCAAAAGCATTGTTCCAAGTCAAGTCTCAATAATATTAACAACATTCTCAATACAAAATACTACTTTGCATTAAAAATTCCAATTACTTTAAAACTACAAAAATGTTAACAAATAAGCATAAATGAAATACTTTAATATAAAACATCAATTAACATGAAATATATTTCTAGTATCTTACAAAAAAAAAAAATCCTGTTCATACAAAATTAATCACAAAAGCAATTGACATTTTTTTATTGAACAAAATTAAAAAATCATTGCTTTTTAAAAAAATTGAAAAAAATATTTTTGATGTGAGTCACTGTAACACACACAACTTTCCATATCAATAATATTTTGCAAAATTCATTCCATTATATCTATTTTTAAACACATACACACATATATATCAAAAATCTTTAAAAAAAATTATGCTCTCTTTGGTAAATAATAAATTGCCCTGTTTGCTTGTTTTAAAGTTCACTTGTTTTTATTGACTTTTACTGATTAAGTTAAACCAGGGGTCCCCAACCCTATGCCCGTGGACCATTTTATGTGTGACCGCCGCTATCCGAACACGATAAAAAATTATTTATCTGATACAAATAAATTTAATTTTTAAAATTTCTTATAAATTACTGTATTATGTTGTAATCAAATTGTAGGGCATACTATACTTCTACAGCATAAAAATATAAACGCTAATTATATATTAAAATTTTACTTTTGAAATAAATGTTTTTTTGTACATTTTGTGTATTATTAACAAAATCCAACTATAAATTAAATTGAAAAAATAAATGGTGCCCGCCACCTGGCCGGTATTATAGAATGTGCTCTTAAGTGCAAAAAGGTTGGGGACCCCTGAGTTAAACAGTTAATATGAGGTATCTTTTATAAAGACAATATTACAGCTTAATACAATCTTCAACTTCTGGTAAATGCAAAGTCTGCCTAACATGAAAAAAAGAAAGTTAAAAGATACTAGAATTTCACGTTAACATAATTCAATCCATATTACTTAATAATTAAAATAAAACTTGCCAATAAATATTATGAGAAAAAATAAATAAACAAAAGATTTTATTATTATATAGTAACTTCTTCATGTAAAAAATAAACTTCTTAAAATATATAAATATTTATTCAGATTCTAAAGATCTAAGGAATGTGTTAAAAGATAAAATATTAAGAAATGGGAAGGGGATGAAAAAAACAATATTGTTATTTAAAGAATAACGTGTGTACAATATATTTAAATATATATTGTAATGAAGATTTTCAAGGTAAATAAATGTAATTAGAATAAGCTTTAGGGTCAGATATCTTAGAGAAAAAACTCTTTAGATTTATTAACAAAGCAAATCAAATGTGCCAATAATCTGACCAGTTTTGTCCCGACTATAAGAAATTATCCCTGTTGAGGACATATACATAATACTCTCTAAAGTCTAATTGAAATTTCATATATATATATATTAACAGCAGAGTATAATTTTTCATATATATATAAGAGTATCTCAGAATTGCAATTAGTATCAATTTTATTATTTAAAATATATATTAACATTGAAATGGGCTGGAAAAGTGCACTAGTTATGACAAACCAATTTCAGAAGTCTTTTTTTTAAAAAAAAAATTAAAACAACTGTCGTATCAATTTCCTATTTTGTTAAGCATCTGAAAAAATTAAACTATTGTGGTCAACTTGATAAAAATGATTAAAAAAACTATCATTTTTAATTACTTATAAGTAAGAGGGTTTTTTTAAGGGGGGGGGGGTAATTTCTTTGAAGATTTCTGCCATTACTTTGCATCGAATAAATTTCCAATGAATTTTTATTGTTGAGTCCAAATTCTTTTTAGAGTATCAAAAGATTATAACCAATATTTTTAAAATATTGTATATACTATTAATGGTTTTAAAATATTATTTAGATTATCTTACAAAATCACCTAATTATTTGTTTTTATAAAATAATTACATTGCAATAACAAAAATAATAGGAATAGTAAAAGTTTCAAAATCAAAAAAATCATTTACAAAGTGATAAGACAAAATTATAAACTATAATTTAAATTAGAAAAAAAAAAAAACTTTAAATGCATCACATTGAATACATTACAATATGATCATTTTATAATTAAAAAAAAATAAATTCTAAAAAAAAAATTAGCAGCAAATCTAAATGCCTGAGAATAACTTAAAGGAAAGACAATGAAATTGAAAATTTTTATAAAATAAAAACTGACAATAATAAAACAAGCCGAGAGGTCATCGCAGCCGCCTTGCAAGCAAGTAATTGGTTGCAGACGGTTGTGGGTTCGCCTCCCGGTCGATGCTATGACATATGAAAAAAAATAATAATAAAACAAAAATTGGAAGACAAAATGTATGTTTCGACAAAAATCAAATCATTTATGTTGAATCATTGACATTCCATTAGGTCAAGAAATCTTCAATTCACATAGAATTCCCCATTGCTCTTAATATTTCCTTCTGATATTTGTCTACCTGTGTATCAATTGCTGAATCCCCAACCTGCCCATCTTCATACCTAAAAATATAAAAGATTAAAACAATTAATGTATATCTGCTCTTATTACAATGCCATGACTAAACTATAACATTTTTATTTTTGCATATATATATATATATATATTGTAACAATCAAGTTTATATATATATATATATATATATATATAATGCATTGCTCAAAATGTGCTAACAGAAAGTAAAACAATGAGAGATCTTAGTTATGCAACTTTTATCAACTGATTACTTGCAGAACCAATGTAAATAATTGTGGAACTACATATAAAAAAACTTCTTGCAACTTCAGTGCTTTTGAAGAGTTCAAATGCAGTGGCAGGATTCAGCCAGTTTTGTTAGTTTCGTACAACTGCTTCCTATCAGATTTATAGTTCAATGAACTGGTTATTAAAATGATACATATAATCATATTTATTTGATTATTTTATATAATTATCATTATAAATTTGTTTATACAATGGTTTTAAATAATCACAAAGTGTTTAGATTTGCATTGTATGAATGGTAGAGTAATTTATATACACTCCCTGACATTTAATTCCTGTACAACGCATTTTGTATTATTTATGAATACATTTATTATTGCATCAACAAATTCATATTTATTATCAACAAAACAAAGTAAATTTTTATTTTGATCATGAATCATTAGTATAAGGATAAGTTTCTCAAACATGTAATATACACTTGCATGAAATGGTTTTGTATATTGATGATGGACATAGAAATAGTTTATTTACAATGCTGTAGCTAGCCCAATCAAATTGAATCATATTTGTGTGTTTGGCACCCTTCTGTGTGATCAGTTTGTCAGAACAGAAAAACTTTTATGCACCAGATCTCACTATTTGTAAAGTAAACTAAATTTTCTTATTCAGTGAGATTTGCATAAAAATGTAATTAAAATAAA
The DNA here is from genome assembly GCA_028023455.1 of Epiperipatus broadwayi. NCBI lineage: Eukaryota > Metazoa > Onychophora > Udeonychophora > Euonychophora > Peripatidae > Epiperipatus > Epiperipatus broadwayi. Next base: position 4,372,092 of record JAQFVV010000063.1, on the reverse strand, counting down.
ATATATTGTGTTCTGAATTATTAAGCATTTTTATGTACCTTTTGTTTTTACTTGGAAATTTTATCGGTAGATAATAATTCCAATTCTTTTTCTATGCACTATTAACATTAATATCATTATAATTATTTTTAGTCATTTTTGCAGATGTACAAATTATTTTATTATTTCACAGAATTATAAAGTGGATTATAACACAAAAAAGTTATAAAATTAATAATATTTGAATACAAGTAGGATAGCTGAAAGGAGCTTGAAAGTTTGTGTTCAAATTCCCTATAATTAAAAATAAAATTAATAATAATTTTTTTTGTAGAATCAATAGCATACCAATCTGGTTGTTAAATTATTTGAATCCTACGATGACTCAAATGAAAATCAAAAGAAATTAACAATATAAATTCACAAAATAATCTATTTATATATTACATGACCTACATACATAGGTATTAAAATAAAATCTTTCATATATATTTTTTTAATATGAATTTTTTCTTTGACATTTGTTTTTTAAGTGATTAATATTTTTATATAGTGAGAGAATATATTAAAAACACTTTTTTCTTTCTTTATCTTTTAGGACATTGAATTTTTAAATCATGAAGAATTTTTTTTTTTTTTTAATAATCTTACATTCTGCTAAGATGCTATTAGTACTTTTAAAAAGATTAATGATAATGCAATATATTTACTGTATCAGCCAATTACTTCATGTTGGTGAAATGTGGATAAGGATAGAAACAACATGGATACTAAAATTTTAATGAGTAAACTGATAGAAGTAATTAATGCAATACAAATTTCTCTAATTCATAGATAATTTTTTGGTCTTTTATTTTGGGTTAAAATCTAGAATGCAAATAGAGAGAAGCATTCCATTGAAAACCACCAGTTTTAAAATAAACTTGACATAAAATAATTAATCACTCCTAACACTCTATTCCTATATTTGTATCTCCTACCTAATTAAATGTCTATATAAAGATGTAATTAAGTATATGATAAATAGAATAAAATCTTTCATACTCATCCTTCATGAACGAATATTCTCATATTTAATTATTTTCATAACACAAACTTTATTTTCTCACCATGGAATGTCTCACGGATACAAAAAATCACAGCCAACTTTGAGACAGATTCCATATAAGATAAGCTTTAGTACTCCATTAATTCTTACTTTACTTATTTATGAAAGAATATTAAGATAATTTTAATAGTTATAAATAATTTTACTATAATATTAAATTAACTACAGAAGAATAAATTGCAAAAAAAATATTTAAAATTATCTCTTAACCTTTCACTTCTCTTATTCTAATTTAACTAGGAAATTAATTATTTAAAAGATTACATTATTATTCAACATTAACAGATAAAAATCAAAATAATTTCTTGGTTAAAAAATTTCAGTTTTCTTAATTTTGTTTTAAATAAAATAACTGACAGATTTTAAATGAACTATTACCGATAAATATTGATTAATGATCCATATGACATATATAATGTTATTTTGTATTTGAACTTCATATGTAAGAGAATTATTCTTTTGATATTGATGTTTTTATTCTTATAGGACTAGCAATCTTGCATAGATAAAATGAAATCATGAGAAAATGAAAGTAATATTCTGTAAATAAAACATATGGTTAGAACTATCTTAAACTATTCAGTTCATAGAAAATATGCAACATAATATACTAATAACCTGTAAGGCTACATAGCTAATGAGCATAATTTTCATGAAGTTATATATAAAATAGATAAAGAGGGAGATGATTGAATCTAAAAATAGGTTATATGTCCCAATTACCTCCACAAAATAAACTCTGTGGATTTGTAATATGCTTTATCACTTAGAACTAATTTGTTTTAAATAAAAAAGCAGCATTTGCAGTATTTTATCACATTTCATTTGTGAAAAGAAAAAATGCCAAATGGATCAATTTCAACTTCTATACTTTTGTAATTCTCAATAACATTTGGCATTTGCTCAGTAGTTAAGCATTTTCTCAAATTTAACCGTTATTTTTTATAAACAAAGAACTGAAAAATGCTAGCATGAACATCAGAAATGATAGTTGCAATATAAAATAGCATTGACAACTTAAATTTTATAAACTAATAATTTATTTGCAAGATACATACAATGCTCTCTCTCACACACACAAATCGAAATTAATTACTTTAGAATAAATTCATATAATAAATAAGCATATAAAAAATAACTAAAGAAAAATAACTTAATTACTAATATAAAAAAAATAAATTAAAATACAATAAATGGATTATACGAATTATTAAGATTTTTTTCTATTTTCTTTTGTTAAAGTTCTAAAAAGAACTGACTTAATATGGTATATATTTTTATAACTTCCATTAATAACCAATACGGAATAAATCCTACGGTGACTCTTATAATTTCAATTTGTACAATTTAAGTGGTTAGTTTCCAACAATGATAAGGCCACATAATCTTCAAAGGCAAAGATTAGTAGTAATTTATCCAAGTCTTGTGTGGTTCAAGTTCAGGTAGGAGATAATTACATAATTATACAGTTTTAGTTGTCTTTATTTATTTAATAAGATACTTTTATATATCTTACCTATGCACATACATGTATGTATATTTAAAAAAAATACAACTGAATCATCACATTTCCATTTAACAAATTATTATTAATTATTTGAAAACAATTTCAAATAACCCATTACAAGCTACTATGATATCTATTTACTGCCGGCTGATGACCTTTTCAGGCTTCTAATGCCAGCACAACAATATTTAGCTGACAATATAATACTTTAATAATAATTGACAGAGTACATATTGTTTTTTATTTATATGGCTTTTAATCATAAAATTCTTCAATATATAATATATAGGATGTTCAAAAAATGCTGTATGGATTCATAGTTCAATATTCAATGCTGAATTTATATCCTCAACTATAATGCATCAATAATATTCCTTACAATAAAATAATTCTAGAACATAATAAAATATAAACAAAGTTGCCTAATGTCCAATGGCTCATGTTTGTGAATTTTTTCCTTCAAAGCAACTATCTTCCTTGAAAACAACATCTATTTCAATAAATTATCATCTTCATTATTAACTATAATTATTTTGTGCCGACATAATAAAATATTTAAAGATATTATTTTTTCAAAATATGATCATCATATACTTATAATTAAACAAAGCTGCATTATTCATTCATTTGTAATTAAATGAGAATCAAAATGATTCTGAAATTTCTCACACAAATTTATGTGCATGCATTACAAATAACAAAAGACAATATATCTATTTTTTGGCACTTGGTAGATTTGTTACTAGTGATGAAGAAAATAAACTACTGTCCCATCCATTTAAATGCAAAAGTTGTATACAAGCAAATACAACATTTACTGGTGGTTTAAGTTTAAACCTCTATTAACATTATTTTCAGACATATTTTTCTTTTATACTGAATCTATTTTTATAAATACACTTCAATTTAGCATCTTATGCATTAAAATGTTTGAAAACAAATCTAAAATTAAAATGTCTGCATATATAATTAATGTGAATAAAATTTCAAATCATATAATTAAGTTAAAAAAAAACATTTATGACTGTCTTTATTATATGTTTTAAGCCAATAAACATCACATGATCACCATTTCTTAAATGTTACTTGTTACATCATCTTTGTTATCTGCTACTTGTTACACTTGCTAGAAATTAAAATTTTATTTAAAAAAAAATTGCTTATTTAGTAACAATTATTTTTACTGATTGCACAGATGTAATACATAATAGATTCAAATTTTACATACCAGATAGAATCATCAAATTCATATCAAAGATGCTAATCAATAAAGTTTACATTTTGAAAGCAAAGAAAGTACTGAAAAAAAATTATACAAACTAATGAGAACATGTAATTCTGTGATGGATTTTCTTTTTTTAAAAAACAACACGATGAATTAATAACAATGTAATTTTAATAGTTAGTTTCATAATAATATGACATAAACAATAAAAACATGCATAATTTACGTAAAACATAAAATGATACAACCTTGCAAAAATTAATACAGAATATGAAACTGCTGTTTGTTAATAATTTCTTAAAAAACAATATAAGTTTGCCTAATTTTCTAAAAAATTATACAAACTAATGATCTTTTTTTTTAAAAAAATCAAATTACTGGGGACAAGTTGCATAGTTCATTAATAAATTATGATTTCATGACTTGTATTAATTTTTATAAAATTACACAAGTTTATTATATTATTTTTTTTAGCAATGTATTACTTTTTAATAAATTATGCAAGTTTTACAATTTATATTGTATTATGATAAAATCACCCATTAATCACAAGGTTTTTATTTCCTGATGAATGGATGCAATATCTGAATTGTAAAATTTTGTGGAAATACAACATCCATTCACCCAAACATTAGTTTTAAGTATTCATTTCAAATAGTCATTGTCATGTATGAATTGAGATTAAATTATTGGGATCAAATATTATAATAGTGAAAAATAATTTTTTAATGGCAAATTCTAATTAGTGGCTCTACCTATGCTATATAGAATATCTATGAAATCAAGTGACCAATTATTGAGCATAGTTATCAGGGATCTTTGGAATTCAAATTCACTTCTCCATAGCATTGAATCATTAGCTATGTGAACAATGATGTTTACATTATATGCATTAATTAAAATATATTGGTAAAAAACATTCTCAATTTTTCAAGGAGTAAAGACTGGTGAGTGTAAAATTACTGGAACAAATTTCTTTGATGCAAAAATGATAATATTTTTGTTGGAATTTGAAGCTAAGTTCATTTCTTTTCTCAATTTTAAAAAAAATAAAGTTTTGAATGATCAGAACAAGTAATAATTTATTTTATTAAAATATAACTATTTAAAATTAAATTTTTATATTTTCACAGGATTTTAAAATCATTTATTCTTCTTAGGAATTAATTTGATCAAAAACCATGTTCTAAGCAGAAAAACAATAAATGAAATTTTCTTAAAATTTTACTTTTTTAAAAATACAAGGCAGCAGTACATTTTGCAATATGCATGACATTTATTTTTTCATGGCAATTCTTTTCCAATTTAATTCATTTCAATAGAAGTTTTTGGTAATCAATAATAATTTAAATTTTTAAAGATAGTTTTGAATTTTCAACTTTACAAAAACATTATATAGCAGCATGTTAATGGGATTATAAATTTCACACGATCACTATTTCTTATGCTAGCACATTACTGTTATTAAAACAGGCAAAAGTCTCTCCATATATTAGTGCCAACCAGAGTAATCAATAGATGCCAGAAGGCTTGTGCATAAAATCCCTATCTATTGCCTACTCATCCAATATCCCCAGACTAGTTTCTGGCTTGTGGCCTTTGTCAGAGAGTTCTAGGCACAGTCCTCTCAGATACAAAGCTCCTCCTGATGAAGGCCACAAGCCAGAAACTAGTCTGGGGATATTGGATGAGTAGGCACTAGATAGGGATTTTATGCACAAGCCTTCTGGCATCCACTGATTACTCTGATTGGCACCAAGTGGCACTGCTATATGGAGGAATTGTAAATTCCAATTAAAATTGTAATTATAAGTATAAAACTTTTCTATTCACTTTTAGCTTCTTGTGGAGAGGTATAATTATAAACATATGACTAGGGTTATGTAAAAAAGATGTATAATTCCTAAAATAAAGATTGTGTGCTGAACCAGCACTCATCAGTTGGCCCAGGTTACAATTGCTTGCATATAGCTTCATTATTACTCAGTATGTATAGATAACCAATTACTACAATTTAATTGACAAGTGTCGAACTTACTATCTTCACGACTTTGACACAAACCAGTTGATGGGTGGTTTGTGTAAAGTTGTGTTTGACAATTACCAATTAAACAGTAGTAACTGGCTATCTCCATATACTGAACAATGATAAAGATATGAGATTGTGACCTGAGTCAACTGATGAGTGCTGTTAAGCATGAAATGTTCATCATAGGGATCATGCATATTTTTCACATGTCTCTGGTCATATGTTTATGATTACATATCTCCACAAGATGGTAAAAATGGATAGAAACCAGTCCCAATCTTGTGTGAGAGTGATGTAATAAAAAATTACACTAAAAAAATATCATTAAGTGGGTAATCACTTGTCTAATAAATGACTAATAAAAATTATTAATAAAACTTTGTACTTAGGTTTTTGGAAGACTAGCCAAACTATTGACTTTTTATAATAGCAGGAGAGAAATTTTAATAAACTAGCAATACATTTTTATTTATTTGACAATTGATTTATTTTTACTCAAGTCAGACTTCTGATACTTTTCAATGGAAAATAGATTAAATAATTACATTTTTTTGTATTTATATTTCTTTTTTTGATCAAGTGTTGATTGTCTCCATTTAAGATGCAGATTGTCAATTTGTTCTACAGTTAACTTCCATTTAATTAAATCTAGTTTACTTGAAATTGTTTTATCAAATTTATTATATTTTATATATAAAGGATATGAATACATTGGAATGACTATAAGCAAAAGCTTGCATCTGTATAAAAAAAAACAATAATTTTGTAATCAATAAATTTATACCAGACATAACTGGCCTGTAAAGGCCATGTCTTTTTTTTTTAATTGATTGTTTTAACAAATGTGAGAAATATAGCTGTCCTGAAATCGTTTTTGTAATAGTTTTTTTTAATTGATTGCTTTAATAATTTTTTTAAAATTTTATGTAAATTAAAGATTTTAATATTATATAAATATATGTTAGAAATGTATCCAGCCTAAAAGGTCATCATTCTATAAATAAAACTAAATTAAAATTACAATTTTTAAATATACCTCTTATATTTGATATGTGAATTTGACAGTATTATGGACAACTGCATCTTAAAAAAAATTCTGTTTAATGGTAGAATTACTTTCTTCGCATAAAATGTTTTGTAATAAAAATTATAGATTATTAAATATAAAAAATGGAAATACTTCCTTTGCATAAAATGCTCCTAATATAAATTACAGTTTAATTAGTTATAATTATCTATTTATAAAAACAAAGTTTAAGTTTTTTTAAATGGTTGGGTTGACATGAGACAGTCTTACAAATATACATTCATAGGAAATATGTGACAGCCTTGCAGACAAACATAGATTCGCATGGATTTTATATAGAGAGATTATTGCAAGTGTGTAAAATTATTATATACAAAAATATAAAAATCATATCCAATAATAAACTATTGTTAAAACTGAAATAATTTCACATAAAACTACTATATAGTTATTATTATACTTATCTTACATTTTTTTAAAGATGCTTAAAATATTAAATTATTTAAATAGCTTACACCTATCTCTCTTCCTCTTTGTCTGTCTCTGCCAAGTTTCTATTTTATAATCTTATTTTACTTGCTCTGATTTATTTAATAAATATTAATTTTATTATCTTTCTAGTTAAATTACATTCAATAGACAAATATTTTATATAAAATCAATCAAAAATATGTATTTACTAATATATATTTAAACAAAAGTGTATTACTATCTTCTATATTATTTAATGTATACAGTTGCTAAATGACTGTTGCTGTTATAATAAAAAAAATAATAATCTGAGAGCAAAATTCATTGGACTAGATTTGCTATGAAAATTACTGTAACAAAATTTTATGTAGTATTGCTAAAACTTGACAAAGGTTTGTTATGAAAATAAAGTTAAATAATAATAATAGATTGTATTTAAATATTGGACTATTTCTATCATCTAGTATTGGGTATTGAATGCCTTTAGAAAAATTTAACTTCATTTAAATTTTCAAAGTACATTCAACTGTTACTAATAGGGCACAGGTTGGTATATGCAGAAGAAATGGTGATCGTGTGATGTTTAGTGGTTTAATACCAATCCTGCCAAATAGGATAGTGGTGGCTATGGTTGTTAAAGAGACAAAGACACCACAATGTACGGGTACTGAATTGAGTTCAGAACCTATATGACCATATAAGATAGTGAGCTTAGATTAAAAATATTATTGTGTTTTTCAATTTTATTCTCATAGTTAAGTAGAGATAAAAAGTGGCTGCTGGAGGGTTACATTAGATCCTAAGATCTAGATGCAGTGCTCTCAGATTCAAGGCTCCTCACTGATGAAGGCCACAAGCCATAAACTAGTCTGGGGATATAGGATGAGTATGCACTGGATGGGGATTTTATGCACAAGCCTTCTGGCACCCATTGATTACTCTGGCTGGCACTGAATAGCACTACTGTAAAGAAAGTTTTGCCTGTTTTAATTAGGTAATATTTTTATTCAACTCTTGTTGCCTGACTTGATCAATGACAGTACCAGCATGGGAATCGAACCTGACCCTTAGATTCTTGAATATTGAATTTTAAGGTAAATGCTCTAACCAACAGAGGTATCAACAGTCAGTGGAAATTTCATGTATTTATGTACAAGATTCCTTCTGATTTCTTTACTCTTTCCTAAGGACAATGTTGATTAATGGTTTCCATATGTTATGTATAGTCATATTAGGTTGACTTATGGGTGATTCACCATTGTAATGTGAGCAGCTTTTTTTGAATGTAGTTTTTTGTACCTTTTCCTCTCTAGACAATATTTTTGTATTTTCCCAATTGAACATAAGTACATACATGATCAGGTACCTTAGATAAATTGATTTTCTCTCTTCTAATCATCAGTTTGTGTTCTTGCAATTGTTTTTCAATGGGGTGACTGGTCTCACCAATATACATTCTTCCACATTCACATGCTATTTCAAAGATGCAGTTTTCCTTTTTCAGTATTTCAAGTTTAGCCTTTGTAGATGCTAAATTCCTCATAGTGTGGTATGAGCTGTTCTGATGTTATACTGATTGCAGATTTTTTCTTAATTTGTTTACTATTTTTTGTATATGTGAATATACTGCAATAACAATAATTGTTTTTTTCTTTTGATGGTTTTCTATGTCGTCTATTTTAATAACAGTTTATGGATAACCATTTTTTATAAGTTTGTTCTATATGGATCTTTTCTTTTTTTAAAGCATTAGTTTCTGAACAAACCTTTCTCTGTTCCATAGTGATAGTATATCTTCATATGTTATATTTCTAGTGTCACTGGATGTATATGCTAAGTATTTTTCTGTAAGTGTTAGTTTTCTGTCAATTGTAATTTTGATTTTGCCATGAGGGAGTCTTGTCACATGAACATCAAAGAATGCCAATTTGTGTTGTTGTTCTGATTCTATTGTGAATTTAATTGAAAGGGATATGTTATTGATGTGTTTCCAGAAAGTTTGTAAAAGTGTTTCACCATGTGGCCTTACAACAAATGTATCATCAACATAGTGAAGCTAAACTTTAGGTGGATATGGAGTAGTCTTTATGATTGTGGTTTCAGGTTCCTCTGTGTAAATATGGCTAATCAGGGATGACAGCGGTGAGACCATAGCCATTCTTTAATGGAAGAATTGTATGTTGAATTGAAAGTAGGTTGTTGTAATGCAGAATGTTAATAGTTCTGTTATATTATTAATAATGAAGGGTTGTTCTGGCTTCAAAGCTATTATCACTATTTAGTCTTTTTCTTACAATAGACAATGCTTCATAATATTTGTGAACAAACTTTCCACATTAAAGCTTATTAGTATGTCAGTTTTTTCAATTGTCATGTTCTTGATTAATTCTACAAAGTGTCTAGAATCCCTGACAAAAGACTGAGTCTTGTATGCCAAAAAACTAAAAACTTTGCAAAGAAATCTTGACAAAATTTTGGCAAGATGAATATCTTGAACTAACAATAGGTCTTAATAAAACATGATCTTTACAGTTTTTAGGTAGATCAAAAAGATGAGGAATTTTACTGAAACATGATGCTAGTTTACTTGTTTCTGAATCACTGAAGTATCTGTAATGCTTTATGAATAACACTTGTGTAACTTTATTTCTGTATTCGGTATCAGATTTTTTGCTATTTTTCTATATTGGCTTGCTGTGAGGAGTTTTTGTATCATAATCAGTTGTATCCATTACAACTGTTGCAATGCCTTTGTCAACTGGAAAAATGATTATAGATATATCAATTTTAAGAGATTTAATTGCTTTTTCTCTCATCGTAGGATATGTTTGACTTCAATTTTTGTTGTTTCTCAAGTGTTCGTTTTATTCTCTAGTGTAATTCTGTTGCTTCTTTTAAATGCATTTTTTAAGTGACTTCCTCAATGGCTGCCGTTATATTAAATAAATCAATATTAGATGGTATGATGGCAAAGTTTAATCCTTTTCGGAGAACAACAATTTCAGCATCCTAGAAGTTTAAAACTGAGATTTTTAACAGATGAAACTAGTACACTGCTTAGTACAATATTTCTTTTGATATTCCCATGAAGGTTTGCAAGTGGAAAAATTAGGAGGAACCTCACAGATAAGTATATGAAATTTCTTTTGGAAGGGTGGCTCAGTGGGTTAGAGCATTACCTTAAAATTCAATATTCAAAAATCTAAAAATGATCTTGACATGGCTTGGCTGTGGGTTAAGAGTTTATTGCTTAATGGACTTGAGCATTGGACCTCGCTGCCTGTTGTGGTAGTTGTTGCAATGCTGGACTTGTCTACATATTCAGCTGAAGCATTTGGGTCTTCGCTTGGGGGCCCCAGGGGTGGGATCATTGGGTGATGAATAACTTCTCAGCGGCTGGGCCATGTAGATCCATGTACAGATACCCATGTTCCGATACACATTAATAAACATTATAGCAACCCTTTTATGGATATAATTGTTATCAAGCATATGTACTTTATATAATCAATAATTGTTTTACCTTGTTACATTGAACACTTTGTAATTCTCAACGGGTAAGTGTACCTAAAAATTTTTGTAATCTTTTTACTAATAAAGGTTACTTTTGAAAGTAAAATACAATTAATGAATTTTTATTTTTACATAAAACATAATTATATATATACTCACATATAATAGCATCAAATTAATTTTAAAATTAAATCGTTACAACTTAATTATTTATTATATAAAAGTAATTTTTAATTTACTTTTCTATCGACACCACCCTCCTCCGAGTCGACCCCCTTTTCAAAGTCATATTGACCTCTGTTTTGGATAGAACCTTCTATGCACACTGCTTAAAATAGTAATATACTTTTTTAACGCTAACTTATAGTTATTTTCAAAATAACTATAAGTTATAGTCTATCTTAATATATATCTGAGCACTTATACTATATATGTGTGTAAAGATGATAGTCTAGACCAAGTGATGATTGCTGGTTTAGCATGAAATACGTATATTGGTGATTATTTATCTTTTCAGCATATATGTGTTTAGGTATATCAGTGTTATTAGATAGAGTGGAGAGAGGTGGGTGGTGTGAAAGTCTGTGCTCATATACCCTATATTACATATATATAGCCACAGGTATATAACAAGCCTGTGTTTCAGTTATTATATTGATTAATTAAAATATTTCACGGGAATTAAAAAAACTTCTGTACTTGAATTCATTATAGATATAATATTTGGTATCATTTCTGCCCAATAGTTTAATATTATCAATTCAAGATTCATAATATTCTTTATAATATTAAAATTATTTCATCAACTTAACTACAGGTGAAATATCATTAAGCCTGCTACTGAAAATTTAGCAGTTTAAAATCTAAGCAAAATATTTATTAATAATTTTTTAAAGTTCATACCCAACTTATTATAATTACATATTCACATATATTTTCTAATAATTCAAAAATATAAAAAAGTTCAAATTTTAATTTCTATTTGTAGTAAAGCAACAACCCCCCCACCATTTAAAGAAAACATTTTTTTTAATTTGAAATTTTTATTATATATATATTTAAAAAAAAAAACAACAACGCACTGATTTTAAAAATTTCAAAACATATATATTAATTATATATAAACAATGTTAAAATTGTAAGTTTATCTGTCAGTAAAAAAAAAAAAATTTCGAATAATTACAACGAACAATAAAATTTATATAATTATTGTATAAGTAAGGAAGGAGAAGAAAAAAAACATTGCGAATAAATAAGGAAAAAATTAATGATTAAATCACAAAGTTATAATGAAATACGGATGATTCATGAAAAAAAAAGTATTATTAATAAATTATACACGATATTTTAAACAAAATTTCATTTCATGAATTAAAATTGACGAACATACATGTAATTTCAAAATGCAATTTTCTAAACTAAAATATATTGTTGGATATATCATAGGAGGGAAACAAAAATAATATTAATTTTCACTTATTTAACGAATATTGTATCTCATGAAAGATAAAAATATGTATTAAAATAAATTGAAATTTATAAATAAGAAAAGTTCTTGAAGTATTAATTTATTTAAAGTTCTTTAAATATACCTGACTCAAATAAATATTAGAGCAACTTGACGTTTGCAGAAGAAATAAACAATTTTATACATATTGATCATATAAACTTAAATAAAAGATAATACATTTATTATTTATTTATAAAATATACTATAATTATCAATGAACTAATATAGGAATAAAAAGTCTTGAAGGCTATAAATAATAATAACAACAATATTTTGCATAGAGAGCAATTTTCAACAATTATATATGTATTCAATAGTCCCAATGTTATACTTCTAACATCATAGATCTTTAAAATCATTTATACTTCAAAACAGAAAATGTGCACACATTTACATCTATGAAGTAAAATAAAAGATTTGTTAAAAATGAGTGAAGGTGTGTCAAAAGATACACACACCAAATGGTAACAAGTTAAAATTATAAACCGTAATCCAAGATTGCAACATATATATTTATATTTAGTTTCAATAATTGTATGGGTTTGTTATATATCTTTCTGGCATAATTCTAGGATTACAAACACTGCTATCTATCCTTTTTTTTTAAAAAAAAGAAAAAAAACCCCAAAACTTCTTTTCATTAATTACCTATATCACAAATGATTAGCAATAAAAAAAAAAAAAAAAGCTTGGAGGACTATTTAGTTTCAACTATGCAAGTGAAAAACAAAAATTGTGTTTGGTATGGGATTATATGTTATTAGACCTGTTATTAAGACTTCATGACTTCTACTAACATAAATTCAAAAGATTATAAAAGACAATTAAAGTTGTTAGCACAATATAAATATGGAAATATGGAAAGTACTATTGATAATCAAAACTAAAAAAAATACTTATTATTAAAATCTACAATGACAGTAAAATAAAATAAAAAGCAAATCTATACAGAGGAATTAAATGAAGCGGAACAATTAAAAAAAATATTGAGATTAATATTTACGCCAATACAAGTTCCAGAACATGAAGCAGACATTAATTTCAATTAATGAATCTGGTAATTCACAAATTATCATTCTATCTCATTCAAATGAGACAAGATTAAAAAGAATTAGAAAGTTAATCAGATTGTAATATGTGTAGCTGAAGTATGATAGAAAAAGAGATCAAATAAAATTAAAAGGAGAAAAAAAAGATGAATTCATATTTTAAAAAAGCAATTAACAGTAAAAGTAATACGACTTACATTTATAAATAATGAAAAATAAAATTACTGATTATAAGTATCATGATAGATCAGCTGTATTTGGATTTAAGATCACAGTTAAACAATCTTAAAATTGTACATATACATGAACCAAATTCCACTCACCACAAAAAAGTAAAGAATAACAATGTTCATTTAAAATATGCATTATTTCACACAATAACCATATCATCCAATGTATAAATAAATTAATAAGCATTTTTCGCTTAAAAATTAAGGTTCAAACAATGGCCACCAAGTCCTACAATGAATCTATTTTGTAAAGCTTAGTTACTAATTTAATTTACCTAATTCAAATTATTGGTTTCACTTCCCAAACCTTTCTCAACTCTAGACATTATTTCAATTGCAGTGAGATATTAAAATTATTTTCTGAATGATAAATATTTTAATTAAATTTAATACTGATACACATATCCTTTATAAATTGCACTATTAGTTAAATATATTAAGATTGACATACTTTTTCATGTGCTCTTTATGAAGAATATCATACTGTAGCAAAATAAAATTATTTTTAAGCTAAATTATTATTAGAAATGTCTTTAGAAATAACAAAAATACATTAAAGCAACAAAATTATTTTAAATAAAACAAAAAATTGAACAGGAAGTAACTGATACTTCTGATCACTTTTCAAAAGACATAACAAAAAGTTTCAGTTACTTCCTGTTCAATTATATATAATCCAAGTTATTTATTATTTACAAATATTATGTACATCCCAACTTGAGCAATACAATATGTTATCCAACAACAACAAAAGTAGAGCGAAATAGAAAAATATAGCAATTCTTATGAGTAAACCTCAGGTAATCTGAAATTACTTCAAGATTCTATGCTTTAGTGGAATGATAATTTCAATAAAAGTTCATGCTATGATATTGCACAACTGAAAAATATTAGACTGCCAGAATTTGTTCATGATATTCCTAAATAAGAATTTGAAGAAATATACATTTTGTTTTGAAGAAATATTTATATTAAACCATTGTTTTTTTTTTTTTTTTTAATACATTGTACTTTTTATTGTCAAATATAATGGAATATCATGCAAGCCACATGGTTCTAAATGTATGAACAATTATGGATGCATTATAGGGATGAAAGTATGAAGATCATTACTTGTACTTTCTACCATTATACATAGTCATTTTGAATTTGTCTTATTAATAGACTTAAAAAAAAGTAATAGAAAATAAAAATACAACTAATTCTTTTGATATATCTTAAGAATAAACACATAACATTTTTTTTTCCATTTTTATTGGCAACTACAAAATAATAAATTCATAAGTTCACTATAAATAATTTTAATTCTAATTAATTTCAAGTATTTAATCCAAAAAGTTTCAAGTATTTAATCCAAAAAGATGTGCATTTACAACAGTATATTTAATAAGCTATTTATTTATATAGCACTATGTTAATAAATTGTAACTTAGCCATCAGGCTAATGCACATGTGCTTTACAGATTTTAAACTATAACATGACATTGTTTTAAATATCCGAATGTGTTTAGTGCCAGTATGATTTATACGTATTGTACTTTCTAACAGTGAGAAAGAAATTTATGAAGCTCAATAAAACTCTCATATTGCTCATTATACACAAAAATTTGAATTTATTTGTATCATTAATAAAAAATTTAATTAAAAATTACAAAATAGAAGTATAAGTAAGTCATCCAATTTGTATTGAAAATAAATACACATTTTCTTTTTATTATTATTGGCAACTAAAGAAGTTCACTATAAATACTTTTATTCATTTCATATATCTAAACCAAGGAAGATATCTCTTTATAATAGCATATCCAATACAACCACATCTAGAAAACTGAAAAGTACACTAAATATTATAATCTTTCCAGTTGTATTTTCAGAATCTAAAGTAGCATCATAAAGTAAAACATTTCCAGAATAAGTTTTAGGATATGATTGTAAAGTGGTATTTTCCCCCTTAATACAATAAAATATGCAGATAATGACTTTTTCTATATTGTATTGCATCTCAACATTCAAATCCATTTACCTAATTAAAAAACAATTATTCTCAAGTTCATACCCAACCACACTTAAAAATTGCTGAA
Organism: Epiperipatus broadwayi; assembly: GCA_028023455.1. NCBI lineage: Eukaryota > Metazoa > Onychophora > Udeonychophora > Euonychophora > Peripatidae > Epiperipatus > Epiperipatus broadwayi. Next base: position 4,356,363 of record JAQFVV010000063.1, on the reverse strand, counting down.
AATTATTTTTCTATAATAGGTCGATATATTACATGAAAATTTTTGGTTTATAATAACTCAATTATCAAAGAAAGTGAGTTATTAGTTTTTGCTTTTAATTAGTTTTAAATAATTTGACCATCAAACTTATGCCATTCTTAATGTCAGTTTTCTGGAGTTATCTATAAATTATTACATTGTCGCAAAAAATTCCAATCAGAAAATAAATCCCTTAATGATTTTATTAAGTTTTTCAATTCTGTCAGAATAGCCATAAATTCAACAATCATTAACTATGTGATTCATGTTTGCTTTTATCCACATATACATAGGTAGTTGCTTAATTCCATTTGAAAAAAAACAACACATAAGCATAATGATGATGAAGTATCCTTAATCTATTCATCAGATTCTAGTCATGGCTACAAAGATCAAATCCATCTGGCTTTATTGTTGAATCTGAAAAAAAGATATTCTTGACTATACAAAAAAAATATCTTGATTTGAGACGAGTCTTAGATAGTTAAATTAGATCCTGAGTTATTGGCAAGTATGACTTGCTCGACAGTTTTTATATATTTTCTGTGACATAATTTCTGACGTCTGATAGAGGAATATATGAAAAAATAGGAAACCACTACAAAGAATATCCGAGTGTGTAAATAATATTTCTCATGGAAATATTTTGCTGAATAGCCACTAGTTTAATGGGGAAACTTTTTCTTCAAACTGGGGCTCAGTATTCACCAATTGAATCTAAAAACGTTGTCCATAAAGTACTTGCATCATAAGTACAAATAATGTCAGTCAATTTTCCAAGAAGACTCATCTTAATTATTAATTTTGATCTAATTTAAGATAGGTGAGGAAAATTAATCAGACTATGATCCAAGGTTACTATTAAATAGCACGGAAAACGATTGTTTCAATCTCTTACTGAAAAAAGTTATTTATATTCAGATTACATAAGAAAAATAAGCATAGTATCTTCATGCAATTAGGAATACAACCCCAGTTTTTGAAAAAGATTTTCAAATTCTTTATATCCTTACTAAGATGATTTTCTATTTCAGGAAAGAACTTCTTTTAAGAAATCAAAGCAATATCATCAGCATAGAAAAATTTACTGCATTTTGTTACTTGAAAATCAGTAATGAATATTATATATTAAATAAAATAAATGAGAATTCTGTAAAATTTTATACCTAGTATGATTATCGTTTATGGTCACGTGAATTTGTCAACTGGAGAGGATTTTGTCAAGTAAATTAATATTTTTCCCCGCATTTAACCAATTTGCCTTTACACCCGCATAATGCAGCCCAAATTTTCAAATTATAAACATTCAGTTTAAGCTTAAAAATATTGGAAATCTATGCAGTCTATGCATGCGCTTACATATTCGTTTCCATCTTGCTTTCTAGTTTCAGAAAAGGTAAGTTTTATAATTCTATGATAAAAATTAAAAAATTTATGATAATTTTTGTGATCAAGTACATTGATTTTTTTTACCTTTCTCTCAGTTTTTTCATTGTTAACAGAACAATATTCGCCCTGAAAATTACATCGGAAAAAATACAAGTTTACACCAACGAGCTTTGCTGAATGAACATTATTGGGAGCTGATGGTATTTGTTTTTACATATTTTTTAATTATTATTTGAATATATTTTTAAATTATTATTTGAATTTATATTTGATAAAAAATATACTAAAAATTAATATTGAAACTAACATATACGCTGATCAAAAAAATATGATCAAAAAAATAGTTCGTGATTCTGTAAATTTATATCCGGAATTATCTGCATTTTTTGGTATGGTGTGGGCTTGGGTCCAGTATATAAATTAGTGATATGAGACAGATAAATATATTTTGCAAATATTATGACCCAATTTATATGTTTCTATAATGTCTTATCTGCATTCTAATAATAATAAAAATACTCAAATGCTAAAAGTAAAGATTTTGACAATATATAAACTTAGGCCAATTATACACTACTGCAATATAAATTTCAAAGCTGCATATCAAAAACAAAGAGAGGTGGCAGTTGATGAAGCTATTAGTAAATTAATGGTCATAGTAGCATAAAGCAATATGAGCCCTCAAAACCTATATAGATAGGATAAGTAATACTTCATCACACTGACCCTAAACTACTAACTTATGTAGCACGGGGTTAACTCTATAATGAATTTAGTATTTCATTCACTTTTTATTATATTTTATTATTTTATTTTGCATATAGTGACTATTTTAGTAGTAATTTTTAATAAATTACAAACCGTATTGAAGTTCTTTATTATAATATTAAAATTATACTAATTATTGATCAATATTAACTACTTGTTATAGGGAATGTTATTAGGGATGACATATTCATTTCAAACCCCTGTATGGAAATACATTTTGAAGGGATACTAGGAAAAGTGAAAGATATTAATGTCTTTATTCTACGAAGTTTTCAAGTGATGGATTATGTTAGGTAAGTGTTATTATATGCCAATTTTTTAGAAATTTAAAGATGAATCCAACTAAGCTACTAACAAAAGTATACTTTTAATATTTATGCATGATAATTTTGAATTTATGAAATAATATGAAAATAATTATTAGAAATCTTAACTTTTATTCTTTTTTATTACTTTGAATATCAATGACTATATTTTTACAGCTCAATTACATTCTTTAGTGTTTTATGTCTCAAACAATATATATTGTCATTTTTGAATAATACAAACTTAAGTTATGATAACATTTATGGTTAACATAATTTTTTAAATATTCAATATGGCTGCTGTTATAGTCCTCCCTTCTCTCAAAAGTAGACTATTCCAGATGCCTCCTTATCTGATCGGATTGAGCATTGTTTGCCACAGGCCAATAGGCTAGTGTATAGATAACAACATAGCCAATGATTACTACAGGCCAATAAGCAACGATGCTTGCTGAATCCAAAGGTTTTCAATAAGGTCAGGGATCTGGGTATAAATAGTCAACCTTTTGTGAGGATCAAGGAAGGCATGTCTAACCTGAAAAAAAACTTTGCGTTCTCCCAGGGAAACTCTGCTAACCTAAACAGCAGCAAGTATTCCCATTGATAGCCTATGCTATTTAGATCTCTGCAGCTAGGCAAGTCCCACAGAGACAGGACGCTGCTAAGATCACTCTCAGCTCGAGGCAAGCTGTCTTGTACAGCGGAAGAGTCATAGACCCTACCCGTGAGGCAAGCCATAAGGTGTGGCTGGAAGCAGCAGGCAGAACACAGAGTTACATTAAACTCCAAGATTCAAGTTGCAATTTGTATATATTTGTACATAATAAATATATTAATTGTAATACTTGTTTCAGTATTATTTTACATTATCTATTGTTGGTTGGATCTGTAATCCAGACCAAACACAACAGATTTGGTGCAGTTTGACAAAAGATTTCTTTTTCCCCACAGCTGGAAAAAGAAAAAACTTGAAAAACGTTAATATGTGAGTGCCCAATTATATAGACACTTGTAAGTTATGAAGTTGTGATTACTAAATCACACTTATATACTGTCCAAGTGAAATACGTATTTATTAAACAGTGATTTTTAAAATCACTTATTTCTGGCAAAATAAGTAAAATACACGAATAGTATTTACTAAACAGCCATTGTCAAAATCACTTATTTCTGGGAGAAAGCATAAAGTGATCACAAACATGATTGATGCTTCATAAACCAATCAAAAATTGGCCTTGCTAAAAAAGACAGAAGCTCACCATAGCGGAGTAAAAAATCTGTCAAACATAATCATATCAAGTGGTTACTCAGAAATATACGGAAAAAATATTTTTCTCACGTGATAACAGAGAAAAATAACATAAAAAAATGGCTAATATAATTGGCTCGATGGAAGCTTTTGATCCAGGGTTCCCTGAGAACTGGTCAATCTACAAAGAGCACCTACTTTTTTATATCTCAGGCCAATCAGATCAAAAAGTCTGAAATAAATTAATGACGCTGAACGATAATCGGGTCGCAGATGTATAATATTTTAAAATCACAAATTGGGTCAGAAACACTGGCTGACTTGAATTTTGAGAAAGCGGTGATTCTCACAGAATATTTCCCCCCAAACTGCTAACAATAATGCAGAGATATTATTTCAATCTCTGTGCGCAAGCTGAGGGTGAAAAATCTAGAGAATTCGTAATACGAATCCGGACCTTAGCTCTCATGTGCGAGTTTAAAAAGTTCTTAAATGAAGCACTATGCGATCGTTTCATTTGTGGCATGAATGATCATAATTTAAGACTCAAACTATTAATCACACCAGATATAGATTTTAAAAAGGCTGTAGCTCAAGCTACACTGGCAGAATCTATAGCGTATCAAGCAATGCCATTACAAAAAATAAATTATACTGTTCAAAAAGTTGAACAGAAGGCTGAGTCTGACAAACACCGAGTTAGCTCAACAACAATGAGTGTAAAGCATTGTTATAGATGCAATGAACCGATCCACGTGTAAACAGAATGTCCACAACTCCATACTGTGTGCTCATTTTGCAAGCGAGTCAGTCATATAAGAGCGGCTTGTCTAAACTTAAAAAGACAAACAGCCAATATGAGAATGGAAAAAACCATTCCAAAAAACAACAAAGGCAACTATAAGAAAAATAAACAAGTTGCCAGTATAAATCACATTAAAGACAGTCAGTCGGGATTTATACATAGTATAATGATTAATGATACGCCAGTGAGAATGGAACTAGACACGGGGTCTGCAGTGTCTATTGTCTCAAAAAAGACTCGGGCTATCATTAATAAAAATAATAAACATAATCTGCATCCTAGCACTAAAACTATAACACATTATCAGGGTAAAAAAATAAAACTCTTGGGTTAGACAAAAGTTAAACTAACTATGCCTAACAAAACTATACACCTACCACTGTTAGTGGCATCAGATGATCACAGCAACTTGTTAGGCCATGATTGATTCAGTCACCTAGGCTTTGCAGTGTCAAAGGTGAACCAGATCACAACATTAGCTAAATTAAAGACTGATTACCCTGAAGTGGTCAAAAAAGATCTAGGTCTGTATGTAGGACTACCAATTCAGTTATCACTGAAAAAAGACATAAAACCGATCTGTTGTCAAAGCAGATCACTGCCATTGGCCTTAGGAGCTAAAGTTGAATCAGAGCTTGAAAGGTGGGAAGCAGAAGGGATAATAGAGCCTATATCATACTCAGAATGGGCCACCCCAATAGTCCCAATCATCAAAGAAAATGGTGATGTGCAGATATGTGGGGATTATCGATGCATGATTAACAAAGCACTAGCATCGAATAATTATCCACCACCATCAGTTAAGAAAATCCTATCCACACTGTCAGGTGGAAGAGTTTTTACTAAAATTGACTTGAAACATGCATTTTTGCAGCTACCGGTCGATGATCAGGCAGCAAGAGCATTGTCAATAATAACTCATAAAGGCTTATTTAAAATGAGCCGGTTACCCTTTGGTATATCGGTTGCCCCAGCAATATTCCATAGAGTCATGGATCAACTGGCTGCAGGAATACCAGGGTCCCTACCATACTTTGATGATTTCTTACTGGTGGCTCGGACACCAGAGCTACTCTGGAGTTCCAACACCAGAGCTACTCTGGAGTTCCAACACCAGAGCTACTCTGGAGTTCCACAAAAAAATTCCTTGACAAGTACAAAGCAGCAGGCATAAGAATAAACTTAGATAAATGCATATTTGAAGCCAAAGAACCGAAGTTTTGGGATTTAGGATAGATGCAAGTGGCATTCATCCTACCCAAAACAAAGTTATGGCAATTAAAAAAGCCAAAACACCAAGTAACAAGAAAGAATTACAGTCCTTTTTAGGACTTGTAAATTACTATGAGGGGTTTTTATATCACAAAACAGAGGTAGCTGAATCATTGTACAGGCTACTAGATAAAAAAACAGTCTGGAAGTGGGACAACAATCATGATAATCCCTTTAAAAAAATGAAAATACTTATATCTGAGAAAGTGGTGCTGGCACATTTTGACCCTGAAAGAGTACTGGTACTGACATATGATGCTTCATCAGTAGGAACAGGTGCAGTGTTGTCCCATAAGAATAATGATGGGTCACTCTCACCTATTGCCTTTACATCAAAGTATCTCTCAAAGGCAGAAAAAAATTACGCCCAGATTAATAGAGGCTCTGGCCTTAATCAATGGCATTAAAAAATTTCATGACTACCTTTATGGTAGACCATTCATACTGCAAACAAATCATAGACCCCTATTGAGTATCTTTGCAGCTGAAAAAGGAATCCCTCAGCATGCCTCACCACATATGCTGAGGTGGTTCAACTTCTTATCAGGAAATGATTTTATGCTACACTAGATTGAGGGAAAACAGATTCCTCATGTTGATGCATTAAGTCATTTGCCTGCAGAATCTGCAGACAGGCTGATTACTACTGATCAGTCAGTTAACATGATTGATTAGGGAACAAACACACCACTGAACAGTAAATTAGTGGCTAAGTGGACCACAAATGACCATGGGTTCCAAAGAATTAAAAAAAATGGATCCAGCAGGGGTGGCCAAATCAAAAAAATCAAAAGAGTTGCATCCAGCCTACTGGACCTGAAGGCTGGAGCTCTCAATTGAAAAGGGATGTATTATCTGGGGATCCAGAGTAGTGATCCCCCTAGCTGGACAATCCCAAGTGCTCGACCTGCTGCATAATGGGCATCCAGGGATAGTCCGGATGAAGATGCTCACAAGGGCATATGTATGGTGGCCAACTTTGGACACAGAGATTGTCTAAAGTCCACCACTATTCGCATTGCAAAATGAATCAAAACATGCCAGCAAAAAATAAAACAGTTCACTGGCCTAAACCTAAAGGCCCCTGGACAAAACTACATGTGGACCATGCTGGCCCATGGAAAGGCAAACTACTATTTGTAGTAGTTGATTATTATTCTAAGTGGCTGGAGGTAGTGGAAGTTCCATCACTCCAGACCACTGCAACAATAGAAGCTCTTAGAAGGCTATTTGCTACACTTGGCCTTTCTAGAATGATAGTCTCAGATAATGGCACAGCATTCACTGCAGTAGCCTTTAGCTCAATGTCATTATTGTCACAAAAGTTTTTAGTCTTCAGCCCACCATTTCACCCTGAAAGCAATGGCCAGGCTGAGAGATTGGTGCAAGAGACCAAAAAATTGCTCACAAAGATCAACACAGAGAGTTGGAACACCCATATTGCCAGAATGTTATTAACTCAGCACTCTACTCTAAGTACTGCAACCGGAAAAACTCCAGCTGAACTACTGTGTAATAGAACTTTGTGAACCAACTGGTCAGTTCTGATACCTGAGCCAAATAATAAAAAACAAGAAAAGGACAAAATTACCAAATTTCAAATAGGGACCAATGTTCTATGCAGAATGTATAGCGGATCTGTTAAATGGATCCCAGCAGCCATAATCCAACAACAAGGACTTCACACCATTTTAGTGTAAATAGCAGATGGATGTCAACATCATCGCCATCAAGATCAACTGAGACTGGATTATACTGATGCAGCCACAAGGAATAAAGCCCCAGAGACATGCAGTACAAGCAAGGAGGACCAAGAAACTGAAGATACAAGCAAGAAGGACCAACAAGCTGAAGACAACAGCAAACCAGAACCAGCACCAAAGCACTTTAGTCGTCCTCCAGCACACCTGCATGACTATGTTCTCTAGTACAAGTTTTAGCCAGGGGAAGGAATGTTATAGTCCTCCCTTCTCTCAAAAGTAGACTATTCCAGATACCGCCTTATCTGATCGGATTAAGCATTGTTTGCCACAGGCCAATAGGCTAATGTATAGATAACAACATAGCCAATGATTACTACAGGCCAATAAGCAACGATGCTTGCTGAATCCAAAGGTTTTCAATAAGGTCAGGGATCTGGGTATAAATAGTCAACCTTTTGTGAGGATCAAGGAAGAGCGTGTCTAACCTGAACAGACTCTTTGCATTCTCCCAGGGAAACTCTGCTAACCTAAACAGCAGCAAGTATTGCCATTGATAGCACTACGCTATTTAGATCTACGCAGCTAGGCAAGCCCCACAGAGACCGGACGCTGCTAAGATCACTCTCGGCTCAAGGCAAGCTGTCTTGTACAGCTGGAAGAGTCATAGACCCTACCCATGAGGCAAGCCATCAGGTGTGGCTAGAAGCGGCAGGCAGAACACTGAGTAACGTTAAACTCCAAGATTCAACTTGTAATTTGTATATATTGTATTGTATATATTTTCACATATTAAATATATTAATTGTAATACTTGTTTCAGTATTATTTTACATTATTTACTGTTGGTTGGGTCTGTAATCCAGACCAAACACAACAGCTGCCTTTAAGAATTATAGATATTTTTAGAAGACAATTTTTGCAAAAAGAATCATAAGTTAAGGTTAGAACAATAAAGGTAGCAACCACTACTTTGAAAGTCTTTGTCAACATCAATGGTTAAAGAGAAAACTTATTCAACTATTGGAGCAATACTTGCTGATGTAATTCTTGCTGATGTAATTCTGTTAAAAAGCTTGTAGGAAATACCCAATAATGTCATTGCATAATAATTTCTTAGATCAATGCTGAGAATATTTGGATATCAAAATCAATTCATTCCATATTAAAACAAGATTTTAATAGTAAATGTTTTGCCCTTAGGAAAGATCCTAAAAATGATGATAAACTTGGAATACAAATAATGCTAGAAAAATAAAGTGGAGAAAAACCACAAAGAAGAAAACTTTATCAGAATGAATTTATAAGAAGAGCTACCATGGTCAGTTGCCAATCTATATCAAGCTTCTAAACCTAAAACTGACAGAATTAAAAAAAGTATAATTAGAGCAAAATGAAAAGATTTCCTTTCGTAATGCTCATCTAATACCAATACAATAAATTCAGTAGACTGGAGTGAATTTGAATGCCTTGGATTGTATAAACTAGGAAAGGCCCAGAAGTACATAGCATTTTCCAGAGATTATAATAACCTTAAGAGACTAAAATCAAAGCATAGTTAGCATAACTATTTTGTATTTTAGTTTGCTATAATGATTAAGTTCTTTCTAAAACATTTTGTATTACTTCTAAAAATTCTTTGATTTTCTTTTCTTATTCTTTAATTTCTTCTCATATTCTCACCTGAATTTTATTTAAAATTCTTGTTCTTGATTTAGTGACTACAAGACTGACAAAAAAAAATACTCAAGCTATTACTGTATAAAAAATTTAGTCAGTGACATAATTAAATATTATGTATAGAAATACAATATTTAATAATATAAACTGTAACAAGGGACTATAAAATATTTAATAATTAGTCATAAAAAAAAAACCCAATCCATTTATGCAAAAAATAAAAAATTTTCTGGGCACTGATAACCTTATTATTGATAATTCACTACTAACTCTCATGGCTGAAGATCAATTCTCTAATTGCCGACTCCATTCTGGTGAGTATAGCATCCTATTATCACAAAACATTTATTAATTAGCATCTAACACAGATATTTCAACTGCCTTATATTTTATAAAATAATAATTTGTTAAATCTTATATCATTACTTTTATCATAGAATATTATTTCATTGTTATTTCTTTTTTTAAAGAGAAATTTATAGTTGTTTATATATATAAATAAAATGTTTCCATACCCTGCTATTCTAAATATTAATGTAAAATAATACTCATAAAGACTCTGTACGAGTATTATATATATATTTGTAACATTTCAAAAAAAATGTTTTTTCTTTATAACATACAAGTTTTTACATACAAGTTTTTATAGTCATTAAGTATAAAATTAAATTCAGTTACTATATTTATATCTCCAAAGCATATGACCTCACGAGAAGTATAATTTCTTCAAGGCTCAGATACCAATTTTAAAAAAAATACCCATTAAAATGACTTTTTTTAATTAAAACGAAATATTTATTAAATTATTATCCATAAAATACACTTCATAGATTTTTTATGTTAATTTATGAAATGAAATTAATTAAAAAATTATGAAAATTAGATTAATGTTTTATTTTATGAAAAACAGCTGTTAATAAAAAAAAATAATTTCCTTTGTAATATTAAACAATATTTATGCCTGAAGTAATTATATATATACCTCGTTCATATTTATTTATGTATTACTCAATCTTTCAACCCATTTTAAACTCTACCTTATTCTATATATATATGATAAATGTGCATTAAAAGATCTAATAGAAATATTTAAAATAAATTATCACATTTGACAAATTTTTAAAAAAGCACTGTCAAAACAGTGTGCTAATTAAATGGCCATCATTTTCAATCATTATGAATTTAGTGCAAAAATAAAATCCGAGTTTTATAATCCAGTTTTATACATATATCACTGTAGCTGATTTTCATATCTCATTTCCCTCACACACTGTCTCTTTCTATGACTCTTAAAATATAGCTTAAGACATAAGATGTTCAACTATTTCTATTTCTTCTAGAAACCTCAGCAACCCAGATCAATTTCAGCATTTTGTTTCTTTCAATAACATCAGTCATACATACATGTTCTTCTCTCATCCATACATTTCATTTGCAATTCTCTTATTAGTTCCAGAAAAAAAATTGCAATACATCTCTATAAGAACTATGGACTGTTGTTCATTCTTTGATTAAAAGTCCAGGTTTCCAACCCATATGTATGAAAGCATTGCATAAATATATTTATCAAAAAACTTTTTTAAGTACGTAAGGAGATTATTTTTTAAAAAAAATTAAGTTAGTTTTGACTTAAAAGCATTCCATCTAATTTTAACTTTATACTAAATTCAATCCATAATATTTCCATTTATTTATAGATACTTTATTTTCATTTGCAATACTTAAACATTATTTAAATATGAAATAATAGATATAAAAATGTTGTAATCAGTGCTTTTATTTATTTACTTTGTACTAAAAATACACTAAATAATTGTTTCTTCAACCACAATTGTGATTTTTACATTTAATTTGAAAAAAAATGTATTGGGGGGGGGGGCAGAAATTAATTAAGCCAATCCCTTATTATAAAAAGTAGAGATTAACTTAATTAATTTCTGGACACCCCCTCCCAATATTTTTATTTTAAGTTAATAAATAATTATTTTGTGTTTTTAATACCAAGTAAATAATAAGCAAAAGCATTTGATTAGATTTGTTTTTATTTCAATTTTAAATAATGTTAAAATTCTTTTAAAGGTTAAAGTAAAATCATATGTATTAAATCAACATTGTTTGCAATATATATATATATAGCTTTGTTGACCTGTCCACTAATCTGTATTTAAAAAACTAAATAATGTACCTAAAATATTTTAATGTCATATTGCATTGCCAGTGATTTATAAGAAATGCACCCAATTTTAACCAATTATATTGTACATAAATATATTAATCCTCAATTTTAACATTTTATTTTAATTTAAATGTGTTTACAAACAAACAACCAGAATTTGTAACTTAAATAAAAGTATTTAATTAAATACATTGCTGGCACAATTCAGATGACATAATTAAATAAAATCCACTTATTTTTATTCTCTTATCTTCCAATTTTAATCTATATCATACTTCCAAATAAAACTATGTCAAAATGTTTTGAAGAAATAAAATTACTCTGACATATCTGCATCAATATTAATCTTCTTAGTGTAACCATAGAGATTAATTGCATTTTGATAAACATTTTTCAAAATTTGATAATATCCTTGTTCTTCAAATGTCTCAGTGAAAAATTTACTGATGAATTATAGCTTTTTTGTATCAACTATCTGTGTAGCAGTTATTAGAGTATCTGTAATCTTATTGATTTCTCTTAGATCCAAACTAATTTCAAACTCTGTTATTATTTTAAAATGATGTTCACATTCTAATTTAAATTCATTAAAGTGGTTTTGTCAATTTAATGCTTTTTTCTCTAGTTTTGCATTAACATGTATCCTACATCTGAGTCATAAATTTAACAATCACCTCTTATGATGAATCTATTGAAAACATTACAATCTTAAAATACATATTTTCTGTTAATAAAAAAACAATCCAATTCAGCTGTATTTTCATCTGAATGTTTCAATATCCATTTCTAATTAGCATATTTTTTAAAAAAAAAAATGCATAATATAATTTTTTATTTTTCTAAAAATTCCTAATTGGAGCATCAAAGTTGACTTTACAATTTTAAAATGTTTGGTCTAATCAAAAACATTTGATACATCTGTATAAAAATTTTATACTTCATCATAGTAAAAACATGCTGGGGCATAACTTTAATTATCTGCATTTGAAGCTAGCATTAAATTGAATAACAAATCTTGCTATTCTATCTGATAAATCCATCAATCCCTATATTATTATTATTCGATTTTTATTTGTAACAAATCCTATGCCGCTTACGCTTTTATAATAAAGTATATATAATCAATTATATATATATTCTAATTTCACAAAATCCAATCAAATCCCATTCAATATTAGATAGTTGTTCTTCTACTTCATACAACATTTCTTCATTTAAAAGTGATCTAAAAATATATATAGCTGAATAAAGATCACCATCAAATATGTCAGCCTAAGTCTGCAATCAGATTGTTAGCATTCCTTACCCCCTTTGTTACCAATGTTCTTGTCTGATAAATTTACAATCTTTTAAGAATGAAGGTCACAATTTTAGTTTTGTCTATCTTGATTATAAATATAAAATAATCAGCCTCCCTCCACACACACATTTATTTAACTTCAAGAAAATCCAGCTGATATGTCTATTAATTATCAGGCAACTGAGATAAAAATAACCCACTTCATTGGGGAAAAAATCCCAGGGTTTCTTGCTTTTATCCTTAAAGATAAATACCAAGTAACTGACAATGCTGGCTGATGCATGTAAATGAATGACCCATTTGTGTTTGATTACCATATAAATAATCATATAGGCATATCAGCTACAATAACAATAAGGCAGGAATTTACTTTGTTCTCCAAAAAAGGATTTAAAGAGCTTCCTTTTAGTTAATAGCACTTCACCTATGATATTCATTATTAGATGTAAATAAGTTTTATATTCTCAAAGTGAATAAAAAATAGATGGGCATTTTAAACTACTAAAAATCATTTTACACGCACACCCCATTTATGCTTGGCCTTTACGCAATGATTCACAATAGTGATCACCATCGATTTGTACCCACTATTTTGATTTACAATCGATTATTTACTGTAACAATCTTAAAAAAAATTGTTGGCCATTTTGTAAGAATGATGATGTCATAGGTTAGTTATTAAAGCTATGTCATCCAAAAACAAAATAGAAATTTTTATGCTGAATTTGTACAGTACATAGTTTATTCATCATACACAATATCACAATGTAGTATATAATATTTTGATCATAAACTGAACAGTATTTTATTTAATTTTCATCCAGCATCCAGCATCCTTGCAAAACATTCACTACTTTATTAAATATCCAAAATAAAGATTTTCATCAATAATGATTACAAAACAAAAAAATAAGTATTTCATTATATATAATAAATAATGAAAATTATATTTTGATGACATACTAAATATATTAATACAATATTAAATTTTAAAATGTGTACATTAGTTTAAAAACTGTACATTATGTTAACACACTTTTATGGATGAAAATTTTTATGAATGTTACTTAGCTTGCAGTAAAAATTACAATCATTGTATTTCATTGTATTGAAATTTAGTTATCGCAATTGTTATCTTGAAAAAAAAAAAGATTCCATGGATTAGGTAAGTAATAATAAACTTTATATGATTAAAAATTACTAAATCTAAATTAAAATTAACACTTAATCTACTTGCTCGATTTTAAAACATCCTGTTATTTTATTAAAAATAGTAAAAGTTATGGCTGATATACAAAAATATAGAAATGGAAAAAAAATTCTGAAAATTTCATTCAGCATAAAACATAAAATATATTTTGATCATATACTAATAATATTTAATTTTAAATTGTCTACAGTGTAAATATTAGCTAAAGTATTCACTCAATCAATTTTGGATTAAAAACTTTACAATCAAATTGAAACTATTAGTAAATTTGTTTGCGGTTAAAAAAAAACCTCTGGACACAATTTCATGCAGTTAATAATAATTTTTGTATAGTAAAGAGATTCATACCTGTAATATTTTTTAAATAGTTCCTATATCTGCCTTCACAAGTAAAGCACTATTCGAAAAATTTCTAAATTATCTAAAAAAAAGTGGCTACCAATGAATCTACACAGTACATGTTGTTAAAAAAAGCCTTAAATTACTGGTTACAATATGCAAACACAAAATGTATTAGATATTTTATTAATATGTTAGAATTTTTATTTTTTTCAAATTAATTGCATGATTACAATTCTGTAATAGCATATTTCTATAATTTGGTTACTCTTATATTGTTAATAAATTATAACTCTTTATAATTATAGTAGTACAGTTAAGTAAGATATTATTAAATATTGCTTTTTTAATTCTAAATAATTTCGCCCAAATAATATAAGATTATAAATTCAAAAAAAATGAAACTTCAGTATGGGCTTTTTTTCCACCACAAAACTTAACAATTTTGTGGAACAATACATAAAATTGTCAATTGCGAGCTTACTCTCTTTCTCAATGAAATAACTTTTTTTTCCTAATCATACCTAAAAAAAAAATTTTTTAAAGTTTGCAGCTACATATGTTTTCAATTGGAATATCAAATTTAACAATGTCCTAAATCAAAGAATGAATCCATATAATATGTTGTGCAAAGAGAAAATCAAAGAAGTCAACCATTCATTTTAATTTTTTTCTGTAAAGATTATCAGCCATCAACATACTCCTCCAAAAAACCCATGATCATTAAAAAATTTACAAGACAATAATAGAGCCTTAGAATGAGCAAATGATGACTCAGAAAATTGGATGATCATGAATGCTGAATGGATGGATTATAAGAAAGAGCAACTTTAAGCATTTTTTCTTTTACATAAAGATTTAAATTGCATTATCTTATCTACATATATATTTTTAAGTATATATCTGCATAATACACATATAGCATAATTTTCAGATGCATAGATCATACATTAAGCTTTTTTAAAACTACCATATATACTAGATTAAGTTGTTTGTTAATACAACATTAACAATTTATGACATAATTTTTATCCTGCAGGAACGAGTTAAATCCCCCCCCCCCCAATAAAAAATATTAAAATCCCTTGCGTTTTTATGCAATGTTCTTGCTTTTGGGGGAATCAATTGTCCTCTTAGACTGGGTAAACATGCACTAGTAAAAATATTTTTTAAAATAAACCTTGTTAGTTCTCAATAGTCATTCAAGAATGAACTAATTTTTAAAAAAAAATTATTTAAATCAAAAGTTAAAATATAATTTTTAATACATTGTACAGGCTTAAACCTGCATTTATATATCTAATATATGCGGGTTTGAACTCAGAATTTCACACGACCCACCACTGAGATTGGCTATCTTAATATAAAACTGAGTACTGATTATATATATGTGTGAGGATAGTAATCTAGACCAACTGATGATTGCTGGTTTAGCATGAAATACATATATTGGTGATTATCTTTTCAACATGTGTGTGATCAGGTGGGTCAGCAATATGAGATGGCACTGAGAGTGGTGGGTCGTGTGAAAGTCTGAGTTCGAACCCCACATATATTACATATATAAATGCAGGTTTAAGCCTGTACAATGTATTAATTTATATAAATAGTGTGTAAAAGGTCTGCCTATCCCTTGCACCTGTATGTATAAATGGATTATTCTCCTGTACATGAGGGATTAAAATGACTAATATGTCAACATGGGTAGGATGACAACCTTGGCACTAACAAGGGTTTTGAATGTTCCATCATCAAATTTTCAATGAAATGGAAGGCTAAAGAGTTGTGAGTTGGAATAGTTTGAAGCCTGTCCATTAAAGTATAAAGATTGGCTATCTTAATATAAAGCTGAATACTGATTATATATATATGAGGATAGTAATCTAGCCCAACTGACGATTGCTTGTTTAGCATGAAATATGTATATTGGTGATTATTTATCTTTTCAACATGTGTGTGATCAGGTGGGTCAGCAATATGAGATGGCACTGAGAGTGGTGGGTCGTGTGAAAGTCTGAGTTCGAACCCCGAATATAATTTTTAATAAATATATATTTAATAAAATAAAATATCGCAAATAAATGAATATAATCTGAAAAAATAAAACTAATATGAAATACTTTTTAGTATGTGAACAAGTATGCAAAATATTATAAGTATAGGTTTTTAGTTTTATCTTATTAAGATATATTTAATATCTAATCATCACTGCCCTAACACTAGTAAAAGAGATCCTCGGATCGATGCACTGTCAAGTGGTGCGCTCAAACTTCTCATGAACTTTCAAGCAATTAAGACAGTCAATTTTTTTTCATCACTATTGACAGTTTGCCATTTTTATCAATAAAATGAAAGCATACATATGAGCTCTAGGATTTGTTAACACAATACTGTAGAATTAATAATCTATACATAAACTTGTTAATTTAAGCTGACATAAAAGTCTAAAAAGAAAACTAAACTAAACAATATATCTATGTAGAAACACAGACTCATGGTGCAGTTATCTAAACATTGACTTACTTCAAATAAATAATATTTTGACTTACACAAAGAAGAAACGGGTGCAAACGTGATCCGTGTTCGGACAAACCCAGATATTTGAGTGCTTCTGTAATGCCTTCGATGTAATCACTATAAATAAATGGACGAATAAATGATAATAATTCACCAGAAAGAAATACAGAATATTGAAAGTATTTATACATTTACCAATTGTATTCATATATATATAATCACAAAAAAGTATATATTTTTTCAACATTTCCATTAAAATCAGTTCATTAATTGTAAAAAAAAAAAAACCTCATATCATCAACTTTATACATATTATTCATAGTATGAATTAAATCTTGCTTCATTTATATTTACATATATTAGTTTGAATATATATATATAAAGCCCACTATTTGGGATAATACGCACTTAAAGTGAGAAAGGTTGCTCTGATTTCTGAGCTGATGGGTGGTTGTAATCTGATTGAACTAAAACAAAAACTAGAAAATATATTTAGATTGGAAAAAAATATTATAAAGCTCACTATTTGGGATGATATATATATATGTTGAGAAATTTGGTTCATATAATCAATAGCATTTGTCAAGAAAATGTTTACACGGAATGTAATTTTTTTATTATTTTCATATATGTGTGTTAATATATGCTTTTGTTTTTTCCATAACTGCAAAATTATATATATTTTTTTAAATTTCTTTTGAGATAGATTTAATTTGTATATGTACTATAACTTTTAAATTAAGTTGATCTTACGTAATCCTACTATAATAAATTTGAAAACAAGAAAATAATACAATGATCAAGATGGAATGTTAAAAATTATCTTAAGCAGTGAGAAATCAAAAGTAAAATAAATAAATTGGCACATTAACATTCAACAGAAATGTGGTAGCTGATAAAATTTTTAGCTGAAAGATCTTATTGATAGTTATTAATCAATACTACTGACATTGGAAAATTTTTGCACTGCACTTAATGGAATTCAAAATCATTCAGGATTTTAACATGACTTATTTCTATAATTCTCAAAAATGCTCAAATTCTGAATGAAAAAAAAATTGCTTCTTCATATTTAAAAATATTACAATATTAATTGAATGAAAAAACACTACTTCTTCATATTTAAAAATATTACAATATTAATTCAAAATGTGAGCGAAGTTGTTGCATGTGGAGGCTCAGTTTTAGTTACTTACATTTTAATGTTCAAATTAAAATATATATGAATTTCGGTTTCAGATGTCATAATCCATACTGGAATAGACAGACAGAGACAATCGTCATTTACACAATAAAAAATACGGTCATTTGTCTTTTATTATATCTTTATTTATATGAATTTGGAAAGAATGGGGAAGTGGAGATGTTTATTATATCTATAAAGATATTACAATACGGGACAGAGGAAGGTGAATAATTCCGTGTGTGTACGTTTAAAAAAATCAGATATATTAATCTTTAACTGAGGTTTAAAGTTTATATCTGTGCTAGAGATAATCTCTAATTTCGAAAATGATTAGTAATGATCATTTGTGTATTTACCTGAGGTGGATGGCGTTAAAGTTGTGAGTGGAGGGAGTTTGACAATGGTAAATGAAAATGTAACAATATTAAAAAATAATTTAAACCATTGAAAAATAAATTAAATAGGTTTTTTTTTTTTACTTTACTATTGATTATAATATCTTTGGATATGTATAATCTACGTAGAACTGATTAATTTCTATTTTATTCAGATGTTTCTTGTTAAATATTATAAAAATCCAGATTAATCTTTGGAATTAAAAAAATCTTGAAAATTAATTTTAGTTCTGATGGAGCATAATATTCTATTATTCTTAGGAAAAAAAACAGAACAATTCACATTCAATTAAATAAATTAACAAACTCAAACTGATTAATTAATTGTTGCTAAGGATAATGAAAGCAAGCGAAATCAATATAAATGAAAGAAACTAATTATTGTAATTAATTAAAAAAGATGGCTTAGTAAGAGAATTACAAGATAAGTTCAATCCTTAATCATATAAAAAAATGAGTTTTTTCTCTTTAAAATAAATATGCATATATTTAAATCAATTAAATTCACATTTGATTGCAGCTTAGTAACTAATTATAAATACATTAACTTGGGGAAAAAACAAATATTTTTTTTAAAAAATTGCTCTTTCAATAACTGAAATACAGGCTTATTATGATTTTTAGGACTATCATAATTTATTCTCTTTCTCTCTCTACACACATCCCCAAACAAAGGAGCTACTGCACAGCTTAATAGATAAAATTTGTATAGCGTCAGGAGTGTTAATTAGTAATTGTTAATTTCCGGCAACACAATAATCTCATTATTTCTATTCTTTATCAATCTAAAAATGTATAAAATTATTTAATTCAATACATACAACGCTCTGAATAATATTAATTATTAATCGCAGGATATCAAGAAAGATGTTAGTCTTTTGCATTCTGACAATTATAAAAAAAATATAGCTTTCTGTGTTTAAATCCTTATAAAAACTTGGTGTGAAAGTAAAAGAGGACCCTTTTTCCTTCACTAAATTCCCAAAACAAAATAGCTATTGTATAGGTTAATAGAGAAAAACTAGTATACCCTTAAGAATATTAATTAGTAATTGACAGTTTCTGGCAGTATCAAAAGGCAAAGTTATCTCTATTTGCATGGATATAATTTCTTTATTTCTAATTCTTCATCAATCTAAAAATCTATGAAAATATTTAATTCAATATATATTGTAGATATATATATATTAATCAATTAATATAGTAAAAAAAAATAAATTTTTTTTTCTTTTATATATATGAGGATTTATATATGTGTATTTATTATTATAAATTTATAAATAGTTAATGAATAAACCATTATGTAGAGGGTACTAATATTTGGTAATGATTTATTATATATATTTTTGTTAAATAAAGTGTCATATTATTTAACTTTGGTTTTATTAAAATAGAGTAGATCAGAAAAGGGTAAAATAAGGCGATGGAGATTACTAGATTAGGAGATAAAAAAATGTACACGTGTGAAAGAATGAATACATCTGTACAAACACAAAGATGCTTTTACACCTATTTCTGATGGCTATAGATTTCAGGTTTGTTGTTGTCTGTGTCTTAAGATTATTTTTACAAAAGAGGTGCTTTGATGTAGATAACGATAGCGATCAATTTTAAGTCTTTATTGATTGTGACCGATGTCAAACTTGTGAAGCTTTGATTTTTTTTAAGATAAGGTTTCCAGATGTTTTTTTTTTCTTTGGTTGAAATTCGCGATATAAATGATTGAAACAATTTTTTAATCAGTTGGTCATGAATTTTTTTAGAGAGAGAGAGATGATCAGGCAGTATGATTTTATTTTTTGATCAGTCAGTATGATTTTATTTTTAGAGACTCAATATGAATATTTTGGAGAGACAGTCACTCAGATTATTATTATTAAAGTGAGATGTAACTCAGTGATTATTATTTTGAGACTCAACTCAGTAGGAGAAAAGTAAGCGATTTGATTTTTTTTATTCACTCTTTGGAAAATTGAGTAAGGAAATGAAGTATAAGACTCTGGTATAAAGTCAATATAGACGAAGATGTGCGTCTATATAAACAATTTCCTGCAATATTAAAGAAGAGAGGAAAACATTGGAACAAGATTGAATTTAATAGAAGTTATTAACAATTATATAAATATGATATTAACATATTTGGCTATGCATAATACTATGCCTCTGCATTGCTAAACCATTTTTTTTCTGCTTCCTGGTTAATACAGAATGAGTTAAAATCGCTGATCTATCTATGAAGTCATGTATCAAGTAATAACCAACAAAATGATAGAGTTTGAAGCCAACCACACAAGCTATATGGAATGCTTTGTTTCTAGTTCCTGGCTTATTAAAAGCTCATTACCTTCGAATGAATGGAGAAGAGGAAATAGGAGGAAAAGAAAATTTATAAAAGCCATGTAGAACCAAGTTTGAAGCCATGAATCAAATTTTTGTTAGTTTACTTCGATCATCTAAAGTGTCAACAGCAATTATTTTTTTAAAAGGAGAGAGACAAGAAAATCCACCGGTACCTACTTATTCAAAGGTACTTATAATAATTTTTTTTTTAAATGGTAGAAGGAAGCCAATCAACAATGAATAATAATAGAATTGAAGAAACAAGCAAATCAATTGATTCAGCATTATCTTAAAAGTATCTGCAATAACTTTCTTTTTTTTTTTTTTTTGTTGGTGAGCAGAGAAAAGCAGTCTGAAAATTCAAACTCAGGACATTGATAAGAAGTAAAAAGTAAACGGGTAAATATGAACTTTCTTTAACCGATTTTATTCTTGCTTATTAAAAGTAAACCTTGATTTACAGGTCAAAGCAAATTTTTTTTTTTGATACAGAAACATTAAAGACTTGTTTATCTATAGTTATTGGCAATATCTCACAACATAGCACAAACATAGTTTAAATCTTTAAACTTAAATTTTTCATTAATTTTTTATTTTTTTATTATATATTGTAATGTTGAAATTTTTTTTTTAATTGTTCTTCAGTTGTTAATGATAATGAGCAACCTATAGATATATGCATTTATAATGTTTTTTTATTTTTATTTTATCTTGTTGCATATTAAAAAAAATTAATATCATGTATTTTATTTTCTTTCGCTATAAGGTTGCAAAAGAAAAAAATATTTTTATATATGTAATTTATGGGTATACATTTTAAACATATATGTTAACATTACCGAATGCGTGCATGTGTAACTGCATATCCAAACACATCAAAGAATAGGTTATATATGATTAGTTTAAAATGGTAAATTGAAAGGTAGGGCATTACATTTGAATGGAAGTGAAATAACATATACAAGTTACACCTGAAATTTATTTTATGATATGATAAGTAAGAAAAGTCTTAAATAAGCATTTATAGAATATGTATTTTTTTCTAATATTGATTTAAGTCAGCTTATTTTGAGATATCAAGAAAAATGACAAACCTATATGTTAGATTTATTTGCTTATACTTATATAAATTTTTTTTATATTAATTTTTGTATTGAATTGATATGGTAATAAGCCATTTATTTAATTGTTGATTTGACTTTAAAGAAGGAGAGAAAGAGTAGTAGTGTTAATAAAATATAATTATATATCTTAATTGGTTTCCGAGTTATTATTAAGAATATTGTTTTTTTTTCTTGTCTTAATTCTATCATTTTAATTCATCATCATTGCTCGCAATTATTAAGTATTACCATTCGTATATATTGAGCAATCACTTGCAAATATTAAGCGTCCGCAAAATAATAGGTAAACTAGAATGTTGATATTTAAGTATTTAAGGATTATGCTTGAGAATAACCAAATTTTGATAATTATAGTTCAACAATAGAAAGCTAAAATTGTGTTGTGTCCATGAGTTTAGATCAACCTCATCAAAGATGGATATCATGTTATTGGTTAAAAATGTTTCAAATAATACTATATAAAAGTTATGATCGCCATCAATCACCATTAATAAATTATAATCATTAAATGTAATGTTTAGCGTAATGAATATATTTTAGTAAATAGGGGTTTATAGAAAATTGAATATTATGCAAAGAGATTCATGATGATCAATCATCACCACTAGTATTATTAAATCCCAGTATGAAATAGGATAATTTTAATAGATGCCTATAAGTTTATAAAGATGAATTTATTGTTGTGAGTTTATTAATAAGCCATGGCTGGTATCATCATCACTATTATAATCATTATTATGATATCACTATTATTATCATTATTATTATGATATTATTATCATCATCATCATTATTACCTTTATTGTGATAAATAATCTAGTTAAATGGCCATCAATATCAATAATGGTCTTCACATGCTTGTTTGGAAGCCATTAATAGGATTATACATGTCTGTTCATCAATATATGTAAATGAGCTAGCAATGTCTATAAGAATCTTTGATCTATGATATAAATTTTGGTAATATTGGGATCTTGTAATTTTATCAATATAGATAAAATGTAAGAATGTCATTTTTTTTCATTAGTCATCCAAGTCATGTGTAATAAAAATGTACTGAATGAGTTTGAACTCAAGTACACTATAAACAGATACTTATCTAGATTGAAAAACAATCTAGTGGCGCTCATGGGAAAACACATGTACTTAGCTAAACTGAATAAAGAGTGATATCATCCCTTTCCAACTTCATAATATTAGTTTTATAGAATATATATATATTTTTATAAGTTGTCATGAATAGCACCAGTGTGTGCATATGACCATGAATGGTCTTATATATTTAGAAAGAAGAATAGGAAGGATTCTTTGTTAGAAGAACCTAGTATTGGAGATAAGCATAAGGCACTCCAGGAATTTCACAGTGGGTACTTTTATTCAGTTGCTATATTTAATATTATTTTTATTTGATGACAATGGCCAGTATGTTTTATTGTTCAAATGACTGCCCCAATATATAAATAAATACCAAGAATCTTTAATGCTGATATTTTCAAGTGGCACAGTGATTCTATAATTTCTTTACCTATGCTATGATGAATTAATATTGTTACAAATGGTACAGATTGGATAGGCATATATCTAATAATTAATAATTTCCCCTATCTAAATATTTATTATGGTTACAAATGTGACATATTAAAATAGTTACAAATTATAGTTACAAATGGCATGCCAAATAGGGATTGAAATATGCCACACACCTGAGAGAGGTGTATTTACATGTTAATTTAAATAGTTACAAATCTTATATATTAATTTGAAATGGTTACAAACTGTCAAATGAAGATATATATTAATATAGAATATATATATATATATATGGTATATATATATATATATATATATATATATAAAGGCACCATTATTTAGTTCAAAATGAGTAAGCTTCTAATCATGCAACTCAGTAAGGTACTAAAGAGAAACAGTTATTCTTTCTATGTGTATAGTTCATGTTTTCACATAATCATAATAGAGTAATGTAAAGTAATTGCACAATATAAAAAATTCTCTGCTACACAAATTGAAAATTTTCTGCTCTGGAAGATTGCAAAATGGACAGATTATTTCATAATGTGGAAGATAAATATGAGTGATATAGAAGATTTATTTGTAAAAAATTTTTTTTATAGAGATAACTATCTTTTATCTAGGCATTATGCTATTAATGAGCTTTACCCTAGGGTACTAACTAGACTACCAATACCATCAGATATTAAAAAAAAAACACTTGCTACTCTTTACATTTCAAACTAGAAATTATCAAAAAAGGGGGGGGGGTAAAATATAAATATCATTTGTCATTTATAAATGCTTAATTCTATTGTCATGACTTCCCTAAGACAAAGAGGGTTGGAAACTGAGGATATAACATGCTTTTGCTGAAATAATATGAAAAGTGACAGAATTATATTTGTAATGAAATGACATTTGGCAGTTTATCTCTTATCCAGATGAACTGGATGCTACAAGAAAACTTGGAGATAAAGTAGAAATGTAAAGTTTTTCTATGTTCATTGGATATTTTTATTATTTTCAAAAGCAGTATGGATTTTTATAAAACTAAAAATTGTAAAACAAAATGTACATGCAGACAACAAAGTAATTAAAACCTCACATAAACTAAAAAAAAAAAAAAGAAATATGGTGACTACATAATCAAATTTTCAATAACAATAAGATAGGACTTTATAGAAAACAAATACATATCCTGCACTTGTATTTCATAAGAAGGAAAAAACTGCTTCTTTGCTATTAATAAATGAAAAACTGACAGAAATGAATCAAATGACAGATGAGTTAAAAATTGAGGATGCTGATGGAATATATACATAAAAACTTATAAAGTTGGCTATTAAAGGCACTTATGAGGATTTTTTTTTAACTACTTGAAAAATGGTATTAGTTTTGTAAAGACAGCAATCCATTTTCTAAGTCATCTCCTAGGCTTGAACATGACAAAAAAAGGTGACTTCTACAAAGAATCTCTCCTTAAAAAAAAAAAAGTAAAATCAAAAGTATTAACTTAAATGCTTTCTCATTAACAGTTTTGTATCTTATTATTCATATTTGGTTTGAAACAGGCAAAACTCTCCATACAGTAGTGCCATTCATTACAAGCCAGAGTAATCAATGGATGCCAGAAGATTTGTGCATAAAATCCCTATATAGTGCCTACTAATCCAATACCGCCAGACTAATTTCTAGCTTGTGGCCTTCGTCAGTGAGGAGCCTTGGATCTGAGAACACTGCACCTAGATCTTAGGATCTAACACAATCCTCCAGTAGCCACCTTTTATCTCTACTTAACTACAAAACCATGAGAATAAAATTGAAAACAATATTTTCAGTCAAGCTCATTAGCTTATATAGTAGACAGCAAATGTATGGTACTGAACTGAGTTTAGATCTACATGACTATATAAATTAATGAGGCTTAGATTGAAAATATTATTTTCAATTTTATTTTCAGTTTTGTAGTTAAGTAGAGATAAAGGGTAGCTACTGGAGAATTGCATTAGATCCTAAGATCTAGGTGCAGTGTTCTCAGATCCAAGACTCCTCACTGACGAAGGTCACAAGCCAGAAATTAGTCTGGGGATATTGAATGAGTAGGCACTAGATAAGGATTTTATGCACAAGCCTTCTGGCATCCATTGCTTACTCTGGCGTGCACTGAGTGGCACTACTGTATGAGAGTTTTGCCTGTTTTAATAACAGTTATGAGCAAGCATAAAAAATGGTGATCATGTGATGTTTAGTCATTTAATACCAATACTGCCTAATAGGATAGTAGTGGTTATGGTTATTAAAGAGCCAAAGACACCAAATGTATGGGTACTGAACTGAGTTCAGACCTATATGACTATTTAAGCTAATGAACTTAGATTGAAAATATTATTGTGTTTTCAATTTTATTCTCATAGTTTTGTAGTTAAGTAGAGAGAGATAAAAGGTTGCTGCTGGAGAGTTGCATTAGATCATAAAATCTAGGTGCAGTGCTCTCAGATACAAGCTCCTCACTGATGAAGGCTACAAGCCAGAAACTAGTCTGGGGATATTGGATGAGTGGGCATTAGATGGGGATTTTATGCATAAGCCTTCTGGCATCCATTGATTTCTCTGGCTTGCACTGAGTGACACTAGTATGGATAGTTTTACCTGTTTTAATAACAGTTATGAGCAAGCATAAGAAATGGTGATCATGTGATGTTTAGTGGCATATCTTGTTTGTTCTATTTTTAAATGAATGCAATATATACATCTATCACAATATTTTAAACAGATTATATAGGTGGTAAATACATTATAAATGGTAATTCCATTTTTAAATGAAATTAAAATCTACAGCCATGATATTGTTTATAAACATTATAACCAATCAAATTAGTTGTGTAAGCTGAAGAAAACAATAGTATACTGTCAGCTGGAAGCTGAAAAATCAATAGTACATTGTAAGCTGCAAGGTGAAGAAAACAAGAGTACATTGTCAGCTACAATCTAATTAAACATGAAGTACTCAAGACAATATATGATATACAGTGATTAATATAAACTTTTTATCAGTATGTAAAAGAAAATATCAACATTTGTAGATTACGTTCCAGTAACAAGTAAATTTTAACATTATTCTTATGTTCTTAACTAATTCAACATTCACATTAACTTTTCTGGAGACAACCAAACATAAAAAAACGGACCCCTTATATTTATTAGACACAACAAGTCTATAATAAAAAATGTATTGATGTCATTTTGACATAGTATATTTTATTCTATTTTATGAAAGGACTTTTATTAATCTTAGGGGTACATGCATATAATCCCTGTACCAGAGGTTTGCCAGGTATTTTCTTTTTAATTATCCATTTCAAGGAGCGTTGAAATATTTGTTTACATTTTTTTTCTCAAAATTACTTTACCGAACATGTATTATTTGTTAACTTTAAAAAAATATTAAGAAACCCATTATAAATTCCTGTTAAGTTTAAAAAATATTAATAAATCTCTTATAAATTCCATTATTTAATGAATTAATTTATTTTATGTATGATGTATTAACATCAAAGTATTTGTTTTTGTTTTTATCAAAATGGTATAACTTTAAAAAATATTTAAAAATCGATTATAAATTTCTGGTTAACATTAAAAAGGATTAATAATTCTCATAAATGCCAGTCACAAGATTTAATTCCTTGTTCTTTTTTATGTAAGTTATAATGTACAAATATTACAATATGTTGTTGAACAGGGTTGGTATTTTTTACACTTATCAAAAAAAGTGTTTTCAGTGGGGGTAAAAAAACAACAGGAGGGGGGCAATGTTTTTTGTGCAGAGAAACCAGCATGTGCTTTATTGCAACAGTTACATATAGAACATCATTTATTCTTATGGATGAAATAAAAAAAAATATTGCTGAGGGATCTACTATTTATTCTGATTGTTGAAAAAGCTATAAAACTGAAGAATTATGCTGTGCTGGATTTGAACATTTCAAAGTAAATCACAGATATAAATATGTGGATCCATGTTTATTTTAGTTACAATTAATTGTTGTATCATTGAGGTAATTTCTTTTGTTTTATGATCATTGTAAAAAATAAATAAAATATTAAATATGATCATCAGCCATATTTTTTGCAAGATTTATTCAGGCCCCTGAAAATAGATAATTAAAATAAAATACCTGGCAAACTTCCAGCACTGGGATTATATGTAAGCACCATCTTAAATGTTCACATTACACACTCTTAGCATTAACAATCCTGGACATCAACAATATGCAAAATGCTAAGAGTACACAATATTTCTTAAGAATTGATCTCCAAACGATTAATAAAAGAATTGTTTTGCAAGTCATTTTAATAAACTTGCAAACAACATTCATGTATTAATCTATAAACCAGGTAAAAATATATTATTTGCAAATAATGACCATTAAATAGTAAGCTATAAAATTAATAAAAATTATAACTGCACTATTATCTGAAACTATGATCTGGTTAGATGAAGACTTAATTAATATCACTCCTAAAGTAGCATTTCATCCTTTACAAAATATCAAAGGTTATTCTAATGCCTATATAAGATCTAGGATATTAAAATAATTCTAGAAAGTTTGACTTGCAAAGAATTCATATAATACATACATATTGCAACAGATGCACAAACATACCTGTTACATAAAACATTTAAAAGTATATTATAATATTTAAAGAAAAAAAAATGTATTCTACCGTCCCCTTTTTACCCTTTGCACCGGCTCCCTATTAAACCGTTCCTAAAAGGGATTGTGAGCTCCAAAATAAACATGATACAGCGTAAAGATTTATTTATTTTTCTTATATCAATAGTTGTTCATTATCAACACAAGAGGGCACCAGATACGATGATTTGATTCACAATTTAATTTATCGCATCACCTTACGTCATATCAAAACGATTTTGAAGTCTAATCCCTGCCCATAAGCTCGAACTCCCAGCATGGACCAATAGGGGTCACTCAGGGTCGCGATGTAATTGCCTTCAAGACTATTATCCTGGCAAATGACACAATACTAACCAATGGATAAGAAGATCGGTTGATTAATAGATCGGTCCAAGCATTGGACGGGATCATTGGTTATTTATAACTAATACGAATGTTCGGTTGAGGCATCATTAGAATAAACAATTAGACGCTTATAATATCCTCCCCCCTTTTATCATACAGTCCAATAGAATTATTTATACTAGCTCTATTGACATTAACTTATATTTATTAATAATAGGCCCTCCCAACTCTTAAACCTATGTTAATTACATAATAAATAAACATCGTGACTTACGGCACGATGTTTATGAATGAAATTTAAAAGAAATAAAAAAAACAAAAAAAAATATAAGAAAGACAAATTTAAAAGTAAAATAATTAATTGCATGAATAAATGCTAATTTTAATAATAATTTCAAAAAAAATATATATTTAATTATAGAAAATGATTTTTGAGGAATGCTCGACTTGTTTAAATTAAAAAAAAATTTATTGATTATAAAAAAATGAAATATTGATTAATAGCTTTATTTGCACGCACATACACGCATTCTCGCACTCGCACAGAAAAGAACATATTATACATAATAAACATGGCTGATAAAATATATTTCCTCCTTTTACATTTTGAAATTAGGTGTGTGTTATAGTTTATCTGCGAAAGGAAATAATAATTAGGATCAAAGTTCATAACTGGAAAAGTCCTAAGATTTAAATATGAGGAACTATGGAGCATCTGACATTTTTATTTACGAAAATTGAGATTAAAATAATAAGATTTAAATATGAGGGATTACGGATCATTTTATATTTGATTTACGAAAGTCGAATTTAATTAATTATGAGATTGCCTTTTAAGTTTACGTAAAGAATGAATGGAAGCATTATAAAAAAAAATGTTTACCTAGGATTTTGCTTAGTCTTCTGCTGCTTCTAATTTGGTGAGGGTTCGAACCTGATAGATGATGTTTCCATAATACATGGTTATTCATTTCACATAAGTTCAGCGTAGTATGTTTGGACGATTCTTATATATTAAACGGAACAACGTCCTTAGACTGATTGGAGCACTATGTTCGGACGGTACTGTTGTTGATCATTCATAGCTGTGGAGATGTTCTGGCGGCGGAGCGTCGGTCAATCACTGAAGGGTTTCCTAGCCCATCATGACGATCGACGCTCTAAATGTTAATTTCACAGTGATCATATTGGATAAACCGGATAGCAAAAAAAGAAAAAAAAGTTCTAGTTGTAGCTTCCGGAGGAATCTAGGAAAAAACTATAAGCATAAGCATAAGCATAAATACAAGCCAAAAGAAAAACAAAAAGGGAGTGTAAAAAGCCTTTTTTTTTTTTTAGATTTAGATTCATATTTATATGGGTTGATTATTATCTGAGGATCGAATCTCCACCCAGAGTTCAATATTCTTTGAGTTGTCGTTGGGGTCCGTGTCCTACGTAATGTCCACTCAATCCATATGCTTGAGGCAATCTTAGGTTTATGCAATCTCATTTTGCAATCTCAGTTAGAAAAATTCATACTTATTCACACCTTTTATGCATACATGTGTGCGTGTTTTAAGAGAACAATTAGTTTAAAAGTCGAGCATTTAATCTGTCTCAAAATCACTTCTATAAGCTTTTAACTTTCACTACAGTTATAATTTAAAACAAACCCCTTTTAATTACCCCCGCGGCATATACAAGTAGAAATCACTTATTGAGATTTAAAATGGCATATTAGTAATACTTTATATATTTTTTTTTTTTTTAGAGAATATTATTATAGTAGATTATATGAAAGCCTTAAACTATTTAATCAGAAATATTAACATTTTATTTTACAATGTATTTTATAACGCATTGAAAGAAAACTACATTTATTTTTTATCATAAGTTGAAAGTAAAAAAAATATAGAGTGTTTACATTGCTCGTGTGTGTGCGTATATACCTGTACCGACTTTGTCTCGGTACATATCCCCGCGATCCGTCTAAAAATTAAAATGCGAGGCTTGGCATTTTAATTTTCACAATAAAATTCCTTATTTTTGACCCCGCTTCGTGTGATTTTTAATCATTTATTTTAGCCGACTATCCTACAGTTCAACTCCCCCTCACATAAAGAAACGAAGTGGCAGGTCATGTGGTCAGGCTCGGATTGACACTTTACATTTGCGAACTAAACAAAAAAATCATAATAGGAGATATCTTGCCCAGTCTGGTACAGGCACCCCGGGTGGAAGATTGGCATGGGGATGGACCTTTCCGAAGTCCCGCGATGCAAGGTTACGAACATATAGGCATTCTCTTATGGCCTATCTAATGGAAGGCAGGAGGATGGTCATTTCCGAAGTCCCCTCTGCAAAATACGACAACATTTACGAGGTAGCGAATAATCTGAGTTATAGAACAATAAGCATTCAAAATATCCGAGCTCTGTACCTCCTAGCACAATGGGAAATATTGAGGGAAGGAACAATAATAGCGCACTCTCGCGATCCGGCTTTTCTTTCTTTCTTTAGGCGGCATCCGCTTCCTTTCTCCGCGTGTTTTCGAGCAACATATATTTTAGTCGAAGGCGGGCGACGTTCTTTTTAATTTAAACTGGCTTTCAGAAATATTAACTTATTTACCTCGAATAGTTTTCTTTAGAAGAGTTATGACATTTATTCCTTTTCTCTCTTTAAATTATATTTTTTCTCTCGTGTTTAGTTATCTGCGGTCTGCTTTGGTTTAAAATAATGTTTTATCAACCCCCCTTCCCCCTTGTTATTGTATGATGCGATGCGATGTGTAAGTCCTTTCTGGTCCGAGGTCATTTTCCTTCAGTTACCGTTGTTTATGAAGCGTACTCCGGTAATCGTATTCCTGTGGCAAATCCGTGTTCGTCAACGTGTTTTTTAGACTAATTTTTCATCAGTATCGATCTGGTGGTAGCTTTCTTCTATATGGTTCCTGTCCCGGCCTCTCTATATGCCTTTCCCGTCCTTCCGCTCGCTCGAACTTGGCTATGGCATCCCCCATCTTGTGGATGCCCTCGTCATCCCGGCTTAGCATCATCCGCCTGATGTCTGTTGGCATGTTGTGTCTAATGGTCGAGATGATTTGCTCCTCCGTCATGTGATACGCCGGTAGCTGCTGGAGGCCGGCCACCTGCCTGTAATAGAACTGCGTTATCGTCTCGTTAGGTTTGAGCCCGTATTTTTCATTGGTGATGTGAAAGTAGATCCCCTCTTGTCTGGTAGCGTTCCAAAAGCTTCGTAGGATCTCTTCTCGATATTCTACGAACGATCTGGGCTTAAACTCGATCGTTCGCCACCAATCTCTAGCTGGCCCTTGCAGGTATGTGCTGGCAATATTGATTTTGTCTGGCTCCGGCTTTGAGGGCTCAGAAAACAGGTTCCGGGTGCTCTCCACGTGGTCCATCGGACTCTCGTTTTCACCTGCCCTGAAGATCTCAATTTTTATTTGCCTTTCGGCCCACGACTGGCTCGGTTCCCGCAGGTTTATTCTCAGTTCAAATTTCTTTTCCAACTCCTCCAGACGTTTGGCCATAATTTCTCTCGGTACGTTCTGTTGTGGCTCGATTCCTTCTACCTTTCTATTTATCGCGTCCACCTTTTGTCTTACGTCTTCCAGCTCTGCCTTTGCTGTTATCACTTCAGTCTTCGTTTCTTCTATTTCGGCTTTTGCTGCACCGATCTCTATTTTTATTGAGGTAATCTCCGTCTTTACTTCGTCAATCTTTATTTCTTCCTCTTTGCTCTGGTCCTCCTCTGACTCTCCTGTGTTTCCCTTCAATAATTTTCGTATCTCCCTAATGAATTCCCCTCTCTCCTCCTTTCTCTCTTTCCTTCTTTCTTCTTCTCTGTCCTCTTCTCTCTTCCTTCTTTCTTCTTCTCTGTCCTCTTCCCTTTTCCTTCTTTCTTCTTCTCTGTACTCTTCTCTCTTCCTTCTTTCTTCCCTATCTTCCCTCATCTCTATCATCATTTGGCTCATCATTTTAAGAAGCATTTTTATTTCTGATTCAGCCTCTTCTTTAACATCTATCTTTTTGAACGTTATAGGGCTCTCCCCTGTCTCCTCCCATGCAGTATCGTTATTGCTGTCCATTTATGATTTAATAAAGGAAAAAAAAATTTTTTCCCTTTTTTTTTCTTCCCTTCCTTTCCTCTCTCTATTTATATTTAAAATGTTACAACTTTTTGTTGATGCTTAAAGGAACGTGATTTTCTTTTATTTATGATAAGAAGTGATTAATCGACGTCCGCGCCCCCATCTCCCGCTATGTTTTTTTTTTTTCTCCCCTTTTTTTTTTTATTTATTTCGCTCCGGCTCCAAGTGTTTTATTAAAAGATTTGCGATATTGTGAATCGCTGTATTTTGTTCCGTTTGTTATTTTCCTTTTCTCCCTTTTCCTTCCCTTTCTATTCGTCCAAACTTTCGTTTACGTGAAAAAAAAAAGATTTTTTCTTCCTTTCAGTTTTGCGTCTTTCACGAGGTTCGGCCGCTTTTGGCTAATGTCTTGATTTGCTTCTCTCCGAAACATTATTTATATTAGCCTCACGTTTGGAAGCGCCATTTATCTACCGTCCCCTTTTTACCCTTTGCACCGGCTCCCTATTAAACCGTTCCTAAAAGGGATTGTGAGCTCCAAAATAAACATGATACAGCGTAAAGATTTATTTATTTTTCTTATATCAATAGTTGTTCATTATCAACACAAGAGGGCGCCAGATACGATGATTTGATTCACAATTTAATTTCTCGCATCACCTTACGTCATATCAAAACGATTTTGAAGTCTAATCCCTGCCCATAAGCTCGAACTCCCAGCATGGACCAATAGGGGTCACTCAGGGTCGCGATGTAATTGCCTTCAAGACTATTATCCTGGCAAATGACACAATACTAACCAATGGATAAGAAGATCGGTTGATTAATAGATCGGTCCAAGCATTGGACGGGATCATTGGTTATTTATAACTAATACGAATGTTCGGTTGAGGCATCATTAGAATAAACAATTAGACGCTTATAACATCCTCCCCCCTTTTATCATACAGTCCAATAGAATTATTTATACTAGCTCTATTGACATTAACTTATATTTATTAATAATAGGCCCTCCCAACTCTTAAACCTATGTTAATTACATAATAAATAAACATCGTGACTTACGGCACGATGTTTATGAATGAAATTTAAAAGAAATAAAAAAAACAAAAAAAATATAAGAAAGACAAATTTAAAAGTAAAATAATTAATTGCATGAATAAATGCTAATTTTAATAATAATTTCAAAAAAAAAAATATATTTAATTATAGAAAATGATTTGAGGAATGCTCGACTTGTTTAAATTAAAAAAAAATTTATTGATTATAAAAAAATGAAACATTGATTAATAGCTTTATTTGCACGCACATACACGCATTCTCGCACTCGCACAGAAAAGAACATATTATACATAATAAACATGGCTGATAAAATATATTTCCTCCTTTTACATTTTGAAAT
Organism: Epiperipatus broadwayi; assembly: GCA_028023455.1. Lineage (NCBI taxonomy): Eukaryota > Metazoa > Onychophora > Udeonychophora > Euonychophora > Peripatidae > Epiperipatus > Epiperipatus broadwayi. The sequence continues at coordinate 4,322,538 of JAQFVV010000063.1, read as the reverse complement.
TAGGTGTGTGTTATAGTTTATCTGCGAAAGGAAATAATAATTAGGATCAAAGTTCATAACTGGAAAAGTCCTAAGATTTAAATATGAGGAACTATGGAGCATCTGACATTTTTATTTACGAAAATTGAGATTAAAATAATAAGATTTAAATATGAGGGATTACGGATCATTTTATATTTGATTTACGAAAGTCGAATTTAATTAATTATGAGATTGCCTTTTAAGTTTACGTAAAGAATGAATGGAAGCATTATAAAAAAAAATGTTTACCTAGGATTTTGCTTAGTCTTCTGCTGCTTCTAATTTGGTGAGGGTTCGAACCTGATAGATGATGTTTCCATAATACATGGTTATTCATTTCACATAAGTTCAGCGTAGTATGTTTGGACGATTCTTATATATTAAACGGAACAACGTCCTTAGACTGATTGGAGCACTATGTTCGGACGGTACTGTTGTTGATCATTCATAGCTGTGGAGATGTTCTGGCGGCGGAGCGTCGGTCAATCACTGAAGGGTTTCCTAGCCCATCATGACGATCGACGCTCTAAATGTTAATTTCACAGTGATCATATTGGATAAACCGGATAGCAAAAAAAGAAAAGTTCTAGTTGTAGCTTCCGGAGGAATCTAGGAAAAAACTATAAGCATAAGCATAAATACAAGCCAAAAAAAAAACAAAAAGGGAGTGTAAAAAGCCTTTTTTCTTTTTTTTTTTTTAGATTGAGATTCATATTTATATGGGTTGGTTATTATCTGAGGATCGAATCTCCACCCAGAGTTCAATATTCTTTGAGTTGTCGTTGGGGTCCGTGTCCTACGTAATGTCCACTCAATCCATATGCTTGAGGCAATCTTAGGTTTATGCAATCTCATGTTGCAATCTCAGTTAGAAAAATTCATACTTATTCACACCTTTTATGCATACATGTGTGCGTGTTTTAAGAGAACAATTAGTTTAAAAGTCGAGCATTTAATCTGTCTCAAAATCACTTCTATAAGCTTTTAACTTTCACTACAGTTATAATTTAAAACAAACCCCTTTTAATTACCCCCGCGGCATATACAAGTAGAAATCACTTATTGAGATTTAAAATGGCATATTAGTAATACTTTATATTTTATTTTTTTTTTTAGAGAATATTATTATAGTAGATTATATGAAAGCCTTAAACTATTTAATCAGAAATATTAACATTTTATTTTACAATGTATTTTATAACGCATTGAAAGAAAACTACATTTATTTTTTATCATAAGTTGAAAGTAAAAAAATATAGAGTGTTTACATTGCTCGTGTGTGTGCGTATATACCTGTACCGACTTTGTCTCGGTACAGTATATATTTTTTTCAATAAATGAAAAAAGATTTAATTTAATAAATAAAGTGAAGAGATTTTAAAACAAATCAAAATAAATACAAGAAAAAATAAAACTCTGTATCTTAATCTCAGTTTACTAAATAAAAGAGGGAAAAATATAACCATGTAAAATGTAATTTATTGTTTTTGTAACTAAAAGTAGAATTCCAAAATGTTATGTGATATAATAATGGAAATAAAAGCAAACTAATTATGTAATTGTAACTTAAGGATTATAAATTTACTTGATAAAATAATTTAACCTAATTATCGATTGATGTGAATTACTTCGTCTTTTGACTAATCCATCTCCCTGGTGAATTTTTTTGTAAGTATTATATGTTAAAATGCGTGTAGAACAATATATTCTACTATAATAAATTTTCACTGAAAAAATTGAAGTAGAAGGTGGGAAATTCAAAATTCCCATTCTTACAATAGACATAAGCACCGCCCTGACATGTTCAGCCTTTGTCTGTTGCCATGGCTGTAAAACGTTCAGCATTTTACGACATTGTTATTTTCAATGACCCAAAAACATGTTTATTTGCTAATTTATTACAGTTTTAGATAATTATTTTAAAACAATTTACACTATATTTGTTAGATATCAAGAAATATAAATTATTAATAACTTATTTTGACTTGAAATACTTTATTTTCAAAACATATAATGTTATATTAGCAGCTAACATAAATATGACCTGAAGCAATTTACAAGAGTAACTTTGAAGTAAACAATCTATTTTATATTTATGAGTAAGAAAATATCACAATTTTGCAATAAATATTCAAAAAATTTAAACTTTTAAAGCATAATTTGTTAGATATAAGAGAAATAAATAATTATTTGTTGGGATGTTTAAAAATAATAAGAATTAAAAAATATTTCATTGATTTTATAAACTGAAAATAATCTTTCTAGAAACGATGATGTCTAAACTCTGCTTCGTTCACAACCTCATTTTTTTAATATTTACAAAAACAAAATGTGAACATTTAAAATTTATTTCAGTAGTAGATAAAAATATCTATCAAATAAAGTCAAATTTATTATTTTCAGATAAATAATAATCACTTAATCATGTATTTTATGTTGATTTGTAAGCAAAGAAAAATGTCAGAACATGCTAAAATGTGAGTGCATGTCAGAAAGGTTAAAATAAAAAAATAATTGAACAGAAAGAAAGAAAAAATAGAACAAAGAAAATTGTAATGTAAATATTTGATTGTACAAATTTATTACCAAATACTTTAATTAAAAAAATTATGATCTAATCGAAGATCAAAATAATTTTGTAAATTGTCTAACCAGGAATTACATTTTACTGGAAATCAGTAATATTTCCAACTGATTAGATAATCAATACTGTAATCAATGTTGTAATTAAATAAATAGATATTAAGAGATTAATTAATTAGAAAAAATTGAAAAGTTAATTAATGATGTGGATGACTTTGGATGATGGTTTGTCAAAGATGTAAAGGCTACTAAATTTTCACTATTAATTATTTTGTTATTCTGCTGTTATTCATTATACTTTTAGAATTTTTCTGTTGTTATTTATCCTGTTTGAATGACTTATTACCTGTTAAACTTTGCTGACTCCTTTACCAAAACTGACTAGTTCATACTACAGTGATGTATAGCTATTTATACAGACTCTCTAATATCACCATGCAGTGCAAAATTCATAATGGAATGTTGATTCAGTTTCACTGCCCAGTTCCTATGCATTTGATAGCCTAAAGATATATCATGAACATAGCTATATTTCCTGATTAACTGGCCTAATAATTATTATGATTTGAATTGCTGATGGAACCTGTTTTTTATTTGTTTAAAATAGGGTGCCAGGGCCACTAAATTCCACCACATCGCATAACATATAAATAAGTAATAATTAAAAGTAAGATTGCAATTCAAGTTTCTGGTTGATTAATGTTATATTAATTTTCTTTTCGGGGCTTAACTAAACAAGCATATTGGCAAAGGTAACTTATTCATTTCTCATGCAATTAGTTAACAATAAATCTAATAAACTTAAAATAATGCACAATAAAAAGTTGATATTAAAGATGTTTTATTTGTAAGAAATTAAAATATTTAAAATATGAATTATTAATAAAATTGGAGAGCACACACAGGCTAATCCAGATAATAACATTGATCAAATAAGTAAAGTTCTTGTCATAAATTTCTTACATCTCTTCTAAAGAGTTCCTTGCATAATAAAAATAGTAAATGTCTAGATTGGTATTACAAGATTCATATTTAAAGTTAATGTATCTATCGGTATTATAAGCTTACATTAATGTTAGTTTGCAAATATTTTTAGTCACAATTTAGAATATGAATAATCTTACCACTAAGTACAGATGAGTACCATGCATGTATTTGAAATGAATGAGCTTGTGGCCATTGGTTTTAAACTGTTATTGGTATGTCCTAAGGCTAGACTCAAAAGCTGTTAAAATAAATGCTCCGGTACCTCCCCTGCATGATAAATTACTTCAGCATATGAGTAATCCAGAATAGGACATTTTCTCTAGCCCAAACTCAACAGACACTTCTAGCTAAGGAAAAGACACAAGACCTTGATTGCCAATACTTTCCTCCTTTTAGACTTGTGATCAGTTTTTAGACCTCTGCACATATATTATATTTTGTTTTGCTTTTTTATCAGAATACAAAATAGTAATCTTGCACATTTATTTTGTATTTTAAACTACAAAGTTTCTTTTTTATAAATTATTTTGGCCATCTTTAATTATGGTTAAAAAGGTTTTTTTCTGATAATGAAGCCTTTTACGTTTGGGATTTCTTTCTTATTGTTTATCTGAATTAGTAATCTGCGTGTCTTTTTTATTCCCTCCAATTTTAACTTTTATTTTTTCAATTAAATAAATAATTTGAAACAAAAATAACTTTCACTGTATGCTACCCAAAAAAAAAAAAAAAAATCATACTAATTAAAAAAAAAAAGAAACTAAATTGCATCTTTTAAACGATCTTTAAATTTATTTATTTTTAACTTTTTTTTTTAAATATTACCAAATGCCAATATATTGAACCATACATATTGTAACAATGTGTATATATACACATTGCATAAATATGTGTATATATACAAGTTACATGCTTTACTTTTTTAAAAATAAAAAAATAGAAAACCAAAATCAATATTTAATACTTTGGGAAAAGGAAAAGTTAAAATAAAAAGAACAATGTTGGGAATAAGAAATTATTTAGTAATTATAACTTATATTTCTTCCACCTACTTTTATTTTTATATAATTCTTTCAAAAGTACTTTTGTTAAAGGATTTTTTTAAAATTAAAAATACTTTATAATCAATTAGAACAATTCCTACAAAACCAACCAGGCTCTGAAGATTAAGATTCCAGGCTGATTAAATAAACAATATGGGACTAATTTCAGTGCAATCAAAATGCAAAAACAAGCAAATAAAGGCATATACTAATTAAAAAAATAAATAAAGATAAAACGTATTGATAGGGTGGGTGAAAACTCGAGCAAAGGTGGGGTCAGAGAATATAAAAAGATAAAATTGACTATTCTTCAGTTACAGATATTGTGAGTATTCAATTGATTCCAAGGATTCAGACTATTCAGAAAATTTTATAGAAAACATTAAAAAAATATATAACCAAGATCAATCAGCAGCCGTGAACAAAGTCAACAAGCCACTAAAAGTCCAGCATGATGAAACTATTCTTCTGCTATCATGCTATAAGAGAAATGAGTGACTAGTGGTGTTCAGCCATTTCCCCCCAACCGTCTCTTGTGTTCCATTAGTCAAATGCCATAATATATTGTTCTGACTCACCTTCTGCCAATGTTTGATTGAACCTACATGCCAAATCAAGAAAAACAGCCCATGCCATAGGATGCAGAAATAACAAGAAGCTTCACTTATCCTGATACTCGCTTACCAGGAATCTGACTGGATCAGAAATAGGGTGATCAACCACATATGAAAACTCAGAAACTGTGCTAGACCTAAGTAACTATTATCCATTGATGTCATTATTAGAAACTTTTAAATTCTCAATAGTAATATTAAACTTTAAAATCTTCCCCTGAATAGAACTTTAGACATCACTCAGAAACATGCATAATTAATTGCTTTAAATATTTAAATATCACTTATGTGATTTTATATTTTATTATTATTATCTTTTAATTAAATGTACATAAATTATTAATGACATTTATATACCTCTCTCCATTTATCTAAGTCAATGTATTGCCAGTTTCATGTTCAACACCTAGCCATGGGTCAAGTGCCTGAAATGTGTTAATGACCTTTCATAGATTCCAGTTTAAGTATTGGATGGTACTCTGGGTTTAAACCCATTATAAATAATCCCCATGAGATGTTTCATATTTCATGCAGCTGGAAAGAGTTATCTTGATCTGGAAAAGTGACAGATGGTTTAATATTTTTATTAAATATCAGTTTGACCAGGAGGTATGATTGGTATGTAAATATTAATCATATTTACTCTTCTATTTGAGTAACAGGGTCACAATATAAATAATTAACATTGAAGTAAAAGCTAATAACTCAATTATAAGTATCAAAAAAAAAAAATAGTAATAAGAGACCAGTAAATGTTTTGGTTCAAACTTGTAAATTTCAAGTCCAAATGTTACTTCAAATGTTTAAAAATTAAGGCAAAAAAAGGGGATCCCATTACAAGATGTAAAACAGTTCAGTACATTTTGAAGAGGATATAGTTGTTTTTGTAAATAATGCTTCAGAGTTTCAAAAAATATTACAAGAGTTTCAAGAAATATTACAAGAGCTATCAGATGAAAGTAAAAAAAAAGTAGAACCAATGATAAATGCTAAAAAGATTAATGAAATTTTCAAAGAATTTTTTCACAAGAAAATAAAGATTGATAATCATGAGCTAGAAGTTAACTACACCTACCTTGAATGGATTAATACAGATAGAAACATAATAAATAAAAAATAATTTTAGAATTAAACTTGCTATCTTTAAAAAGAGACTGAAAATGAAATAAATGGATGACAAAATAAACAAATATCACTGAAATAATTAAGAGACTAAAATGGAACTAGGTTGAACATGTTGCTAAAAAAAAAGACAGTTGTATTTTTAAATTGAATCGCAAGAGATTGTAAAAGCTTCAGAATAATACCAAATGTGAGACGGATGGATGAAGTAAGAATAATATGAAGGAGAAAGGCTGCTGTGATTGGAGTAACTGAATTAAACCATGAGAGACCCTCATCCTAAAATGAACTGCTAATAATTAAAAATGTTGTACATGGCGATATACTAAAAACCATTATAAAGTTCTCATTGCTAAACTTCTATATCTATTAGTAAGTAATGTGTTCACCTTTATTTCTCTATGAAGGAGTCACTGAAGAGGTTTTGCTCAGCAATGAGCTATTAAAAAGGTTATTTCAAACATACAATTGTAGACACTGAAAATTTGTGTAGAATATATTAATAATATTAAACCAAAGATTTTCGAAGGCTACAGATGTAAGTGAAATATTATTTGGGTACATCCGCATATAATTTATTTAAAAAATTAAATGTCAATTTATATATATATTCTAAATGTACCCAGATAATATTTCATTTATATATCAATAATATTATTAAAGTCAAAGTCAATCTCTGATAATGCGCTATTACTTAAATATTATAAAACTCTCACACTTGCCTGCAAGTAAGAGTTTAAAAAAACATAAGTGAATCACCCAAATTTAGAGTGTATTTGTATATACTGAACATGATTGTAATCCGATTAAGTTTTAATCTTCACTAAACTTAATTTTTGTTAAAACGTTTAATGTTTAAATTTTATTATTATTTAAAAAAGAATACGTGTATCAAAATACACAAGCGTTTATATGTAAAACGCTTCATTTCAGTGTTTATCAATTTATTTTAAAATAGTTTTCATATACCGCTTGTTTTTACTTTAAATCAATTAATTAAAAACAAGCAACCTTGCTAATTATTTTCCTGTAGCTTTTATTGAATTATTGTAGATTAATTCTAAAAGCGGAGATTTGATTTCTATGTAGTTGTTTTCGTTTCAATAATCCCTGGGTAGAATTCTTAGCTAGATTGAGCGGGAGATTAATATTTGCCCTGCCTAAGGCATAAAAATTGGACAACAAGGAAAGTGTTTCGTGGGAAATGGAGCAATGTATAAATAGCCCCGAAAATTTGGAGAGTTAGTTAATTCATTATTCGTAACTAGACAAGCTGTTTCTCAAGTGAAAGTAGATCTCAATGAACATTTAAATTCTTAAAAGAAAGTCGCTGTTATTTAAATCCTTTTGCTTGCAACAAGATGAAAAATAATATACTTGTTATCACTACCCAAATGGCTTGCTAACTCAACAGAAGACGTATCCCTAACTTCCAAATTTGCTCCAGTAATGCTTTAAACATCCAGAAGAAGCCGGAACCTCTTTACCTCTACCTTGCCACTGTCTAAGAACTTGAAATCAACTAAAATAATAGTGCACACTCTACGTGAACTTTGTTTTACCGAAAGGTAATTATTTTCTTTTTTTATTCTTCCCAGGGTAAATTAATTCTCATTAAATCTCCGCTCAGTCTAATCCTAAATATGTATTCATAAGCTTAAGTAATTTATATAGCCTCATATTTTTTCTAATATTTTGTAGTGTGTCTTGGAATCTTAGTTTTAAGATTCCAAGTTGCTTTCAATTTTTGTTTATTGGAGAGTGACAAGTGAGTTTTCTATTTTTATGTAAGACTTTTATAAATGCTTTGGCAGTCGTGCCTTTTAAATGCTTACCTGTAATTATGTTATTATTCAATAAGTAATTTTAAACTCTATGCTTGCCCTATTGCTAAACCTCCATAAATCTTTTGGCTGGCGACTTGATTGTCTAATTTTCCGCAGGTGGGGATTTCATTTCTTATATCTCTGAAGGTGGAAATTAGAATTGTTTTTCTTTGTAATTTTATAAATCATCAGCAGGAAGATAAAATATATCCCTCTTTAAATTACAGGTGAGTGATACTTTCGTACTGTTAAAGTATTTAAAACTTTTAATATTTTCATACTCATGTGCACTCTCCAATAGATTTATTTTGTATTTCTTACGTGTGCTTTAAAGTTATCAGAGCGTGTACTCAGAATTTGTTTGTAAGTTTTTTTTTTTTAAATGCTGGGGCAGACGTAACTGTTTTTCTAATTATTTACTTGTCCCTTATTGAGACCTTTAATTATTAATTTTTAAGTAATTTTCACCAATCGTTTGGCTGGGATTCACCAGTTTTAATTGTTTTACTCCGTTTCAATCATATTTTTCGGTTGTTCTTGAGGTGGATCAATCACCGTTATTTTAAACGTAGTAATAGGTGCAGCTCATACCGATTAAGGACATTCGGGGTCTGAACAAATTTTGGATCTCGGAAAGCTCATCGGCTCTGGTTTCTTTGATCTATTTCAGGGACGTATTGTTTAAATGTCTGAAGGTGAGAACCAATGTTAAGATGAATCCTCTGCTGAATAAAATTTACTTCCTCCCTTTATAATTCGTTTATTAGAAGATCAGTTGGTCTGTCATAGCTTTGCCTTAGTATTTCTGGTACACGCCTGAGTTAATCCTATTTATTGTGTCAATAAATTATACTTCATAATTTATCTTCTCTGAATAAAATTTTATTAATTATGTTGAAACTTAATTTGGCTGATGTTTGTCTTTGTGCTTTTGTCTCAATTGTCTAAACAATTTAAGATCTCTTGTTTCTCCCTGAGTCTAGTCGGCGCAAACCATCATCATCATCTATTCTGATCACAGTAAACAATTTTCCAGATACGTAGTGATCTGGTGGTGCCCTCTGTATCAGAATAGATTGATAGACGAAAGTAAAATCTTTTGTCCGGCACAATACATACATTCTCACTGACCATGCTTAAATGAGGCTTGAGTCTACTGTGTGCCTAATGTTATAATCAAATATTGAATTGTACAAATTTGTTTAACCTATCGTAGGAGATAGACAGTGTCTCATTTTTAACAACTTAAGATTAGACTTATAAATGTAGTCCTATTAGTATAAAGCGCTAAAAATTTTGAAATTACTAAAGCAGAAGTAAACCTCTGATAATGTGCTATTTCTTAAATATTATAAATCTCTGTGCACTCGCCTGCCAGTAAGAATTTAAAAAAAAAACTTAAGTGAATCACTTAAGTTTAGAGCATATTTGTATATACACCAACTCTCACTGACCATGCTTAAATCAGGGCTTGAGTCTATTGAATTGTACAAATTTAGTTAACACATCGCAGGAGAAAGACACAACTATCTACGATTAACTAATATAACTTATAAATGTAATCCTATTATTATAAAGCATTGAAAATTTTGAAATTATTAAAGCGGAAGTCAACCTCCAATAATGCGCTATTTCTTAAATATTATAAATCTCTGTGCACTCACCCGTCAGTAAGAATTTTAAAAAAAACTTAAGTGAATCACTTAAGTTTAGAGCATATTTTTATATACACCAACTCTCACTGATCATGCTTAAATCAGGGCTTGAATCTATTGTGTGCCTGATGTTATAATCAAATATTGAACTGTACAAATTTAATTAACTTATCACTGGAGAAAGACAGTGTCTCATTTTTAACCACCTACGATTAGACTTATAAATGTAAATCTATTATTACAAAGCACTAAAAATTTTGTAATTAATTATAGGTGGTTAAAAATGAGATACTGTCTTTCTCCTGCAGTAGGTTAACTAAATTTGTACAATTCAATATTTGATTACAACATCAGGCACACAATAGATTCAAGCCCTGATTTAAGCAAATACACTCCAAACTTAAGTGATTCACTTAAGTTTTTTAAACTCTTACTAGCAGGCAAGTGCATATGAGATTTATAATATTTAAAAAATAGCGCGTTATCAGAGGTTGACTTCCGCTTTAATAATTTCAAAAGTGTCAGCACTTTATAATAATAGATTTATATTAATATCTATATACATATATATGCAATCTTTGGAAAACTAAAGTTTCTTTTTTTTAATATCATAATTTTAATATATTGAAGATATTTATAATTCCAGTACAATTTATATCTGTCCTTATAGCAATTGTAATTCAAAAGTAAACACTATCATTGTGTGTACTAAGAAAAACAAAATTATTCCTAAATTTAACATAGTATGCTTCATTCATTTAACATTGTATGCTGTAGCATGTTTCAACTAGATTGCATCATAATCATATCAAAAATTATTATTGTTTATATATATATGATAACAGATGGCGTCAGCAGTAACTATAGCAAATAGCTTGAAATCATGATCTGAAAGTGGAATTAAAGTTAGAGATAGTGAATACTCGCTCTGACGCTTATGTAAACAGAAAACTACACTTGACGGTGTTTTTGGTAGAACGCCATCTGTTATCATAAATACAAGCGTTAGCAAGTTTTTTAACTTGTGTTTTTTTGTTTTTCATATATATATTCCCATTAGTCATTTACACAAACGAGTTATAGAGTTAGAAATTAAATAGTTAATATTATAATAATGATACATAATAATCTATATTTTTTGATATTTATCTTGTCATTTAGATGGTACAAAATATATTTTTAAAAATGCATTGGTTTACAATCAAAGTTGATAGTGATAGGTTTCTACAGCGACCACAGTTAATTTAAAATATAATAATAGCAATGAGCTATTGCAGGCTTAAAAGACAGAAGTGACAATGAAGAGCTAAGAATAATATTAAAGACAGATAATAAAATTAAAAGCATTGCAATCATAAATGAAAAAAAAACAAAACATATACTGATTTGGATTATTAAACACCAATCAGTAGATTTATAATTTCCATATCAGAATGATTCAGTTATTTGTGAACTAAAAAAATGGACTATAATATATATTTATTTATTCTTCCAAATTCTAATTTTTTAGTTTACATGTATTATTTAAAAATAATGTCAGAAGTATGTGTAAAACAGTAATAACATTATGTAAAAAATATTTTTTTTTTAAAAAGCTACATTTAATACTGGAAAATAATCCTCTTGTTATAGGAAAAAATAACTTCAAAAATCAATTTGAGATTTTGAATATAATTGATGGTGACTCAAATGAACTAGATGACATTGTATAATATAAAGTCAGCTTTTATTACATTGAAACAAAAGTGCGTATAAAATGTAAATCATCAATATCATTTATTTTTTCTAAATACTTTATCTTCATTCTTTTTATTGAAGATATATCTTTTTGTTATTTGGTTTACTTAAAATAAAAAAAGATGCAAAGATAAGCAGTTTAAATAAATGAGCATGCCAACTTTTTGAAAGTAAGTTAATCTTAACCTGCTTGCAATTTCCGAGATCTCTAGTTCTAGTATAAAAAAATCTAAAAACAGACATTCTGAATCCAATATAAATTAAAGATTACTGTTTCTGACTTAAGAGATTGAATTTAGATTAATTACAATAATGATCTGAAAATTAATAATAAAAACAAAAAAACAAATATATAAGCAACTTATTGCAACTAGAGATATTTACTAAATTTGTTTTTCTTTTAAGCTTATTTTTAAATATGGATTAAAAGTGTATATTTTATATGGTTCACTATAATAAATACATTTGTGTAGATAGTACTCACTATATCATCATTATCATTAATATAAATACAATGCTAAAGCATTTAAATAATATACGATAACAGATAATAAAAAAACCAGACAATTTTACTGTGATTGAGATATGTACCTCATGACGTGAAGAAATAGTAAAGGAAGTTATATAAATGAGAATTTTAATATCAGTGTAAAATAAATTAGTGAGAAGATTAAATAAGAGTAAGGTAGGCTGATTTGTACTAAATCATAGTTATTGAGACTTGTACTGCATAAATCTAGTAAAATAGAGTTCCAAAAGTTTGATACAGTATAAATATTTCATGTAATAAAATGTTTTCTAAGTATAAAGCAAGAAGTTAAAAATAATAATAGTAAAGGATTTTTCTTATGTGATAAAATGAAAGTTATTGAGTGAGTAGTATTTAGTTGCCATGCAACTATTAATGTAAGGGTCATCCTTCTAGATTTACCTGCCATTTCCACCTGTACTGTGATAGTTTGCTCATGAGTAGGTACAATGACACTTCCGGTTGTTTTGTGACAGATTGCCTTGGATCTGATTTAGGTTTACTTCTAACATGAAATTTCCTTACTGCTTTTACCGGGTAGAGGACAATGTGCTTATTACCATGCAGATCTGACAGTAAATTTGTTATCTGACTTTACTTCCAACTGGATTGCTTGTAATCAAATTCCCTTCCCTAATGAAAACCATCTAATTCACTGAGCACCATCACCAATTGGACTGTATCTGCAACTGGATATATGTTATCTATTCATATATCTATGGTGATGAATGCTCAATCTGATCAAGATAAAATGGAATCTCAACTAATTGCTCCCAATGGCTACAATTAGCCATGGAGAATGTAGACATTCACATGTATTTGTGGATGTCTTCATTCTTTCATGGCTTCATCAGATTTGGTAATTTCATTGCCTTGTGTCTTCATCTGAAAATCTGATGATTTTGAGCTTTGTAGACTCTTCAGTGCCGGATGATGATTCCTCACTGATGTCTGGAGTCATAAGTTCAACTTTAATTGACTTCTGAGGCTGTGGTATTGCTATCCATTTGCTGTTTTAAACATCACTGTTTGCAATCCTTTTGAATTTGATCATAACTGCTGGAAGCCATTTGTTGATTCCCTTAAACATATGGCATAGGATTTGAGCACCTTTCTGAATTTCAGCATTTTTATTTTCATTATACATTATCACCCATTGACCTGTATTTGTTTTGGATATATGTTATGGATTCATATATATACTGGTCCATGGTGATGAATGCTCAATCCAATAAAGATAAGATGGAATTAGAACTAGTTCATTTGTTGAAGGTAAATTAAGACATAACAAAAAATGATGTTGATATTTAAGAATGACAAAGAAAATATGAATTACCGACCTATCAATTTCTTATTAAATTATTTAGTAAAATCTTTATAAACAAACTATTAAAAAAAAAAAGCTGGACTTAGAATTGTTTTAGTACATTACAGAAAATCTAAGTAAGAAGATAAGTTATATAAAACATTCCCCATCAGATTTCTCTCTTGGGAAACAAATATATAAACTCTTCTTCTGTTTAGTTATCATGATTAATTAATATTAGAACATGTCACTCTTCAATTTTGGATCATACTTTATTGAAGTTAAACAATATATTATCATTATGGTTGCAGTTTCATCATATTTTTGCCTATGTAACATAAATTTATTACTCTGTAAATATGTTAATATTTGTATATAGTTTTTATTTTTTAAAAAAAAAGTTATATAAAAGACCAACAAATATAAGAGCCATTTTGTATTGGATTTACCAATTACAAAAAATAAAAATGAATGATTACAATTTTTGAAACTATTTAATTAAAATGTAATATTAATGATATAATATTATTTACAATAATAGTAGTAAAGTGTATCAGAGAGATTTCATTTCGCCAAAACATTAACCAGAAGTTTTACAGAAAGTATTTTATAGATTAAAATAGAAAGTAGAAGTGAACATAAATGCAAAGTTTTAAAGTAGACTGGATTTTGCAAATAATGTGTATTACAGAAATGTAAAAAGATAGGACTTATGTAACTTTAAATGGTTTTTTAAAAAAATATATAAAAAATAATATCTGCAAACTATTTTTGACTAAATAATAAATATAGAATGGAAGGACAATGGTTGAGAATTAAATTCAGATGGAGTTCTGTCTGAAAACTAAAAGAATTTCATAAGTGTTTATGGATTCCATACTTTCATAGACTTTTAATAAAAAAGCAATGCTGAGGTGTCAAACTGCAGAAAAGAGTATGGAAAGAAATATATTGAGAATAATAATAATAATAAAAACTAATAATACATGGGTTATAGAAAAATAAAAAAATTATGATTAAGTACTAAATGGAGCTTATTTGAAAATGTTGTTGGAAAAAGTGAGACTGATAACAAAATTGAATGACAAAAGTGTAATACGACTGCATTGGAAATGAATGGACAAAATATTAAAAAAAATACTAAAAATAATATAAAGAAGAGAAACTACAAAATAGAAAAACTGGAGCCACTTTCTTGTCATAATGGATCAATAATGAAAGAAAATAATTGTAAAATGCATCAATCATATCTTATTAAAAATACTTATCACCACTGCCATTATTAATTTGTTACTTTAGGGGTGAATGAAATAATTCTGACTAATATAGTGACTTAGCACTTAAACCATAAAGAGTTTTTTGGGATATTGTAATTTTGTTTAAATTAAAAAACTGAAGCAGTATAAAATGATTGTTTTATATACAAAAATAAGTTTTAAAATTATGGTTATTACTTGTCAATCAAAATTTTTTTTAAGTACAACTCATTGCTGTTTTAAAATATTGTGTTGAGATAGATTAATAAATGTACTTTTTTTTTTAATAAAAAAAATTCAAATAAATCTAATTTTTCCATTAATTTAAATGTTCAATATAAAAATATATCCATTTGATCAGAAATTAAATTATGACAAATTATCAATTAAAATTACTTTTCATCTGAAAAAAAAAAGCTATTGTTTTCTACACACACTAATTTATATCATATATGAATGGTAAACCCGATTGCATTGCAGCAGTTACATATAATCATTTTCATTAACTGATTATGCCTCACATCTTATATAGAAATCTGTATTGAAATTCATATTTTTCTTCTTCTAATTATTATTTTTTTTTACTATATTTATGTTCTTCTGTCTTCTTTTCTTCTATATATTGCTTTATTCCTCTTAAAATCTTGTTAGAAATATCTATATTCAACAGCAACAACACAGGATGATGCTTAACAACAAGTGATCACATTTATATCAATAACAAAATTTCAATTCAAATTGTATAAAAGTAAGCAACGCGGACCTACTGCCATGGACTATGTCAAAATCGTTATATACAGAGAATGCAAATCACATGATTCTCAGAAATCATTGTTGATTTGACGAAGTGTACTTAAATAATTTGCATTCTAATAATAATAAACAACAATAAAATCATATGCACAAACATTAACTAAACAAAATTTTTTCATGTTGTTGTTAATGCAAATAGAAATATAATAAATACTATTTTTTTTATGCAACTACAATCTGTCAAATTTTAATGCGGTTTTCTTATATTATTAACACTTTACAAAGAAATCAAAAATAATTCAAAATATTGCACCAATTAGAGAACTCAACTGAATGAGATAAAGTATACAATTATACTTTTAATTATTGTGATACAAAACATAGAGACAATTCTTCGTTATTTATATTTGTATGCTCCTAAACAAATGACCAAACAAAATAAATTAATCACTAATCCTGTAATGATTATGTAAAACACACATTTATGTGTATTTAGATTTACAAAATTTACTGCTATTTTCTTCTAATGATTATTAAATGTAAGATTATAGTTCTCTTGTAATTTTATATTGGACTATTTTCATCATCTAATGTGAGTATTGAATGTCTTTAAAAAAATTAACTTTATTTAAATATTGCAAATACATTCAACTGTTAGTAATAGCACGTCAAACAGGTTAGTGTATATGCATGTTTTGATACATATTATTCTTCCCTCTTCTTCAGGTGGTCCTGGGCTAGCATTGGATTTGAACTTGGACCCTTAGATTCTTGAGAAATGAATTTTAAGGTAATACTTTAATCAACTGAGCCATCCTGTCAAATACGACAGTCAGTAGAAATTACATATACTTATCTATGAGGTTCTTCCTGATTTCTCCACTTTTTCCTAAGAGCAACATTGATTAATGGTTTGCATGCATTATGTTTAGTAACACTAGGTTGACTTATGGGATTGATTGTCATTGTCATGTGCAGCTTCTTTAAATTTTCTTCTTTGTAGCTTTTCTTCTCTATCCAATAGTTTTGGATTTTCCCAATTGAACAATATGTTCATTGACCCATACATGGTCTGCTATCTTAGACACATCTGTTTTCTATCTTCTAATCATCAGTTTGTGTTCTTGAAAACACTTTTCAATGGGATGACTAATCTCACCAATATATATTCTTCCACATTTACATGGTATTTCATAAATGCAGTTTTTTCTTTTTAGCATTTCAACTTTAGGCTTTGTAGATGATAGAATTCCTCATAGTGTGGTATGGTTTCTGGAAAGCTGTTCTGATGTTATATAGATTGCATATTTTCCTTAATTTGTCTATTTTTGGAATGTATTGGTATACTACAGTACTGAAAATTGTTTTTTCTTTTGATCATTCTTTTTGTTGTCTATTTAAGGTTTTCTTAATAACAGCTAATGGATAACTATTTTTTATAAGAGTTTGTTCTATATAAATCATTTCTTTTTCCAAATTGCTGATTTGTGGAAAAAAAATATTTTGTTCTGTTCCATGGTGATAGTATAACTCCTGTTTTGTATTTCTGGTATGATTGGATATATAGGCTAGGTATTTTTCTGTGTGTCTGGGTTTTCTGTAAACTGTACTTTTGATTTCACCATGAGAAGTTTTGTCACAAGATCATCTAAGAATGACAATTTTTGTTCGTTTTCATTCTATTGTGAATTTAATTGAAAGGGATATGTTGATGTATTTCCAGAATGTTTATAGCAGTGCTTCACCCTATGGCCATACAACAAAGGTATCATCTACATAGCAAAGCCAAACATTAAGTGAATATGGAGTTTTTATGGCTGAGGTTTCAAGTTCTTCCATGTAAATATTGCTAATCAGGGGTGACAATTGTGAGCCCATAGTCATTCCTTGATTTTTTTCGAATTGTGTTATATTGGAAGTAGGTTGTTTTTATGCCGAATGTTATAGTTCCATTATACTATCAATAGGAAGAGCTGTTCTGGTTTGTAAACTATTATCACCATTTAATCTTTTCCTTATAATAGACAATTCTTCACATGGTACGTTCATGAATAAACTTTCCACATTAAAGCTTACCAGTAAATCAGTCTTTCAATTTTCATGTTCTTGATTAATTCTACAAAGTGTCTAATAATCCTGGACAAAGGACTGGGTCTTGTATGCCAAAGGACTTAGAATTGTGAAGAGAAATCTTGACAAATTTTGGCAAAGTGAATTTCTAGAACTAACAATAGGTCTTAACATGATCCTTAAAGATTTTAGGTAAATAATAAAAATGAGGAATTTTGCTGAAATATAACGTTATTCTACTTTTTTTTCTGAATCAGTGAAGTACCTGAGATGATTTCTGAGTAATGCTTATAACTTTGTATCGGATTTTTTGCCACTTTTGTACATTGGCCTGCTGTGAGGAGTTCTTGTATTAAGTTGTCATAATAAGTTATATCCACTACAACTGTTGCATTGCCATTGTCAGCAGGGAGAATAATCATATATTTATCTATTTTGAAAGTTTAATTACTTTCCTCTCACCAATAGAATATATTTGACTTCAATTTTTGTTGCTTTCCAAGTGGTCTTTTTATTCTTCAGCATAATTCTGCTGCTGCTTCTTCTAAAGGCAATTTTTGAATGACTTCATCAGTGGCTGCCATTATATCTAATAAAGGGATATTAAACAGTGTTCTGGCAAAGTTTAATCCTCTTTCAAGAACAGAAATTTCAGTATCTATTAGATGTTTAGAACTGAAATTTTTAACAGATGAAGTTGGTACACTGCTTGGTACATTATGATTTTTGATATGCCTATGTAGTTTGGAAAGTTTCTTCTTTTGGCATTCTTTTATTTTGCCACATAATGTAGAATATGATTTTCTTACTGCTTGAAAAACTCTCATGAAGTCTTCATCAGTAAGTTTATTTTTTAGAAAACTTCTACATTATTAATGGAATGCACTGTTTGATACTTAGACAACCCGTGAACACATTCTCTGAAAAGAGCTTCACTTGATCTCAGTAATTTTCTCAGCTCTCTGGGAATGAATTGGAGGTTTTAGGTGGAAACCTTTAGGAATAATCCCTTCAAATTTACACAAGAAAGTTAAATGATTTTCTACTTTGGGCAGCTTTGGAGATAATTTTTCGTAATGTCTAAAGTTTGATATAGTATCGGGTACATACCAAATACTTAGTGTTTTACTGAAGGTTTGTAATGGTGGTGTTTCAGTTGTATTTTTATATTGGACTATTTCCATCATCTAATACGAGTATTGGATGACTTTAGAAAAACTTAACTTTATTTAAATATTCCAAATACATTCAACTGTTAGTAATAGCACATCAAATAGGTTAGTATATATGCACAACATTTCTAGAGGTATTATTTTCTCCTTTTATTCAGGTGTTGCTGGCCTAACCAGTGAGAATACTGGCATGAGATTAGAACCTGGTCCCTTTGATTTTTGAGTATTGAATTTTAAGTTAATGCCCTTACCTTAAAATTCAATACTCAAGAATGTAAGGGTCCAGGTTTGAATCATATCTTAGTAGTGTCATTGGTCAGGCCAGCAACACCTGAAGAAGAGGGGAAAATTATATACCTCTCAAAACATTGTGCATATATATTAACCTGTTATATGTGCTATTACTAACAGTTGAATGTATTTGGAATATTTAAATAAAGTTAAATTTTTTTAAAGACATCCAATATTCACATTAGATGGTGGAAACAGTCCAATATAAAAATACAACTGAAAAACCATTATCACAAACCTTCAGGAAAACATTATAGTTTTCTCTCTCTCTCTCTCTCTATATATATATATTTGCTTTAAATGCAGAATCATTACGATTGGGGGAGGGGGGTTCTTCTAATATTTGTTATATAGTCTTTTCAACATGATTCCAATTTGATTTTCATTAGCAAGACGCCTAAAAGTTTAAATTAAATTGTTTTTAAGATCAGTTGGCAATAAATTTTGTTACAAAATAAAATGAAAATACAAAAATGTCAAACTTTTTCAAATCTAGATCTTTTTTTTTTTCACATGTTAAAAATAAGTGATATAAATAAACAGTGAAATGTACTTAATTTGAAGTTATAAGTGCTTAGAACTGAATTCGAGTGTTTTTACTGCTCAGACAAATAACTGTAATAAAATTTTTAAAAATATATATTTAAAAAAAAAACGTAGCTCATTCACAAAACAACTAAATAAAATTATAAAAAAATACAAATTTTAAAATAAAAATACAATGAAGAAAGAAATCATCATGAATATTTAATCAATTAATAAAATAACAATAACCAAAAACGAATTCACTGGATTATATGGATTTGATTAGGAAATCATTTTATTTCTTTTTCAATAATTTGTACCATATTGATATTCAAAATTCAGATATTTTCCTATCAGATTGTGCAATATCTAATAGAAAGTTTATTCAAAAAACTCTTACAATGCTTATTTATTGTTAATTTAATAAACAATTATATCTTACATAATACAAAAACAAACAGGATATAACAACTTTATATATATATATATTATAACGTTTTCTGTTTTGCTAGGTCTCTACACGCAATATAAAATGCGCGAGTTGATCAAGTTATGTCCAAAAAAGAAGAAAGTTGTATTTCTATTTCTAAAAACATAACTATATTTCCTGATCAACTCGGCCTAGTAATTGTGGAGAATTATGCTATCGATGAAACCAGTTTTTAATTTATTTGAAAGGCACCAGAGTTCTACAAGAACCCACTGAAACCATCATATAACATCTCTCAAATTAAAAAGAAAAAATGCTTTTAAGAATCGGTAATTCTACCGTAAACTAGAATTATCTTTTAAATATTATTATTCCCGGGGCTTATTCAAAACATATTGGCAAAGGTAAATTACATTTTTAAATCTTATTAAACTAGTAATAAATTTAATAATAAAAAATAATAACTATCACTAATAACGTACAAATGAAAATTGGTATTGGAAATATTTTTATTCTTACAAACTAAAATATTTCACATTAAGTTGCTAATTAAATAAATTGGAGAGAACATAAGTTAATTCAGATGTAAATCCATTAATAAGAAAAATAATAGTTAAACAATTAATTAAAAAGTTCTGGTATAAACAAAAGTCTCTTGTACAGAAAAATGAAAGTCTCTATCGGGGTCCTAATATAAGCTTATTTTTTTACAAGTTGTTTGTAAAATGGTTAAATTTGTCACAGTCAGAAATAACGAAGTATAACTTACTGGTAAGTTTAGTGAATTCAGTAGTAGATAACTATGCATAGTTTTTTGGGTAGAATGAGCTTGGCCTTTTGGTTATTATTTGATCTTGTGGTCCATTCTCCTAGTCGATCACGAAGGCTTTTCTGGTGTACATCTTCAGGCACGATGTCCGCAGAAGCTCCGGTTCACTCCAGCATGCCGAATTATTTCAGCGAAGCGATCCTGGACATATTATTGTTATTCAGGACTAACTAGAGAAGCAAACGAAACAAGACGTTCTTCAAACTGGCCTCTGCCTTTTATACTAGAGGCCCAGTTTTCAGACTTCTGCGCATGCTATTATCATGGCATTTTTGGTTCATAATCTTGTACGGTCTTTACTCATTTTTCAATTACAAAGTTCTCATTTTTTATCAAATCTTTCGGTCATCTTTAATTCTTTAATTAGCCAAAATATTTTTCTTTTAGCTTATCTTTTTATTTTACTTTTGGAATTCTTTTGTTCTCTCCAATTCTACTTTTATTTCTATATTACATAAAAAAAAAAAAAAATTATAATAAAAAAAAAATCTAAATTTACTTTTATTTTTTTAGCTTTTACCAAATGCCAATATATTTGCACCATATCTAAATAAACAGTACAATATATATATATATATATATATATATATATATATATTTATATATGTTTATATATATATATATATATATATATATATATTGTAAGTGCCCAGATTAGTGTTGTATGTCACAGTATATATAAAAAAATAAAGAAGTTTGTTGATCTTGTTTCATTTCATTTTACTTGATCTATGAATAATGGAGGTGTTGAAGTATTAGTGTTAACCATGTAACTATGGCAACTATACTATTCAAAAAAACATTCTTATTTATTATTAATATTAGCATCAAATCATAAACTGGTTGTGATCAATTTTAGAAAATATATAAATAAGTGAATGCATAAATAGATTCTGGGAAATAATTAAGTGAATCATAAAAAAATCACTTAAATAAAATCATTATGACTAAATTATTACATATTTCAATTTCTGTTACTACATTCACCATAACAACTTACCTATTATAAAATTAAGTGTTTTATGTTTCACATATGTTTGTCTATTAATTAGTATTGGAATATATTATTAAAAATACATGTAAAATATATATTCATTAAAAGGTGTTGAAAATATAATATGAATTCTTTATTTTTGATTGAAAATGAAAAATAATATTGAAATTTTAAAACAGGAATTTTTTCCCCTCTGTATCCAATATTTTAAAATCTTCATTTCATGTATTAATTGGAGGCAAAATTTTTAAACAATTTTCTTATATCAAGTTATTTTAGAGTGATATTGAACAGTTGTCATGGTAACATTAACATCAGCAGAGATATGATATAAATAGAACTGAACACAGTAACTTGAGTTCCTGTAATTTTATCATTGCCTAGAATGGACATGTTTATTTTCCCAGTTAAAAATTTATCAAATTTTATTAATTAAATGATTAATTTATAAAACTATGGGAGGATAAATCCAACTGTCCGCCCATTCAATTGGGGCAGTTTGTTGATGAAATTCCAGAGGAAATGGCAAAATGTAATAAAAAAACCCCATCAAAATGCATATTGTAAGTCAGCTGCTAAAAAATATTCCATTAAAATCTAGGATTTCATGTTTCTGATCAGTGAATTTCACAAGAGTGATCAACTCAACTTATATGTGACATTAAGCAATCAACATTTCACTTTTTTAACTTGAAAAAGAAAAACGTTAGCATTTATTACTCATTTGGATATAAGTGAATTTTGTCAATGAAAGAATTCTCTTTATATAATATTACAAATAAAAAATAAATAAAGCCAGTGATGTGTAATCTTGCAGTGCTCAAGTATCTGTTATTTCACAAACGTGGATATGTTTGTGTACTTGAAAGAAAAATATCAGAATTTAAAAGAAAAAGTCATTGAATTCAAATCCTTGATCATTATCATTCATGCTTGTCTTCTCTACTTAAGAAAAATTGTTTCTATGCATTGGAATCAGAAAGAAGGAACAAGGATTACGATGGACCAGTGGATAAAAGGAAGGGACTTCTCACTTAGATGGTGTGATATTTCGGTATCTATTTTTTTTTTTTTTTTTGGCTTAAACAAAATGTGTACATTTTGTTACTATTTTATTTTAAAAGATAGAATCAAATAATATATATATATATAAATTATTCTGTGATTAACCATTTATATAATAAAATATTGGGGAAATTCATTTTTGTTATTATTATTTAAACTCTTATCTGATGATATAGATCAATTTAAGGCCCGATGTTTTTCAAGTGTTTAAATATTCTTTTTTTTTTTTTTTATTCAAGATTTAACTCGGCGATATTCATTTAGATGGACTTAAATACAATAGATTTTTATGTTGGTTTAATTATTTAGAAATTACATTAGTGAATAAATAAAGATCAATTTTTATTTAATTACATTTTTTCATGATCCTATATTTTATTTAAAGTATAAGGAAAATATCCATTATCTTTTACAAATTCAAGATAAATTAAAGACAGAAGTTTGTCTGAACTGTTAAAGAACAACCAACCGTTCTAGTGTTCCGATAACATTTTAATTATATGTGATTATAAACGAATCATTTACAATACTTATATTTTACTGCATTAATCTTTTTCACTACTGATTGCGTTCTTAAGTAATAAAATTGACAATATGTGAATTATATATTTTAAAAAAATCTTCTCTCTATTATTGTACTTATTTTATTATTTCCCTTATCTTTATTTTTTTTTTCAAATAATATAAGACTTATAATTTCTATCATACAAATTATTTATCCATTCTTCCCATTTTATTAGTAATTATTTTCTCTAATGATACTTTATCACTTTAGCATTATCACTGCTTCAATACGTTTGTTTTCCCTTCACATTTAAACATTTTAATTCTACCATGTGATAATTCTTCTATCTTTAACCAGATGAAATGTCTTTTTATCACATTAAAATTCCGAATACCTTTCTTTTTGTAATTTTAAAAACAAGTATTTACTATTATCATGGTATTTCTCCCTCCAAAAACGTATAAATCTTTTAATCCTTTCACCTTTCTAATTTCTAAATGCATAATCTATTATCATTAGACAGCTATTTTTAAATATTTTTTAATTGTACAAAAGTATAATTAATAAAAATGATGATGATGATGAACTAAATATATTTAAAAATATATAATAATTGCATAATTATCAGATCTTTGAAAAGCTTTCAGTCTAATCATCTACAAATCTACTATTGGCAGAATTTAATTAAAAATATATATTTTATTTTTGATACTAGATTAATGCATATGCTTTTACTTCAAGCACAAAAATTCTTACAAACTTTTTAATCAGCTTCTTTTCTTGTCTCACAAGATCCCACAGTATCTAATATATATACACATATTTCCTTTTTAATAATATATTATTGCTTTTCTCTAATTTGTTTATATATCAAGTTCCTATTCTTACAATCCTTCAAAATCAAAAGCCATGAGATGTTATCAACCCCCCAAAACAATCATATTATGATAATTTCCTTTTATTTCTCTAGTAGCTTATTTGTATAGATATTTTATCAAATTTTAAAAAAATATGAGTTAAATCTTAATAATATATATGAAAATAAATAAACAATGTATAATACATGAATATATTATAACATGAAATAAATAATAATCACATATGTTTCAAATTTTCACCTAAATACCATCAACTAGGTATCAACTTCTACTATCCCTAATTTGACAATAGTTATAATTAAACAATATATAGATCAATAATATTTACTGTAGAGCATGGTAATACTCTAAATTTTAAGTTACCTTAAAACAAACAATCAATAAACATAATATGTAAGTAAAATAAAAAATTCATAATGTCTTTAAATAATTAATAAAATAATGATGTTAAATACTCTAAATAAATATTAAAGTTCTTCTACATTAAAAAAATGATAGAAACTTTCATCCAAGCCTCAAATTTTTTCTTGAAAACATAAAACTAGGTATAAGCTCCTGTTCTCAATAATCTAATAATAATAATAGTCAAACTTTATATAAATTTAAAGATTAGTAACATATTTAGCAGTAATGTACAGATAGTACTTAAATGTTAAAGGTGTTTAAGGAAAAATTCAAGTCTTAGATGAGAAATTTCTGTATATCTTCAAATAATATTCATTTCAGCATTTAACATGTCTTTCAAGCCTATAGTTTAATTATGCATGATCATGACATATCATTAGAGTATATTCATAAATTGCATAATATATATTATTTTCCCCCAACAAATCAAATTTAAAAACGAAATAAATAAATTTAATAAAAGAACAATTTACCTGTTTTTCCAAAAAAAAAAAAAAATCAAGCCAATAATACAATGAAAACTCCATTAATGTTTATCTACATTATTCATTTTTCAAAATAAATAAATTTATTAATTAAAAACTTTTTTTTCTTTCAATATTTATATATTATATTTGGTATAGAAGTCCTAAGTCATATCTGTATTTTTAATATTTGTTTATTTTGAGCTAACAGAAATAACTTAACCAAATTGTAATAACTACATTATAATTAAAAATCAAATGATGCTAAAAAAAAAAATCTTAATAAATATTAAAAATAATATTAAAAAGCAAGAATCACAGCTAAATAAGGAAAAGAAACTCATTTTATTACAATAAACAATGAATTGTTTTTTTCATATGTCATAGCATCGGCCAGGAGGCGAACCAACAACAACTGTCTGCAACCAACTGCTTGCTTGCAAGGCGGCTGCGCTGACCTCTCGGCTAACAACGCTTGAATTTTGGACAATTTTTTCAGAAAAAAAAAATGTTCCAATGATCTTAAATATTGCCAATTTTAAGTGCAATTTGAAAAATGAAACTTTACTCTAAAAATCACATTTAATTTCAAATCTGTTTTAAAGATTTTAATTGCAGATAAAAAGATTTTAAGTAAGTGATTCTTTGGTGAGATCGATTATGTCATATCTTTTTTTAATGAAGTGATACAAATGCGATATACGCTAGAAAACTTTAATTTCTTAATGAAAATATTAATTGTTTAAATAATATAACAAAATTTATAATTTACTGCCTTAAGAGGGGGAAAAATCTGATAGTTAATATTTAAGGTGAAAAATTATCTTGTAAAAGAAATATGTTTGTTATAAAAATTCAAAATTGTTACATAATAAACCTTTGATCTATTAATTATGTCTCCATTTTGTCAAGAAAGATATGCATTAAGAATGAATGCTCACAATTTTTTTTATCATTGTCTATGCTCATAATCGTTTCTATACCCTTTTTTTGCTTTCAAAAATAGCCAATATAATTAATATTTCATTATATTTTATTGATGTGCATTTATCATATTCTAACTAATTGATAACATTGGCCCTTTACCAACAACTTTTTCAAGTAAAAAAACAACAACAACCCAACTGATTCTAATCATATATATATATATGTATATACACACACACATTCACTAACACTGACAAACATGCACCGACTGAAAGTAACAATGGGAATTTAATCCAAAGTTAAATTTTTGACGATAACATGTAGACAGTAAGTATTTTTATTAAATGATATATAAGTAGAAGAAAAAAAAATCTAGAAAACAAGAAATGATTGGAAGAAAAAAAACATATAATATTTTTATATATGCTAGACATATAATCCTCAAAAGGGTACTTATTTTCTTAAGTAAAGTTATGGCTCCAAAAATAGTTAAGAGATAGGTTTTTAAAATTAAAAAAAAAAAGATTAAAATGAAAATAAGAGAAGTACATAATCAAAATGTAAATTATTTAATGTGCAGAAATTAAAAAAATGCACAAATTCTGATTTTTTATTTTTATTTTTTAAAAAAGACTAAATAACAACAATATTGTAATAGCTACCTTGACAAAAAAGGTTTTATTTACACTTACTGTTTTTTTTTTTTTTTATAAAGAGAGAAAAAAGAAATTACCATTAATGCTTTATTAAGCTTATATCACAGTTAATGAATCGATTAGTACTTACATCTATGCACAAGACTTGAGTTTAATACCAAAAATTGCATTTTTTTCAGGTAGCCAAGATATTAAAACCAAGTTTAATTTTTTATTCCAGATAAAATAGTTCATAACCAATTGAGTGAGCGATCTATTATTGTTTTAAAAATTAAATGATTGGTTATTCATAATTAAATGATAAGCAAAAACACCCCCCCCACTCCCTAAAAAAAAAAAAAAAACAACACCAGCAATAGGTGAATGAGATCTTATACTTTTTTTTTTTTTTTAGAGTGCTTTTAATTCATAACCTAAAAAAACATTATTTACTTTGTTTACATATACAATGTGCTAAGTTTAATGTTTATGTATTAAATTTTATTTAATTATTATAATCAAGGTGTTAAAAGAAATTTTGTCAACAACCTTATACAATTATTAGTTTATTTCATTCCAATATCAGCCTTTCAAGCTAATTGAGCATGCGCCTTTTTATTCCTGCATAAATACTATATCTTGGATTGAAGAAGAGAGTATTCATTTATTTAACACTCAAAAGGCGCGTGCTCAATTAGCTTGAAAGGCTGATATTGGAATGAAATATAATTGCAAGCACGGCGCTGGATAAAATATTTGCTTAATTATTAGTTTAATATCTATTAAGTGCTATATTTCATCTGGCTGGTATGTTAATTTTATTCTGAATAACCAACAATGTTGACAAAGGTATGATTATAAATATCAAACTCCAAGAATAGGTGGATTCATTCTATTCTTAATCTTTTGTTCAACATTTAGAGTGTTTTTATTTCATAGCCTGAGGCATGCAAATTTAATCCCTTTGTTTATATACACAAACCATAACAATATGAGGGAATAATTCACCAACCATCATATTGAATAATCAAATAAAATGTAACCAACAAAACACAAAAGATGGTAGAGAAATAAACCATACAAACTTTATACCCAATTTTGGGCTACCAAATATCATAGTACATAAATCAAAAACTTTACAGAAATGCAATAGAAATATATTTCTATAGTTGACCATATATATGGATGTGAGCCAACAAAAGATGGTGATCACAATAATTTAATGATTTATACTTTTAACATATACTTGCCTATATTTTAATATGCTTAAGTAAAATACACTATTTTCTTAAATATACATTTTGAAACCTAAGCTACCTATTACATCATCTCTCCAAAAATCAGATTAGAGAGTAATGTGATAATATCATTAGTAATTAATTAAAACCACTACATGCACACAAACTTATATTTCCAATGAATATGATTCTTTATTACCATTTGTTGATCATCTAAAATAGTATTTAAATTTCCACACACTGTTAATAGAATCTAAATAATTTACAAATACAAAGCATAAGGGCAACTCATATTCATTCTAAAAATACTTTCAATATTTAAATGTGATCTACTATGCTAAAATCACTTTAAAAGTAAGCTTGACCTTTTGGTTGGTTAAAATGAAAAATTTGCTAAAAAGTGTTATAATTATAGTGGTAATGATTTTGTATACAAATGCTGCAAAATTAGTAGGTCTGCAATTTCTAATATCTTTTTGATCACTTTTCTTAAATATCAATATTATTGCTGCATTCTTCCAATCATGTACTACATTTTTATCATTTAGACATTTGGTATATAACTTTGCCAACAATTTTTCTATTTCTTCACCTATTTCTTTTAAAATAAATGATAAATTCCAAATATCAATAATAATTCCACCATTTCCTGGTAATTTTTCCTTCTTGATAGATTTAATTGCTTCTCTTACTTTATCATTTTAATGTTATGCAGTTCAGAAGTTATAATAATTTTAAAAGATACTTCATAGAATCCTTAAGTGCTTTTCTTTTTAATGCAGAAATATTTTTCCTTTCAATACCAATATCTTAGCTTATAACTTTTAATACAATTTTCTTATATCATTATTAACTGTTTCTCATATCTATTCTCTACCTATTCCATTCTTTTTAATGAGTTATTTTTAAACTTTTAATACTATTGTCTTCATTCAAAAGAAAATTTATTAGTAAAATACTGCTTTTTATACCAGCTATATCTTTCTTATATTTCTTAATAGAGTATCAGTAATATTCTTACTGAATTCAATAAAATCTGAACCATCTTCAAAGTCTGTTAATATTTTAAAATGATTTGCAAATTATAATTTAAATTCATTAGGGTATTTCTAAAGATTAGAAATATTAACTATTAATACTGACTTTCTTAATTGGTTTGCATCTCTTTAGTTTTGCATTAACGCATATCTCACATCTCATTAATCAGTAGTCACTTTTTATGTTGAACTATTAAGAACGTTACAATTTTAAAATGCGTATTTTCTATTAGTCAAAACTTCAAAAGCATTTTGTACATCCATATAAAAATCCTTTACTTCTTCATCATAGTGAAAACTTGTTGGAGCATAAACCAAATTATCTACATTTGGAATATTCCATTAATGTGAAAATGAAACTTTTCTAATATGACTGAATACCATCAATCTCTACAATATTGTTTTTCAATTTTTAATTTATAATAAGATCCCATTTCATTTGTGCTTTCATTATTTGTGCATTTTTAGTAAAGAATATGTCCACTTTGTAAATCAATTAGCTCTTCATCTTTTCTTTTAAAAGTCCAATGATGTCCTTTTAATATTAGTTAGTTATTCTAATTCATGCAATCTTTTTTAACTTGAAAATGGTCTATAATTATAGGGACATTAAATAAAGCCTTGCTATTTAATGGGTATCCCGTTAGCACTCTCCATATTTGTCTGCCAATTTTACAACCTCCTAAAAATAATATCTACAAAAAAGAGAGAACAAATCATTTAAACACCCACATTGATCCTGCTTTCAAAAATCTCAAGTGAAAAAAGTCATGATATTTTTTGATGTTAAACTCAGAGATATAAAACCAATAAATTTGCTATATTAGCTGATGCATAGTGGCAAACAGCCATTAATAATAACAATTACAGTGATAAAAACATTTGAAGGGGATATTAAGAGTTTGAGTGCTGATATAGTATACGTTCATCACCATTTTGAATTTTATAACTCATCCAAAATCTCAGCTGATACATTCAAATAATAAATGACATGTGGTTTCAAAAAAAAAATGATTACAAAATCATAAATTTCATCATTAATTAAAAAATCAAAATGCAATTTAGGTTTGCTATAAGCCTATGAAAGAAATCAAAAGGTAATCTATGTCTTCTACTTTTTAAAAAACCCCTAATTAACCTACTTTTAATAATATGCCAAAAGATTATAACTTATAAAATATGAAATACAGCATATTATTTTTACAAATAATAGGATTTTAGTTTTTTCTTAGCAGAAATTCTTTGTTCACTACTGTTGATCATTTGAAGGGGGGGGGTTTAACGTAATATAAACTCCATAATCCTATTAATATTGTTTTTAGTAGTTAGCTAATACATATTTAAGTGGTATATGCACTTGTGTTGACCGAAAACTAGAATAAATTTTTTTTTTCAATATCTTGTTTCTTAACTAGAAGATAAAGAACACTGATTAATTTAAGTTGGCTAGATGATTACAAATACACCTGGGTCTCTTTTTACGTGAACTTATTTAACACGATTTTGAAGTTACGCGATTCGTGTTTCACCGGAAGTCGATTTCCGATAATGCGCTATTACTTTAAATAATAAATTTCATGCACTTACGTTATATTGAAAGTAATAGCACATTATTGGAATTCGACTTTCATCTTAGTAATTTCAATATTTTCAGTGCTTTATAATAGTAAGATTTTATGCAATAATGAAATTAAAATCATGATTTCCATATTTTATGTATACACATATTAAATTTTACAAGATTATAATGTAAATTTGTTCAAACATTGTGCATGTTAATTTTGCATTTTAAATCACATTCTGTTTTTGCTTTTTAAAAAAGAACGTAATCAATTATTATTTTCTTATTAATGCCACTAATCATTAACGTGCTCTTAAATTCCAACGAGAGCTAAATGGTTGTATGTCTGGTATCGCGAGCTTCGTAAACAATTAATAAAATCATCGTCTCAAAGATTAATTACTAATTATGTTGTCACCAAAAAATCATAATAATTAAAACATGTATAAAAAATGTAAATTACTGTACTGTAAATTATGCATAAAAATATATTATTTTGAATAAAATTAAATTATTATAGTTAAAAAAAGTTTGTCTTGTATCAATTTTTTTCAAATTTGAAATTTTTTATTAGTCATATTTTATTTCCTTATTATTATTTTTTTTTGCGCGAATTTTAAAGTAATTTTACGTTGGTACTTTTGCTTTTACGTGAATTTTGAAAAATCACAGACCACATCCCCCCTTTTTCAATGTAAGTTACGTCTATTTTTGTGCGATTTCATTTGCACGTGTTTTCTGAGGAACCTATCTATCGCGTAAAACGAGACCCAGGTGTACATTAAATTTAAAAATAAAGTGGAATTGTTATATAATATGACCTTGATGATCAGTATGCCTGCTGATAATCATGGTTATTTATTGCTTGAATGTGTCAGCAAGGATTTGGGTATTATAAAATTCAAAATGGCATCAAACATGTACAGTATTGGCACCAGAATTTGCTTTATTTGGTTTCTTTAGCCTTAAAGAAAAATCAAAGCATCTTTTTGTTAGCAACAAATTCTTTCTATAGCCTATTACTTAATTTCCCTTTAATCATGATTTCTTCATTATTTAATTCATTCATATTATATATTTATTCTTATATTTTTATTTTTAGTAGCATCTTTCTTAATTTTCTAATTGCTTTAACATGAAATATACAAAGACTAGTTTATTAATTAATCTTAAAAAAACTCATTACCAGTCAGGGATGAAACAAAAATCATCAGCAACTTTTAGCTTGGATGGTTTTCAACTGAATGGAACCAGTTAAATACCGTATTAGTTTTATAAGTAGAAAAATGGACTTAGATGTTGAGATTAACATAGACTCCAGGGAAATAACTACTGCAACTAAGCTGTATATAGAGTTGTTATCTTACCTAATTAATTGTATGGAAGGGAGACTTAGATACTTTATTGATTCAATATAAAGGCAACAGAAAAGTTTAATTTAAGAATACTCCAAAAAAATGTCAAAAATATAGTGGTAAGATCATGAAACCAATCAATATGTTCTCCAAATTGCTGGATATGATTCTCCATTTATGTTTAAAGATTATCTGTAGCATAAATATAAAAAAGTGTTTCTGGAAACTTGGACATGGTTTTTATGGAAGAGATAAACTCCATTTATGTTATAAAGATTATCTCAAAAACTTTCTAAGAAACTGCGATGTTAATTGTTTTTATTGCAAAGATGTGTCAGAAAATAAAATACATTGGAGAGGTACAATTAGACATGATGTTGAGATATTTCATGAAGAAAACTTGTCGACTAAAGAAATTAAGAAATAACATCATAAAATATCAAGTAAACAGAATGGACCAGCATGTTTTATACGTGGTTATATTTGTGTTTCATAGATTGGCTTACAATCATTGCTCAAAATTATTTTCTAGAGCAGTTTCTCTTTCTCTATTTATTTTTATTCTGAAGATTGATTAACCATACTTCTTTATGAGTGGCTGTTTATTATTATTATTTTACTAAAATCTATCACAAAAAAGAGTAAAACCTCAGTACATGTGCCTTGAGTGCTTAATTTTAGCAAGAGAGACCTCTACAAACCATAATGCAAGATTTGACTTTATAAAGATAAGAGGAATCCTCTTATCTCTCAACCTATTTTCTTAATTATATAGGCAAATCTAAAGCATTTTGATTTGGGAGCATGAAGCTAATAAATTCTTCACTGATTAAGTCCACTATTTCTGTTAAACATTAACATTCACGAAATCTTTCAATTAACAATGAGTCAATATGCTCCCAAATCAAAATGCTTTAGATTTGCCTATATAATTAAAAAAATAGGCTGAGAGATAAGAGGGTCCTTCTTATCTTTATAAAGTCGAATCTTGCGTTATGATCTGTAGAGGTCTCTCTTGCTAAAATTAAGCCCTCAAGGCGCATGTACTGAGGTTTTAGCCTTATATAAGTATTATGTGCTGATATCACGCTTAATAAGAATTAATATTCACAAAAAAGAGTGTAAATTATTTTTACCCACCAAACTCCACTAGTATACTTAGATGCAGGAGAATGCAACACAGATGCTTACTATATGTATTATAAAAATTCATTAAATTAACCTTTGAATAATCTTCTTTAACATAAAAAATATAACATGCTTTGATCATATTACTGGACAATTAACATTTGTAGTATAGTGTCAAAAAATAATATTCTTAAATTTTTTTTTTATCTCTGTCAAATGCATTGACAGGGAAGCAAACCGGGGCCAGCTGCTTGGAAGGCAGCTATGCTAACCACTAGGCCATTTGAAAAATATAATGACTTAGAGAAATGAAGATTATTTAAAGTATCTACATTTTATAAATGAAATGGTTGTCTTTGAAAATAATGCTTCAGAGCTTTAAAAATGACAAGACCTATCATGTGAAAGAAGAAAGTAAAACTAAAACAAATGTTAAAAAGACTAAAGCAACTTTCAATGAATTTTTCAAAAAAGAATACAATAGATTAATAGTAATAAATTAGTAAAAGTTAACATGTCAGATTATAAATATATTATAGAGCATTTTGGGAGAAACTACTTAACACTATCAGGAAATATATAATTTTGAAAGAAAAAAGAGAACATTTTTAATAAGTTCATATTACCAACATTTATTCATGAATTTACTCAGAATCTTAATAAATAAATAAAAATGTATATTAAGAATATCAAGTGAAATAATGCTTAATGCTAAATGGGATAATTATGTAATTAGAAACCAACCAGTAACCACATAAACATTCACAATAAAGATAGTAATCAATATTTTCTCACTGCTGTCAAGACAACCTTCTCACCTTTTAATAGCAAGAATGGAAAACAACTCTTATAATGGTCCATTGAATATATATGGACACTTAAAGATTGCAACTTGACCACAGAGAATGAAATATTGATACAATGAAGTTTAAATAAACCTCTTTAAACATGAAATAAACATGGCTATGTAATGCAGACTAATAAATAGTCAATTATAACATTACAAACTGCAATACTTTTAAATTGCTCGTGTATTATTTAAATAATAAGTAAAACCTTCAACAGAAGCGCCTTAAAAAGGTTTTAGCCTTTCATATTATTATAAGATCATCAGTTAGCGCTTAATAAATTTATATATTTAATAATAAGTGACATAATGCTTGAAGCTAAATAGGATATTTAGTTTCAATAATAATTTATTATTTCTAATGTATACAGTGATGTGTAATCATACAATTGGGGTTTACATTGTTGTTCTAACTATCTTGTTATTTCCATTTGGGTTCTGATGAGTCTATGTTGTCCAATATGGTGTGAACATTAGATCTTTCACATATTTATCTGATTGTTAGCCCCCCCCCCCTTTTGCCTTGTTGTTAGTTTGGCATATTGTATAATGTCCAAGTGTCTTCAAATGTTTTCGACGATGCCAGGAGTTGGTCTCTCTTCTGGATTTTAATCATTGTTTTGGAAAAAACCTGTTTTATATTAGGTTGTGGATGTTCCATGATTAGTTTACAATGTGTAACCCATATGGCATAGTTCAAAAACACTGAGACGTATTATTGGATAGGTTTTAGTATTGATACTATCTTTCAGAGATGAGATCAGTTGGAAATCTATCTTGGTGTTGGAGAGTATGATTTCTCGGATCACTCTGAATCCCATACATTGTGAGAAAAGGTGTTCGGGCGGGGGGGGGGGGGGGGGGGGGGGGGGGTTTCTTCGTTCTTTCCAGCCAATAAATGTCTTTCAGCTGAGACAATAAATAAGTTTTTTTTTGTTTAGTTTAATGTTTTTTTTTTTATTGTAAAATATGGAAGAGGGAATCTTAGAATTTTAAAATATAATAATTAAAATCTCTAGTAAAAATAAAAATAGAGTAATCAACTGCTTATGAGAGTCCTCGTAAGAGGGAAAAGGGTTAATATGGCTGTTATTTGGATGGGAACCAACGCTTTGTATAATGACGAAGTTTGTATAATTTCTTGCATTTTAATGTTGTAGTAATCATTTGGTGCTTAGTATTGCTAATGGGAAGGTTTTGATCTCAGATGGAGCCTGAGATTTGTTATTATAGTATGAAGATTTCAGCCATCATTTCTGTTGAACATGAGTGTGACATTTTAAGCTTGAATTGCTATGTATATTATCTATATCATTATACATTATTTTTAAATATATAAAACTTCTCTTACTTGTATTTAGGGGTTTGGAATAGGTTTGATACCCCCTTTCCTGCTGATTTAATTTTTGAGGAGAG
The DNA here is from genome assembly GCA_028023455.1 of Epiperipatus broadwayi. Classification (NCBI taxonomy): domain Eukaryota; kingdom Metazoa; phylum Onychophora; class Udeonychophora; order Euonychophora; family Peripatidae; genus Epiperipatus; species Epiperipatus broadwayi. The sequence continues at coordinate 4,287,334 of JAQFVV010000063.1, read as the reverse complement.
CTATGTTTTGTTTGTGTTTAAGAAGAGGATATAAAATGGGATATTTAGTATTAGAAAAAATAACTAAAATTAAATAAAGATAATAAATGGAAATATTCTTATTAATGGTCCATTGAATATATAGGGACACTTAAAGATTTGCAACTTGACCACAAAGAATGAAATATTGATACAATTATTATTTAAATAATACATGAGCAATTTAAAAAGTATTGCAGTTTGTAATGTTATAATTGACTATTTATTAATCTGCATTACATGGACATGTTTGTTTCATGTTTAAGGAGGTTTATTTAAACTTCATTGTATCAACATTTCATTCTGTGGTCAAGTTGCAATCTTTAAGTGTCAACATATACTCAATGGACCATTAGTAAGAATGAATTTCCATTCTTGCTATTAAAAGGTGAGAAGGTTGCCTTGACAGCAGTGAGAAATATTGATTACTATATTTATTGTGAATGTTTAGGTGTTTATTGGTTGGTTTCTAATTAAGAATATCAAGGAAAAATCAAAAGTGAAATACGTGTTGAAAAAACAGGTCGATATTATTGAAAGCACCAAAAGAATTCAGAATGAAATGGAGTTGAAAATATTATTAGAAAAACAAATCAATTTCTTAAACTGGATCCCAAAAACTAAAAAAAAAAAAAAAGACTTTGGTGAGAAAGATGAACAAATTTAGAAGCTATAAATAAGAAAAACTGGATTAAATTTGGAGAGATCTTCAGCTTACAGTGGATTGATAATGACTAAAAATGATGATGATCCATGATTTTTTGTTGTTTCACTGTCGAAATAATAAATTACTATTTTTAAAAATCTTATATCAAAATATTCGTTTCTTTTTTAAAATGTCAGCATTCAATCATTGATTATATTGAGTATGATTTTCCTTCTCGAATTGCATTCAAATAATATTAATATAGCTGTGGTAAGAGAATGTAATTACAGTAAAAAAAAAACCTAGATAATTGTAATTCACATTTGAAAAATTATCTCATTTTAAAAATTAAATGGTATTATATAATTATTTTAAATCTAAAATTTCAATATAAATGAAAGCTAAAAGCATAATAAAGATAAATTGATATAAAATTATAAAAAAAAAAAAAAAAATTTATAAAATAAAATCAACAGATAAATGAAATTATTTAACAAGACTCATTTTAACTTTCATTATAATTCTTTAACTGTCTATCGGATATATTTATGTCATTTATTAATTTAATGCATTTTTTTTTACCCCCAACGCAGTTTACCTACTTAACCCTTGTTTTACTGAAAAAATAAACTTTCATTTACTTGGAATCAATTCATATAAATTCATAATTTAAAAAATATATCAAATCAATTTGGTTATCAAAAAAACAAAATTAATACATTAGAAAATGTGAAACATTTAACTAACACTTTTAAAACACAATATACAAGAAAGATTCCTCACATATGTTACATTATATACATACTTTGAATTTCTTAAAGGTGACAGATATTGCAACAAAAATTTTTTTCATGGATGTTCATTATCTATTCTATTTTTAGATGTTTCTTCTATTTCATTTTCTTTGCATTTTGCTAACTATTTTTCTAACTCAGTTATACTGTTTGTTCTTTTTTCCCAATTACCATTTGGATATTGCTATTTAAAAGACATCCATATAACATAGGCATTCATTACATTTACATCAATCAGATTGCAAACTACACAAGATCATCTTCTTGTTATTCTTTTAAAACTATAAGTTTATATGATCTTATCAAAGGTATCTATAACACCTTTTGTTTAATTACAATCATGTATAATTTAAAGTTTTTTCTTGGGACCAAGATCTTTTCTGTCACAATGCACTGCAGATATCCCAATTTTCCCTCTTTTTAGAACAGAAATTAAATTATACTTGCATTCTTTTAAAATTTGTAATAATTTTGAATATATCTCATTACCTTTTGGATTGATAAACAAAAGTTGGTAATTCGAGCTTATTTTTGCATATGGTACTCAGGAATATTAACTTTTTTGAAAGCAAATATTCAGCAAGGGAATACAAAATAAAATAATTATCACAGGTTATGTTACAATCAAAATTTTCTATTTCTTTTATTAATCACTTGACATTTTTACCACGATTTCTTTCTCATTCATCATTACTTTTGTTAAAATGTAGATCTCAAACTTTCCTGCCTATATGTAATAATATCACAGATTACCCAAGATTTTCTTCCATATCACCTGGACTTTGATGGAAAATATCGTGTGAATGGACGTATGCCCCTAAGTGATTGTTCTTCTGTGGTCATATTCCTGTTTGTAACTTATGCATTTTAGAGATACTGATTCCACTGCTGAAAACACTGTTTAATGGAGGTGCAGCTTATCTGCTTTCTGTTTATATAGCATTATCAAACATAAGTGCTCACAATATCTTTAGAAATCTGTCTCAGGTCTTTAGATTACTGTAAATTTTATGACCATTCCTTTTGTTCCAAAACTTATCCTTTTTTGATTTAAAGTCATCAATCAAAATCAGAACTCCAAAAAAACTTTTTTAGTTCAATAATATCTGCAAATCTTTCAGTTATCTATCTATATAAATTCTTTGACCTTCATTTGACCAGTTTATGATAATATTATGAGTAGGTAACAAAATAATACCAAAAATGAAGAAATTTAAATGTATCAATTTTGGCACTTGCAAACATTTGGGATCTGATTTTTTTCACAAGCTGTTATGTGATGATTATCTTACTTGATGTTGTACAATAAGATATTTAGTTCAAGTTTTGATTTTATTTTTAGAAATGAATATTTTTTTGGTTCTATGTGTTTGAATGAGACCTATTAATGTCCTATACATAAGGGGTCAGAGTGACTTAAAGTTAATATGAGTATGACAATAATATTGGCATGGAAAAAAAAGCTTTGGGTATTCCATCATCAGATGTTCAATGACATGAATAGCTGAAGAGTTGGAGGGTGGAAAAGATTGAAGCCTGTCCATTAAAGCTTGAAGATTTGCTATCTTAATATAAACTAAACACAGATTACATATATGTGTGGGAGATGATCTGGACCAACTGATGAATGCTGGTTCAGCATAAAATACATATATTAGAGATCATTTACCATTTTCATATGAATGTGGTCATATGTATTGATTGTATAAGATGGAGTGGATAGCAATAAAGAGCTTGAAAGTCTGAGTTCAAATCCTTTCTAATTACAGGAAGTTCAGTATAAACAATATACTCGTATTTAAATATTACAAATGTATTAAATAATCTGTAAACCACCTCATTTTCTTTTGAAAATATATGAATAAAGATATATTAAAAGAGAAATGACGTTCATTGAATTTTTATTCATATGTTTTCAAAAGAAAGTGTGGTGGTGTGCAAGTTATTTAATACATTTGTATAAGTGTGAAGAATTCCATGTGTGGGTGTAATATTCAACTGTGATTTAAAGTTTATATCTGGGTTAAAGATACTTTCTAGTTTAATAAATGATTAGTGATAATCATTACTGTATTTATTTTGAGTGGACTAAGTTGATAATTTACAAAATAATAAACAATGATCTCAGGGTTCTTTTATCCATCTTGGAAATTATTTCATAGTGTTGTGTTGTCAAACAAATAGCTGGCATCCTGGTTGGCTATAGGAGACATTCACTTCTCTCAAAAGCTAATGTATTCTAATATTTACCAATAACAATGATATTTATTTAAAGAAGTGCTTAATATGACTAATATTGACATAAAATAATTATCTACAAATTTGAATAATTATAGCCCTTTAGTCAGGATATCATTCAGAATAATAGAAATAAAGGATACATTTTATATCCCTCTACTATCCCTAACAACACAATAAATGATTAACAGAAACTCTTGTAATTTTATTGATAAAAATTAATGAAATAATGTGCAGTCTGAACAATGGATTGAAACAAAAACTCATTGCAAGGTTAAATAAATGTTTGTTCTTAAAAATTGAAATTCTAATTTTTAATTGAAATTCTTATAAAATAATTTATCATAAACACTAAAGATGTGAGATGTGCATAGAGATTGTTTGATATGATATATTGAGATTTTCAATGATATGGATGGCTAAAAAGTTGGAGGTTGGAGTAGATTGAAGCCTGTCCATTAAAGTGTGAAGATTTGCTATCGTAATATAAACTGAGCATTGATTATATGTATGTGGGAGATGATAATGTGGATCAACTGATGAGTGCTGGTTTAGCATGAAATACATATATTGGTGATTATTTATCTTTTCTACATGTGTGTGGTCATGAATATCAGTTGTATGAGATAGTGTGGATAGTTGATGGGTGCTTGAAAGTCTGAGTTCAAATCCCCTATATTTATAATTAAGCTACAGGTTTGTGAAGAGTGCCTGTTTTTCAAATATTTACTTATTAGAAGTATTAAAATATTGTTTAACCTTTGCTTGCCTGAATTTATGTTAACTTTTATTATAAACATTCTATAATTAAAAGTAATTATACTAACATTTAAAAGCAAGAAACTAAAAATGCTCGTATGCACTCTAATTTCTCACGCACACACTCAAAGGGAGTTCTATTATATTTAAAGTAACTTTATTTAATGTTAACTAATTTACTAAACTTTAATAACTTTTGCTTGCAAATAAATTACATATTAAATATTTATTACACAAAACTATTTTAATAAAGCTATCATTTATAATAAACGACTTAAGTAACTGACTTTAAATACTTATAATGACAATATTAAATTTTATCAAGTTTTATTTCTTATAGTATATACAACTAAATATCTTTTTTTAAAACATCTTCAGCTTGCATTAACTTAACTATTATAGTAATATTCTTTAAAATAATTACAATTTATAAAATATTAGTTTGCATTAATAGTGAATAAAATATTGCTAGACAAAGGAGATAGCACAATTTATAAGTTAAATATTATTACTTTTATTTTATTATTTTTTTAGAATAGAATAGCATAAATTCTATACATAGAATACTTAATAGAGGCCATGTGCAATAGCACAGGGTCATATATATATATATATATATATATAATTCAAAACAATACAATAATCAATACAGTAAAAAATATTTTAAAAACAAATATATATCATAATTTAATAGAAATACTTTCAACTATTTAAGTAGTCGTTATCAACTAGATTCAAATTGTATTACAAAAAACTGTTACAAATGTATACAAAAAGAATTAAGTCATACATCAATTTTTCCACAAGTCATTAATTTTTATATTAGCAACCTGTCTATTTTTCAAATGTTGCTTTCCATTTTTTTTATTAACATAGCTTCTTTAATTTTATGTTTATTATTATTTTTTCAATACACAAAATCTTAACTTTATTAAAATCAAAATCAAAACCATAATTACATCTAACATTATGATCAAAAAATACTGAAGGTGATATGTCATCATTTCTAACATTCTCTTGTTTTGATTTTTGTACTCGTTTATATAACAACCAATGCTCCTTTGATCTTTTCTCCAATGTACTCTGAGATTCACCTATGTAATGCCTTTCCACAAATACACAGCCATTTATATATTGCACAACTTTGATTTAAAATACATCTATTTTTTTAAATTATTTATCAATCTATTTAAATTAGGAGTAGTATGAAATGTGACTCTACATATATTTTTATATATCTGTTTTATAAATTTCACTTGTTCATCACAAATAAATGGTATTAATATCCAAGTATATTTCATTTTATCAGTATCTATAGCACTTAAAATATTACCATTATTATTAAACTTAGTAACAATATTATAAATTAATTTATGATTATATCCAATATTTAATAAATCTATAGTAAATACATTTATATTACTTATTTTATCATAATTATATTTACATAACTAATTCTGATAAAATAAGTAATATAAATGTATTTATTATGGATTTATTAAATATTGGATATAATCATAAATTAATTTATAATATTGTTACTAAGTTTAATAATAATGGTAATATTTTAAGTGCTATAGATATTGATAAAATGAAATATACTTGGATATCAATACCATTTATTTGTGATGAACAAGTGAAATTTATAAAACAGATATATAAAATATGTGAAGTCATATTTTGTACTATTCCTAATTTAAATAGATTGATAAATAATTAAAAAAAGAGATGTAGTATTTTAAATCAAAGTTGTGCAATATATAAATGGATGTGTGTTTGTGGAAAGGCATATATAAGTGAATCTCGGTGTACATTGGAGAAATGATCAAAGGAGCATTGGTTGTTATATAAATGAGTACAAAAATCAAGACAAGAGAATGTTAGAAATGATGATGTATCACCTTCAGTATTTTTTGATCATAAGGTTACATGCAATTATGGTTTTGATTTTAATAAAGTTAAGATTTGTGTATTGAAAAAAATAATAAACGTAAAATTAAAGAAGCTATATTAAAAAAATGGAGCAACATTTGATAAACAGACAAGTTGCTAATATAAAAATTAATGAATTGTGGAAAAATTGATGTATGACTTAATTCTTTTTGTATACATTTGTAACGGATTTTTGTAATACAATTTGAATCTAATTGATAATGACTACTTAGATAGTTGAAAGTACTTCTATTAAATTATGGTATATATTTATTTTTAAAATATTTTTTACTGTATTAATTATTCACATTCATATCGGCTTTAACCAAATTGTGCAAACACTTTTTACGAGTGTTAAATAATAAATGAATACCCTCTGACCCATACAAGATATAGAATTTATGCAGCAATAAAAGGAATCCTCTTATTACTATGACTCAAATATTTATATATGAGCAAATCTGAAGTACTGGCACAGAAGGTGTGACTATAGAACAGTCACTTTGAATTACTATATATAACTTATGAATGAATGACGCCGATGAAATTTACTAGAATTTACTGAACGTCATTCCAACTGAAATTAATCATATACATAAATCAGCATTTATTTTTTATAGCGTCTGTATACAATTGTAATCACATTCATATCGGCTTTAACCAAATTGTGCAAACGCTTTTTACGAGTGTTAAATAATAAATGAATACCCTCTGACCCATACAAGATATAGAATTTATGCAGCAATAAAAGGAATCCTCTTATTACTACGACTCAAATATTTATATATGAGCAAATCTGAAGTACTGGCACAGAAGGTGTGACTATAGAACAGTCACTTTGAATTACTATATATAACTTATGAATGAATGACGCCGATGAAATTTACTAGAATTTACTGAACGTCATTCCAACTGAAATTAATCATATACATAAATCAGCATTTATTTTTTATAGCGTCTGTATACAATTGTAATCACATTCATATCGGCTTTAACCAAATTGTGCAAACGCTTTTTACGAGTGTTAAATAATAAATGAATACCCTCTGACCCATACAAGATATAGAATTTATGCAGCAATAAAAGGAATCCTCTTATTACTACAACTCAAATATTTATATATGAGCAAATCTGAAGTACTGGCACAGACGCTATAAAAAATAAATGCTGATTTATGTATATGATTAATTTCAGTTGGAATGACGTTCAGTAAATTCTAGTAAATTTCATTGGCGTCATTCATTCATAAGTTATATATAGTAATTCCAAGTGACTGTTCTATAGTCACACCTTCTGTGCCAGTACTTCAGATTTGCTCATATATAAATATTTGAGTCGTAGTAATAAGAGGATTCCTTTTATTGCTGCATAAATTCTATATCTTGTATGGGTCAGAGGGTATTCATTTATTATTTAACACTCGTAAAAAGCGTTTGCACAATTTGGTTAAAGCCGATATGAATGTGATTACAATTGTATACAGACGCTATAAAAAATAAATGCTGATTTATGTATATGATTAATTTCAGTTGGAATGACATTCAGTAAATTCTAGTAAATTTCATCGGCGTCATTCATTCATAAGTTATATATAGTAATTCAAAGTGACTGTTCTATAGTCACACCTTCTGTGCCAGTACTTCAGATTTGCTCATATATAAATATTTGAGTCGTAGTAATAAGAGGATTCCTTTTATTGCTGCATAAATTCTATATCTTGTATGGGTCAGAGGGTATTCATTTATTATTTAACACTCGTAAAAAGCGTTTGCACAATTTGGTTAAAGCCGATATGAATGTGATTACAATTGTATACAGACGCTATAAAAAATAAATGCTGATTTATGTATTAATTATTGTATTGTTTTGAATAATTATATATATATCCATACTCCCATCATAAATACTGCTATGTTTTTTTTTTTTAAAGTCAAAAGCAAGCTAAGCACATCATGCTTAATTAATGTTATTAAAGCTTTATTCTATATGTTCTGCCTATTTGTTCAGAAATAAAACACTAAAATCTATAATTAAACATACATTTTAAAATGATCTATTTAAAAATTACTGGCATAAATGTCTATGTAAAATTCTATTAAAAAATGCTTAGAGATGAAAATGTACCCAAAACTTCTTAAAAAAAGGATTAATTTTTTTTTGAAATTTTAGACAATCTTCATAAAAACAAATAAGCCATTTAAAGATTTTTCAAATGCGCTTTTTCTCAAATTGATTAAGATAAAAATGTCACATAACTATTGCACAAAATTCCCTTAAAATGCTTTTGAAAATGTAATATACATTTATGGCAGATATTTAAATTTTTTGAGGTTAAGAAATGAGTCAGTAAGTGTTTATATAATTTAAATGACTACTTGAATATATAAATATTACAGATTTAAATTCTATCTTTCCACAATAACAGTATATTTCATCTTAATGCCCAAAAATGTTTTTCAATTCTGAATAAAATTAAGAGTTATGAGTGAAATGCTTTATTGCAAACCTAATGGTTCTCAATGGGAGAACCATACAGTATGAAATTAATTAGTTTTACAAATTGCAATATCTCCTTATTCATGGTAAAACTACATTTTCAAGCTTTCAACTTTAATCTCTGTGTATGATGTCATCATCATCATTCTTTACTAATAGACATATGTTTTCAAAAGTATACTTTCTTAATTTTAGCAATTTCTTTACCAAAGCAGTCTTCAAAAAAAAAATATTCTCATTTTTGAGTGAAGAAAAATCAAACAATAAATTTTCCCAATAACATTTTATTAAATAAAATACATAAAAATAAACAAAACGATGTGATGAAATATGACTTCAAAAAAAAAAAAAAGTATTAAAAAAATTAATAGATTAAAAATCAATTACTTCCAGTTATTTAAAATATTTTAATTAGTAATAAAAATATAAAATATTACATTAAAAATTGCTGCAAGTTGATCAAATCATAATTACTGAGATGATCATAGAATAATATATAACTAAAATAATTATTTGATCCTAAATATAAAAATTAGAAAACTACAACTAAATTCGCCTTTTTTATTTATTTCCTTTGACTAAGAATTCTTAACAAAAGTGAATGAAGATAAATTACTATTGGGTTGTTAGATTATTAATTAAAACAAGTCTAATATCAAACAATCATGAATTAGCCTGACAATGATTGATTAATTTTAAAACATAAAATTTAATATTTTTAACAATACAATATTTATTTAAAGTCATTGTTTTTTTTTATTATTTTTTACTAAGCTGTCCAGTCAAATTGTCATCAATAATTAATACTTCAACATTACTGAATAATTAAATTACAAAGTACTTATGACATCTACAACAACAACCACAAAAAGTGTCTGAATTAGCAAATATATTAATTAGATATTTCTTTTTATATCATTTTTGCAATTATATGGACAATAATTTTATAAAATCTATGCTTAACAAAAAATCGAAATAACTCACAAAAATAATGATAACAATCATAACAAGAAATAGTCAAAACTCTCTCCATACAGTAGTGCCACTCTAAGCAACACAGAATAATCAATGGATGCCAAAAGGCTTGTGCATAAAATCCCTATCTAGTGCATACCACATCCAATATCCCCAAACTAGTTTCTGGCTTATGGCCTTCGTCAGTGAGAAGCCTTGGATCTGAGAGCACTGCACCTAGATCTTAGATCCAAGGCTCCTCACTGACGAAGGCCGTAAGCCAGAAACTAGTTTGGGGATATTGAATATAGTAGCCACTAGATAGGGATTTTATGCACAGGCCTTCTGGAATCCATTGATTACTCTGTGTTGCTTAGAGTGGCACTACTGTATGAAGAATTTTGCCTATTTTAGCAACAGTTATGAGCAAGCATGGAAGGTAATGATCATGTGATGTTTTAAGACATAATAAGAAACATTTTTCCCCATATAATCTCAAGGATAACAATGTCACATAGATGTAATCACTTTGAAAATCCTAAGTTAACATGAAAAAACAATGGCTTCTATATAATAAATTTTAATTTTTCTTCCGGTATATTTTGAAATGATTTATTTTTAATACACAATCATTTTAACAATAGAGCTTATTTATTGATAATCTGTCCAGTAATCTTTGCCTAAACATTACATGATCACCATCTCTTATACTAGCAAATAATTGTTATTAAACAAGGCAAAACTCTCTCCATACAGTAGTGCCAACCAGAGTAATCAATGGATGCCAGAAGGCCACAAGCCAGAAACTAGTCTGGGGATATTGGATGAGTAGGCACTAGATAAGGATTTTATGCACAAGCCTTCTGGCAACCATTGATTACTCTGGTTGGCACAGAGTGGCACTACTGTATGGAGAGAGTTTTGCCTTGTTTAATCTTTCCCTTAAAAGTTGTTGCATAATATTCATTTTTTTTACATTTTGATCACTGATGTATCCATATTTTTAAGAACAATTTTTCATTTTAAAACAAAGTGTGGAATAGTCAATCCATGATTGTGCAAACATTCATTCAAAAGAGATTGTTGGGTCAGTATCATTATTTTTATTATCATTTGTCCATGGCATACTGTTTTTTCTTCTTCAATGTTTTGCATTAAGTGATATCCATATGAAGAGATTAGAATATCTCAATATATTGTGACTGACAAAATAACAATAATTCTCTTTGAAAGTGCCTGACACTATCTTAACTTAACCAGAACCAAGCTGATAATAATAATTTTTCAAATGAAAGCAAAATATTTGTTTTTTCTAACTATTTATAAAATACTATAAAAATGAATATTAATAATATCTCAGGATTATGAACTCAAAATATGACTATGTAATATGTAAATAGGAATAAACAAATCTAATACTATTTGTGAGGCTAGCAAATTCTCTTTAAGTTTTCAAAATACATATATCCTAACTAAAGTTATTTCAGAATTTGAAACATTTAAGTGTGATAAATAAGACTCTTAAAATTTTATTATTAGATTATAAATCTTTATCATGAATATAACTAAATAACAAAGGATATTTTATTATATCTAAACCATATCCTAAGGGCAACTGAGTATTAACAGTGAAATTATAAACAGTAGTATTAGCTATAAATACCAATAACATTACCTCTAAAACAGTGTACATTTAAGTAAATGTAATTTGATATCATGTGACCATAAATTATTAATTAAATGACAAATGCAAAATTATGAATAGTGAAAGTCAGATAATTTAGTAAATATTAAATCAATTTATTTCCCAAAAAAAATAAATGAATATGAACTAATAAAAGTTCTCATCAAAATCTATATATAAAAATCTTCAATAACTTATAAACGTAGGAGATTTATCTCAATCTATATTTTTCTAAAACAAAATGCATTTTTGTATTTAGATGATCGTTAAGAAAGTTTTAAATAAAACTCAAGTCCTAAGTAATAAATAACCAATGTAAAACAAATGTTTTCTTTGTTTTTTGTTATTGTAAAATCCGACTCTTAAAATGGATAATAGTATATAACTTTCATTCATTTTTCCAAAGATAAAGAAAATATTTATTTTCTCTACTCGAATCACATAAACACATATGGCATTACGAATTTACCTGACTTCTACAGGTTTGATATACAAATCACCAGCAGGCCTTCCCTTTACTGAATGATTATATACTATTATAACAAATATTTATGGCCACAGTGACTAAGGTATATTTAACATAGATAAATATAGCATTCTAATAGAGATGATCATCCATCCAGGCTAATATTTATGAGGAAATTTTAACACAAATTGTTAGGAGCTTCTCTCTACTATACTAAACAATAATATCATACTACATGTAAAACTCATAGCCACAGAAATAATATACAAGTCTACAAAATATTCTTAATACAACTTTTACTGTATCTATATATATATATATATATCATTTTAAAAATACTTTCAAACACACAATTACAGCCCTTTACACAGACTATTTAGATATCTTAATATAGTTAAATATAACACAGAGGTAGCTGACTGAATTAAAGTTCTAAACTTTTGATTGGTCAATTACAGAATCAGCAGTAAAGACATATTTGTCTTTTAAAAATTATGTTTATTTTAGTTTAGTTTCTAAAATGCAAATTAATAATTCATCTGATTATTAAAGTAAACAAAAGTTTTTTTAAAAATAAATTTCTATTTATAATTGATGAAAATAATCTATAGCACTCATCATAAAACTTGTGCTTATCATCATCCATTTATAAATTTAGGCTGTACCATTGACTTCTTTATCAATTTGCTTTCTTGTAAAACTAAATATTTTCTATTAAGATATGGATTATTCTTCTGAATATTGAAGTAAAAAAAATAAATGTGTAAAAAATGATTCTAAACATGTTTTCACTTAGAGAATCAAATGAAAAAATAGAAGCATTAAATTCATTGACTGGCACTCTCATGTTGGAGAGAACAAAAACAAACAAATCAGTGCTTTGGAAAGCAGAGGTTAAATCATTTTTACACCATTAAATTTAAATATTATTGATTTATTAGTTGTAAAAAAAATTCTTATGATGGCAGCATTAGTCAGTTATGGTTTTCTTGATCAAATAACAGTAAAATCAGCAAAATAACTTTTAAAATGGCAGTTTTAGAGTAAGCTAAAATCATACATAAAAATAACTGGTCCAAGCTGTTACAAGATTAATTTTGAAGAAGCTTAGTTAAAAAACAAAATATCTAATATGCAGGTGTTTATACAATAATTATTTCCATAATATTTGCTTTTATCACATTAGCAGACAAGAGTTGTTAGTGTTTCTGGACTAATGAAAAAATTTCCTTTTCAAGAAAAATATTTCATTTCCATTTGCTCATGCATTTTAAACTTATGAAGATGTTTCAGATATTTTACTTATTTGTTTGAATAATTTAGAGGAATGCATTTACCACAAAATGAGGCAAATTATTTGTAAGTCTACTCCATCATCAAAATTAACAATGGGTAATATGACTAAATTTAAATATTGTCTCTGTGTAATTTAATCAGCAGATGACTAGCAATAAAAAAAAAAGATTTCTCTCATAAATGTATATTTATAGGTTTGTACGCATGTCATAGACTTCATTGTCATTTTCATTCAAATTTTCTAATTCAATTAGCTTTATCCATGAATGTTTTTTGCAATTCCAACAAAGACAATATTCTTGCAGACAATATTAAATTTTTTGAAGAAATAGCACTCATTACAATAAAATTATTTTAAAATTGTAAATAAAATTTTAAAACATATTAAAATAAAATATTATAATTTCAATAAAATTAAATCTAGATATTATTAACTAAATAATTAAGTTATAAATATTAAAATAAATCATTTTATTTTATTTACCATTCCCACAATAATTGAATTTTATTCTAAATTTAAAATAACTTCACCTAAGTCTTAAAATAGTACCCTTTTAAATTTATAATATATCAGAAAAACAAACATTCATGTCCACACATACATATTCAAATATTATATAAAAAGGTTATGTCACTACTGTAAATCATTTTAAGATTACTTATCGCTTTTATTAACCCTATTTTAACTAATTTATTTACATGTTTAAAATATTATGTATTTTATCAGTGTGTTGTCCCTTTTAAAAGTTAATCTCGTATGTATGTGTGTACTTTTTAAATTAAATAAGAAATTGTGACTTTTAAAATTCCGACAAAAATCTTAAATGTTGAAATACAAAACTATATCTTGGATTTGTAAAAAAATTTCCTTATAAGGTACAAAAAATTTATATAATAATATTGTTATTATTATAAGCCAACAAAAATGTTAAAGTTAATATTAATTATTATTATATTTGAGATATAAGGATCCATCATAGTATATATGTATTGTTTTTTAAATGAAAACAATTATATAAATACATAAATACAAACATGCACAAAATTGCATATATAATCCAAGAAAAAAAAAAATTAAATATTATAAAATTATCTTTTATTGGATTATTTAAAAAAACAAAACAAAAAATTTTTTTTTCCACATTTATATATAAAAATTTAAACCTTTTTTGGTATACTATAAAAAAAATCAACATTCATCAAAGAAACCCTCCAAAACATTACACTATACAAAAATAATGATGATTTATGAAAGTTGTTTTTAATAAACATTTGAAAACAAATTATAGCAGGGTCTAATATTTATTTGCTTTGTTAGGAAAGAAATGATATTGTTTACATATCATTGATAAAAGAGTGAATCTAGAAAAAAATAAATTAAATATACAAGCATGATCATTTTTGTATACTGTAATATAATAAAGCTTTTATTAACAAGTCAATTTCAAATTTTATCCATCAAAATTCATAATTTATGAATAAATGTAAAATTAATAACTTTAAATTTAGTAATTTAATACAATCAGAATACTTTTCAACTATGTAGTTTTTCATGTATCTTTCTACAAAGTAAACTGAAGTTACTGTACAATAGTAGCTTACACCAAATTTACAAAAAAAATTACCATGGCACTAACAAAAGCCCCTCCCCCCATCCAACATAGTTTCAAGGGAAAAAAACCATTTAAAATGAAAATAAACACACTTTAATATTTTCACAGATCATCATCATCAACCATTATCAATCCACTGCAGGATGAAGGTCTCTCCAAGTTTAATCCATCTTCTCTGATCTTTAGCTTCTCTTCTCCACAACACCCCTGCATATTTTCTTATTTCATCCATCCATCTCACATGTGGTCTCTTTCTGGGTCTTTTACAATCTCTTGGAATCCAGTTTAAAATTTCAATTGTCCATCTATTATCATCTCTTCTAGCAATATGTCCAGCCCAACTCCACTTCAATCTTTTAATTTTTTCAATAAGGTCAGTAACACCTGTTTGTTGTCTTACCCATACATTGCGTTTTCGATCTCTTCTTGTTACTCCCAACATACATCTCTCCATACTCCTTTGAGTGGGCTGAAGTCTCTGTATTGCTCTTCTATTAAGTGTCCAAGTCTCAGATCCATAAGTAAGAACTGGTAAAACACATTTGTTAAAAACGATCCTTTTCAAACACATAGGCATATTTCCTTTTAGTATCAAGTTATTTCTACCAAAAGCACTCCAACCAAGTTTAATTCTATGATTAATTTCCTCCATTATGTTTCCATCTGTATTAATAATCTGACCAAGATATTTGTAACTGTTAACTTCTTCTAATTCTTCATAATCAATCTTTATTTTCATATTTTGAGCAAATCAATTAAACATTACTTTAGTCTTTTTAACATTTATCTTTAGTCCTACTTTTCTACTTTCATCTGCTAACTCCTGCAACATTTCCTGCAGCTCTGAAGCATTATTTGCAAAAGCAACTACATCATCTGTGAAATCTAAATGACTTAAATACTCTCCATTTACTTTTACTCCTTTAGTTTCCCATTTTAATCCACAAAATACTTCTAGCAGCACTGCTGTAAAGAGTTTTGGAGATATGGAGTCACCTTGTCTTACACCTTTCTCAATGTTGATTTTTCCAGTATCATTATGTAATCTAATTGTTGCTGTTGCATTTTTATAAATATTCTTTAAAATATGACAATACCCTGAATCTATACCTTGATGATCCAATGCTTTAATAACTGAAGAAATGTGTATAGAATCGAATGCCTTTTCATAATAACAAATCCAAAACATAATGACAACTCATATTCGTTTGTCCTTTCTATGACTTCTCTCAATACCTGGATATGATCTATTGTACTAAAACCACTTTTAAATCCAGCTTGTTCTCTTGGTTGGTGGAAATCCAAAGTTCTCTGTAGACGAGTTGTAATTATCTTGGTAAAATTTTTATATAAATCTGATAAAAGGCTGATAGGTCTGTAATTTCTAATATCTTCATTATCACCTTTTTTAAATATTAATATTATTACTGCATTCTTCCAATCTTCCGGTACATCTTTATCATTTAGACATTTGGCATATAACTTTGCTAAAATTGTTTCTATTTCTTCACCTGCTTCTTTTAATATATCAATTATACTCCTCACACGGGTCTCTTCTTTCCCGTCTTTCTCCCTCCCCACCTTTTTTTTTCTCCTCTCTTCGTGTTTTCTGTCTTTCATCTCTTGATCGTAAAATTTCATGCTCCATCTCTCTTCAGCAACCAACCCCTTTCTTTATTTTTCATGGGTCAGACCCTGTTTGTTCTCCTACTTGCGTTTCTCTTCTTGTTCTCCCAACACTCTCTCCATACTCTTTGAGGGTCTGAAGTCTCTGTTGTCTCTTATGTCCAAGTCTCAGATCTAAAAGAACGAAACACATTTGTTAAAAACCTTTCTTCAAACAATAGGTTTCCTTTTAATATCAAGTATTTCTCAAAACCCCAACCAAGTTTAATTCTATGATTAATTTCCTCTTTATGCCTCTGTTTAATAATCTGACAAGGTATTTGACTCTTACTTCTTCTTTTCATATCATCTTTTTTCAATTTGAAAATCTAAAATTCTTATCTTTTTAATTTTCTTTAGTCCTACTTTCTATTTTCTCTGATAACTCCTAAATTTCTGAAGATTTTTGAAAAAAATAATTGAAAATCAAATAAATAATCTCATTTACTTTCCTCCTTTATTTCCATTTATCACAAAATTTCTTGAGCTGTGAAAAGTTTTGAAGATATGGCACCTTTCTTCTTTCTCATGTTGATTCCCAGATCATTATGAATCTAATTATTGTGTGATTTTATAAATATTCTTTAAAATATGACAATTCCTGGATCTATACCTTGTGTCCATGTTAATCCTGAAAAATATTTTAATCAATTTTATATCAAATCAAAATATAAACTTTATTTGTTTCTATACCTCTATATGAATAGTCTATGACAAATTTAACCGTGTTCTCTTGGTTGGTGAAAATCCAAGGTTCTTGTAGTTGAATTTCTTGGAAAATTTTAAATGATAAAGGATGGTCTGATAATTCTTCTTTATCTTTTTAAATATTAATATTATTACTTTTTAATTCCGAATCTTTTCATTTAGACATTTGGTATATAACTTTCAATATTTTTCTGTTCTTCACTGCTTTAATATCAATTATAATTCATCATTACTGGCTTCTTTTTCATACATTTAATTGATTTTCCTTCTTATTTAAAATTCTGGGCATCGAAGATGAATAGATATAGGAGGATGTTCTTTTACTATAATTCTTGATAAAATTTACAATTTCATAATGTCTCCCTCTTTAGTAATAATTCCATCTTTTCCTTATTGAGATATAAATTTCCTACAATAAAAATGTTGTTTAATTCTTAAGATTTTTTTCTCTCAGCTTTTCTTGTAGTTCACAGTTATACTTTCTTATATCATTTTCAATCTTTTTACAAAATTCGATATTCAATTCTTTAATGATCATTCTTGATATCTCATTTCTCTTTCTTCATAAGTTCTCTAGTCTCAGTAGAAATTTTATTAGTCAATTGTTTTTTCTACCATATCTTTGTTGATTTTTAAAAGTGTATCAGTTATTTTCATATTAATTTTTCAAATCTGAATCATGTCAAAATCTATATACTTGAAACTTGAATTCTAATTAAATTCATTAGAATGTTTCTGAAGATTGGAATATCAATGAAATATATTTTCTTAATAATTTTGCTCTCTAGTTTACATTAACTTCTTACCCTTACTAATCGATGATCACTTCTGTAATTTTTAAAACATTAATCTTGAAATATGTATTTCCTGTAGTCAAAATATATCCAATTCTGCATTCATTTGGATGTTATTCCATTTCCTTCACATTTTTCTCAAAAAAAAGAATTCATAATATAAAGTTTTCCTTCTCTGCAAACCCACAAGTCTTTCTCTCATTTCTATTACATAAAATTACTAACACTTTCTCTTTCATTTGTTTCAATTCAGATAAAATCTCCCATAACATTTAAAATGTTGTTATCTGTCAAAAGTTGTCTCCATATAAAAATCTTCTACTACTCATCACTGTGAGAATTGTTGGGAAACTGTTATCTGATTTGATATCTGATATTAAGTTGTATATATTTGTTGTCTGATCCATCAATCTACAATATTGTCTCCACTTTTATTTATAATGAATCTACTCCACTTGTTTTCCAATATTTGTTTTAATAGGATTTCCATTTAAATCAATTGTCTCTTCCCTTTTCTTCTAATTCCCAAAGTAAATTCCATTTAATATAAGAGAGTTCTTTAATTCTTGAATCTTTTCATTGAAGTGTCTGTGTCAAAAGTGTCAAATGGTAGGTTTTGTCAGTTGGTTGGTGTATTGGGTTGGGTGTTTGTCTGTCTATTGTTATTGGGAAAGTTTATAAAATTCCATAATGACATATATAAATAAAAAGTGCAGAAAAAAATCTTCAACTAATAGTGGGCAATTTATTGGACTATCTTAAGTTTAGTCCTCCTTTCCCATTTTCCAAAAACAGATGAAAAAGCAAATAATTCACAAAATATTCTATAAAAAATAATATCCTTTCCCATTACCAAAAATAAAATATAACAAAAGCTGCCTCCCCCACCTCCAAAAAAAAAAAAAAAGCAAGCAAGCAAGAAATTACTTAAATAACCATAAATTAAATAAAAGTTTAAAATTTCATTCCTATGTGGTTATAAAGAATTGACAATATCTTATTGTACAGATGTTTTAGTAATTACATTTTTTTAACATGTTCCATTTCTTTTTCTGTTCACTGATGATCAATTGTTTACTGCAACATTACCGAAAACGACTTAGACAAATAAGGTAAAATCGGATAAAGCAATTACTAAACTTAATTTGCATTAAAACTGAATTAAAATTTTTCTTCAAAATTTGTTTCATCAGATATTTTATTTACCCACAAACAAGTTAGAAACAGTCCAATCAATCTAACTATAGCATTTTCAGTTATTCAATATTGTCTATACTTATCTATTTTCAAAGGTCCATTTACTATATTTAACAATTTAACCTACCAACTAAAAGTTTAATAAAACAAACACAACGCACACACATACACATTTTTAATCAAAGCAAACTTGAGACATTTCAAAAAATAAAAAATATTTTTTATTTTAAAATAAACTTTATAGTATAAATTGTAAACATATATATATTAACAAACAGGTTTTTATGGTCTTAAAAATATAATAATAAAACAAACGAATATAAATTATTTAAAAAATGTCCAGTGAGTAGCTTTACATAAGTAAACTAAAAAAATGAACAAATAAATATATCCGTAAAATATAAAGTTAAAAAAAAATCACATTTAATTACTGACAAAAGATTAAATTTAATCTTTATAACTAACATAAATTTTATAATTTTTAAATGTTTTTTTTTTGTTGTTGTTATCAATAGACTAATAAAATGCAATTTCATTCTTAAAAATAAAATATACTTAAAGAAGTCAAATCATAAAATACTGAAACCTGCAGTTATTATACAAGCCTACATATGATTGACCAAGAGAGAAAAAAAAATAGAAAAAAATCATAGAATCTAAGAAACCATTAGATAATGTCATTTTACTTGGCTACTTAAATTACTTTGAAATCAAATTGATTCCATAAACGGGAAGAACTGTCTAATATTAAATTGGACAATGATGAAGTTTAATGCAGTTAGAAGAAAAAGTGGAGAGACAATTGATTTAAAAAGTGGATAAATACTTTATTATAAGATCCAAATAGTAAAAGCAAAAATTGAAAGCAATTCAAAATAAAAAAAAATGAAAGAATGATTTTGTGGAGATTGATAATAGAACATCAGGGAGATAAAAGCAATTAATTGACAGTATCATTAAGCCGATATCTTTAATATTCAGAAATATTTCAACAAATTTAGGCTAGAAGTTGTAAATGTTTTAAAAATATCAACATATATTGAAGATAGTTCAGATGTGAATGAGATTAATAAGATGCTAGATATTCTACTATTAATAGCTCTACACAGATGACCAGAACAAAAAAAAAAAAGAAATTCATCAGAAAAATTTCAACTCAGATAAGATGTGCATATATAAAAAAAGGTAATATAAAAATATTTAATTAATTATCCATTAAAAAAAACTATGTCAAAAAATCTGTAAAATATTATAAAAAAGAGTTACTAATAGGAAGAAAATGTAACAAATGAAAGGGTATTATAAACTATAGAATAGAACAAAAATTTTATGAACAGGAAACTAATTTTGGAATTCAAAAAAAATATTTTATCAATAATAAAAAAGATGTTATTATAACTAATAAAAAAAGGGGGCATCATGAAGTGTGCAAAGAATTTAAAAAAAATGATATAATAAAGAACAAGGAAACAAAGTAGCCATTATGGTAATAAAATCATTTAAAATGCCAACTATTTCAAATAAAGAGATAAAGTATGCAATTAAATCTATGAAAAATAAAAAAGCACCTAAAAATCATAAAATCATTATAGGTATTTTTTTAAAAAAACTGAAGAATAAATAGAGAATTTATTGACAAAGTTATATATAACCAAATTTATAAAGGATAAACATGATAGATAATCAGAACAGTACAATAGTAATATTGATAATTAAAAAAAGATTACAAAAACAGATCTCAATCTAAAAGACTTCTATTAGTTTTATGTAGAATCTTTATTAAGATATTAGGATTCAAGCTATCCAAAAAATAAGCTAGATTGAAAATGGTTATGCATTAGATATATATTTTTTGAAAAATACTGCTCTTAATAAGCATTTCTCCAAAGATTGTAATTTTGGAACATCAAAACAATTCCAAGGTATTATCAAATTGTGAAGAATGTTTTTATCAATATGCTACAGAAATCATTCCATCTCTCTAAATCTTCTTCAGCAGTTTTGCAGGAAATACTTTACTGATTGAAAGGGAACAAAAATCAATCAAGATAATAAAGTTTTATTGCAAAAACAACTACGACATTTGCACTACATTATTAAAATAAAGTCACCTGGACCTTGCATATAATGTAGTACTCATTTTTGTAAATAATACTTTCAGAAAGTGTTTTACAAGTAGACAAATGCGAACAAGAAAATAAGACTAAAGACAAATGCTAAAAAAAATATCAAAGTTATATTCAATGGCTTTTCAAAAAAAAAAAGAAAAATTAAAATTGACAATAATTTTGGCAAGAATATTAATATAGGTTAAAATGTAATAGTTGAAATTAATCACAGCATTAAACTTGGATGGTCAGCATGTAGCAGAAAGAGTATTAAAAAATAAACCCACATGCTTGAAAAAAAAAATTTAAATAAAAATTATAACATGCTTACTTAATAATTTGATACTTGGATAATTAGTAGATGAATAATATAAAGAACACAGATTACACTGAAGATAAAGAAGAGATGCATGTTGAAATTTATGGATAAGAGAATAAGTATCAATGGAAGAATTAACATGTTGAAACAAAGCTGGACTATACATTTATCTGCAAAAGACAACAAAGTACAATAAAGTCAAAGATTGGATCCCAAAAGATTATTTTAAAAAACTCACATAAAATGGTTGATATTTACTAAGGCTGTAATCTTAGAAATAAGCGTCTGAAAAATTTGAAGGTAGGGACCTCTACAGGTCTTAGCCACAAGTTTACACTCGGAAGAAAAGAGGGAAACCTTCTTTACTTCAACCTACTTTTATATATGAATAGGTGAAGCTGAAGTGGTTAAATCTAAGAGTAATTTATAATTACAACTTTAAATTATTGCAATAGATTTCTTACTATAAGATCTTTCCATTGACTCATTGTAAATCATAAGATTTTGCGAGTATTAATGTATAATAAGAATTGTGGACTTAATTAGTGAAGTATTGAATAGCTTCACACTCTTAGATCTAACCATTTCAGCTTCACCTATTCAGATATAAAAGTAGGTTGAAGTAAAGAAGGTTTCCCTCTTTTCTTCCGAGTGTAAACTTGTGGCTAAGACCTGTAGAGGTCCCTACCTTCGAATTTTTCAGATGCTTATTCCTAAGGTTACAACCTTAGTAAATATTACTTAATATAATAATGTGTGTTTAATAAAAGTTATAATTATAAAATGGTTGAATAAAATAAAAAAGTTTTGATCAAGTGATATAGATAAGAAAATCTATCAATAAGTGAAACTGGTTAAAGTAAAAAAGACTTTCATCATAGTTGAAAATAATAGTCTTTTGTATAGTTTAAATATGTAACAAAAATAATTTATTCATTTTTCTTAAATCGCATATGTCTGTGTAAAAACTATGTGTATATAATGATATTAATGAATATACAAGATATTTCATTAAAAGAATAAAAAAAAATGCAAAACTTTATTAAATACAATTACTGCTTAAATTGAATAACTTAATATAATAAAATAAAATCGATATATATATATTTATAATGCTTTATAAACTTTCATAATATTATATATGTTATACTAAAGAGAGAATTAAGATATCAGAAGTTTATTTTGTTGTTGTATTAAATTGCTTGACAGCAGTGAGAAATATTGAATACTATTATTTACTGTGAATGTTTAGGTGGTTACTGGTTGGTATCTAATTATGTAAATAATCATACATAATCCCCAATATACATATTTTGCACAGAACCAGCACTCATCATACTGCTTTAGAATTAAATAACAATAATTTTAATAGCACATGAATTATTTTTACTGCTGATCAAATATGTAATGTATTTCAGTGTGATTGTTCAATGAAATATAAATAATACATACTGTACCGTTTATTTATATACGATACAACTAATATTGACATTTGGGTAAAAGCTAAAGGAAAAAGTAAATTTAGCAATATTATTAAAATATGCAGTTAAATTTTTTTTTTTTAGTTTGTATAATTTTTTTTTTTAAATGTACAATGAAAGTTACATTTTTCATTTTTTTTTTTTTTATGTGATTAAAAATAAAGGTTAAAATTGGAAAGAATAAAAGACATGCAGATTACTAATCCAGATATATTAAAAGAATTCCAAAAGTAAAAAGATTATTATTAGAAAATTAAAAGAATTCCAAAAGTAAAAAGATTACAATTAGAAAAATCTTTTTAGGTAATTAAAGATGGCAGAATTATGCTAAAAAAATAAAGACTTTGTAACGTAAATTTGATAAAGAATGTACAAGATTATAAACCTAAGCGCCATGATAATAATAACATACGCAGAAGTCTGAAAACTGGACCTCGAGTATAAAAAGGGGGAGACCAGTTTGACCAGCATCTTGTCTGTTTTTCCTTTGGGTGGTCATGGATAACAAAAATATATCCAGGACCACTCTACACTGAAATAATTCTGCATGTTGAAGTGGACCAAGGTTTCTGCTGACATCATTCCTGAAGATGGACACCAGAAAAGCTTTCATGACTAACCGTTAGGATAGACCAAGATCAACTTATAACCAATGGCCGAGTTCATTCTCCCACAGAAAACACTATGCATAGTAATCTACAATCTTCACGAACTTGCTAAACTTACCAGTAAGTTAAGATTAACTATTCCCAATTGGACTAAATGAAGCATTTTAAAACCATTCTCCAATAAGCTTATAATATAATCTGGATAGACATTAAAATTTTATTATTCAAGAGACTGTTGTTTAACTAAGAAATCTAAGTGTAATAGAAACCGTTTTAATTAATTGAATCATGTCTGAATTAGTATGCATACTTTCCAATTAATTAGTAATTTATCTTCAAACATTTTAATTTGTTAGAATAAAAATTTATTTCTAATAGCAACCTTTCATTGTACATTACTGATGATTATTATTAAATTTATTAATATTAGTTTATTAAGACTTGAAAGTATAATTTACCTTTGCCAATATTTGTTGACTAAGCTCCAGGAATAATAATATCTAGAAAATAACCTTAGTTACTGTAAAGTAATATGACACCAAGTCCTGGCACCCTTATAAAAATAAATAAAAAGCTGATTCCACCATTAGCATAAGTCGAAATAATCGGTAGACCAGTTAATCAGGAAATATAGCTATGTTTTAAAAATACAAGCAAGATATTTTCTTATCCATAGTTTGATTAATTTTCACTTTATAGTGTGAAAAAAGAAGGCCTACAAGAATCTAGCAAAACGTGAAAAATGTTACAATACATAAATGTGCAACTTTTTAAATGAATATTAAAGTTAGTGTATAAGACTCATATAGTTGATGTTATTGTAATGTTTTAATGGAGTTACGTATTTATTTATATAAATATCAAATACATAAATAAGAGGAAAATGCTGTTGAAAATTTTGTTGTAGCCTTACAAATAGCTAAGCTTTTAAATAAAATAATTATTTAAAAGAGGGGGAAAATGTTTGAAATTTAATTTAAAATTATAAAAATTTACCCAAGTGGAACTGATAAGAAAAAAAAAAAGATAAATGATATCATCAACCTGACAAACCCCTTTATTATTTTTTCTTCTTCAGTATTCTTATTTTCTAGAAGTTCTGTGCAGCAGTTTGAATTATTGTAGGTTTACAAATAGGCAGTTTCTTTTATTTTACATGAAAAAATAGTACTATGCTGTGTGTGATTTTTGGACCATATTAATATAAAAGTAAATTGAATATTCATTTACTGGCATCTATAATAGTTAAATAATGTTAACATCTACATTCCCAGTTTTTAAATTACAATTTTGAATTAGTAAGAGATACAGTCAATTTCAAATTATGTTTTTGGACTCTATCTTGTAAAATAGAAAATAATAAACATTCGTAAAAGAAAAAAAGGTGCTACTTCTTAAATGTCTTCAGTTTTAAACATTTTTATATTTATTTTGAAAGTGCATAAGCCTAGAATTCATATTTTAAATTGCATGTTTAATGTTGCTGAAACATTATGAAAATAAAATATATACATAAATATGCAACTTTTAAAAGTACATTAATGTGAATTCATGTCCAAGATTTAACTTCCAAAGTGAGATATATGCAATTTCTACTAGTAATTAGGGTTGTAATTATAAATTTATTAAACGCACATTGATTACGTAAGTAATATTTACTGAGGCTATAATCTCGATAATATGCATATAAAATGCGATAGTAGGGACCTCTACAGGTGTTTTAATCACAAGCTTACACTATGGAAGAAAAGAGGGGAGCCCTTCTTTACTTCAACCTACTTTCTATTTAAATAGGTGAAGCTGAAGCTGCAAGCGTGAAGCTATTCAATACTTCACTGATTAAGTCCACATTGCGAAATCTTTCGATTTAGAACGAGTCAATGGAAAGATTTTATATTTAGAAATCTATTACAGTAATTTAAAGTTGTAATTATAAATTTATTAAACGCACATTGATTACGTAAGTAATATTTACTGAGGCTATAACCTCGATAATATGCGTATAAAATGCGATAGTAGGGACCTCTACAGGTGTTTTAACTACAAGCTTACGCTATGGAAGAAAAGAGGGGAACCCTTCTTTACTTCAACCTACTTTCTATTTAAATAGGTGAAGCTGAAGCGGTTAGATCTACGAGCGTGAAGCTATTCAATACTTCACTGATTAAGTCCACATTTCTTATTACACATTAATACTCGCGAAATCTTTCGATTTACAACGAGTCAATGGAAAGATTTTATATTTTGAAATTTATTACAGTAATTTAAAGTTGTAATTATAAATTTATTAAACGCACATTGATTACGTTTTATTATTATATACAGATAAATATAATATATAAACATTAAGACGTTGAGTAATAAAACGAATTCCCTCAGAACGTTTCTACCAGGCGGTTTTTTTTTTTTATTAATTAAAATACTTAAGTCAAAATTTAATAGTGAATTTACTATGACTATAAAAAATGATCTGAAATTAAAAAAAAACTTTAGGCAAATATTTTTTTCTTTCCATATGTCAACTGGGTTGACTGGGAAGCGAACTCGGGCCATCTGCTTGGAAGGCAGCTATGCTAAACACTAGCCACCAACATTTGACAAATATCTATTTATTAATGAGCAGAAAGTGATAACTGTGAAATTGAAATAACAATTAAAAATATTTAGAAAACTAAATAGACAAAAGTCACACATACCCGCGTACGTATACATAGTAAAAGATAAAATTGTAGTTATAATAAAGGAAATCGTAAGTTGCTGTGGCCTAATACTTAATCAAAATAAATAATAAATGAAGTTTATTTTTATTGTTATACAAAGTTAAATATAATTTTATATCTGATATCCACACACACATACACATAATTACGTACCTTCACAGAGTGCTATACATGTTAAATTTTTGCTTTGTAGGAAACGAGGTTTTGGCTCCTATAAAAAATAAATAAAACACATACATATTCAACTGGCACAAATGCAAAAATATCTTTATGATCTCTAAAATATAACACAACTATAAATAAGATAAAAGCTATTGAAAACTAAATATTGCTTATATAATGTTTCTATTAGTTAAAATATTTATTTGAATTATAATTTTTATAAAATTATAAACATTAGTTAAGATATGATTTATAATCATAACTTGCATCAACAACTGTTTGTATTCTATGCAGAATAGTTATTATATAATGAGCATTTATTCTCTTTTTATTCTAAAACCATCTATTGTAATCTTGACTAATCAGTGGTTATCAGATGATAATATGCTTTAATCACAAATTCCAGATCAGTTTAAATTGTATTACTTTTGATTATTCAAACTTACAACAGATGATATCCAGAGTAGAAAAAAAATATTTTATTAATATACGCTTTGAGAGTTAGTGATGTGTTGTTATTCTATATTTTGTGAACAATTATTAGAAAAATATCAAACCATTAGAAAAGAATCAAAATTCTCTAAGAGATATAGATAGAAATCGTGGATCTTTCATCCACTGTTAATGAATAATCCATAGAAATTAAATAACTTTTAAATTGGTAAAAAAAGGTTAAAGAATCTGCAGGTTTTCCTTTTTTTAATTAAATATCTGACAGACAGACTGATTACATGTATTGAAGAAAAAAAAATATGAGAAGACAGTGTCTTCCAAAATGTTGCAACTGTGCACTATAACAATTAGATCAAAGAAAAATATAATGATATAGCTATCCTTTTTTTTTGTTAGTTTCATAATCATTTTTGGACAACAGTCTGGCTGATATGACTATTGAGGCAATCACTAGGTATGAACATTTTAATTAGTTGAGAAAATATGACATATTTATCTACATGATGTAGTTTCAGTTAATTTCTATTGACTTCTTATGCTTATGACATTATTGTTTCATATAGAAGCATTAAGATAAAAAAATAATAATTCTAAGATGATTGCTTGCCTATATAATGTTTCTTGAAGCTCATAAATTGTTTTGACAAACAAATGAATGTTTATATATGTGCTGTCTATGAGTCCACTTTGACTTTATAACTTCTGGCTGCAGATTTTTTCAATATGCTTTTATCAGTTCCTTTGAGTAAGCAATGCTTTCTATCCATAAATAATTGTAGACTTCTTTTTTCTATCCTTAATAAATGCTGCCATTAACTAGAGTCTAACAATCTTAAAACATTTTATCCATTTTATACATCAATCATTCAATTAATCAGATATTTTTCATATATCATCCCAGAGAAATATAAAACTGATCTTAATATTCTGTTAAATAATTTCTACCATCCACAGATGGTACTATCTGTTAAATGCAAAGTGTACATTTGTAATTCATGTTATTTTATTACACAAATCTGTGACTGGGTGTAAATATCTTTAACTAATCATATCTTTTAGATTTATCACTCATTCCTCTAAAGTTTATTACAAATTCTGAGCTGTTGTTTTCCAAAAAGTATCCCAGATCAATCTCTCATTATCATATAATTCATGTATCAAATTATCTGGAGATTTGGAACACCTGAACATCTACACAATATATCTAATTAAGATAGTATGATTTTGAAGCTTGAATTTTTTTTTAGCATCATCACACATATATGAGCATGTGTCTCATCAATGCTTTAATATTTATTCCATAGGCTTTGGAACTTATTCCATAAATTCTTCATTCCAATTTGTTAATAAGATTAAGGATGCTATCATCAATGATAATTTCCACATGGCTGCTCTTGATGTTAAAGAGCTATATGGATCTGTTGATAGAAAATGATCTAGTCAGATTATCCATCACGAACTCACAAACATCCATTTCCAAACCAACTGCATTAGCTTTGTTATGTCATTTTATCTTGGATGGACAACCACATATACACTATGTTTGAAGACAAATGATTTACCATGAATAATGGTTGGCCGATGGGTTTGCCTCTGAGTGGAACAATTACCAGCATCTTTCTGAACTTGAGATGCAAATTATACCAAAATATGAAGCTGACTTTCCTGATATTCATTACAGCCACTAAACACACCACCTTGTGCATCCTGCAAGAAATCCAACAACATTCTAACCTAATCATCAACTCAATATGGGAAGATGACTTCAATAGATTGACATATCTGGACTTATGGCAACTTCAAACAGAAAGAAACACAAATTATTTGATGATCATAAAGCCGCTCGAAGTAAGAGGTTTTATTCATCATAATTCCAATTTTCTGAACTCACATACATTTGCAGGCTTAAATGCATTCGTATACAGAAATATGCACTAAGGATTTATTAAAAGCAGGCTTTAAATACAAAACCATCATTAACAAAATTAAACATTTTTACAAAAGAATTACAAACAATAGTAGAGACCTCAACTTTCCATATATTACCCTCCCTCACATCTCTAAAATCTCTAACCAACTACTTCAATCATTATCTAACAAATTTCAAATCAGCTTTATTACACCCCCTTGCACTAATCATCTCATTAACAATTCAAAAGACAAAATTGACCCTATTCAAACCCCTCATGTTGTTTTATAGTACCTCATGCCCTCAACCCAGGTGCCAAGCCATTTACTATGGTGAGACTAATGCCAATATTATCAATAGAACCATTCAACATAAATACTCTTATAAAAGAGCACAGAAAAATAATGACAATTCTTCAATATATCTAGAACACTCCAAGAAATCTGGTCACATATTTGAACCATTCAACCCTAGAATAGTATGCATAGAGAAAAATGACAGCAAACAAAAAATTAAAGAGGCATACTTTATTACTAGTAATAACAATTCCATCAACAGCGCAACACATGCTTCGATATTTCTAAATGCTGGGCTACGTAAATAATTTGCATATCATCACTTACTTTCTATTCTGCACCATTTATCACTATGGCTATGAATATGAGGCAACACACCTCAAAAGCGCTTAGCCGTTATTAACTTTTGTGTAGACTTATAAGAATAATTATTATAGCTTCTCTTTCCAACACCTCACATGCTTCTAATTTTATTATACTAGGTGAAGATAATTTATATTTCATATTAACAAATGGATAAGATATACAATAGTATAAGAAATGTACTTGTAATCAATTGACTGAAGAATATGATAAATATCCAGAACCAATTAGACATGCAATATCCATCTCTAATGCTAGATTATACATTCAAATGAGTGTTAGTTATGTGAAATTCAAGTATAGTGAAAGACTGATCCAAAACATTTTTCATAAGAGAATATCTCAGAATTTATAACACATTTCAGAGGATTGTATAACAAATTAGAAGATATGATGGTTATAAATATGTATCAAGACTACTAGTCAATTAAGAACAAATATATCCTATACTATCCATACTGAGGATATAAATTATTCAAAGTATGATGGAATATTGTACTTGTATAATAAATGCAAATAATAACAAAAAATACAGCTTCAAAATCGAATGAGTCCTAATTAACATTTATAAACACAAAATTCTGACAAAATTCCAGTGTAAATATTTAGATGTTTGAAATCTCTAATTCACCCGATGAGCAAAGATTTGTTATTTGAAATATAAATATAATGAAGGAGATTGGTCTGAGATATTTTTTCAAGACAACCATTCAGGATTAATATCAAGCTTTAGAGAAATGTGTGGCAAATCTGGAATATCAAATTACTTAATATATATAATAAAATGAAGATTTTCATGGTTAAAAAATGTAATATATTAATTCTTAGGGTCATACATATAAAATATTAAAAGAGTACTACTATTTAGGTCAAAATATTACATTTGCATTCAATTGGATAAATAAATAATAGAAAGAGATGAAAATAATTCTGTTGATTTTATTGGTGATAAATTGTTGGAATCTTTCTCGAAATTACTAAGGATAGCAGATTTACAAGTACATTATATGAAGGATATACAAACTCGCTTTTTAATATAAGTACAAATGTGTACATAAAATTTTTATTCAAAACACAAATACTGATAAAATGGATATGATAATATTTTTAGTGAATAAGACTAAGACAATGCTCCCAAAACAACAGTGAAATGCTGTAATTTAAATTTATAGTAATAATAATTAAATTTTGTGAAAGGTCATGATAATAATTTAAAAAAATAAATAGCAAAATTTAAGACTATTAATGTGACAAAAGTTTTAAAAATATATGGATTTAGACTTGAAATTCCAGAAAGATCTATGAATATTTAGATAAGATCTACAGAATATTAGGGATTGATAGACAAGTCAGATACTTGATTTATTTAATTTAATTTCATGTAATTCAGAACAATAAAAACGATAGATAACATTAATCTTGTGAAATACTGTTTAACATCTGTTTGATTTCTTAGTGAGGTGAAGGTAAGCTTTAATTCATTCTATGTCACGTTTGATAAATGCAGCTCTAATTGTGCATGTCGCAGTTAGTTAATTACACTACATTATAATGTAAAATACAATATTTAATTTGTTCACTTGAATCGGCTCCAAAACTTCTTTTTTAATGAAATTTATTTTAGTATAAATCTAGCAATGACTATATATTTATGTATATAAGTGATAATATGTAATGGAGATACACATTATCCATTTTCCAAACATGATTTTTTTCTTAACCATTTTTAATTACATTATTTTTTAATAGACATTATAATTATATCACCTCTCCCTCCCAAAAGAAAAAGTATCAATAAATATTAGTAAGAATATTTAGTTTTTGGATTTACTGCTTCATCCGAAAATACCATTATTTGTTAAATGTGAGAAAACATTCAACACTGAAATTGTGAAACTATCAAAGATGAAAAATTACAAAAAAAAAACAAAACAAAAAACAAACACACATTCTGTTAAAATTTCAAAAATTTTAATGAAAAATTTCTAATCCATAATAAAATGGAATTTAAAATCATTTTCTAAATCGTCCAATATTAAAATTTTAATTCCCAAAACAGAATATCTTTGTTCAGTAAGAATTTAAATGAATAGTATGAGTGATATCTAAAGCTTATATAATATTCAAAAAATTCCATTGACAAAACTACATATTTCATGTTACATAAATGATATAGCTGTATCTATATAAAAAAAAACTTTAATATTTCAACTGAGAATAAGTAAATTATCTGTTCAATTGAATAAATCAATATTTAGAAGAATTCAAATTTTCACAATCTATGAAGCAAATGTGGATGGATTTCAATACATAGACCATTTGAGGGTTTATACAACAGGCACAAATTATATTTAATTGTTCTAAAAAAAAGGTTAAAAAAATATTTTCCTATTTCTAAAATAATTTCTTTTTTGTGATGAATTACTTGTAATGACGTAAATATATCAGAGTTTTCTAGCCGTTCTTAAAAAAAAAATCCTAACTATATTTTACACAGATAATATTTGCTTATGAGCAACATCCACAAAAAATTTCATGTCACTATATAATTATTCTTTAAAGCAATAAATTATCATTAAAGCCAAAATATTGATTATTTTTTCCCATGTGCCATAGCATCAGCCAGGAAGTGAACCCGCTAACCCGGGACAACTGCTTCTAAAGCAGCTGTCGCTGGCCTCTCGACCACCAATGCTTGATATTTCTTGTAAGCTTATGTAACATAAATGATAAAATTTACAATAATTTGCTTCTACATATTAACGTATAAGTTAGGCGACAAAAAACAAATGTTTACAATGTTTTACTGAGGTTTGTAATTCTGTAATGGATGCAGCATACATCATACCATTATTGCATAAAATTTCTGTCATTCTTTCCAACTTTTTATTAATTTATCTGAAAGCCTTTTTGGAAAAAGATAAATTACTAAGTGATATGGTGAAAGAAGATTTATAGTATTTATTTAAATTATAATGAGGACCAAATGATGAGTGCTGGTTATCTTTTTCACATATATGTGGTCATGTGATCGAGTGGATAGCTGTTAGGAAGTTTGAAAGTGTCTGAGTTCACATCCCTTCTAATTACATTAAGTTCAGTATAGACAATATATTTGTATTTAAATATTATAATGAGATATCTAAATATTTGCTTCAGCAAAATAATAAATCATTTTAAGTAATAGCCAATGTCATATAAAAATAAAAACATAGACCTAGATGTCTGTCAAAAAAACAAGATAAGACCTCAATGATTAGAAATAACAAATAATTTCAACTTATCCATCATCAAAAACTAAAGGCATGCCAATATAGGAATGTAATGTTATATGTATATTTTAAAAATTTAATATAAGTTTCATTATAAATTTTATTTAATACTTGTATATTAATTTTCACTTCCTTGTTTATTTATAATAACTTTGCATATGTATTTTAGCAAGCCTACTAACATACATAGCAAACGTATTACTATGTTTCCCCGAAAATACGACTAGGTCTTATATTAATTTTTGCTTTAAAAGGCGGCCTAGGAGTTATTTTCAGGAAATGTCTTATTTTTTTCATGCACAAAAATCTACATTTATTCCAAATCCAAAAATCTAATTTATTTAAGTACAAAAATAACTGAAACACACAGGCTTATTACATATCTGTGTCTATATATGTAATATATAGGGTATATGAGCACAGACTTTCACATGACCCACCACTCTCCACACAATCTCATAACACTATACACTTGAACACATATATGTTGAAAAGATAAATAATCACCAATATACGTATTAAATGCTAAACCAGCAATCATCAGTTGGTCCAGATTACTATCTCTACACATATGTGCTATAAGTGCTCAGATATACACTAAGTTAGCCAAACCTCATGCTTTAATAGACAGGCTTCAATCTACTCCACACTCCAACTCTTCAACCATCCATCCAATTGAAAATCTGATGATGGAATGCTTGAAGGTCACCCTATATATTATATATATATATATATATAGAGAGAGAGGTATTATATATATATAGAGAGAGAGAGAGAGAGAGGCATATAATAAACCGGTGTGTTTTAGTTATTACATAGTAGAGATATCAGCCCATCCATTGTATATGTATTAAAAATGGATTATGTCCTGTACATGATGGGTCAGATTGACCTTAGGCCAACAAGGGTGTGACAAGAATCTTGGCCTCAGGGTGACCTTCGAGCATTCCATCATCAGATTTTCAATTGGATGGACGGTTGAAGAGATGGAGTGTGGGGTAGATTGAAGCCTGTCCATTAAAGTATGAGGTTTGGCTATCTTAATATATATCTGAGCACTTATAGCATA
Organism: Epiperipatus broadwayi; assembly: GCA_028023455.1. Lineage (NCBI taxonomy): Eukaryota > Metazoa > Onychophora > Udeonychophora > Euonychophora > Peripatidae > Epiperipatus > Epiperipatus broadwayi. Next base: position 4,253,314 of record JAQFVV010000063.1, on the reverse strand, counting down.
TATGTATATGAGATGGTAATCTTGACCAACTGATGATTGCTGGTTTAGCATGAAATGCGTATATTGGTGATTATTTATCTTTTCAACATATATGTGTTCAAGTGTATCAGTGTTATGAGATAGTGTAGACAGTGGTGGGTTATGTGAAATCTGTGCTCATATACCCTATACATTAAGTACAAGAATCTACATTTATTCAATAATATCAAATTCAATAGTGTGGAAATAATTTTTACTACTGCTTGAAAATGTCACATTTAGAATTACACCTGGGTCTCTTTTTACGCAGACTTATTTAACATGATTTTGAAGTTACGCGATTCGTGTTTCACCGGAAGTTGACTCCGATAATACGCTATTACTTTAAATATTAAATTTCGCGCACTTACGTTATATTGAAAGTAATAGCACATTATTGGAATTCGACTTTCATCTTAGTAATTTCAATATTTTCAGTGCTTTATAATAGTAAGATTTTATGCAATAATGAAATTAAAATCATGATTTCCACATTAAATTTTACAAGATTATAATGTAAATTTGTTCAAACATTGTGCATGTTAATTTTGCATTTTAAATCACATTCTGTTTTTGCTTTTTAAAAAAAAATGTAATCAATTATTAATCATTTAATGTCCGCAAGTTTATTTTTAAAAGGTGAGTAATAGAAGTAAAACGAAATTTGATTTTTAAATGGAATTGAAAATTAAAAAATTAAAGATAAAAATAAAAATTTAGATACAGAAGAAAATGTAGAAAAAGATAATGAAACAGAAGTGGAACCTGTTCCTTTCACTGAAAAAATGATTCGAGAAGGTCTTCAACATTCTAATCGGTTGGCAAGTTATTTTCTTATAAATGACACTAATCACGAATGTGCTCTTAAATTCCAATGAGAGCTAAATGGTTGTATGTCTGGATATCGCATTCATAAACAATTAATAAAATCATCATCTCAAAGATTAATTATGTTGTCACCAGAAAACAATTAACACAACATGAGAGTGAAGTTGGTGCTAGTTGTATTTCCTCTTGTGAAGAATCAAAAACCAATTGCAAATGAACCTGTTTACCGGCAAATAGTGATAATAATTAAAACATGTATAAAAAAATGTATGCATAAAAATACATATTGTTTTGAATAAAATTAAATATTATAGTTAAAAAATAATTTAAAAAGTTTGTCTTGTATCAATTTTTTTCAAATTTGAAATTTTTTATTAGTCATATTTTTTTCTTTCTTTTTTTTTTTTTTTGCGCGATTTTTAAAGTAATTTTATGTTGGTGCTTTGCTCTTATGCGATTTTTGAAAAATCACAGTCCGTATCTCCCCTTTTTCAAGGTAAGTTACATCTATTTTTGCGCGATTTCATTTGCACGTGTTTTCTGAGAACCTATCTATCGTGTAAAACAAGACCCTAGTGTATAATCATATCACAGAACATTCTTCCTTTATACAAGAATATTAAGTTATTTACACGTTAATGAAATTAGTAATATCAGTATTTAATTTAAAATAATATATAAAATGTTAAGCTTGATTGATTAATTTGTGAAGTAAGATTACCTGCTAGAAATAAGCTTCAGCCTTTTGGATATCGATGTTGATTTATTTACAATATATATGGTTGGACATCAGATAAAAAAGAATTTTCATATGAGATTAAATAAAGACAGATTGATAATGAAAAGTAAAATTGTGTTTGCAACTTTATTAAAATAATTAATTATGAGTCTACCTACAAAATAACTTATTCAAGTACAAATATATATATATATATATATATAAACGTTTTCAAGTTAAATATATATATATATATATATATAAACGTTTTGAATGTTATATTCATTACTGTATAATTCACTGCATCCTTTGTACGTGTCAATGGACGAATAAAATCCACCTATCAGGCAGACAATCTTAACTAGGTTTATATATTTGGAGTAGGGCTTATATTATTACCATCCTGAAAAATCATGCTAGGTTTATTTTCTGATTAGATCTTATTTTCAAGTAAACATGGTATATATTGTAATGGTCAGAAAGTATAGTTGCTTTAACTTGACCCACAGACATATGTAAAGGCGGTTCGAACCTCATCTATCCCTCTAGATCATAACTAAGCAACTCACTTCATTAACAACGCATGAATTATTTTTCAAATGCAGTCTGATAGTCACGTAGAGACAAGACTTTTAGAAATCCTATTATGTGATGATCAGGTTTACACATATACAATAATGAACATCTTCAACTTGGTTACTATTATAAATTATAGTTTATTGTTAGCATGCAACTGTTTACGTTTTGTTTAATGGAATTATTTACAAATAACAAGAAAGTATATGTGTATGTACATAAGATTCACTTGTAATTCCTAGTTTTGAAATAAAAGAAAAACAAAATATTTGATATACCTTATTAAACATAGGTATGCATTTAACTAGATAGAGAGGAAGTGCAGAAATAAAGTCAACATTTTAAAATTAGTTAAGGAAACTGGAGACTGAATTAAACACAGCCTCATTTGGAATTAAATATATATATATAACTCCAACGAAAAATTAACAATACATTTGCATAGCAAAGCACAGATCATATATCAGCAGACCTAATTATAAAACAAAAGGAGTAATATTCAGGGTGGTATTCAGTGATTTATATATATATATATATATTGTAACCATATATTTTAGCATAAAATATAATAATTGATGTAACTAGTATAAAAAATTTCTCTATCTTCTTTGGTGATTTGATTGGCTTGATTTGCGCTTTGAACAGATCACTCTCTTATATTATTTTAATAAATTTAAATTTGATTCGTTCCATATGCTAATTCATATCATAATGTTTAACTTTTTAAAAATTTTGACAACACATTTAATTTGGTAAAATAGTATTAAAATATAATATTTTGTTTTATTTGTTTAAAATGATCTTAAAAATTATTTCATTTGAATTAACAAAAAACCAGTTGTTCAATTAAAATAAATTATTAAAAATAAATACAGTAATTACGTATGCGTCTCAATGTAAAAAGAGAAAAGCGCGAATTTAAGAGCAGATCGTCTGTTAGTTTTGCTTTTGGAGGGAGAGAGAAGAAAAAGAAAATGGTAAGAAGGCAAATGGTGTAAATTTGATAAGTTTATTTTAAAATAGTTAACAAGTAAACTGATTACCACAAATTTGCTATAAACATAAAAATAATCGTGGTATTTAATTATAAGATGAATTGCTAAATTTAAAAGTCTGTTCAAGTCGGCTGGCCAAGTGGATCAAATTACCGGTAATAATTTCCCAATATTACATTTGAAATGTCGGAGCTTCCCAGTTTAAAAGAGTTAATTGCAAGAATTTGGTATGTTTTAAAATGTTTATTGTTCTACAATTTGGAAAATTTAAATAAGTATTTTAATTACAGAAGTTTTATAAATATGAAAATTTGTTTTTTAAAAAAGAAGAAGTTTAAATTAAAGTAAAGTGTTAAAGTTATCAACATAGTTTAATATTTCCGTTTCTAATTCTAATAAAAATATAGTATTGATTGATATTTAACTTTATAATGCCAGGAATATATTTGCTAGTTAATTTATTTGCCATTTGGATAATAAACAGTCTTCAAATAATTTATCAAAGCTATTTTCTAATTTTATCGTCAGTTGGAATGATTAAATAAATTGCTATAATTAGTATTCTTAGATTTAAGCGTGGATGAATAAATATTAGCATGGATGTAATAAACTTGGAACATTTTTAATAGAGAAATGTAGAAATTAATAACTTTTGAAAAACATTTTCATTTAAGTTCTGCGAGTCATATTTTTGAAATTGTTTCTTGTTTATGGAGCCACGTAAAATCGTTAATCTGATAGTGATTATAATAACGAACACAAATGGATAACATTACATGTATGGAATTCAACTAGAATTATAGCTATTACTTCGTACATTTATTGTTCGACACATCGTATATGGAATTCACGGATCATATTTGTCGTTATAAAATGCTCTACAATCTTGTGACACACACACCTGCTAAAATTCATATATTGAACTTTAAAATGCTATACATTTAATTTATATCACACACACCTATTAGATTTTATGTATTTGATGAATAATTCATTGCTTTAATTTTATCGTTATATGAACTTGCATGTGAAGTTCATAAGTTATAGTTTATTAAGTTTAAAGTAATAGGGGTTGAATAAAATATTTATTCAAGAGAATAGCTCTTGCAAAAGGGCTTGAAAAGTGCTAAATGAATTCATGAGATGTATCAATCTTTGTGAGGTATTTGGTGAGTCTTTCCAGATTTATATTCCTATGCTAATATTACTTATATTATATTACACATGTTTTATTTTAAGCAAGATAAGTTAGTACATTAGTTGTCCTGATTAGTGTAACATTTTATTATGCAAGAACCCACATTTGCTAAAGTGTTAGTGTTTTCCGAATGATCAGAGTAACTGAGGAGGAGGATTTTGCACTTTAATGTGAAGTAAATAGTAAGGTTGTTTTATAATGTTGAAAGGCATTAATCTGTGCCGGTGGTCCGCAGATTATTAATTGCCATTTTTTGTATTTTACATTCATTCCAGCGCTGGTGGTTAATCCGCGGAATTGTGTAAATATATGTATTACTTTATGATGGTGTATCAATCCACAAAGCGTTTAGTATTATTTAATTCCTATGTGTAGATGAACGCATCCACAGGAATATGTTTTACTTCATAGATATAAGTTGGGCAAAGTATTTTAGTTAATTTGCTAAATCATCTTCTTCCATTTGTAAGCATAATTCATAAGTTAGATCATCAAATTGTAGCAGGACATTCTATTCAAGTTACTTCATAATAATTAACTGTTGGTTGATTATTATTTACCGGAGTGTAAGTTTAAATGTTCATTTTAATTAATGATTGCATTATAGCTAAATCCTACAGATATAATATTATTTATTATATTATTATAAGTTTACGGTATGGATTTATTGAATCTGGAAATGACGTTAAATATTTCATGAGTTGATGCTGAATTTAGTATAATTTGCTCAAGATTCATTATATCAAATTGAAATAAGGTATGATTAGGTTTTTTAAAACCGTACCTATGATATGTTAGTGAAGAAAGTCAATAGAATTATAATTTATTTATTTTATTTGTTTATTTATGTTTTTTTAATTATCACATTAGAATTAATTACTTATTATTGATAAATTTGTAAATAAACGTTGATTTATAATTAAACTTACTGTGCCGTTGCTATGTGTCATTCTTAAAATCAGAAATCATAAACCTTGGATAGAGCATACATTAAAGTACATACTATCGTCAACATGATATCAGAGTTTAGTAATATTTGAGAAAACATTTGGATGCTTTTAGTCTTTGGTAGTTTATGATGTGTAAGGTACAATAAATCCCATTTACCTTTTCCATCATTTTGGCTTTGCGTAGTTGATTCTAATATGCAATATAAATTAATTATTAGACTTGTAAACAGATTTACCAAATAATGATATGATTGAAAATATTTACTTAACATTTTTAAATTGTCATTTGTCAGTATAAAAAGAGTCTCATGATATAGTAAACTATAAAAAGAACCCAAGTATTTATGTTTATTTATTGCAAAGCTTTACCTGGACTAGCATTTGTATAAAAAATCATATAGATGATTTAAAATTTCATAATCGTATGTAGTTTTACAAATTATGCCATCTTGTACACGGTCGGCCATCGGGTCTCATACAATAAAATCGCAAATTAAGGTTTGTAACATAATAACATTACACTTATAATTTGTTTACTGTATTTTATCATACTACTATGATAGGTCATCGCGGTACACCCTGGCTGCGATCAAATTAAATCATAAAAGTTTATGTTAGATCATTAGTTTGGTCTGTGGTAAGTTGCTCCAGATGTTGGTTGTGGTCCTTGGTGCATAAAATAGATAGCATAATATGCTTTTGGATACAGCTCTTAATAGCTGACAATGAGTAGCGGGAATTGATCAGTGATCGAGGTTACGATTCTCAGTGCACTGATGTTTTGATGATATTAAGGAGTTGGGACCACAATCGAACGGTTACAATATATATATATGCCTGTCTCTAAAATATAGTAAAATCTTCATCATGATGACAATTTGATTAATGGATAACTACTTTGAGTCTAATTGATTATTAGAGAAAGAAACCCATTCGCCTAAGCATGACATGCGTTCAAAAATGAAGTATTTTGTGATAGCTTAATGTCTATTTTTTCTCACTGCACCTTTAATGGGATTCACTATTCCAGGCAATTGATATACCAGTATTTACGAGCTCCCTGGATGAAGTAATTTGAAAAAAAAAATAAAAGAATGTAGAGACACGATACAATTACCAAGTAACACTGTATTGGGAATGCAGTTAAACAACCATAATTATTAAAGCTTTATTGATATTAATATATAGATATGTGACACTGTATATTACTATGCTAGAAAATCCATTATACAATAATAATAAAAACCTCACTACAAAGTCATTAAATAAACTTATATGCACAGGTATTATATCAGCATTTATTCTTAGCCTGATTAATCAATAATTGTCATTATTTTACTAATTTATGCACACAGATTTGATGAATATTGAATAAATAATTATATGAAGAACACACTGTACCTCTCTATTGCAAAATATAAAAATAACAGATGCTTACATATACTATGCCCCTTCCCCTTAATATGTATTTATTTAATACACATTTGGCTTGATTAAGTATACATATGTATAATAATAAGTGTGAGGTACTTTTCTAAAAATATAAATCAACAAATTAAATAGATGCATATATATATAATATGAACATCATTCTTAGTCTAATTACAAAATGAATATAAAGTTTAGTTAAACTAAATGGCAAAGTATTCTTTTCAGTCTCTTTGAAAAATGTTTAATAAAAAAAAACAACTGTGGGAAGTGGATGGGATTCTTTTGAAAATCAAAATAACTTTTACAAATTATTTGGAAACAACCACCTTTATAGTAGCAGGATGGGGAAAATATAAAAGTTTTAACTTATTTAAACTATCTTCCAGCTCCTCCCTTATATATATATATATATATATATATTGCACATTACCAATGAAATAATAAATACAAAAAAAAAGATGTTGATTTCTTATGTATGCTAGCGATACATGACTATATATATATAACGAAAAAGAAACAATTAGTTGACCTTTTTTAAATATATGTAAAGTACAAATATATATTAAGTAGAACAATAGTAAAAAAAATGACAGAAAAAAAATACCAGTAACTCAGATATGTGTATATACAACTGGGTCTCATTTTATGTGGAAGATCGGTTCCACAGAAAACCCACATTAAAAAAAATCACACAAAAACAGACTTAACTTACCTTAAATAATGGGGGATATGTTCTGTAATTTTCAGAAATTGCATAAAAGAAAAGCAATAATGAAAAATTACTTTAAAATTCGCATTAAAAAAATAAGAAAATAAAGTATGACTAATATCAAAATTTCAAATATTTGAAAAAAAATTAATACAAGACAAACTTTTTTTACTTTCTTTATTAACTACAGTATTTAATTTTACATTATTTTTTCTACATATTTTAATCATTACCACTATTTGACAATATGCATTCATTTGTGAACTGGTAGATATCAGATTTGTCACAAGAGGAAGTACAACTAGCACCACTTTCACAGTCTTGTGCTGTGTTAATGGTTTTCTGTTGACAATGTAATCGGTGATTAAACTTTGAGATGATTTTACTAATTGTTTATAAAGCTTGCGATATCCAAACATATAACTATTTAGCTCTCATTAAAACTTAAAAGGTTGTTCATTGCAGGAAACTCAGATTTCAGCATTTTCTGACATTTTTCTTTCTCTCATACATCAACATAACATCAACATAAAATCTATGATTAATTGATTTTTACCTATCAGAAAATAATAAATTAATCTTTTTTTGTTTACAACTGAAATAAATTTTAAATGTTCACATTTTGTTTCTATATTAAAAAAATGAGATCACAATCAAAACAAAAAGATTATACATTATCATTAGAAAGATTATTTTCAGTTTACAAAATTAATAAAATCTTCATTATTTATTTAAAAAATCTACAAGATTATTTATTTCTGTTACATCTAACAAAATACGTTTTAAAAGTTTAAAATTTTTGAATATTTATTGCGATATTTTTATATGTAAGTATAAATCTATTATTATTATTATTATTATTATTATTATTTCTTCTTCATTAGTATAAGTAGGTTATTTACATAGAAGCTAAGATTCTAAATACAGCTTCAGGACATATTCACATTAGCTGATAATATAATGTTATATTTTTGAAAAAAAAAAGTATTTCAAGTTAAAATAAGTTATTAATAATTTAAATTTCTTGATATCTAATAAGTATAGTGAAACATGAACTTCTTTATCACATAAAAAAAAACCTGCATAAAAAGATATTAAGAAAAAACATCAATCGCATAACTTCAAAATTGCATTAAAATAATCCACATAAAATGAGACCTAGGTGTATATGGATTAAACTTTATATGGATGGCAAATTAAGTTCATTTTGGGAGGTCTATTACAGTCCACATCATGGACATCTGTGCTCATGTTTCCATTCAGATAGATAGGAAATTATCAGGCATAATTCCCCAGTCTTCTGCTGGTCTTCATCTCTAGGATTCCCTCCAAGGATGGAAAGGAGGGTGGAGGAAAACTTCTCTACTTAAGCATGACTCAGACTTTAGAACAAGCTGATGATCTTTTTAAACAAAGAAAAATTTTGGTATTTATACCTTTTAACTCTTTTTTCACATTAATTAATTAATTGACACCTGTCAATGCTTCCATTGTTTACAAGCATCATATGATTTTACACTTTTCTTATTGGATCTTAAGTTAAATTTTTGCTTATTTATTTTGTGCATTAGCTAATTCTTTATCTGCTGATGCAATACTTTTTTATATTTGCTAATGAAATAATTTATTTTATTTTAAACTTTTTTCTATAATTTCTAAATTATATACATTTAAATTTCCTTTATAATTTACCATTTATTTTAATATTATATATACACATATATAATTAATCATTTATTTTAATATCCATTCACTATGCTTAGCTTTATGGTCTGTGGTTAAATAAATAGTGAATGGTGAAGCACACACATATATGGCTATATATATATTATAATGGGACGATCCTTTTCAGGACTCGAGGAAGTTGCATCTAACTATAGTTGGACTTTGAGTCTTCTTATAGAATGCGATGGATGATGTGATTTAAAATATAATCCAATCCACTCCTCTATTAATAATCTCGTTACTCTCGGAATTCGAGCTCAGAGTAGAAATCGCAATTGACTCTCTTCAGGCATTTCCACAAGTATCCCATAGTAATGATAAATTTAATATAAGCTATATATAACTTTTTTTATAAATATTAAATCACTAAGTTGATTCAATATATATGTGTGTGAGTATGTATATCTATAATTATTGGTTTTATAAAACGACTAAATAAAATAAAATGAGACCTGTTTAATTTTAAAATCAAGTTTAACACATTTTAATCCATAATAGAAACAAAATATTATCACATCAATAATAAAAATATTAAAATTTAGAATTATAATATGTGCTTATATATATATATATACACACAATAATAGACTATTTAACATTCAGAAAAAAAAAATGTAATTATTTACATATATATAATTTAAAATCATGTATACAATAAATAATACCACCATACATTATAAATCTACATGTTGTGTCAATAAAATGACTCAGTGTGTTGCTATATGTCTATATAAGATAACATCCATTCACACTAGATTAGTAATAGCATGTATTCTGATATTAATTATGTTATTGTTTAAAAAAATTATGATAATTGTCGGGTAAGGTTCAATTTGGAATATAATAAAACTTACTTCCAAATTGAAATAATTAAAAAACTTTTACCTTAGTCAGCCATCATTTTCGTCAGAGCATATATCAAAATATCAACATCTAAATTTTATTAAATAAATAAAAATAAAATGCTCATCTTATCAGTTCTCCACTTATTCTGTTAAAATCAAATTAATACACGAAATAATTTCCACGTAAATATAATTATCCACAAAGGAAATAAAGTTTAAGGGTTATTAAAATACACAATGAAGTAATCCAAGATGAGAAAGAATAACGGTTTTATATCCCTCCTTAGACAAAATAAAATGATGATGAATGTTGAAACATAAAATTCATTGATCATCCTTCGAAGAGGCAATCCAGATATTCATTCTTTTAAATATTTGCATAGTAAAATATTTAACATCTTCTTCAATATAATACTCCATTATTAAGACAGCTTCTTAAATGAGAATTACGACGATTATATTTTAGGCATTAAGTAGGAATAGATTTACATGTTCAGGTTTAAAACATCAGCAGAAATCCTTGGCATAAATTGTCTAGCCAAAGAACATCTTTATAAATTTTTGTCTTCTTAAATATATATTTTGTAAACTCATTTCGAAGACGTTGATAACTGATTATTTTTTTATAGTTCTTTATAATATTAAAAGGCAGTAAATTAATTACTTGAAGCAGGTTTAAAATATTGAATCTTCTTTTTTTCTTAAATGTGTTCTAAATTCGAACACATTTAAATTTACAGATGTAGTTCTTGCCTTGATAACTAAATAGAAGATTATTGTTATAACAATATTAGTTCGTTTTTATACTGGATTAATTTCTGCAAGGATATCACATAATCATGCTCACACTCTCTATTGTTTAACATATACAATTTGTAATGAACCCCAAATGTTTATTTCCTTTGTTTCAACTGATAAAATGCAATGTTGACTTAAGGCTTTGTCAAATGTCAAGTTTTAGTTAATAAAAAAAATACGATTAGTTAGAAACATTTATTTATGTGTGTGTATAAACAAATTAGAATTATTCATTTTTAGAATTATTCTTTTAATACTAACTAGTTTATGTATATAGCTGATATATGAAAAGCTTAAGATAGGTGTAAGTTATTTATATCTGTTGATTCGATATAGGCACAGTTAAATTCACAAAGAAACACAAATTGTTTTAGGTGAGGCTCATATGGTACTCTCACTATATATATATATATATAGAGAGAGAGAGAGAGAAAGAGTTGTGATCCACTAATCCAGTAAGGATTCTTCAGTATCCCTGGATTAAAAATAAATTAACAATACACTTCTTATTCTTCCCCTCTCCTCCTTATAAATTCTTATGCCTTTAACAACTTAATGCTACTAGAAATTTAAACTATTATTATACATATATGACAGTAATTTTAATGTATATATAGTTTGGAATATTCTATGTGTTAAATTTTATATACAAAAAAAAATGAATTAGCTAACAAATCCAGGGCAACTGACTCAAAGAACAATCAAACCATGATGTTTTCCTGAAGATCTGTGATGATGGTATTTTAGTTGTATTTATGTATTGAATTATTTCCATCATCTTATATGAGTATTGAATGTCTTTAGAAAAAATTAACTTTATTTAAATATTCCAAATACATTCAACTGTTAGTAATAGTGCACAGGTTATTATATGCCCAATGTTTCAAGAGGTATTATTCTCCTTTCTTCTTCAGGTGTTGCTGTCCTGATCAGTGATGGTGCTAGCAGGGAAATTGAACCTGAACCCTTAAATTCTTGAGTATTGAATTTTAAGGTAATGCTCTAACCAAGTGAGCCATCCTTCCAAAGGCAACAGTCAACAGAAATTTCATATACTTATCTATGAAGTCCTCCTGATTTCTCCACTTTTTGGTAAGAGCAAAGTTGAGTAATGGTTTCCATACATTATGTATAGTCAGACTAGGATGACTTATGGAATTGTTTGCCATTGTCACATGAACAGCTTCTTTAAATTTTCTTCTTTGTAGCAGACCATGTCTTAGGAAAAAGTGGAGAAATCAGGAGGAACTTCATAGATAAGTATAGAAAATTTTTAACGACTGTTGCCTTTGATAGGACGGCTCAGTTGGTTAGAGCAATACCTTAAAATTCAATACTCAAGAATCTAAATGTCCAGGTCTGATTACCATGCTACATGTACTGCCACTGGTCAGGCCAACAACATCAGAAGAAGGGGGGAGAATAATACCTCTTGAAACATTGTAGTGTGCACCTATATGCTACTACTAACAATTGAATGTATTTGGAATATTTGAATAAAGTTAAATTTTTCTAAAGACATTCAATACACAATTAGATGATGGAAATAGTCCAAATAGTTGAAAGCCGTATGAAAATAAAGAATGAAAACAAAAAAACATTAAACAACCAGTATCCAAAATAGATTTAAACAGGCTTCTATTTTGTAAAAATTCTATTATTTATGGAAAAAGTTGGAATTTAGATACTTTCAGAACTGCAACTGACTGCTTCAAGGAAAATTAAAAAAAAAAAACAACAGCGCCAATTATTAGGAAAGTATAATAAAAATAATTTTTTGCATAATTAAAATTTGAATTTGTTACATGAGCCAATACACTCAACAGAGGATAAATTAGAACCTGTTTTTAATTACTGATCAGTTTTTAAAAGCACTATTTTTTATTAATCAAATACATAAGCATAACTCTATCAAATGACCAGCTTACTCAATGGTGCTCAAGCAAAATCTCTTGTTTTCATTACAACTATGCTACTTACTGCAGGCTTTATTAATTCACAAATGCAAATGTGTTTAATAAATCCCTATCCAATGCTGTCCTCTGCAATATCCCAAAACTATTTTCAAGCTTATGGTTTTCATCAGTCAAAAACTTTTGACTCCAGGATGTTTGAACCTTTAGGAACTAATGTCCTTTTCCTCTGCCAAACATCTTTTACCTTTGTTTCACTATCAAATTAACAGTCTAAATTGAAAAACATGAATTGTGCTGCTGGAATAACACTGAGTTATCTAAAATCATATGATATTTTATTGGTTTTATACTGTTCCTAGTTATAATTTAGAGGTGTTTACAACTGTTACAAAAAAAATAATTAAGGTAATGTATGAAAAGTGAACTGGTTTCAGTTCTATATGACTATACAGACAAGTTGATTTAAATTGAAAACATATGAATGTTTTTCAACAGAAAGATAAAGAGACGAATGTATTAAATCTTAAAGATCAGGACAATAGTTCAAGATTCAAAACTCTTCATTAATGAAAGCCATAAGCATAAATTACTCTGGGAATATTGAATAGGGCAGCACTGAATAGGAATTTATTAAGCACTATTATCTACATCTATGAATTAGTAAAGCTTATTGTAAGTGGCATAGCTTTGTTGAAACAAAACAAGTGTGGTAGAGAATAATATTGCATAAGATAAAATTATGTGATAGAGTCCTGTGATATTTTATTAAATTTAAATTATTTCTGGCTACAGGATGTTTGAAGTTAAGAACACTATAATGTATAGAAACTGAAGTGGTTTGAATTCTATATAACTGAAGTTGGCTTAGATTAAGAAGATATTAGGTTTTTCAAATTGAGGTAATAGTGGAGCAAAAAGATAAATAATGAATGGCAGAGGAGGACCCAACACTGGTCTAAGATCCAAAGGTTCTCACTAATGAAAACTCTAAGCTTGAAACCAATCTGGGATATACAACACTGGATAGAAATTTATTAATCACTATTACCTGCTTCTGTCCGTTACTAAAACTTACAGAAAGTGTACTGCTGGGATAATTAATGGAAAAAAATATTTCCAATTTCTAGATTTAACATGGGTCTAAAATATTTTTTTAATAAAAACAATGATGTAATTATTCAAAGAAAGCATAAAATCAGATTAGTTTCCAGTGTTATTAGTTAGAAACAAACATGATACTGTATTACAAATACATATGTTCATGTTATAAACATGAAACAAGAAAAGATATAATCGACCATGCTTTTCACTAATCAATCATATTCACACAGTTCGTAAAACAACATTATAACCTATGAAATGCATAGGAGTCCCTAGCCATAGCCCAAGATTCCTTAAATCTCCTATGATCTCTTTCAGCACAAAATGTTTTGACATTAGTCGGATCGAAGCATGCTCAGCGAATAACATACTTAGTACAATTATATCTTTTCTTGTTTCATGTTTATAACATGAACATAAATATTACAGTTTGCACAAAAAAAGTATTAACTTTTTAGAATTAATTACTTTAGAAATAAAAAGTTACAAAGATAAGTGAAATAATGCCAATTTCTCCTCCAGCAATATCAAAGTATAAATATAAATTGTGAGTATTTCAGTCACCAAGACAGAATGAATAAAACCATACAAAAGCAATTAGTAAACAAAAATATTTTAAAAATGGGTATAAATCTTTGTTTTTACTGTTTATTGCATTTTCTTTCGATTGTCCAGTTTAATATAAAATGAATAAATCACAAAATTGACAACTGCTTAGAGTAGACAGATACTTCTTAAATTGCAAGTGCCAATATTGACGTTGTATTGATGGTTTTAAAGTTATTACATCTTTTTCAATCATCTTATTACAACCTAGATTTAAACATTAGTTAATGTAATTAAGTATTCTCGTTTTGAGAAAAAAAGATGGTTCGAGATTAAAAATTCTGCATATATAAAGATAAATCAAATAAAGATATATAAACGACATTTTTTTTTTTCAAAAATTATATCATTTTTAAGTTACAATAAGATTCATAAGCGTCAAATTTTGTTCACTCACAATTACGATATCAAGTATATCAGATAAATATATTAATAACCAGCAATAATCATTAATATATTGTTATTAGTAAGTGCATAAATTTTTCTTGCTTTTTTTAAAAAAGTCGAAACAAATTCAAAATATAAAATAACAAACTTGGAGTGTTTTTTTTATTAACGTGAAGAATAACAACATGGTTGATTGTGTTTCAAGATTAACGAACTAATACTTATTGGGATTAAAAGAACATTTGTTTTTAAATTAAGGAACAAAATAGGAATATAAACGTTTAAAATTTGTATTAGATATATAATGAATGGATTAAATTTAAATTAAAAATTGTAAAAAAAATTTGGATATTAGATTTTTAAAGCTGTAATCTTATGGTTTGATTCCTGGGTTTATTAAATTAATAATATTAAGAGTTTTTTAAAGATAATATAGTTTTAAATGGGAAAGGAAAATATTACATAAATTTATAAGATATATATGTTAAAAAGGAATATTTATTGATAAAAATAAAGAAATTATATATTGTTTGACAAATTAATTACATTTAGGGAAGTATTTTGCTATACCAATTTTTTATAATAAGATGGAAATTTTAAAAAAAGTAATTAATAGACATAATAAAAAACTTATTTGTTATAAATAAAAATAATATAAAAAATAATAATTGAAATAAAAATGTTTTATCTAAGAGAAAAATTGTAATAATGGTTTAAAGAAAAGTTTATAATTAATTTGAAATAAGTTTTTGACAAAGATGAAATAATATTTTAAATAAAGGGCAAATATGTGCAAATACACATGTGTATTTGAGACAAATAAGATAAAAAAAAAAAAGACTAATTATTGATAAATTTAAAATAAGGATAATATAGGAATGAATAAGAATCTATTTAATGAAATTGAATATGAATTTAAAAAATAGAATATAATGTAAAATAATAATAAATAAAAAATGTTAATAATAAAAGTGAATAAATATATAGTAATATAGATTAAAATATAAAGTTGGTTTTTTGAAAGGAGATAAATCTACAGTATGGTAATAATTGAGAAAAGAATATAATAAAAAAAGGTAATTTATTAAAAGTTTTTAAAATAAAAAAAAGATAAGGGAAATTAATATAAAAATTAATAAAATATTACTGAATTAGAAAATAAAGGATATATTACAAAATAGAAATGTTCTGCTTAAAAGGATGGATATTAGATGTGAAAATTACAGGGATACCAAAGGTACTAAAGTGGTATTCCCCTAAGACCAATTATTAGTTGTAGGATACTTTTATGAGAATATTTCTAAATGGGTATTTAATAATTTTTTTAAAAAATATAGTAAAGTAAATAAAAATAATAAAGTATACACTCAATGGTTTTATAGAAAAATTAAATAATTTTTGAAGAATATTAAGTTTAAAAATATTTATTTTGTTATTGTATTATAAATATGTATAATATGTTGTCATATAGCTATTAATTATCTTTGGATTTTTAGTGTAAAAATAAAAAATTAAAAATAGATTCTTATTTATTACTGAGATTTTATTGATTTGTGTAAAATTTGGTTTTAAATTTAAGTGGTTTAGAGGTAATGATTAAGTATGGGGAGTTGCTTAGGGGTTTTAGAGATGATATATAATATTTTGAAAAGATTTTTTAGATTTAGATGTTGTCCTTGTTTTTTTGTAGATATGTTGTGTATTTCTGGTTTTAAGGAATAAAGAAGAAGTTTTAATTTAATAAGAGAAAGTATTAGTTTACATGGAAAAGAGTGGTAATAAAATTGAATATATGGTTAAAAATTGAAAAATTATAAAAAATAATAAAATAAGTATTAATACTCTGTTTTTAGAAAAAACATTTCTGTCTAATTACACTGGTTTTCAGCATTGATATAATTTAAAATAATATTATAAAAAAAGAATTAAAAAATATTGTATGTTCTATGATTTATTATTGGAAGATTAGAATTGATAAAAAAGGATTTATTAATATATCAAATAAAATTATTGGAAAATTTTTCAGATTATATTTGATTTAATTAGAGATTAAGGGAAATAAAATTAATAATAAGTTAATAATATTAATAAAATTTACTAGGTTTAAGTATCAAAATATTTTATTAGGTTAAAAATATTTGTAAAAAAATTAAAATAAATTTAACATTAAATTACTCTGTTATAAAAAGAAGATTTAAAAAAGTTAATTATATGAAAAATATGTATCTTAAGCTATAAGGTGTTATTGTAAAATGTTTAGACTGCTGGAATGTTGGTAAAGTGTTTCTTATATTGGAAATACTAAAAATAAGTTAAGAGTTAAATCTATCAGATAAAAAATCTAATTTATTTTCATAAATCTAAATCTGGTCATCAATTCAAATAGCTTTTAGAAAGTAATTAATTATAAAAGATTTTAAAGGAAATTTTTATATTAAGATTTAATATATGATAAAAAACTAATTGATTTTATAAGATAAAAAACTAGTATCATTAGAAAAATAGCTTTTAGAAAAATAATTAATTATAAAGTAAGTTTAAAAGAAAAATTTTTTATATTAAGGAATTTAAAAACTAATTGATTTTTGTAGTGATAAGCTGGTTTTGAGGTATTTTATCTAAATATATTTAAAAGAGTGGTTTAAATAGAGTTTAAATTGTAGGTTTTTAAATAGGAAGGTAATGTTTTTATGTTTTATATTAGATTTATGTTTTTAAAAGAAAAAATTTTTTAAAAAAAATTTTGTGAAGATTTGAAATATATATAGGGTTTAATGATTATATAATGTTTTATTTTATTTATTTTGTTATTTTTTGTATATTTTAGTGGCTTGAAAAAGGCTATAAGGATGTAAATAGTCGAAACGTTGCTCTTGAAATTAAAATTCATATAGTCATAATAATTAAATAACCAGCAATAATTTTATATTATATTGTTATTAGTAAGTACTTAGTAAATATATAACAGAAATTTCCGTAATACATATATAGGTAATTAATGGTGTAAATGACTTTCTTTCTGGCTCTAAATAAACAATACTCAGTTAAGTTCTGAGATAGAATGTAATTTAGCAATCCAGACAATAAGTGTATTTAACTTTTAAAACAAGCTATAAACAATGAATATAAAATTTTAATAATTTAAATATACTTCCATTAAATTATTATTAATTTATAAAAAAAATTTTTCAGTTAATTATATTTTATTATACTGGATGTTAATTAGTTTCAAACATTTGCTTTCTATCCAGAAATATTTTAATATAATGCTTTCAATTTATTATAATACAAATGCCATTAATAATAAGAAAATTATTACGTCTGCAGGCAGCTGTTTTCTTAGTTATTTTTATTACCTTTATAATTGAACGATTTTGTTATATATATACAGATTTTAAAATCCAATACACAAAAAGAAAAAAAAAGACAAAGACATTCTACTTATAAAGACAACGATAAATTCTAAATTAATGCCGATTTAATGGAAAAGGACGATGTTGAAATAAACAATTTCTCATTTATTTATTTTACAGTCACAGATCAATACTTCATTAAACGGTAAGAAATGAAATAAATTTGCATTTCAAATGAATCTATTATTGAATAAATAAATTATCATAATGAGAAATAACAAAAGAATAACATTAAATGCTAAAACTATTAATAACAACCCCCCCCCCCGACATTTGCAGAATTCACTTTTAAAGATAATTCAAAATAAAAAGGGGTTAAAGGAAAGTAAACAATGGGCCCAGACTTTAAGTGTGTAACAAATTCATAGAAGTAAAAATAAGTTTCATATTACAACTACATTTTTTTATTTTTACAATCAGTATACTATCATTCCTGACCAACTTAGGAGATAGATGCATGTTTACAAAAATCCTAAGCTTATTTGCAACATAAAAAAATATCGTAGGTTTACTCAGTTCAGATTCAAACCCTAGATCATAGAGAAGCAGATGAATAAGCAAATCATCGTATCATAAGGTGCTTCATGATTAAATTAAATCTATTTCTTTGATAAATTTATTATGAAAAATATTATTAATAATACGTAATTAGTTATTTATCTAACGCTGTGTTTTATTTGTAATGGCTATTACAAATAAAACACGGGGCTAGATAAATAAATAATTAGTTATGTATTTTTAATATTACGTCTAATGACGTGCCGTAAATTGTAAACATTTCGCAAACGTCACTTATTAATAAATGGTGAATGGAATTAAAAGTGATTAAGACCATCACTCTTTCATTTCTAAATGCTCTAGATTGGTCTGTATATATATATAAATTTAGATAAAAAAGATAAGGTGTATTCATTCTTATCTTTCCAAAGACTATGTCTTGATTTTATACATTCATAGGGCACATGCGTAGGGAGGATTTCCTAATGACTATTATTAATAAAATAAAAAACAACTAATGATAATTAGATCTCAATTAAAACAGTCAAACTCACTATACGTATTGCCACACACAGCAAGCTAGAGTAATCAATGGATGCCAGAAGGCTTGTGCATAAAATCCCCATCTAGTGCCTACTCATCCAATATCCCCAAGACTAGTTTCTGGTTTGTGGCCTTCGTCAGTGAGGAGCCTTGGATCTAAAAGTACAAGCCTTCTGGCATCCATTGACTACTTTAGCTTGCTGTGTGTGGCAATACGTATAGTGAGTTTTGCCTGTTTTAACAACAGTTATACACAAGTATAAGAAGCGGTGATCACGTGATGTTTATTAGATCTCAATTATTTGAATGTGTATGAAGCATAGATATTGAATATTCTCCCGACTTCATTGACATCCTAATAAGTTATTTTAAATTTTATTTCAAAGAAAAAACTGATTAATTTCAATTTTTTTTGATGTTTCAATTATACGTTTAAAATTTTTTAAAGATAGTTAAGTAATTAAAATTGTAGTGAACTTAATATAAAGTAATAATCAAAATATATAGAGTAAATATGGATTAAAATTGGCATCATCATAAGCAAAAATTGCTAAGCATCTTTTAATATCAATGAAATACTCCAATAAAATGTTTTAATAAGAAATTATGTTAAACGTAAAAAACAATAAACATTACCACTAATAATAATTAAAATTACACTTTAATTTGTTCAAAATGTAAAATTTATATAGATGTGTGATAAGAAAAAGTTGATATAATCACCAAACTTAGTTCTTCTTTACATAAATCCCAATCAAAATTAACACACTCCTGCACTTAACCTTTCTTAACTTCTTATTTTAGAAACTTTTTAGACACTCAAGAAAAGGTTTACAATACAATTTCCCAATTAGCAACTATCTTAAATGCTTGATTTTCATAAAAAATAAAAGCAGAATAAACTGAACTTTCTTAAAATTATTAACTAGAATGAATTAAATAACATATTACTTTCAATTCAATGGTTTGAAACCAAATGGCTTATGAGTAAAGTAAGTCAAAGGGAATTAAAACACTCCTACTTTTAATAAATAATCATTTATTAAAATAAATAATCATTTATTAAAAACAATGAATAAACAAGTGATTAACAAAATAAATCCCGAACAATAACTGAAATCAATATTTGTTCTAGATCTAATATCAAAACTACCCCAAATCTAAAATTAAACCAGACCAGAATAAAAATAATATTAAAACACAACCTAAGGTTTCACTGCTACAAGCAGACTTCTCAAGTGTAAAGAAATAATAAAAAAACACAACTTATATATACTATTAAAAACTACCCACAAATCCATTCACTTCCCATCCACCCTTAATATTAGAAGAAGTCTGCTTGTAGCAGTGAAACCTTAGGTTGTGTTTTAATATTATTTTTATTCTGGTCTGGTTTAATTTTAGATTTGGGGTAGTTTTGATTTTATATTGACTAGTTTAGCTTTATGCTTGCAATGTTTAGATCTAATATATATATATTCTTCCTTTTCCATCTAGAATAAAACAATGTTCATTTTCAATTATTTATGCAATCCATGGTTCATGAGTCACACTCTTTTTATCATGAAAACACATAAATATACTTTATTTTTTAACTTGTACTCTGCAAATAAATATTTTCTTACCAGCACTTGTTTGAATGCCATCATATAATAAATCCACTGTCTAGTCTACTGGCTGAGTTTAAATGTAAGCAAGGATTTAATTTTAACAACAGTAGTTCTAATATTTTCATAAATTCATAATAAAAACTCGATTTTTATTTCATTAATATTGTTATTATTATTTTATCACAATTTATTTTTTATTAAAAAAAAAATCTTCAATATTAATTTTATAAAAAGCAAATTAAGAAGCCAATATAAAGATATGAGCTTGGAAAGTTCTTTAAAATTAAAAATTTCAAATTATTCTCCAAAATAAAACCAAAACTAGGTGGCATTGCAATCTCAAAAACCTAATTAATAAATTTTATGTTTTTTTTTTTTTGGAGAGAATTCAATTTTCATATATACATTTGATTGATTCTATTATGTTCTATTACTCAAATGAATATTCGAATTCAACCACAACCATTCAGAAATCCATATTTAACACTGATTTATCTTTCAATCCTCTCTTGTGGCTTTTTACATTTTTTTGATAGAAATATTTAAACAAAATGACACCTTCCGAAAAAGATTGTGATTCTTGTATAAGACTGGTGATAATATGAATACTATAAAATTGAAAGTTTTATAAAATAGATTATATTTAAAAATCATATTTTTCCAGCAACACACTTTCTTAAAAATAAATAAAGCAAAGATATCAATAAATACCTACTAATTTATATATATATATATATATTTCATAAAATTAAATACATCCAATAATAAAGTTATGAATTGCAATAACTTATTACTACAGTTGAACATATAAACCTTGTAATAAAGTTTGCACTTCTGTATTTAAATATACACTAATATGTCATAATATAAAAGTCTCTTTGTTGAAAAATTGTTCTAAATAATAATAATGTTTTGCATTACAATTCTGAACCCTATAGAGCAAAATGTGAGATAGATTTAGCTTTGCAATAATATTAAAGTATAAATAAACTTTATTTTAAAATATCCTTTTTCACTTAGAAAAATAGTGGATTTTATAAAGATTTCTTTATCAACATTAACTTTAATACAAAGACAGTGAATGATAACCATCCTGCATTTTCTTGTTCATCAGTTACATAACCAATACTTTGTAATAATTGACACATAAAATATTAGAGACCAATGATATTATCATTTAAATGAGAATTATATTATAGGACCATAAATATCTCATTTAAAATAAACAAGGTATATTCAATAATATAAACACTCTAAAAATAAATAACATATCATTCAGGATCCAAATCATACATGCATTAAAGACTTCCTATCCATATGAGATTACCAATGAAGGTTAACATAGCAAGCGTTATCAGAAAGTTATAACTTTCATATTAAATAAATTACAGTTTAACCAAATCGGGCAAACTTTTATATATTATGTTTATCAATACATGTACACATTAAATATATTTATATATTAAAAATATTAATTTAATGATAACCAGTGTTTATACTTGATTTGACTACTTATTCCTAATCTAATTTAATTAAATACTATTATTCTATTGGTTGATAATATGTTTAAAAAATAATTCATTTATATTCAGAATTTTACAAATGAATATTTGTAATTTATTTAATAAAATATTGTATGATAATTATAATAATAATAATAAAAAAAAAAACAATTTTCTCTCTGTTAGATTTACACGTTATAAGAATTGATTTGTAGCAAAACATTCATCATAAAATATTTTCTTAATTTCATTTTCATTGTAATATAATGATAATTTTCAATAAAAGTTTAATCTATTTTTAAATAGTAGTAAAAAATATTCGTCATCTATATATCTTTTTCTAATAAATATTACAAAAAACACAAATTATAAAAATACAAAAATGTATATTACATTTACCATTTTATATCGAAATAAATCTAATAACATTTTATTACCTAGAATTCTTTTTTTTAATACAGATAAAGTTCTATACACGAGTTTATTCACATCTTTTAAAAATATTATTTCACGATGACGCTAATGTATAAAAATATGCAATTTACCATTCATGTAAATCAGGCAAAATTTATATATGAAGAATAAATGGCCACCTTTATTTTATAATCCACATATATTTTAAAATATTCCTATTTCTAAACATTGGAATTGATAAATTTCCTTAAAGATTTTTTTTATATATATACTTTTAAAAATATATATTTATTTATAATGAAAACTTTTTACATATAATCAATCATTAAACAAGGTGTAGCACCTCTCGTTGTATTGAGAGTTGTAATTATGAATAAGACAATCAATGACGGTTAGAGTATATGAGTCCAAGAGTGCAGTGTTCAAGTATGACTATGATGTGTCTTCGATCATTTTTTTTATTATGAATAGCCTTCATCCCCTTTCTTGATTTTCTCCAAGCTATTACAAAACAATTGAACTACTTCTGATTCTGATTTTCCTATAACTATCTTACATCTGGTTTTCCATAATGAGAATACGGTAAAGATTGCAATTCTAATCAGTACAAAAATTTTGTAATTTATACAGTCTCGTATTGAGGTGATTTTAATTTAGACTTTTGTTATCAATATATTCCGAGTACCAGTAAACAAGAAAACAGTATTTATATTTTAGTTATTATGGAATGTCAGATATGTTAAAGTCGGTCTGCTTTCAAAATGCACTTATTATTTTTAATATGTATATAGAATTAACTATGTCTAATAAAATTGAACTAATCAGCCAAGACATTTACTGTTAACAACACTTAACAATTATGATATCACTAGAAATAACTACCAATCAGTTCTCATAGTACAATTGTTCTCTGGCCCCCGGCTATCAGATGACAGGAAACATTTTAATATAATGATAATTGGTAAATGTTATTGGTCAAATAAATATGATTAGGAGTAGCTAATTATTTTATTTCCGGTATAGCATTATAGCATTTGACATATATATAAAAAACATTTTTTATTTTTAAATTTAAGATCAACATGTGAAGCTGAACATAGGAATACTTACATCCTTGAATTATCTATCTAATTTCTTAATACATTTTTTATGGTTATTTTTCATTATTTATTGTTTTTATTTGATAGGTAATATGAATATATATTTTTGGTTCTTTAGTATTTTCCAACCGATGACGTATTACCCGAAGCCATATCAGTCTGATCTTCTGATCTTTAAGATAACATCTCCAAGTGATTTGCGGACAAATGCAATTGCTAAAATTTGTCCGCAGATCACATGGACCTGGCACATTAAAGATTGCAAGATCAGACTGATATGGCTTCAGGGTAATATGTCATCAGTTGGAAAAAAAAATGTACATGCATGCATCAAAATAATTTAGAAATTAAAAGTAATTAAGTGTTTGATAATTTAGAAATTGAAAGTAATTAAGTGTAAATTTTATAATTGCAGAAATATGTACAAAATTTTCTTTGTAAATTTAAAATAAATAGACCAATAAAGAACACTTTTCCGATTTAATGCGAATCTGGCATTATTAATGGCGACCTGGAAAATAACTTAAAACGTACTCTATATTATGAATTTTTATATAAAAAAAAAAAAAAATCAAAAAAATGTACTTGCATGAAAAATTATCTTATCTTTTCAATACATACTCTAGTCTAAAAAAAACTATATTATGATTTACAAAACCACCGACAATGCCAGACATTGTATTACTCTCATAGCGGTAATTTTTATAATTGCGGATGAATTTACAAAAAAAAAAATTTCTGTATAATATAATTCAGAAATTAAAAATAAAATTAATTAATTGTAGTTTTTAAAATTGCAGAAGAATTTACAAAATAAACAACATTATTTATTAGAAACAAAAATGAAAATTACTTACAAATGGCGTTCACTGCGGTGGACTGGTAGCAAAATCACAAAAGACAGACAAATGACAAAATTTCCCAAAGCTCTCTCTGATTTTTAAATCTCGCGGGTCAAAAAAATCCAAAAATTGACTCTCCCATGGATTAATCGTGTCAGTGTTTTGGTTGTCATGACAATGTTGTCATGTTATCATCGACGATGTTTACCGGAAGGAAAATCGGTAAATATAAAACATCATTGGTTGAATAATACTAAAGTACCATATTTTTTGTATGTGCATTGTTGTAATGTTTGACAGTAGGAAAGCCACTAAACCTGACACCAGCAAGCAATAAACAACTTTAGATAATTGATTGTAACTACCAATAAACTGTTTTAAATATTTTGCTTGAAGCAATAAAAAAAATTTCCTAATTTCATTGAAAGTTAAAACAAACAAGTATGGTGACAAAATACATGACAGACTAAAATATACAATTACAAAGAAATCAAGTCATATGTCACATGACATAGAACATAAAATATATAACTATAATGTGAGAAATAATTGTTTGAATAGTAAATAGATATAATATTATCTAAAATTAACAACTATTAAAATAAAAACAATTTTAGATATTTCATCAAAAGTACTACAAATTGTTATGAATTTCAAATTTCATCAATAGTTAAAAAAATTACATGTTGTCCATTTTTGAATAGTATATACAGAAGTATTACCAAAACAATTTTAGATATTGCATTAAAAGTTAAAAAAAAAAAATTAAGAATGAGTAAAATAGAAAAGTTTGCATACATGAAATCCCTACAATCACAACAGATGAAAAATAATTATGTGAGAAATATTAATTTTTGACAAAAAAAATTATATATTTTTCCACATTTTATCAAAAATTCAAAAACAACATATTTATTTTGTTTTGAATTTTTGACACACACACAAAAAAAAAAAACAACAACACACATTTCAAATTTTATTGAAAGTTCAAAAAAAAATACTATTATCTTAAGAATGAGCAAATATATAAATTACTACAATTAATAAAAAATAAAAATGAAACTAATTTCATTTAAGGTCAGCAGAAGAAGTATGACACAACCTTTCCCATTTTCAGGTAATGTTTTAAATAAAATGTCATGTCTTTCAATAATTGTATAATTAATTTCATTTTTTGATAATTGTAATAACCACATTTTTATTTCTTCTCAACGCAATTAAACATGTTTATTTTTTATTTTTTTTAACATTGGCTAAAATTTATTATTATTATTATTATTATTTTGTCAAAAACGCATAACATAAATATTTTGTTTTTGGTCAGAAATGAACAACATAAAATAAATATTTCTCACATAATTATTTTTCATATTATGTTGTGATTGTGAGGATTTCATTTATGCAAACATTCATCTTTTTACTCAATCTTTAAATGTTTTTTTTTAAACTATTGATGGAATTTAAAATTTTGTATTTTGCCACTATATATATTTTTTTAAACTTTCGATCAAATATCTAAAATTGTTTGATTTTAATATTACTAATTACAAGTAATGTTCTATCTATTTACTATTCAAAAATGAACATAAAATAAATATTTCCCACATAATTTTTTATTAGCTTCCAATGAAATTTGAAATTTTGTATTTCATCCAATCATCTTTATCTTTCTGACTATCTATCTAAATGTTTATCTATCTGTCTGTCTATATGTCTATCTATCTATATATTTATCTGTTTGTCTCTACTTTTTCTACCTAACTATTTATCTATGCATCCAATCACCCATTTTCCTATCTAGAAAAGCTTACAATCCTTATCTATTTGACTAGCTATCTATTTGCCTAAATGTTTAACTATTCATTTCTCTTTATTTATCTACCTACTTATAATTGCCTACTTACCTATCTATCTATCTGTGTGTCAGCATCTGTTTACCTATATTTATCCAACCACTCATTCATTTATTCATCTTTCTGTACTGATCCATTCATTTAATTTTCCTCCCAATCTATGTTTCTACATATCAATTTATGTTTTTAACTATTTATCTGACTTTCTATTTATTTACTCATCTCTCTAACTATTTATACAACCATCCATTTAACAATGTATCTATTGTTATAGTGATTCATCAACATATCCATATATCTACTTTTGTACCTAGTTACATACTCGTCCATCAGTCTATGCAAGCATCAACTTATCTATTTATATATTCATTTATTTGATTATGTATCTATCTATTTATATGTTTAGCAGTCTATGCATTAAACGATCTCTGTATGTATTGATCCATCCATCTACTAAAACATCCACTTATCTACCAGTTTATTTATCTATCAATCAATCCATTTATCTATCTCTATCTAGTCATTAATCAGCTTGTTCATCTATCCATTTATTTATCTATTATTGATCCATAAATGAGTTCATCTATCTAATTATATACTTATTTGTCTATTTTTCTATATATCTGCTTTTTTATGTATGTATTCATCTAGCCACTCACGCATTAATTCATCTTCTATATAGATATTTATCTATCAATCAATCTATTTACTTATGTCACTACATTTACCTATTTCCTATGTGCTTTTATCTATTGTAATGGGATGGGGTAGGTGAGTAGTTGGTGGAAAGTAGAATTGAACTGGGGTGGTGGAAACATCAGCATCACTCCCAGTCAACAATTTATAATGAAATATCAATAATTTACAAAATTATCTATAAGTAAATATTTTAAGATATAAGAGTATGAGATTAAGGAATCTCTGTGAACATTGAGAGATCAGCTAACTACTAAAAAGAGCAACTATGATAATTAATCATCAACCAGCATTATAAATAAAAGTAAGTACGAGTACTCAAAAGAAATAACCATCCATCATCATCATTGATGGGAATAAACAAATTAGTATAATAAATCAGAATAAAATCAACAGACTATGGCTGGATTTGAACTATAAAAAATATAAATCAACAGTCAACCTTGTGACTGGATTGGAAATGAGTCTTCTGTAGACCAGGCTAACTTCTGAGCCTTTGCCAGCATGGGCAATTATTTAAACATAACTTGGATGCACCACTTTAGTGCCCATCCATTAAAATACATAAGAATCAAAAAATGTAAACAATAATGCTGGGACATTTAAAACATGCTGATCATCATCAATGCTCTGGCCACTTGTATTGGCCAACTATAAACTTAAATTTTTTTAACAAGACTAAACTAAAGTAAAATATAGTCGGTGGGCTTTAAAGAGTTTTCTCTTTTGCGCCAACCAGGATGATGATTGATCATCTCTGGATGCCCCAAAGCACTAAATACACATCCCCAGTCATATATTCATCCCGTGCACCAATCTAGCTCAGAGAACATAAAGTTCTATTACTGTATGTGAACAAGAGATGATGGAAACAATTTTAACAATTAAATACAAGTTTATTAACAACAAAAAAATGAATGATATTTAAGATCATAAATAGGATAAGGCTCTGATTTTGAAAAGTATACAATAATAAAAGTCATTACACTAAAGTTATTACATGGTTTTACAATATTTCTCAATTAGATTCTATAAAGGCATATATATATATATATATATATATATATATATATATATATATATATATATATATATATATATATATATATATATATATATATTGTAACATAATTAAAGTTCATTCAAAAAAAAAAAGATATTACCATACCTGAGTTGTCTACTATATATAAGAAATAATCATAAATTCAAAAATTAAATGATGATCAAAAGATATTATTTTATCTCAAAGGAGATTCTATAAAGGCATATATCATCATCATCATCATCAACCATTATCAATCCACTGCAGGATGAAGGTCTCTCCAAGTTTAATCCATCTTCTCCGATCTTTAGCTTCTCCTTTCCACAACACCCCTGCACATTTTCTTATTTCATCCATCCATCTCACATGTGGTCTCTTTCTGGGTCTTTTACAATCTCTTGGAATCCAGTTTAAAATTTCAATTGTCCATCTATTATCATTTCTTCTAGCAATATGTCCAGCCCAACTCCATTTCAATCTTTTAATTTTTTCAATAAGGTCAGTAACACCTGTTTGTTGTCTTACCCATACATTGCGTTTTCGATCTCTTCTTGTTACTCCCAACATACATCTCTCCATACTCCTTTGAATGGTCTGAAGTCTCTGTATTGCTCTTCTATTAAGTGTCCAAGTCTCAGATCCATAAGTAAGAACTGGTAAAACACATTTGTTAAAAACCATTCTTTTCAAACACATAGGCATATTTCCTTTTAGTATCAAGTTATTTCTACCAAAAGCACTCCAACCAAGTTTAATTCTATGATTAATTTCATCCATTATGTTTCCATCTGTATTAATAATCTGACCTAGGTATTTGTAACTGTTAACTTCTTCTAATTCTTCATAATCAATCTTTAAAGGCATATATATATATATATATATATATCCGTTCACAGACGGGCATTTTATAACATATGATGAAGACATTTAATTAAACATAAAATAATTATTACATTTGTAATTTACATAATTACTATTCAAAATTTAAATTGTTACATTAATTTACAAAAAGTATAATAAAATATCTTCAAATTATTACTATGGTTTACATATATATGCACACAGACGCACGATTTATAATATATGAATATTCAATAACATAAATGATCAAAATTTGCATATATGTCCTATTTGACAAGCATTGACATATATGTGCACACAGATTATTTATAAATCTAATTTTGTCAAACAATAAATAACACTTCAGCAATTAATAATTTCATTTTGAATATACATAAAGTTACATTTATACATGTGTATCAATATTTAAAAAAATCAGTTTATCAAATTCTATTACAGCTTTCTTTTATTCTTTAAAAAAAAATATATAGTCAATTTTCCAGAGGTTAGAAAGCTTTTTTATTAGGTTACCTCTTAACTAATTATAAATGTCTTTAAATTTTAAAATATAGATTTAAAATGGCTATCAAATGAATCATTGAAAAACAACTCACTTTTGTATGCAAGTTTATCTGTGCCCCTCTGCATACAGACACAGCGGCATATGTATAACTGCTTCTTTATTCAACTGGTGTTTCTCTTGGGCAAGCTGGTTTTTTTTGTCAATCCAGGCAATTGTCATTATCAGGTAAAACTACATAATTCAGGTATGGTTGGCATTTTTCCTTCTGTAGTCAGTTCCACTTATACTTGTATTTTATAAGATTCAGGTCAGCAAGCTGTTTTCCAGAACACTTTTAAGGCTATGAATTACAAAGAATCTTGACCTGTTTCCTCCATGTAAATTCAAACTCCCCAGTGAACTGTAGAGTAGCCACTTCCTTGCATTCTTAAATCCTCATGGCAGTTTTCTTGATAATTATTCTAGCCATCTTTTCAGCTAGCTTTACTATGGCCATTTTCTGCTACAGTAACCAACTCTTTACAAAATATTTTAGCCAACTTTACAGCTAGCCCTTCTGCCAACTCTTACAAAACTGCAAGACAAAAAAAAACTGATATTTTTTTTATCAGTCTTTTATAACCTTGGGAAGGTCAGGTGACAAAAACACAATGGTTGTTTTCAATTAACTTTAATCCAGTTGAAAACAAGCTGGAAATATTCATGTTTTTACTTTAATCTTTGGAATTTGACCAAAGGTGTGATAATCCTTTAGAATTTTTGGTACTCATCTTATAGCTAAAGACGCCGTTCTATGGCGCCGTTTTCGCGCTAAAAGTAATAAAAATGCTGTTTCCACGGCCGACACATTCAAACCTGCATTTTCTATAATACAACTTTTTTGTTGTGCTACAGAATGCAGGCCGCTATGTCACGTCGCAGCACAGCATGTATGTTGCATGGAAGCAAATATATTTCCCAAATTCGCACAGTTTATAAAACAGTTACAACTTGATGAAAGAGTGTGTATTTGAATTGTATGGAAATGTAGTTGTATTTGTTTTTTTTATAATTTTAAAGGATTAAAATGTTCATATTTTGTAAAGTAATAATTCTAAGACTTTGTAAAACATACTGTATTTGTTTTAATTGTGAAAATGTTAAAGATCTATGTTTTTAGTGAGTTGCAATTCGGTAACGTGTCAAGTAACATACAACATTCCAAGAGATAAACAATATGGCGCAGGAAATCACACATGTTGTTAGATTTGGTGCTTTACCAACAACAGAATATAATGCTGTGTCATATTTGCAAGCTTTACGACTTATATATTACTAAACCTAACCCTAAAAGTAACCCTAAAACTAAACCTAAAACTAACCTTAAAACTAAACCTAAAACTAACCCTAAAACTAACAGTAACAACTGTTACTTTTTATTTTAATTAAAAAATAGTCGTAATATATGTTTATCTGTTAATAAAAAAAAAAAAGTAAAACGAAGACTAAGAAAATAAAAAATAGACTAAGAAATTTTAATTTTTATTACGATTATTATTTTTTAAACAACAATAATAAAAAAAGCCGTAACACAAGTAAAAAAATATACGATACAAAATTTATTTTTCTAATAAAGAAACATAAAAAAGACATATCAAATAGTAATTTGTTTATTTTATTTTAGATTTATTATTATCATTTAAATTGTATACGTTAATAAAAAATAATATTTAAAAAAGACGATTTGTTTTTATTTTCGCATTACAAAAAAGCACAGACAAATTATTAAAATCAACGGCCCGTGAGTGTTCATATTTTATAGTTTTAGCGTGAAAATGGCGCCATCCAACGGCATCTTTAGCTATAAGACAAGCACCAACTTTTTAATCTACAAAGATATTTAACTACATAATAAAAATGCAAACAAGCATTAATTTAAAAAGATATTTTGTACAAGTTTTAATTAAAAGATTTTAAAAATAAATTATGCTTGTTTTTCTTTTGTTAATTTCAAAATCATAATTACAAATATTATTTATCAGACTTTTTTAAAATACTTATTTCACAATGAAATTTTATTTTAAATTCAGAGTTATTTAACCCTTTACTTATTATTATTTTATTGTAGGAAATATGAAAAAAATCTACAAAAATTTATTCTATGCTTATTTCTACTTTTCCTTTATTTAATGTATATATTTATGCACACACACTATATTAGTGTATGCAATGTAAGCCAACTGGTTACACTATCTATGGAGTTAGATGGTTGGAAAGATAAATAAGTAGATAGATAGATAGATAGATAGATAGATAGATAGATAGATAGATAGATAGATAGATAGACAAATAGATAAGCACATAGAAACAGATAGATATGTATGTTAGAAGACAGATAAACAGATAAGTAAGGAATAGGTGTGTTTATAGATAGTTAAATAGGTGGTTGGATGCATAAATAAATAGACCAATAGAAAAACAAATAAATAGACAGATTGGTATGATAGATAAACATAGAGATAGACAGATAGATAGGCATTTAGATAGGTACTCAGATAGTTAAGGATTGTATGGGTTGAAAGATAGGTAAATGGGTGGACTGGATGCCTAAATAAATAGACAGATAGAAAAAAAACAAATAAATAGACAGATAGATAATTAGATAGTTATACATATATAAAGACAGATAGATAGGCAGGTAATCAGAAAAATAAAGAATGAGTTTCTAGATAGTTAAATGAATGCTTATGCATAAATAAATAGACGGGTAGAAAACAAGACAAACATAAAGAACGACAGGTAGAAGATAAATAGATTAGGAATGGGTGGGGCGGTAGATAGTTAAATGGATTGTTGAATTATAAATAAATAAGTAGAAAGCTAAATAAACAGATAAACACATAAAGAGACAGGTAGAGTATCTATAGATAGATGATTATAGACAGATAGAGACCAATCCTGATAAGTAAATAGACATATAATTAGAAGGTCAAATTTTATCAAAAAACAATTACCAAATATTAAAATAACAAAAATAAATGTCCAAAAAAAAAAAAAAAAATAGTAAGAGGTGTTTATTATTATTAGTGACAAACAAAACAATAGCAAATTTTAAAAAATCTCAATTAACAAATAACACTTATAAATTAAAAAAAAATCAGTATAACTGTTTGATGGACAAAACATTATTTCCCCCCCGCTTTTCATGTAGATGCCAAATCTTGGAAATTCCTAACGTGATGAAGACAATGCTGTAAACAAACTTTTTATTCCTCCGCTTTCCTGATCAAAACAATCAATATAAAGTGTTTCCCACATATTTATCATATGACTTTAGTCAGGCAAACTTTCGTATTACTTGAAGATTTTAAGCACTTTAAAAAAATTTGTTTTAATTTTTTTAGTCGGACATTATTATTATTATTTTAAGGTTAGTCCATATTGGATGACCAGGCAACAGCAATGAATTTCTTTTGTCTACATCAGGATGCATGGCATTGAGATAAAGATAAAATCCATTTTACTTTTCATGTTCGTTTATTCTTATTTTTTTAATCGTATTTTTGTAGTTTTATTAATTAATTTTATTTTCTTAATTTTAAACATTTCATGATATCTAAAATGTGATGCTTATTAAATAGTGTGAGATAAAACCAAAAAAACATCATGATCCCAACTTATACAATGCATAGTTTTTTATAAATGAAAAATTTTAAACACATCAATGATTAATGCTAAGAGCCAAAAATTTGCTTGGTGGTACTAATAGGATTACACTGGATAGGGATTTAATAAGCCCTATATCTAGCATCTATTGATTACTCAAGCTTATAATAATTGCTAGAACTAGGCTAGAATAAATATATTTTTGAAAAGATATTTTACTTTCGTTTCGGGCCAATTTTTTTTTTGTAATTGAATTCATTATAAACTTTTTTCTGAATTCTATCACTATGCCTTAGGATTTTAATATATCTCGTAATTAAACTTTTGATGACGTTTGATTTATTGTTTTTTTTTTTTTTGTTAAATGGAATATTTAAATACTTCAATTTCAAGATATTCTTGCTTATATTAATTTATGCAATTTTTTTTTTTTTTCAGCTGCTATATTTATGTTAGCCCAGCATATGTTCATGTTCTACTATCACATTTTAAAAGTAAAGTTTTTAATATTGTTTTTAATGTTTTATTACGTGAATGCGCTAATTTAATTTGCGTTACACTAAATTCCCCCCTCCATCTACATTTGGGCTGTTTTCTAATTGTTAATATTTTTGATGAAAATTGGTCAAATATTAATACACTGTTTTTGAAATTATTTTTAATCATGTGTGATATACACCCTAACCCATTACACCAGTTTAAGTAAAGCTCATATCTTAATTGTTTCTCCTTTAAATCAATAAACATGATGACCATTGGAGAGTTTTGACTGTTTCTCCTTTACTTGTAAATACTTATTTGAACCCGATGTAAATTATATATATATATATACAACACCCTTAGTACAATCTAAAGTATATGTATCTATATAACTATATACTTCAACAATACATAGATTATGTTAAAAGTATTTATTAACAATTTTTTTTTCTGAGCTTAAAAAATATCCATAATGTTTTGATTTTAATATTTAATAATTACGGATAATCTATTTACTTACCGTTTAACAAACTAGTTCTGATAAAGTATCAAATTTTACTTTGCTGCCATAAGCACATTTTATTCTTTCCATAGGTTAGTTTACTAATTTTTAAAATGTTTAATATATTTTTCCATGTATGCAGTTATTTATTTTGTCAAATGTTATTTGCTAATTTGTGTTTCATTGATTATGCTACCATTTTGTTTTAACCTTGATTTAGTAATTTATTTTACCCCATGCTATTTTAAAAATAGAACGGTATTGTTTTGGTTTCCTTTTTTTTTTTTTTTTTACACATTATTTTTTCTTGTTGTTTCCTAATTATTGATTTGCTAAATATTCTTTTTTGATTTGGCCATATGTTTAATTAATATTTTTGTCGTATGATTTTTGCTTTTTTTTTTCTCACCCCGATCATTTTCTAACTATTAATGTGTTTAATATTTTGATTTCTAGAGGTATTTGATTTTTTTTTTTTTTTTTTGATTGAGAATTGTTCTACAAAATCTGCTTGTTTATTATTATGATTATTTATCTACTAATCAAAATAATTGGTTTGTACTAATGATCTCAGGTATTACCCGATTTTGTTTAGCACTTGGTTGTGTTAGCAGTAAATTTTGAGGTTCCCCTTAAAAACTAAAATAGTGGACAATGCATTGTAAACCAGTACCAAATAATGTGTATGATATAGATTCCCTAAGTTGCTTCATATTACAATAATATTTTTATTGTGATAATCAATATATCAACACATGTTAACCAATCATTAACCTCTAGATAATAACAACTGGATATTCATTTATTTACTAATACTAGATAGTTAACTGGAGTGGATATGGGCATCTACACGAATGAACAAAAAATCCTAGACCTATTTGTGATCTGAAAAAATTTCCAAGATTCACGCAAATCCAAAGTAATAGATGTGTGTGTTTTTAAATCAGCAACTTTTATCAGTCACACACATATATATATATTGTAAACAGTCGGGTTTAAACCCTAGTTACAATGTAGAAAGGCGCACACATATGTGATATAGTTTAAAATTAGTTTCATATAATTTGATTTTATTTCGTTTTAATATTTATTTTGTAGTGGGAGAAAATGTTTAAAATTTTATTAAAGTAAGAAAAGAGGGAGTGGGGGGAGAATTTGCGTTTTATTTGTGTAAAAGTGGTATATGTATGTATTTGCGGTGTGGATAGACAATTTTAGAAACGAACGTATGAATACATTTTTGGATCCAAGATAAGAGATTATTGTAAGAAAAAAAGAGAGATATATTAAACATCGAAGGTCTTATCTGGGGAATTTGAATGAAAAAAAAAAAGAATATATAAAAAGAAGGTTAGAGAAAAGGGTTTCCGGAATGTTAATTGCCAAAATGTCCGAAGGTGCGAAAAGTTCTTTTGCTTATTAGCTTAACTGGCCATCTATCCCACGTGGTGGGGAAGAAAGGGGACGGACTGTGTTTGCGAAAACAAAAGAAAAGAAAAAGTGACAGGGAGAGTGGAGACGTAGTTTTTTTTTTAACTAGTGTCATTATTATTTTGGTTTTCAAAGAAGAAAGAGAACAATTAAAAATATATTCAATTTTTTTTTTTTATATTTTAAGAAGAGTAATTAAGGCTACGGCCGAACATGAGTACGGTGGGGTAAAGGCTTAAGCGTGCTGGGATTTCTGGACCTTGCCCCGAAGAGGCCGTGCAGCAGTGACCGGAGAACATCGACCGGAGACCTATCAACTTTTCGCAAGGGAATCGATCCGACTCGGAATGAACTGAAGCGTGATGAACTGTCTCGTACGTTTTGCTTCGGATTTCATGTGTTTTTCTTCTTATTTTGATATCCCCGGGGATCACATCAGACAAAAATTGCAGGTAATATGAACTTAAGATATTTTATTTTCCAAATATTATTACGTTTTCTGAAACCCTCAAGGAGAACGAACCAAGGCAAGAGACTTATATTTTTTTTTTAAGATAAGGCCATTTTGAATACAGCTGATTAGATTTTATCTGTGTATACGTTCGTTTTTCTTATTCTATTGAAAATCCACACAGAATACATATATAGGTTTTATTGGGTTATGTAAATGTTAAATGGTGCGGGAAATATACTTTTATTAAAAGCAGAAAATATTATAATAAAAGATATGTTATATTAAGGTATATTGCATGTGTGTGTGTTATTATTTGACTCATGGAATATAGTTCATAAATTTAGACAATTGATCCGAGTTTCGTTGTTGGTTGCATAGAGTTTCTCCCGTACATTTTTCCTACGGTTTATTAGCCACCCGCCCTGAGTACTGAGCTAGTGGAGAGGCCCTATTACTATCGTATTCTTCTCTTCCAGCATAATACTTATGTAAAAAGTAAGTTTGGCGCTTGGAGTCAATGATTGACGTCCATAAATATGCTGTGAGAGAAATACGAAATTTCTTATCACTATTTTTTTTGCTCAAAAAGAAAAAGGGGAAATATAGATATTATTTTTTTTATGATAAGAACTAATAAGTATACGGTAAACGAGTACACCCGTTACAATGGCGTCCCAACTAAGGCTTTATGAAGAATGGAATGTATGGGGGCCCGAGTAGAAAGATTAAATATTCGATAAGGGAAAGGAGGGGGAGTAAAATAGAAATATTAGAGAGACGTGAAGTTTGTTTCGATTAAAATAGTTTTATTGAAAGACAGAAAATAGTTTTCCGAGTGGTTGATAAAGAAATTAGACACGTAGCATGGCGCTTTGGGGGGGGGGGGGAAAGAAAACCTACCACGTTGTGATTTTGGAAGCAGCCAAAACAAATTACTACGATTTTTTTTTTAAGATATCAAAATATATTTAGTAAAATATAGTGTGAATGAAAACAAGACTCCAAAAGAAAATGGACCAAGAAAAGAAGGAAGAATCGAAGATTTTGGAGGTTATTCTGGAAAGATTGGAACAAAGATTTCAAAAATTCAAAGATCGATTTGAGGAAAGGCTGCGAAAATTAGAGCAGCAAATGGAAAGAATAAAAGGAGTTAATCAAGATGAAGAGCCACGACCGCCACGCAAGCCGAATTATGGACAGGGAAAGATTTCGAGTTCATCCGGAAAAAAGGATAGCCGATAGAGTTAAGATATATACACGTAATTGGACATAGGCTGAAAGTTTTTTTTTTCGTGTGTTTGTTTAAATTATTTTATTAGGTTATGGGTTTAATATTTAACAATGATATTATTAAGTATAGGGGCCGTTATATAAGGCCACATTTGAAGTTATATATGTGTGTCGAATTTTTTTTTTCTCTCCTTCATTGTTTTGTAGGCTAGAGAGTTAGATAAAGGTGGCTAGGGAGATTTGAGATGGGAGCGGTCTATCGAGTCTGACGGTGGATGGCGGGGTTGGTTGCTTGGATTGGGCATGTGGTGTGTCGCGTCCTGTATATAAATGTTGTTCCCGACATGGTTGACCGACCTATTTAAACTTAAGCCAATAAGTCTCCAAAGAGAGCACGGCACTCACATACCGTCCCACCCACAAAGCTCCAAAGGCGAGCACGGTCTTGGACGACCCCCCTTAAGTCGGATTTTGTTCTAGTTACCCTCGCTCATAAGACTCTGAAGTAGCAGAGTGCGGTTAGAAGGTCCTGACACGTAGAAAGAAAAAGAAAAAGGAGATTATTTTTTTTTGGGGGGTTTTTTTTGTGTTTCCGGTCACATAACCAGATAAGTCTGTGTGGAATTGATTGTATGCGGTGCGTTGCATATCACATGCGCGTGAGTTGGTGGTTGAACTTATAGCATATCGTTGGGATTGATGGTCGTTTATTTCTTTTGTTCTAGAGCCGCAGGGCAGAAAGTTATAAAGGGAAAATATTTAAAAATGCATCGTTTTATTTGATAAGTTAGGAATGAGCCGTTTCAAATACGTAGACCGTATTTAAAGGCTTCCGGGAGGAGGGTATTGTAAACAGTCGGGTTTAAACCCTAGTTACAATGTAGAAAGGTGCACACATATGTGATATAGTTTAAAATTAGTTTCATATAATTTGATTTTATTTCGTTTTAATATTTATTTTGTAGTGGGAGAAAATGTTTAAAATTTTATTAAAGTAAGAAAAGAGGGAGTGGGGGGAGAATTTGCGTTTTATTTGTGTAAAAGTGGTATATGTATGTATTTGCGGTGTGGATAGACAATTTTAGAAACGAACGTATGAATACATTTTTGGATCCAAGATAAGAGATTATTGTAAGAAAAAAAGAAAAAAAGAGAGATATATTAAACATCGAAGGTCTTATCTGGGGAATTTGAATGAAAAAAAAAAAGAATATATAAAAAGAAGGTTAGAGAAAAGGGTTTCCGGAATGTTAATTGCCAAAATGTCCGAAGGTGCGAAAAGTTCTTTTGCTTATTAGCTTAACTGGCCATCTATCCCACGTGGTGGGGAAGAAAGGGGACGGACTGTGTTTGCGAAAACAAAAGAAAAGAAAAAGTGACAGGGAGAGTGGAGACGTAGTTTTTTTTTTAACTAGTGTCATTATTATTTTGGTTTTCAAAGAAGAAAGAGAACAATTAAAAATATATTCAATTTTTTTTTTTTATATTTTAAGAAGAGTAATTAAGGCTACGGCCGAACATGAGTACGGTGGGGTAAAGGCTTAAGCGTGCTGGGATTTCTGGACCTTGCCCCGAAGAGGCCGTGCAGCAGTGACCGGAGAACATCGACCGGAGACCTATCAACTTTTCGCAAGGGAATCGATCCGACTCGGAATGAACTGAAGCGTGATGAACTGTCTCGTACGTTTTGCTTCGGATTTCATGTGTTTTTCTTCTTATTTTGATATCCCCGGGGATCACATCGGACAAAAATTGCAGGTAATATGAACTTAAGATATTTTATTTTCCAAATATTATTACGTTTTCTGAAACCCTCAAGGAGAACGAACCAAGGCAAGAGACTTATATATTTTTTTTTTAAGATAAGGCCATTTTGAATACAGCTGATTAGATTTTATCTGTGTATACGTTCGTTTTTCTTATTCTATTGAAAATCCACACAGAATACATATATAGGTTTTATTGGGTTATGTAAATGTTAAATGGTGCGGGAAATATACTTTTATTAAAAGCAGAAAATATTATAATAAAAGATATGTTATATTAAGGTATATTGCATGTGTGTGTGTTATTATTTGACTCATGGAATATAGTTCATAAATTTAGACGATTGATCCGAGTTTCGTTGTTGGTTGCATAGAGTTTCTCCCGTACATTTTTCCTACGGTTTATTAGCCACCCGCCCTGAGTACTGAGCTAGTGGAGAGGCCCTATTACTATCGTATTCTTCTCTTCCAGCATAATACTTATGTAAAAAGTAAGTTTGGCGCTTGGAGTCAATGATTGACGTCCATAAATATGCTGTGAGAGAAATACGAAATTTCTTATCACTATTTTTTTTGCTCAAAAAGAAAAAGGGGAAATATAGATATTATTTTTTTTATGATAAGAACTAATAAGTATACGGTAAACGAGTACACCCGTTACAATATATATATATTAACTACAAATGTATGTTATTTATCTGTTATATATTAAGATTTCTTTTTTAATTTTTTAAATAAAATAAATAATTTTATCAAACGTTATCTAAACACAAATATAATAAAAAATAATTACAAAAAAAATATATAGTTTTTTAAATAAAAAGAATCTCTTATGATATTTTAATGGTAAGTATTTATAATTAAATTCCTTCCAGACATTTTCTGTAAATAAAAGAACTGCTTCTACATTAAATGATCAATTATATTTATTAAAAACATTTTTTTTCCTCAAAAGAAATGAATTTTAAAATAAATCAAACTAATTTTAATATTACACTTTTATTATTATCTAATTTTTAAGCTACTATAAAACTTAAGTGAAAACAACTATGAATAATTTATCGCAATAAGTAAACAGTACTTTCCAATATGCACCTCATTTCAACAACAACAAAAAACCCAAACAAACAAACATAGATGTAGTTAATATATTGAAATATGTATTTATAGTTTAATATTATAACAATTTGTACATAGAAATTATAAGCCAGAAGAAATCGGTGAAGAGATAAATTCCATCTTTTTTCATTTTTTTTTTTCATGTATCACTGTAGACATGATGTAACAATAAAACAAATAATGTTTTAAATGAAATGTTAATAGTTAGTCTTCAATAGAATCTGTCAATTTTTGATAAAAATGCATGCAAAAAAAAAAAAAAAAGAAAATTATAAACTTATATAAAACACAATAACAAAAATATCCTTTTCCACTTTTTATAGTGTTATTTTTGAAACCATGGAAGAGATGCTTATTCATTAATTAATAACCTGTGAAAATCATAAAAATGATTAGGAAGATTTTTGTTTGTAATTATATGTTGGTAAAAATTATAGTTCAAATTTAATGGAAATAAAGACTTTAGCTCTATAAATTTGAATGATCTATTTTTATTGCAAATGTTCATACCACTAAGAATAATTGTCACATTCACTTTAAGCAAAAAATTACTATTAAAAAACTTGGATACCCTCTATGCTCAAAATAATGGTACCTTATGGATTATTTTATAGTTAGAAGTCAGAATACAGAGAAAGTTAATTTCATGTAAGTGCTTACAAGCAGAATGTTGGGTAGATCATAAATCAATTTGCTTTAAGAATGAAATGATAGTTTCAGTACATATAAATCATATCTCATACATATTGGTTTAAAAAAAAAATGATTTCAGTATTTTACAAACAATTGATAAAATTGACAGTTGTATAGGTGCTTTCTTATTTTCTGTCCTGCTACTGCTAGAGACGTCTGCTTTTTGGCCCCTTACTCTGAATATTTTCTGCAATTTTTGCAGAAATGACGTCTCTAGCAGTGGCAGGACAGAAAATAAGAAAGCACCGTTGTATATTAATGATACACAATTCTCTTAAAAAGTGTGTTGTGACTATGAATAAGTCTACTTCTAAGTTAAAAAGAAAAGCCTGATTTGTAACTACTGATGATTGTATTTTTGGTGACATGACTAAAATAAAAACATAGGCATTCACTGTTTGGCAAAAAAAAAAAAAAGTGAAATCTCTATAAGAGATACAGGAACTTAAGGCAAAAGAGTTTCATAATTGGTGAAAAATTATAAGAATTATTGGAGAATTAAAACTACAAAAATAATACAATCACTTGTTGTGTACAGATACTGCAGATCTTTTTGAGAAATATTGAAAGTAATCTATGAATAAAAAAAAAATAGCATTATTTTTATACAATAATGACATTTTAAAAAGACAGAGGGGATGTTTTGATGATCCTTTGATTAATTATGGCAAAAGAATTCTGATGACTATGTCATGATATATCTATTTCTTAATTTATTTGGATTTAAATGATATTTAGCTTAATAAAATTAATTCTTTATAATTTTAAAAAATATAAAATTCTAAATTCTGAATAGATAACTGAAAAATGAAAAAGCACTGATGCCAATTTTGGAAAAACTGATTTTTTTTTTTTTTAGAAAAAATATGTACTAAGAACTTTTTCACCTTTTCTTGTAAACTAAAAAAATGCTTCTATTTTTCTAATTTATAAAAATAATAGAAACCCTAAAATAGTTATTGTGTAATATCATTGTTACTCACTACAATAGTTACTTTCAGGGATTTTATTAAATAATTGCTTTTAATAATCAATGACCGGTTCTCAGGGATGGCCAATCTGTGGTGCATGTGCCAAACTTGAACATTGAACTACTGATTATAAAAATAAAATCAAGACTAGATATTGCAAAATATCATTGTAATCAAAAACAATTTTTATTAATAATTAGAAAAAAAATAAAACAAAAATTCAAATTTAAGAGTGAAATTAAAAAGAAAAAAAGATTCAGCATATCAATTTAGTTGTCTAATTTTGAGGACTAATCTATATTGAGTCTGTAATAGTTTTTAACTTTCACTGTGTAATTGTTTAATCTTTCTAAACTTTGAAGTTTCATTGCTTTTGTTTTTTTAATAAAAATTATTGTCATCAATGAAATTGATTAGGAAACAAACAAGAGACGTCTAAGTGATTTTGGGAAAATGTTCATCTTAATTTTAAATATTAAGCCTGGTAAAAGCAAGATAAATTTGAAAGTCTCAATAAATAAGAAAAAATTAAGTTTAAATTTTAACATTTTTTTCCCATAATATAATCATGTAAAAAAACAAAACTGTTTCTATTGTAGATTATTATATTTTGAAAAAATGTTAAATATTATTTATCCATTATACAAAAATTGAATAGTAATACAAAAGTTACACGATGCAGGTGAACTTATAAATAAAAAAAATGGTGTAAAGACTATAAAACATATCTTATTTCTAATTAATTCAAAACAGAAGTTGTTTAACCTTAGGACTGTTAATAATTGACCATTCTCTTGCAGCATCAAAAGTAAAGATGTCTTTAGTTATTTTATGAAAATAATCCCATACTTTGTTTTGTTTACATCATAAACATATACAGTAAAGACATATATGTGGTCCTTCATGGTTTGGCACAGGTGCAGAGTGTCTGACTTGGGATCCTGAGATTCCAGGATTGAATCTGGTGCTAATAGGTCTGGTACTCGAACTTCTTATGAATTCCCGACCAATAAAACCATATCAAAACTATATGAAATTTATTTATACAACTATGTTTCTTCAGAAGAATATAGAGATATTTACAATAGAACAAATAAAAACACTTTAAGCTAGAATAGTGTACAACATATTATTTCGATTTTTTTTCTGATATATTTTAGTTGTTCAATTTGGAATCCTATAAATATTGAGACATTCTATCTCGATGATTACCTATAAGTGTCTTAGGAAGAAACTAGTTATTGTTATTATTGATTTGGTAATAATAATAAAAACAATGTGGGGGGTTGCTTTGAGAAACATATATATATATATATCGATGCCCTTATAAAAGTAATAGTTGTTTTATTTTATATACGTTAAAATATTTAAACTTATAAATTTGTTAAAAGAATTATAAACATTTTTAAAACCATATTCTATTGGATAAGATAGTTACATTTTTAATTACAATGATTATAGTTCTAGATATATAATTACCTCTGTGTAAGATAGATATGCCAAAAATATTTGTTAAAAGCGGATAATTCATACGAGGAGGAAATAATGAAAAAAAAAAAACATTATTAAAGAAATAACATTAATCAGCAGAATATATAAAAAGGACAAGAATGAAATGACAACAGTTTATTTAAGCTGTATTCAAAAAAGAGAAGAAAAAAAAATCGCAACCGGCAACGGAAACACGGATTCAAGCTCCGAAAAGCTTCATTAGTCTAGCAAGTGAAATGGAGAATGACTGGCTAAAAAGGCAGCTAGCTGTAAAACCCTAACTGTGATTGTCTTTTCCTGTATTTTCTAAATAGTCTGCAGTGGGAAAGAGGCCGTCAAAGCTTTAATCCCCAGATGAATAGAATAATGCATTCATTACTCGTATATATATATGAAAAAAAAACCTGTTACTGATATACACTAATTCTGCTAAAAAACTGTTAAATTTGCACCAGAATGCCAAATCGATAATTATAATTAGTTAAGAGAACATAAGTTGTTTCCCCCCATTTGCGAATTTTTAGATATTGTTTATTAAAAATTGAACAGTTTTTTTTTTTTAAATTTAATTCGGCCAGAAAATTCAAAATTGATTTAATGCTAAAATGGATAAATGCTTGACCAGTTTCGAAGTTAGAGTATCAGAAAGAAATTTTTCAAATAATTTGCTTTGTGATTTAAAAGTGACAGTTATTACTATTGCGATTGTTAATTATATAGATTAAGGGTTATTAATCTTAACAATGTGTGTGCATAAATATATTTTCCCATTACGTCGCTTCTGAATTTGATTAGAATGTGGATTTTCCTGCCATCAATTATATTTAATAATGTGATTGGATATTTATATTTCTGCATATATATATAGATTAATCAGAATTATTTATATTAATTTAAATATTAATCTACATATAAACGTTTATTATTAGTTGATTACTACCTATTTCTTTACCTGTTTATCTTGAGTCATGGTGTTTTGTGTTCTAGATTTTAATCGTTGTATAAATGCTTATTGTTGGTTGATTACTGCCCTACTTGTATGCCTTTTTTATAACATGGATGGTTATAAGTTAAGTTCCACTAAGAAATGCGATGAACATTACACAATTGTCAAACAACAAAAAGATATGATACCAATCCATTTATCATTCTACACAGTTTACAGTTACATAAAAGTGTGGGGCATAAAGGATGATTTAAATTTAGTGAATAAAAAATTGTTATAATTTATATTTTAATCAATACCCTTTTTTATGCTATTTTATATATGGATGCATTTTTAGGGACTTCATTGTTTTAAGGATATAATTTTTAGATTTAAGATGCTAGAACATATTATTAAAAAAACTATTACAATGATACAATCAGTTA
Organism: Epiperipatus broadwayi; assembly: GCA_028023455.1. Taxonomy (NCBI): domain Eukaryota; kingdom Metazoa; phylum Onychophora; class Udeonychophora; order Euonychophora; family Peripatidae; genus Epiperipatus; species Epiperipatus broadwayi. The sequence continues at coordinate 4,208,484 of JAQFVV010000063.1, read as the reverse complement.
ATATAATTTCCAAAAAATCAAAATGTTTTCATTAAATGAGTTTTTTTTTAAAAAAAAAAATGACATGCCAACACTAGGTATAATAAATATGTGCTTGTCTTTATATATATATCTTGTGATATTAATACATATCGCAAATACATCATATATATATATATATTAAAACCTTAATAATATAAACATATATTGTAATGGATGCTTAAAACACCATTACAAAGTTGGAAGTTTTATAGGAGTGAATAAAATAAAATAAATTTTTATAAGTTCGGTTGTTTGTACAAATATATATGTACGTGGGAATTATATTTTAATACCACAGTGTATATATATATAAGATTACTTTTTTCTAATTTAAGTAAAAGTAAATTGTATAAATAAATTGCTATTCAGATTTCGGATTTAGATTGAGAAAAATAATTAATTAAAAATGAAGAAAAGAAAAGAAATTTTTTTTCATTTGTTAATCACTAGATCTGTAAAGACTATTTATTGTTAACTAGTTGAAGAATTTTATAAATTTTAATTAAAATAAAAAAGTTTTTGTAATTGGTTCAGATATGATTCTTCTATAAAAGGCTTAATCAGGCTATTGTAACCTAGTTGCACCAACTCGGAGAGATAATTGCACAAACTATTCCTGCAAAAACTCTGAGAGAAGAACGATTCCTACATATTCTGAAAGAAAGTGATCCTGCAACTATTATTTACTTAGAATGAACACTAAACTTACCACAAAGACGTTTTCTCATATCATGATTTGCTAAGCTTTTCACTAGGAGAGGTTCGTGCTCCCTGTGTCTCCATTAACTGCCTATAATGCCATAAGAACCAACTATAAAGAAAGCACTAACCGACTCGCCCAAGCCTACCATCAATGAATTCAGATCAATGGACAACATGCACTAATGTTTATCTTTTATTAAGGTACCTTACGTTCTACAATTTAAATGATTTTATTGTCTTCTTAGAATTGTTGTCGTTTTTTAAATATACATGTGTTTCAAATTTTTATTTTATTTTGTGTAAGTTGTTTTCCGTGAATTGATATTTTTCTCTTAAATGAGTGCTAGTTTCAAACCCTGTACTGTATGTTCCGTTTAAGTCTTAGTAAGTAAGATAGTATAGGTTTATTTGTAATCTCACATTCCTTTTTGTTATAGAGAGCAGTCCAAATATTACAAACTATTTCAATTAGCTTCTGGCTCATGACTCATTTTGTTATTAGTCCTACTTATGTCGTCAAACTATAATTATTTATAATAGATTATTACAAAATATAATAATCTTTAGTTTTATTCCTTCAAGCTTCCCAATCATTTATTAGGGGCACATATGATCGTTTTAACCCTCTCAATAGGTAGATCGTGAGATCCTAGCCTGTCTCACTCAGAGGAAAGTCAATTGATTGAAAGTAATAACTTTCAATGCTCTTTTTTTTTGTTAATGTACCTTCACATTTCTCCTGTTTTGGCATAAGCTCTCAGAAATCTCAAATACAGAGCTTTATTCTTTTTATAACTAAGGGTTAAAAGCAAGAAGCTAACCCTCCTTTTTCTTGTGTGAGATCACTGTATACTTACTAGTACTTCTGCTACTGTCTGTATTTTGCACCATTTCCGATATATCACGCACAGGAAATCGCTCTCTAAACCATATTAAATTATTTTAATTTTGACTAATGTACAAGTATTGCATTTTAAGTGGATTTTAAAGTCTATCTAGGTTTATGTTTATTTAATTATACTAATAAAACATTTATTCATTGTAAACCGCTAAACATCACATGATAGAGAGTTTTGTCTATTTTTATTCATTTTACTTGGCTGATTTTGTTTTCTGTTGCAACTTTTCCGCCCATTGAAACAAAACAAAGATCTCATTTGCTTAGTTGAACTAGTCTGGCACATTCAGGTTCGTATATCCTGCACACCCTTAAAATAAATGTCTAGTGATGTGATGATGTAATGTGATGTATTATGGACTAGTGGCACCCTTGTGGTCAGTATATGCGAAATCAAAATCTTTTGTCCGGTACAATATATTTACAATAAAATAAATTTGTAGGCAAAAGTTTGATGAAACTACGACTATAAAAGTATATTCATTAATTAAAAATATGAAATAACACAAAGAAAGAAAGTTTGAAAACCAAAGAAAGGAAGTATTAAAATTATAGTTATATAACTAAAAAAAAACTCAGATATGAAAACCAGAGATGGAGTATTGAAATTATAGTTACAATAGTAAATTTGTAAAAATGTATGCTGCTAAAACATTCACGTAACAGCACAGACAAAAAAATGTAAGCTGATTTCATATAATTATAAATATTTTAGCTAGTTATTTTTTAATAGTATCAGATTCCATATTTTAAATTAAAAGACAGTTATTTGTAGATGTGTATAATAAATTATCCCATATTTGAACAAAAGTTAATAAAATCTGGTGTAAAATAATAAAATTGCATAGAGCTTATGTATATGTGAAAAAATAAATGCATAATTAGACTTTAAACAAATTTCGATTTGTCATGGTTTTCAAATTGGAGCATGGTGTCCAGTTGTGGCTATACATTTCATACCTTTATAAAGAAAAAAAATAGATAAAATTATGTTATGACCTGATTTCATTTTAAATTTATTGGTCAAGTATTATGTGATATAGATAGGAATACAGAAAAACTAATAGAAATCAACACTATCAAATTAAAAGAAAGCAAATTGTAAGATCCTAAAAACATCTTTAATATGACAGATCTATTAAGTATGCATTATAATCCATACTATTCATATTTTAGCTATAAAAATTATCTTCTATTGTGGGACATTCAGCAATTTGATATATTATTTGAGCATTAGACTTCTGATATCTAATTCACCCATGATATAGTCCACAGAAGTCTATCAAAACCAGATTGGGTGACCCAAAGATAATAGTAGTCATAACTAATCCTGGGTATACCTCAAATATGTTACGCTTGCTTGAAATTGGCCCACAATGCTAATGCAAAGATAATATATATAAAAAATTAAAACTAGCTGCTTACAAATTACGTGAATATACACTCAAACCTGATCATAGACAAAAAAATTAAAGTTAATATTTGGCAGATATAAAATGTAAAACATATAAAAGTAAATAATTATTTTAGAATAGGCACTTGAATTGGGTCCAAAACCATCATCATCATTTTCAATCATTATAGATCCACTGGAGGAAGAAGGTATTTTCAAGTTCAATCCATGTACTCTGATCTCTAACTATTTTTCTCCACATCACCACAGTGCATTTCCTTATTTCATCCATCCATCTCACAAGTGGTGTCTTTCTAGGTCTTTTAAAATCTCTTGGAATCCAGTTTAAGATTTCAACTATCCATCTATTATCCCCGCTTTTAGCAATCAGCCCAACTCCACTTAGGTCTCTTAATTCTTTCAATGACATCAGCAACATCTGTTTTTTCTCTCACCCATGTATTTCATTTTCAATCTCTTTTTATTACTCCTAATATACATCTCTCCATACTTCATTGAGTGGTTTGAAGTTTCTGTATTGTTCTTCTGTTAAATGTCCAAGTCTCAGATCTGTAAGTAAAAACTGGTAGCACACATTTATTAAAAACCTTCCTTTTCACACACACACAGGCATATTTTTTTTAAATATTAAATTATTTCTACCAAAAGCATTCCAACCAAATTTAATTCTATAATTAATTTCATCCATTATGTTTGCATCTGTAGTAACAATCTCACTAAGATATTTGTAATTGTTAACTTCTTCTAACTCATTATTACCAATCTTTATTTTCTTCTTTTGAAAAAAATTCATTGAAAATCACTTTAGTCATTTTAACATTTACTTTTAGTAACCTACTTTCTTACTTTCATCTGATAATTCTTACACCATTTTCTGAAGCTCCAAAGCATTATTTGCGAAAACAACTACATCATCTGCAAAATGTAGATAACTTAAATAATCTCCATTTACTTTTATTCCCTTAGTTTCCATTTTAATCCACAAAATACTTTTTGCAAAACCACTGTAAAATGTTTTGGAGGTAAGACCTTGTGATATATTCTTCTCGATATTAATTCTTTTGGTATCAATAATTGTTGCTGTTGCATTTTTATAAATACTTTTCAGAATATGGCAACATCCTAACTCTACACTTCATTATTCAAAGTTTTAATCACTAAAGAAATGCTTATAGAATCAAATGCCTTTTCATAATTTACAAATTCAAAACAAATTGGCAACTCATATTCATTGATCCTTTCTATAACTTCTCTTAATACTTCGATATGCTTCACTGTACTAAAAGCCCTTTTAAATCCAGTTTGTTCTTTTGTTTGGATAAAATCATAATTATTTTGGTAAACAATTTGTATAGAATTGATAGGTCTGTTACTTCTAATATCTTCTTTATCACCTTTTTAAATTATTAATATTAATACTGCATTATTTCAATCATATGGTACATTTTTATCATTTAGATATTTGACATATAACTTGACCAAATTTTTTTCTATTTCTTCTGCTTCTTTTAAGATATAGATTATAATTCCATCATTACCTGGAGATTTTCCCTTCTTCAAAAATTCAATTGCATGTTTCACTTCTTCATTTAACATCTTAAGCAATTCAAAACATATAGTAGTTGTAGGAAATAGTTTTCCTTGTTCTTTATTGCTATACAATTCTTGATAGAACTCTTCCAGACATTTCAGAATGTCATTTCTCTTTTTAGTAATTGTTCCATTTTTTTTTTTTTTTTAGTATTATTGCATAAATAAGTTTCCTACCAATACTAAGATATGGTTTTACACTCTTGAGACTTTACTATCTTCTATAGCTTTCTTTGCTAGTTTATAATTATACTTTTTTATACCATTATGAAGGTTGCCTTGACAGCAGTGAGAAATATTGATTACTATAGTTACTATGAATGTTTAGGTGGTTACTGGTTGTTATATATATATATTCCTACCAATACTAAGATATATATATACACCCTTTAAAAATTATATTTAATTTTTTATTAAATACTGCCAAATGCTATACTAGCCAAAACAACAAAATTTTACTAAAATTCTTCCATAACTTATGGTTTCATCTATTAACAAATAAAACTTTTTAAGTGAAATTCAACTAAACACACACACACATATATATATAATAAAATATCCTTCCCATCATTCACATCAAAAACCAACTTCCTTTAACATTAAAAAATTTTATCATTAAAGTTTCTTTTACTTTTTTTTCAATTCACTTTTTTCATAAAAGATAACCTCTGCATTGGCAGATATTTTATGATCTGTATTCACTTCATGAATATAATAAACTGAGTTTTCATATGTATTTTAATCTCTACTCTTATGAACTTTAACTCTTTCATTAAGACTTAATTTACTCTGACCTATATAGATTTTATGATAACTCCAAGTTTATCACAGGAATAGATTTGCAATCAATTTACTGTTTTGAACTATTTAGTAATGAATTTAAATTCAGGTCTTTCTTCCAGATTACTTTCAAACCACACAATAAAAAACTATTCTTATAAATCAATTTACTAATTAATGCCTTATATGGCAAAAAAAAAATTTATTCACAAAATCAATATCTATAAATCAGTTAATAATAAAGATTTAGTGGTGCTGACATAGTACTTTCTCAGCGCCATTTTGAATTTTAAAACATCTCTAAAAACACTGCTGACACATACAAGCGATAAATGACATTACATGAAGTTTCAAAAAAATGGCAGGAAAAAAATAGCATAAAAAATCAAAATGCCTAAGGCACTACATTAAAAAAAAAACCTTCCCGACTTTCAACACTAAAAAAAAAAAAAAACAATTTTCAGCGATAATTAGAAAAATCAAAAATGCTATTTAATGCTATTTTCAAAAGCCTATGAAATAAATCAAAAACGCTAATTTATACAGCGATAATTAGAAAAATCACAAATGCTATTTATTCACTGATAATTAAAAAATTATAAATACTATTTTCAAAAGCCTATGAAGTAAATCAAATGGCTATTTAATGCTACCTGGTTTTAACAAATGACACTCCTGTCTTTCAACAGTATTTCGTGGAGTATAAAAAATTAAAAAAAACTAATATTTAAAAACTATAATACTAAATCTCAAAAAAAATTAGCCTATGTTAAGGCAAAGTATTCATATAAATGGTAGGGAAAATGAATTGCATTACATTTAAATAGACAAATGAAATCCTAAACTAAAAAATAAAGAAACTACATACATGATAGATGGATTATAAAAAAGTTTTCTGAAATAATATTAAGAGATAAAACAAAAATAGTAAAATAGAATAAATCATCCTAGAATGGACTGAACTTGACAGAAAATTATAATGATGATAATATGTATAAGCAAAGAAATATATAAAACAAAATTACCAATAGATATTGTTAGACTATTATACTAAAAATTCATTTACTTACTGGAGATGGTGAATTTTCAGAGACTTTAACTTTCAATGGCCAGTGACTCCCATGTCCCATATTGGAGTAGCTGAATGAGATGCTCGACTGAGGACTCAAATAGATTCCTTTACCGTAAGCAGCTCCATGAAGCTGTAATATAAAGAAAGCTTACTAAGTTTATTTTTTAAAAAAATTATTCCAAAATATAAAATGTGAAATACATATATATTCATGTCATTAAAAGTGAATAAATTGAATACATAATACCCTCATTTACTCATTATTATAATGAATGAGAGAAAATACTTTACTACCAGCAGGCACAAATAAATAAATAATAGGCCTAAGTTAAAAATAATCGATATATTAATGTTTGAAACAAAAACTATAATATCCTAATATATATATATATATATATATATATATATATATATATATAAATTCTAAATTGTTATTGGTTTATTGAAAATTGGATAATAACTGAATGTAAAAATAAAACAAGGATTAATACAAATATAACATGGAAAATGTTAAAATGATTCCTACAAATTATCATAATAACTAACAAAGATACTAGGGGCTGTGCAATATTTTTAATTATTATAAATGTAAAATACTTAAGTTTATGCAGGAAATAAAATAAAATTTAATAATATAGCAATTTACAAAAAAAAAAAAAATCACAAATGATAATAATTGTCTACAACAGTTTCTTTAACATTATATTGTTTCTATGTGGTGAAAATTTTCATTTTCATTTTTTAAAAAATGACTCTGCCACAATCTGTGTAAAACTGTCAATTTGAAAAGCAGGATTCTGCTAGCTAAAGCTCTGGGATATATCCACAGTAGGTAAATAAAGTTAGCATCTACATTACAATCAATGCAACAATTTGTTTTTTCATTAATTAAATCAACTTTTTGAATTAATACACAATATAAAAATGTTCTTCTGCTTACACCTCGAGCATTAACATAAAAGCAAGTTCATGAACTTCTATATAAAAGTACTTCTGTGAACTTAAATTGAGTATTGATTTTTAAAATGGCATTCATAGTAAAAGTTAATCTTTATTTCAGAGCACATATCTAAAGTTGATGGAGAAACTTTTGTAAAATGTAATATTGATAAAATAATTGAAAACAATACTGTACCGGTTAAAACATGTTGATCCATCTAACATGAGCTGGATCTCACAAAATGTACTTCAAACCCAGTCAAGCTTGAGATTTAGGTCAAGAACCAACCTGAATCCGAACCCATTCCCTAAGCCCCAGATCAAACACTTAATAAATAACACATAATGATGGCACACAAGAATTTATTCTAAAATCTGGCCCACTAGCAGAGTGGAAAAGACAATGAGACATATATTATCGCATCAATACTTGACTAAATCTATATCATATAACTTAGGAATTATATCATATAATTAACTCATTAATAGAAGGTTTGAAACTCATTAACAGATTTAACAGACACATATGTATAGATGAGTGGAGAGAAGGTAATTCGAACAACAAAAATGATTTGGATAATAAAAAGTTTAATAATATAGTAGGGTTATTATACACCTATTAAGATGTGCATGACTGAAAGATCTACCTAGTGGTAAGTATTTACATATAGTCATTCACACTACTTTTACTCATATGCTCTTATATTTGGTTAAATAACATGTTATATATCAATACATATCTTTGGTGGGTAAGATTAAGATGCCAACCATTCATTACAAAACAAAACTACATAACATTATGAGTAACACTTTTATTGACAATTAGGGAGTGTTCTAGGATTCATTATAAATAACACATTATTTTTGCGCCATTGCAGTCATGAAAATCAATAAAATACATTTGAGAGATTTGTTTAGTTATTAGAGATAATATTTATTAACAACTCTCTTTACTAATATTTAAATTATAACACATGTGAAAATCATATTTAGTTATCAGACAAAATATTTCTTAAACAATTATTTTAAATTCATATTTGAAAAGAGAATGCTTTGTTTCCCCAAAGTATGTATACCCTTATGCAGAAAGAATCGATTACGATGGTGGGATTTTAAAATGAACAAGAATAACATAGTTTATTAAACTTATGAATAATATTTGGAATTTATATATATGATCAGAGTGCAATTTTGTTATTAAAGCATCAAAATAAGGTCATTTAGCAAAGAAATCAATAATGAACGGAAAGGTGGTGGTGCTGACATGAAGGCAGAGAATCCCAAGTAAGATTATGCTTCTGGACAAAGGAAATGAAAAATCTAATACTCCCTTTTTAGGGCAGTGCTTTGAAAATTGAGATTAGGTCTGGCATGGCCCAGGCGTACTGAAATCACTGAGGCATGAAAACCTTTTTATATGCAGGATGGTCCTGGGAAGCTCAACTATCCACAGGACAGAAAATGAAGAAAATCTATGGGTCTGAATTTGTCGCAACCCCCAGACTAAAAACATGTAATATTCAAGAAGATAAGCCATATGTTAGCAACACAGCATAAAAATATGTCCTTAATGACATGATCTGGTGTTTACTGCTTTAAAATACATGATCCTCATTCAATGTTATAATTTAGACAAGTAATGCTATGCTATGTAATATATATATAGAACAGACTTAATCTGTTACAAAAAGATTTCAAAATTACCCCCCCCCCTTTTTTTTTTCTTTCCCTGCTACTTAATATAATTAAATCCCACCCTCGTGGATTTTACAACCTGAGAATATTCAAGTATTTGAAACATTAACAGTATAAAAAAAGAAAACTGATATTATATAAAAAACAAAACAAAATAATCAATAACCCTTTTAGAATTAAATGAATAACATTTTAAAATATGGAGAGTGTTAATTTTTCAATGATTAAGTTACCCCAGGTAGAATTGCTTGATTCTAGGTGAAGTTAAATAAATAACTTTTTTTTTTATATTAATAGAAAAAAAATATGAAAATAGGTCAACTCGGAAATAATCTCGTGAGCTTATTAATTAAGAAGACATTCAGATTTAACAACAAAAAAGGAGGGTTTTGTAACCTCAATCTATGGAGGTTTAATTAAAAAGAGAAAAGAAAACTTTATACGTTAAGCTCACAAGGTTGTTTAGATTGGCATATTAATGATAATAAAGTAAATCATAACTTAATATAAAGAAAGAACTGCAATAAAAATTAAGAGAAATGAGAGCATATGATAGACTTAATTACAAAAAAAAAAAATTAGTGTGAGAACAAATTTTTTTTACATTTAAAAGAATACAGATTTAAATAATTTATGAAAGAATTCTGGATAGCATATGTCAAGATTAGTGTAGTAAATTAGATATAGTTTCACATGGTGGTCTTAAATTAGTTACCTTGCACACATTTAAGAGTCCATTTCAAAGTGTGGCTCATGCATGGCAGTTTAAAAGAATCCAGGTGAGTCCTAAGGTGACAACAAGTTTCCACTAGGCATTCCAAGATTCTTATTTCAAGCTTTTCTACATTTCAGGGAAGCAGCATGGTGGTTATTAGTGGCAGGAGACTGACTGGCAAGGGTCAGGGAAGGTGATTTGCCTTCTACTCATTCAGAATGTTGAAGCAGCATGGAATATGTTGACAAAGCATATTTCTCAAACAAAGTTCTTCCTTTGGCGATCAAAATTTGCGCATTTTATACTCCTCTCATGTATTTGAGGAATGCTTTTAATTTCTTATTTCTAACTCAAATCTCGAATTCGATCTAACAGAAATTTTTACATGTGCTTTATTCTTGGAGATGCAATTGTTAGATAATATATTCAATTTTATTTCTAGATTGGAAATAGATTTGACAAAAATGTTTATAACAAAAGCACAAACCCTTAATTTGATTCCCTTTTTTATTTTAAGTAAACTTTAATTAAAAAATTATTTCCCAAAATTGAAACAATTTTAACATTCCACCTCTTTAATTATTTTTGGACAATTAATGATTGCATTCTCCATCTTGGATTAAAAAAATATATATACACTCTAATAAAAAAATATTTTAAACGAACAAAGTTTTACATACTTTGTATAATAAATTATTTAGAAAGCTAATATTTGATTAGTATTTGCTCCCATCATATATACACACATATATATATATATATATATATATATATATATATATATATATATATATATATATATATATATATATATATATATATATATATATATATATCTGCACTGCACCCAATATACTTTAAATAACAAAAAAAAAAAATTATCTAAAAAAAAATTGTGATTGACAAGTTGTACTTTATAATTTTTTTAGGCGCACTTTCTCAGAAACATATATGAACTACACATTCATAAAAAAAAGGAGCAGAATGGGATATAAGGTTTGAACATGGGTTAGTACTTGTTAAGTGGATAGAACCATGAAGCTCAATCTTAAACTAAGATTGACTGCTTCAATACCTAGCAAATGAAATCACCAACCATAGGAGTTATTTAGATAAAATATAACAATTATAATAAAACTTTATCCATAATTTCTCAAGATTGGAGAAAGTAAATGTGATGCTGAAAAATCAATAATACCACAACTCCAATAAAACTACTGGTAGGAATAATTTAAAGGTTAATCCTTAAAATATATTTAAAGTAAAATCCAGATCTACTATTTGTATTTAAAAATTTAATATCAAATAATTATTGTATAGTGAATAGATATTTAATAGAAGTTGTATATTTGCATATCTTGATTTTAATTTTATAAGGAACAAAACATAAATGAAAAATACCTTAAAATCATGATTCAGCAGTTCATAGGAAGTTTGAGCACCGGAAATGACAGAGCTGAACCACAAATCATGGAGATGAAACTCCAGATTGCCACTTTACTAATGCATCAAACAAACCATACAGGAAAAAAAAATTAACATTTGCTTGATATATACTTTAAGTCTCCAATCGCAGACAATTTTTCTACAATTAACTCATTCTTGTTATCAATCATATTTTCTGTTATTCTTTTAAAACTTTTACTTTAATCAGGATGAATGGCAAGATTTGGTACAACTTCAAGTTTGCCATCTTAATATCACCCATTTATTTAATAAAATACTGCTGTATTATAACTGTAACTAAACAATAACAGGAATAAAATATAACAAAAATAGCAACAAGAATGAAAATGATGTACAAGAATAGGCACCAAATGCTTGATGAGTTAAAAGTTTAAAATGAGTATTCAGAAAGCTTTTTGTTGAGAATAATAATTCTAAATCTTGAATTAGTTCTGAGAAAAAATAGATATATTATTTTAAAAATTCTACTAAAAAAAAAAAAAACTATTAAAAAAATAAAATATAATAAACCAGAGCAACAAATAAAAATAATACATACAATTTCCTGAAAAAGTGCTTATCATGAATTAAAACAAAAACGAGGGTCCACAATCATCCTTGATGAAAGCATTATGTTTAACAACAGTATTTTCAGGTCTGAACTTGCTCTCAAGAAATGGACAGACAAAAAAAAGTAACGGATGTCATTTCAATTTTTTTAAAAAACTATTTGAGTGTTCTGGATAGAGATTTTAAATATTTTCTCTTACCGTACTTATTAATTAAGAGCTTGTTTGAACTATTGGTAGGCTCTCTGTATTGCATTTTTGTGAATACAAGCTTATAAAAGTAATGACTTGCTTTTTTGATTATTATAATTTTACCTTTAAGGCTTTGGCTATGCTGAAGCTATTAAAATATGGTAGATCTGAATTTAGTTCAGTCCCATATTGCTATTTAAGTTAGATAGCTGAATTTAAAGACATTTTTATGTCCAAAAATTTCAGAGTTCTACTTAAATATTATGTATGAAATAAGTGCTGGGTTTTGAGTTGATATTTTAGATCTAGTATCTGAATATTCTAGCTCTCCACTAACATGAGCCATAAGCTTGAAACCAGTTGGTCTGGTGATGAGAGTGCTCTGGATAGAGATTTTAAATATTTTCTCTTACCACACTTATTAAGAGCTTGTTTGAGCTATTGGTACGCTCTCTGTATTGCATTTTTGTAAATACAAGTTTATAAAAGTAATGTCATGTTACATATGACTTGCTTTTTTGATTATTATGATAGATATAATAAAATAATGAATTAAAAATAATAAAACTGGGGGGGGGTGTCATTTCTGTGATGCCTGTTACTTTAAAGACCAGATAAAACATGCAAGTAAACAAAAAAAAACGGGAATAATACAATGAAGCCTCATTACACTGGATGATGGCAAAAACTAATAAAAGGTACAAATAATAAAAAATAAGGCAAATATTCAATCACTAGTATAATTTTACTTAAAATAGAAAATGGATGAACACTGGAGATTGATAGTATATCAGACAGAAAAAAAAAATTAGTTATTCAATGTAATCAAAAATACTAAATGCAAATAGTTCAGGTTTATACACAACAAATTTCTATCCTAATGAAGAAGTAAAGGATTTTTATATAAACATAAAGAATCATGGATCATTATAATGCTGAAGTTTAAAAATCAATGAAAATTAAAAATGCTGTGTATAAATTTGGTTATGGTTATAAAAAGAGGAGAGGATACAGATTTATAAAGCTAGAAGAAAAAAGAAAATTTTGTCACACAAAAAAAATACAAAATGGAAATGAGAGCCTAATTATATCTTAAATAACTTAAAATATAAATTTTAAGATCATAAAGATCGATTGACTTAATAGACTCACCACAAGAGTAACTATAGATTAATTAGATATAATATACATATTAATGCAAATAGAATGATACAAAAGCTATTAAGAAAGACCATATTATCATTTACTATTCCTAATTTTAAATTTATTTAACGCACATTGATTATATAAGTAATATTTACTAAGGCAATAAACCTAAAGCATGTGCGGTTGAAAATGCGAAAGTAGGGACCTCTACAGGTCTTAACCACAAGCTTACACATTATTGCCTTAGTAAATATTATTCCTAATTTTCAAAAACATTCTAATAAATTTAAACTATAATTTGAAAATTGTAAGTTTTAACAGAATTCAAAGAAAACTCAGACATGAATGAGAAAATAAAATAATTGATACTGTATTCCAAGCTTCTAATAGCTAGATAGAATAAAAAGCAGTAATTTACTAATATATTTTTAACTTAGAGACAAGACAATGTATAACAAAAAAGGAAATATGGAAATATTTCAAAATTAACTACTTAGAGTAAAATATCTGGAATTCTGCAAAAAAGGTTATGAAAAAAATATAAATGTAAAGTAACACAAAAACAATATTACTGAACAAAAGGCTCAACAATATAAAACATATTATTATTAGCAATAAAAAAAGATACTACTAATAACAACAAAAAAAAAAGAATAGTATTATCAAGTATGTGAAAGAATTATACAAATGAAGAAAAAATTATGAAGTGTCAAATATATTAAATGAAGTTAATATAAGTAGGTGAAAAAATAGACAAATTATTAGTAAAAATATATATCAAATGTTTAAATAGTAAAGATGCGCCTGATGATTAGAAGAATGCAGTAGAAACATTAGTATGAGAAATAAAACACTTAATAAATTACAGGTTATCAGCTTTCCGACAGTTTTATATATATTCTTTTATTAAGATATCTGCAATACATTAGTAAAGAGCTCAAACCAACCAAAAGAACATACAGAATTTAAAAGAAGTTACAAACAATAATATCACATATAAAAATTTTAAAAAAAATGATAAGCAACACAAATGAATGTAAATTACAATTTTGAATTGGAGATCATGAATAGGCAGTTGATTTTAAAAGCATTTTGGCAATGATTAAAGCTTGGAAACAAAATATCATTAAATTCTCAAAATGTTTATTAAAAATGCAATAGTAGTAACTAGATTACATAGAGATCTTAAAATTAACACTGACCTAGGTGTGTAACAAGTTGACTCCAATTCTCCAAATGTTTGACAGCAATTTTATGAAAAGTATTTTGTGAATTAAAATGGGAAGCTAAAATACTAAAAGTTAATGAAGATGACTTAAATACCCTATATTTTGTAGACTGTAAAGGCTTTTTCATAGACAATTCTTAAAAAATATTACAAGAGCCATCAGATAAAAGCAACAAATTAGAACTGAAGGTAATTGCTGAAATAATCTTCAATAGCTTTTCAAAAAAGAGGACACCACAAATCGATAGTACTGAATTAGAAGATTATAAATGATAAATATCTACATCAGATTGTTGATACAGATGGAAGCATAATGGATGAAAGTAATTTTAGAATTAAATTTGGAGTGTTTGGGATAAAAATGTCTGTATATTTGAAAAGATTTTTAGTGCTTACTAATAGAATCTGAAGCTTGGACAGTTAATACCATAGCAATACACAGAAACTTCAACTGCATGGTGAATTTATGAAAAGATTACATTGAATGTAGTAAGGAAATATCAAAAGAGAAATGTACGGATAGGGAAAAAATATATTTCTGACATCATTAAAAAAATTAAAAGGCTGAAATAAAGTCAGGCTGGGCATGTTTGTAGAAAAAAAAATGGACAACTGAAATCTTAATATAGGTTTCTGAAAGACTGTAAAAGATTTAGAAAGAGATCGTTATATGTATTTAGAAATCAATTTTTCTTCAATGATTTGATAAAAGAAGTCTTCATCCTGCAGTGGACTGATAAAGGTTAAAATAATGATGACTTAAGTGTTAGTAAATGTTTAAATTTATTTATTTAAATAATGCTTTATTTCAAATATGTTCTTGTAATGAACACTTTTCTGTAGTTTCTATCTATTGTAAATAAATTTATTTTTAAAAAAATATAATAACCAATATAAGATTATCCACTTTACAAAAAATGTACAAATGTTATTGCTAATACAACTATGATATAGGATAAATAAAAATTGCACAACTAAATTGTAATTCGGATTTTTAGTGTTGTAAAAACCAAAAGACTAATTGGTAAAGTCGTTCCATCAATCTGAAAAAATTTTTTTTCGAGATTATTAAGTAAAAAAAAAAAAGCTAAAGGAAAGTTGAATAAAATATGGTAGGTAAGATGAGCTTTCAAACTATCATTATTGGTCGTTTGATTACCATTTTTTTAGATAAAATGAATAATAAGTGAATTTCAAACAACATTTAGTCATATAATTTTTCCCCCCATATGTGATAGCATCGGCTGTGAGGCGAACCCACAACCGTCTGCAACCAATTACTTGCTTGCAAGGCAGCTGCGACGACCTCTCGGCTACCAACGCTTGGCATTTAGTCATATAATTTATAAACATTTTAAAACTAAAAAAGATAGTATAAAACAGTATAGAAAATAGTTTGTAAATTTAATCTTTAGATTAATTTTAATAATGAATATCTTTTTTTTTTTTTTCAATTCAAACAATGAAATAATCCACTATAATTTCCCCCTCATTAGCATTACTTTGAATGACAAATTTTCAATAGGCAATCAAATAATAAATTATGAGAAATGTCAAATTAGCTCACACAGAAAGTTTCGAATTTCATTATGAATATGATTTAATTTTCTTACTATAAAAATAAATAGCTTGTCAGATTTACAGATGAATCCTCGCTATTGTAATTATGCAGTTTTCTATAATCCAGCCAAAACATATCGGAAATGATTGTAAAGTCATCAAACTTAATCTTGTGATCTCCAATAGATGAATGAAATAATCATTAGTTTAATTTATAAAAGTACATAGTTACTGAAATGATTTTATAATAAATTATATATATATAATCTTTTTTTTTAAAAAAAAAATCATTACTTTTTTGTGCTAAATCATATTTATATTTTATTTACGTAATGTACGAAAAGAAAAAAAAATGTAAATACACTGCATATGTTTGTGTTGAACTAATTTGTTTGTATTACATTACATATAATAATGTGTTGTTTTTTTTATCTGTCCAGCATTTTCTCAATTATCCAAATAATATCACAAATCTAATTCTCACTCTACTATCATTAAACTGAATAGAATATAAGTATAAGGATATTTGTCGGCATTACAATTTGTTTCCTTGACTTCAATAATTCTGCTTTGCTAATCAACCGTGTCATTTCAAATCCTTCAGAACAATACGATAATATAATCACATGGGGAAAATATATCGACATATCAAGGAATGCTTTAAATATGATTTAGCTAAATAAATATATAAAATTAATTACACTTTCTGTAGGAATAATAAGATATAAATTATTTTAAGTCATTATAATCTCCAGAGTCATTTCAATTTTAAAAAAAATAGATACGTAAACTGTACTTTGAGAACTAACAAAGTAAAAACAAAAAAAGAGGTACAAAATATGTTTTTTTTATTTTATAAAATAATTATAACAGCTCAAGTAAGAATAAAAAAATGTAGGGAATATTTAAATATGAAACACTGAAGTTCATATTATAATTCTTATTTTTACATTCTACATTTTGCAGCCAAATATTCATTTTTATTTATTTTTCTTGAAAATAATGATCCCTTCCCCGCTTCCACTCGTAAGTATATTGGAATAACATAGACTAAGTATATGAAAGTTTAATATTCTCAAAATATTTTTTATAAACAAATTAACATTGCACACCATTAGCAACATGTAATGTAAATTTAAAATGGAATGATGATGATTTGAGAATATCCGCTTATCAAAAGAATTGCATCAATTTAAAAAAAAGTGCATATGTATTACAGTCAACCATAACAGTAAAGTTCTTACAATGAATGGTTTAGTGCAACGGTACAATGACAGATTATGATACTCAAGGTTCAAGAAATAAAGCTCATCTCTGTTATTTCTAGTTAAAAAACTAATTATGCTTCCAATAAATTTATTATTATTATTATTATTATTATTATTATTATTATTATTATTATTATTATAATAATAATAATAATAATAATAATAATAATAATAATAATAATAATTCAATTCAATATCCATTTATTATGTGCATTTCAACATTTACACTTTAACAGCATACACAATAAAAAAAAATAATAATAACAATGATAATAATTAAAATTAAAAAAACAAAAACAATTATAAGCTAATACAAGCTACATACATAAAATTATATATACATACATGTTCATAATTATACATTTAGTTGTTTTTTAACATTCATCACAAATTGATCGCAAAAAATATCAATATTATTAAAAGTTAGATTATATACCATTTGCAATCTATTAATAACTGATTTACCAAAGAAAGTATTTTTACATATACTAATCTTGAAAGTTTGCATTTCTCTTAATAAACGACAAGGTACTTTCAATTCTATTTTTGATATATAGTTACTGACATCAATTTTCCCATCAATCAACTTTTTCAGTAATATCATATCCTTCAACATTCTCCTTTCTTTCAATACTGTTTTAACAATTTGACATTCACCCATTATTAATTTATTAAATCTTTGTTCAATATTATATATTTTAGACTGAATATTAATCAGATTGAAGTTCCATATACAAGAATTATATTCTAAAACTGTAACAACAAGAGAAAAAAATAACCTATATTTTATGGAAATAGATAAATCTCTCCCATATCTCAAAATACAGCCCATCTTTCTGTATGCTTTATTAATAATACATTTAATATGCGCATTAAAAGTAAAATTGCTACAAAATATAATTCCTAAATCAGATACAGTCTCTTTATATTTAATAACACCATTCTCAATTTTATATTGATAAACAGATTTTTCAGTTTTATTAGTATAGGAAACAATGCATGTTTTATTAATGTTAATCTCCATATTATTACACCTACACCATATAATAAAACTATCTATATCCTTCTGAACCTCAATATGATCACTATAAGTAATAATTCTTTTAAATAACTTACAATCATCAGCATAAGTAAGTATCATACTATTTTTTATGCTATGATCAAGATCACACATATAAACATTAAAAAGCATGGTGCTAATATTCCACTCTGAGCAACACCTATCATATTATCAAAAAAAAAGAGAATTAGTTTTATCCATATGTACATAAGATTTACGACCCCTCAAATAATTGGAAAACCACTCAACTAAATGAGGAATAACACCCAACATTTTAAGTTTATACAAAAGTCTAATATATGAAACTTTGTCAAATGCCTGAGTCATATCAAAATATACAACATCTAATTGCTTCTGATCAGATAAAACATGAGCAATATGATCAGATATCACCATTAAATTAGTTTCAGCAGATCTACCAGGTAGAAAACCATGCTGATAACTAGGTAATACCTTAATCATATCTACAATAATATTACTATAAATACACCTTTCATAAATCCTAGCAAAAGGTGACAGAATTGAAATAGGTCTATAATTACCAGAATCAGATCTATCCCCTTTTTTAAAAATTGGTATAATCTTAGCTATCTTAAATATATCAGGGATAATAGTTTTCTTAATTGATAAATTAATGATATAAATTAATGATATAATGCAAATTAATGATATAATAATAATAATAATAATAATAATAATAATAATAATAATAATAATAATAATAATAATAATAATAATAATAATAATAATAATAATAATAATAATAATAATAATAATAATAATAATAATAATAATAATGATCGATAGAAAAAAATATCATCTACATAACTTTTTACTCCATGTGACCATTTATTAACACAATCACTGCCAATGGATTTGGAAACCAACTCTTCCCAGATTACAAAAAGAGAAATTGATAACGACTATGCCTCTGTTCAATTATAAAACCAAGGTCATGCTAGAGAAATGTTTTTTTTTTATATGCTTATCAGGAATCAATTGATATTAACTTAAAGAGCAACTAATAATAACAATTTTCTTACCTACAAAATACTGATGTGAATAAGGTTATTACACAATGATTGAATAGTAAAATTATTTGTAGGCATCGAGTGAAGAAAATAGTTGCTATTCTTCATGCAAGCTATTGTAGATAACTTTCACCGAGTTCAAAATTCAAATTATGAACTTTTATTTTATTTAGTAGTAATTTATTTTCACCCTTCTATCTCTATATGTATATATTCTTTGATACACATATATTTTTAAACACTAAAATTATTTCTCTAAAAAGTAAACAAGAATATCAGAATTTATATATATAAATAAATAACTAAAATTCGTCAAAATTAATTTTGGGAGTCATATTGTGATGACGACTGTATAAGAAATATTCTTGTAACCTTATTATAAGATCATTTTTCGTACATTTTAACTATAAGAGCTTGTAGTTAAAACACCTGTAGAGGTCCCTACTATCGCATTTTATACGCATATTATCGAGGTTATAGCCGCAGTAAATATTACTTACGTAATCAATGTGCGAATAATAAAGTTATAATTACAACTTTAAGATTATTTTTTATACATTGTGTGTGAAATTACACCATTACTTGAAAATACTTTACGATGTAAATTTCTTTACACGCTTTGATTGCTAATTACTTATTAATATATCCCAGTGGATTAATTCTACTAAATTTCTTCAAAATAATTCTGAATTAAGAATTCATCTACCTCCTGTCTTCATCAATAATTTCACGACTCTTATTGACTACTTTTATTTTAGTTTCAGTATATAAAAAAATATTTGAAATTGTACCTAGTAAAATAAAACTAATGAATACATTAAAATGAACATCAATAAATGAAAAGAATTCTTTTATAGCATTTAAGATTATTGTAAACCAAGAACTAAAAGAATTAAAGTTTTCCTGAAATTATTATAAGGACATTTCTAGTTTTCTTTCTTTAAAACAACATTTAAGTGAAAATGCACAATATGAAATAAAAATTTTGGATAACTAAGTTATAATAGATTCCAGACATTATATATATATATATATATATATATATATATATTTGTGGTGATTCGAAAGTCATCAAAAATAAATTATACAAAGTGAGTCTGACATTAGACCACTTCAATAATGTTTTAAGTCATCACACTCGAAATAGAAATCTGTGACAAACACAACTTTATTTTTGTGATAATGGAGACAAATATTCAGAGACTACATAAACGAATAAGCATCACAAATGAATAAATCTTATAAAAAGTGTAAATAAATATAATAAGAATGGTACTCAAAATTAAATTTTATTCTCAATATAATCTAAAAACTCCGAATGTATTGGAAATGATAAAACTAAGATGTTTTTACATTTGATGGAGGACTATTGGGAGGAAAAAATGAAAATATATTTAGACAATTTTTATAATTTTGTTATACTGGTAAAATTGTTGCTTATTGGGGTGGGGATACTATCTATAAAACATTGTGAAATAAAAAATAAATCTGAAAAATTTTGTCATACATACAATGAAATGTGGAGGAATTGTTTTATTATGAAATAATACTATTATAGTGTGAAGTAGAAGCATAAAAAATCATTATTTCTAATATGAATACATTTGAAATGGTAAAAAAAATGAAAAACCTAACCTGAAAACCTAACTCTATAAAACGTTATAATGATGGATTAATAGATCAACCATTTTCATATTGTGCAGTCAGAAGAAAATTATCAAATAGTGAAAAGAAAAGTAGGTGATTAAATATTCAAAAAGTAACAATATTTTGGCAAAAATAAAATGGGCTATGCTACATGTTTCACTCATAAAAATATTTACTTCAATGCTTATGTAATGCCCATGTTATTTATTATCAGACAAAAGCTTCAATTGTTTTGAGAGACAACTATAAAAAGGTTGAGTCAAAATAAAATGGAATGTATGATTCAAAAATAATAAGGCAAAATAAAGATTATTACATAGTATCAAAATTACCACTACTAAAAGAAAAACACTCTATCAAAAAAAAAGGCATATGGTTTTATTGCTCAGCAGTTCATAAGAAGTTTGAGTGCCAGAATAGACCATGTGATCTACTGATACCAAATTAGATGCTCTATCTACTGCACCAAAAAGATTCACCCTATCATGCAATATAACAATAAAAAAGATACAATGTAAAATGCACTACTAATATACAAAAAAAATCCTTTGTATAGTTAAGTATTTTAAAATTATCAACAATAATTTATGTATAATTCTACACAGTAGAATCGTAGGATCTATATAATTTTGGTTCCAAGATATGAAGTGGATATTAATATTAATAGAAAGTATAGAACTTTATAATTTTAATACACACATATGTAGTGCAGATGTGTCAACATATGTATATAAGTTTATTAAAAAATATACACATTAAGGCAGCAATAAAAATAATAAAATACAAATAAACTGAAAGTAAAATTAATAAAGACTAGCACAACTTTACCCACTTTTTTCTTTTCTAAATGGCTTTGTATAATGCAAATGTTTTTAAAATTTTTATATCCACTTTAATCTTCTACTTATGATTCGTGAATCATGTGATATTTGGTCCAAAATACTTTAGACTATCTTGTTTAATTGTAGTTTGATCAATAGATAGAAGTTCTTGTATTTTAAAAATAGTTGCATTATGTGGTAGCAAAGACAATTATATGAGAGAAGTAAGTTTTTTTAATGGAAGCCATTAATGGAATTTAAACCACAAAAAAAGCTAAAAGTATAATGGCTTTTTTTGTTATTTAAATTTGTATTTAGATTTTTTTTATTAAATATAATGTAAAATCGAGGTATGTATTAAAAATATAATATTCTGATTTTTTTTTTTGTAAACAGTAGAATTGTAAAAAATATTTATTCTTTTTTTTTTTTTCTAAAATAAAATTATAAATATTTTATTTACTTTTAAAAGTATATATACTCACATTATTTTCAATAATTTTTCAATAATAAAAAAAGTTATGTTTTCATAAACATGCACAAATTTCTTTATTAAAATACAATACATATTGAAAAAGTTGCATGTTTTTTTGGCAAAACCAAAAAAAAAAAAAAAAAAGATAAAATTAATCAAGAATAAAGAATTTTATTTTTTCCTTTTTTAAAACTGATTCCTTACATATGATACTCCTTAAAATGTACAAATAATGTTTTTCTTTGAGTTTTATATAAATTAGCATAAAACCAAAATGTGTCATCTAACAGAAAATTCAATTTTGCAGTAATGATTACTTTCTCAGCTTAATTACATTTCAAGGTATGTTAACCTTATGGCAATATTTATTTTATCTTTGCATTACATAAATTGAAGCTATTATGAAAACTGTATCTTCAGCAAAATATAAAAAATTCAACATGGCTCTATAAGAAACTGATGAAGGTAGATGATTTTATACAGTGTAAATGTTTTTAAAATATTAGTTTTTCTCCTACTGATGAAATCAAAAGATAAATAATATTAACTTCAAACATTTTAACTTTAATATTTTTCTAAAAAAATTAAGAGCTGTTATTTCCTGTAACATTATGTCACTGTAAATTTAAAAATATATATTTTTACTATATTCTACATTACTGAAAATGCTATTATTAAAAAAAACCCAATAAAGGGGAAGAATTATATACATTATTTTGATACTTAGGAACATAGTGTTTACTGTGAAATACAGATTTGCTTTCAGGTTGTATTTAAAACAAAGATAGTCAGTAATTGATTTTTCATTTTCATATTGACATGCAAAGGTAAAGCAACTTTTTCAATAATTGAATCTTTCAAAAATTAACATGAACAATTTATATATTTTATTAATAGATTAATTAGTATTAAGGTTATTATTTTTGTGCTGATAAAAAGTGGATCATTATCTAAGAATGAAATTAAAGTTATTAAAAATCTGTTCTTTTCATTGGAGAATTCTATGTATTTTACTTATAATGGTTTTATAACATTAAGAAAGAATTGATAATGAGATATATTACTTTTCCTTTAATTTGGTCAGTTTATATGAATTATTTAAAAGAGAAAATTATTAATTATGATTGTATATATTTATAATTATTTGTTAGACATATTGAAGATTATTTGTTTGTAGTTGAAAATGAGAAATTGTAAAATTTGTTAAAATAACTTTGTTTTGATCCTTCTATAAAATATATTGTAAAAGGAAGGGATTAGATTATTCTAAATTGAAATTTTTAGATTTATTGATTAGAAATTTAAAGAAAAATTATTTGCTATGTAGTCATGATGTTAAAAGTAAGGATTTAAGATCTATAATTAAATCTGTTAATTATCACCCTGCCTCCCATAAAATAGCTGCATGGAGAAATTATTGTAAAGAAATCAGAGATTAAATAGTTCTAAAAAGGTTACTTTGTTTCAAAAAAAGTCAATTTTATAAAAATTATTTGAGAGTTGGCTACTCTTATAAATTTGTTAAGAAGGATAAAGAAAAATATGATTTCATTTCTTTGCTTTTTAAATTCTCTTCTTACAGAATTTTAAATAAGAAAATTCATTTGTTTGGTAATAAGAAAATCGCTTGAAAGAGGTGAACTACTTTGAATAATTTATCTCAAACCACAAATGTTCTTGACACTTAACAGTATTTAAATATTTTTTGATATAACACCTATACCATCACCTCATTTTTCTTTTCTATTTATACCCTGCCATACCAAGTCTTCCAGTATAGATTATTCTTCTCTTAGATATGTTTGAACCTACTGCGAATATCTCAAGCTCTTCATTTTTAACTGCTTTGATTAACTCCAGCCACTTTTCTGGTCTCCTACCATCTTCAATATTCAAATATCCAATTTCAACAATTTCTTCTTTTCTTACTATACTTTTAT
Organism: Epiperipatus broadwayi; assembly: GCA_028023455.1. Classification (NCBI taxonomy): domain Eukaryota; kingdom Metazoa; phylum Onychophora; class Udeonychophora; order Euonychophora; family Peripatidae; genus Epiperipatus; species Epiperipatus broadwayi. Next base: position 4,184,275 of record JAQFVV010000063.1, on the reverse strand, counting down.
AAATTCTTTTGATCTTTCTTTTCTATTACATTAGTAAGTAACTTTCTTACCATTAATTTTACAGACCCATTTCCTCCCCGCATCTACATTTATACCTAAATCAGCTACCCTTTGTTTATTTCTTACATCCTGTCTATTCTTCTTCTATATGATAATACTGCTATTTAAAATTCTACCTCCCTTTATAAGTTTTCTGAACTATAATATCTTTTATAAATCAAACTCCCTAATACTTCACTTTCTTGTTTTGCTAAATGATTTACATTGCATACATAGATACATCTATTTTTTTCTTTTTTTATATATAAAATTGACTTTAACCTATTAAAACCATACAATATTTTCAAGACATAAAAAAAAAACACAGGGTTTTTTTTGTGGATGTTTTGAAAATATTGTATGATTTTAATACATTAAAGTCAATTTTATAAATAAAAAAAAAGATATTGCTATGTATGCAATGTAGATTGTAATTGTAAATTAGTTAAAGCACATTGAAAAGGGTGAAAATTAACATTTGCCAAAAAGAGCCTTTTTCTGTATGATTATTATTATATATAAAAGCAGCATAATGGATTGAATTTCTTTCTATTTTTAATGATTTTTAAGATACAAATTTTAAAACATTCAATGTTAGCTATTTTAAGCCTCTACCACGAGATTATTAGTTTTTCAAATAATTTTCTATTAGTATGTAAGACAATAATAAGAATAAAATGATTTTAAATATCAATAAAGATACTATTCTCAAAATTTCATTTTAAATAAACATTTCTTGACAAAATTATCAAAACATAATAATTAACATAAAATATAAACATTAGACATCCCTAGTGGAACATGCTGCTTTGAAATTAAATTATGACTTTAGCTTTCAAATTTATACTTATTAATATAACCTAATTAAATAGTTCTCAAGATTAATTCATGCTTGTTGATATAATAATAATGATTAATTTGGTTTAAGCAATACTTATTACTGAATGAAGTTAATAAAACAAAATTCATTTTTCAATCAATCATTGTTTTTCATTCTATCAAACCCTTACATTATAAATATATAACTATCCCATTATCACTGCTGTCCCATAAATTTACAATCAATAGCTCTAATCCATTTAAATCTGACAATGTACACCTTCAACTGATAATTTAACATTCAATGTGATTTTGAAAGGTAAGTTGTAAAACATTTGCCAATTGGAAGACTTGTTTCAACTATTATGCTTAAATGTTCAGGAATAATAAGCCATTAATAGCATTAATCAAAAGAAATATAGTGTGCAACATAGGCTATTGTTTATAGCATTATTTATATAAAAAATAAGTATGTTTTTTTACTAATTTATCTTTTTCCTATTAAATTATCAAATATTTATTTTTTAATAAGTATGTGAATTTACATATATCTTGTTTAAAAAAATGTTTGATTTTTAAAAATAAATTAGCCTTTTGAAAACTTACTTCATATCATACTAGAAATGCTTTATATCAACAACACTATCATTAGGTTTTTTTTTTTTAATTTTTCAAAAATTAGATTTTTTTTAAAGATACTTACATTATTTGGATAGATAGTTTTAATAAATTTTCTGTAAAACATAAAGATATGGTAAAGAATAAGAATTTTTTCATTGCATAATATTTTTTTAAAATTGAAAGCTAACATAAAATCTTTTACATTATTAACATTATTCATTTGGTATTTTTTTTAAATTGCAAAATGGTAATAGTATGAATACTGAACCTTACCATTTGATGGCACTCTTTTTTGCCCAATGTAAATCAATATATCGATTCACGGGTCGTCGGTTTTTGCTCTTTACAGAATACTATGGTATTTTTATTTATTTTCTATACATAAAACTCGTATGGTTTTTTGCATTTTTAATAAACAAACACTTTGTTTTATATGGTGTGTGTGTGGGGGGGTGCTTTTAAATTATCAACTTTTTTTTGATTTTGAGCTTTTTTTTTTTGTTGATTTTGAATTATCAGTTTCTTTACATAATACTACAGCAAAAAAAAATTTTTATCCCTTTCTATACATCAAACTCGTACAGTTTTTTTTTTTTTTACTTTTTAATAAACAAACACTTTGTTTTCACATGGTAGAGAGGAGTTGGTTTGCTTTTCAATTATCACCTTTTTTGGATTTTCAGCTTCTTTTGTAATTAAAGGCCTTAATTAAACAATTCAGTTTTAATTAATAAACCAACAGTTGGTTTTTAGAGGGTGGAGAGGGGTTGGTTTGAATTTTAATTCTTGACTTTTAGTATCTTTTGCCGATGTACTGGAAAGTTCGCATATTAAATTTTAAATATGTTTGAATATAGATTAACAAAATATAAAAATTATTGGAGGAGGGTAGGTTGGGTTTTAAATTGGTTTTTAGAGGGTGGAAGGGGGTTTGTTTGATTTTCAATTATCGTCTTTTATTTTCTTATTATGAGGTGTTTTTTTTTTTTTTTAAAAAATATTTACGCTACTGAAACCTTTATATGATAGTGAAAAGTTCTTCCTTTATTTATTTTTTTTTTTTCAAAAAGCCTTAATTAAACAGTTCATTTTTAAAAAAACCTTTTTTTTTTGTTTAGGGGGTAAGAAGTTATAATTTGTTTGACTCCAATTGGAGATGAGCATCAAAGCTGTAAGTAACGGCAATTTTGGAGTCATCCAATCAACTTCCCTTATGCAGACCCTAGCGACACTTGCAGGAGTGGCAACAAAATTCCCAAGATCCTGTAGTTGACTAAAAAATCATGCTCCTTGCCCGACAAATGCATAGCTTAGCATCGGGCAGGAGATGTTCTCTTTCTGGAAAAACACAACAGCAGCAATTTGTGTGGCCGGCAATTCACTACCCCTTCAACCAATTTTGAACACTTGCCAGCAACATTTTACTGTTCTCGCATGGATTCATGCATAAATGTGCCTTTGCTTGTGAACTCAGCAGAACACTGATGAAAACCCTAATCTTTTCAGGTTGTGTGCAATTGAAAATCGTAGGAAAGGGTGCGTGACCATCTGACAAGTCTTAATATGTAATATTAAATCCACTATGCTTTCTCAAAATTTGTCCACAATGAATTTTTTTATAGTTCCACATCCTTCAAATATGGCCACCATCAAATGAGCCCATAGCAAGAGTTGAATTGCACTCACATGATGAACACTGTCACAAATCAATAGGCATAGTATTTTGTTATATAATTGTAGGATACATCACCCTCTAGGTGGCCTGTTATGGCTCTAAACAACACTGTTGTAGTGTTAGCCATAAGTTAGGCCACTAAAATGGTATATTGATGTGCATTGTGTGAAAAACAATGCCATCAAATGGTCAGGTTCAGTATTCATACTATTACCTCCAAAACTGATTCATTACTATAATTACTTTTCTTATTTAACCTTTTAACCGCTAATTTTATTATTGGTTGTATGAGATAAAAATCAAATCTCTTAATTGGCCAACTCACAAACTGAAGACAAAGCCTATTGTTAAAACATATTCGCCTATAATATTAAATTCAACTCAGATACGTTTATAAAAAGTATATTATTAATTTTTCAGGTTATGAAGAGAACGAAAGTTCTTTCAAAAATAAATTGCTATTTATTTATTCTAAAATATTCAATTTCAGCAACATAAAAGCTATAATATAAACAAAAAGATCGACTTTTACGTTATAGAAAAGTAAATATTTCTTTTTACTACAGCTTCAATATTTTTACAAAAATCTTCGATATTTTTCGAAAATAATTTTGTTTTTTTAGTTTATTTTTTAAAAATTATTTTTAATTTGTCAAATTATCCTTTTTTTAATACTTAAATCACATTCGAAATGAAAATCTCAGCGTTTATCTTTATTTTCTTTGATCAGGCGGTTTCTTTGTTTTTTCCAGCCAATCAGAATGTCTTTGTCGGCTGAGAACTGGCTGAGAGCCAATCACCAATAAGCTTCTTTCTTTGTTTAGCTTTAAATGCAGTTTTTTTTATTTTTTACTTGTAAAAGAATTCGGAAGAGGGCACCATCTTATAGAGCTTTTAAAAATCTATTTAAAAACATATTGAACGAATATTTTCGTATAAAAACTTGCAGAGTTAGAGTGATGTCAGATGTCTACGAGGTGCCTCATAAGAGGCGTGCAAAGAGTTAAATGTAATTGTTTTATTAAAAGTATAATTGAAAGCCAAATATGAGAAAAATTCTCAAGCATCAACAATCCTTAGCATGTTCCAGAACAAAGCACTTAAAAGGATTAGCATTAAAATTAAATACTCTTAGTATTTCAATAAAATTATGGTAAATTTTAATTATTCATACTTTTAAAATTGACTTTAAAAAAATATTCACACTCTATCTATTCTCAAGATAACTTTATTTATCTTATAATAACAGATATGATTTAGTCATCTTATATTATCAGATATTCTTTTACCAATTTCATTTTAAATTTATAATTTTATATTCAAAAATATGAAACAAATGTCCATATGCAGATATTTATAGTAGACTCTTTTCCTGCTACTCAAATGTTAAAGCAAAGACTTTTCAAGAACTCAGAACTCCAGGTAAAATCAAATATCACTCCTCCCATGTTTCATCTTTTCATTATAACCATATCAACAATGTATGCCCTAAATTTAAGTTTTAATTAAATAAATACACCATGCAAAAATAATTTCTCTCTGGTAGCATATTGATAAAAATAATAAATAAGACTAAGAAGGTGAAATCACCATTACACAATTCCTTGAAAGAAGATTGGCTACAAATTTCTGAAAAATGCTATAAAAACTTATTTGGCAAAATAAATATTCCAAGTTGATAATAGTATACGTCAATTTAAAGGCAAATATATCAGTGATCATTAGGGCTAATAAATCTCCACTTCTCCTAGAATGAGAACATGATGCTAATTACATAATTCTGTGAATAATTTGAAAATAAAAATCTTCAAAAAGCTGGATAAATCCTTCCTGACCATGACTATTTGATAATAAATTGTTTGCTGATTGGTGTAGCTATGTATGAAACCATAAAAAAAAATATTTCTTTTGGTTAGTATTATAACATAAATCACATTAATACATATGTATTTTAATTTAAAAATATTTTATTTAATAATAATATTCTCATGTGTATACGGGCATAAATAATAAATATCTATATATTTCAGTGTAGGAGATTGTGAATAAATTAATTAAGTTATATTATATATAAGGTATTACATATGAAACTTATTATTTTTTCATATATAATTTTGGAGCCAGAAATGATGCAATCTTGTTAAGAAGTCTATCGAAAAACAATTACCCGGAAGACCCATTAGATTAAAGTAAAAAATTATGAATTGGTAATAATAAAATAAACCCATTAGTGGAAATTGTCCATGCTAGCTTGTTTTAAAATCATAAGATATATTTTAAAACAATCATTCGAGAAACTGATAACAAACTTGCATTGTTTCAAACATCTTACTAGATAAGAGTATCCGGTCAAACTATCCCATAAGAAACTTAAGTGCTTAAACCGCCTCAGGTCCAGCAGTAGTTGCTAAGTTACAGCTTCAAATTAAAAGTATATATACTGCTGGATTTGAATCCACAGGGAGGAGACCATTAAATATCTAAGTTGTTATACATATTCCACGCCAGTTTTAATTCTCACTCAATGTGTCATGAGTAGGAAATTTCGCCTTGTCCCTCTGTTCTAATATGCTGTTCCCATGAACAAAGTTCTGCATCACGTACTACTGAACTTTATGTACATTTTTCCAGTGAAAGTTTTTTTTGGAAATGTTTTAATAATATTCATACGTATATAACTACCTCAGAATAAAATAATGATAGTTTTGTTATACTTTCATTCTTTTATATAGATATGTGCTAAATCCATAATTTTTTTTTTGTTAAAGCTGTAAATGTATAACTATTTAAGTATAGATCTTAGAAAAGTATACAACCCAATAATAGTGGATCATCTGGTCAGAACATATAGCCCTATCCCTTTGGTTGGCGCCCGGTATTAATACCACTATAAATTTGCCAATAAATGATCGAGTTACTTAGAATAAAAAGTTTAAAAGCAATGATTCATAATAAAAGTTATATAGAGTTTTTTTTCTTTGGTTCAAAATATGTGTATCAAGTGTATCAATGCAATCGTTAATCAATCATTTTGTTAAGATGTTACAGGTGCTGAAGAACAACTCCAAAAACAGACAACGAAAGAAGATATAATAAAAAAGGCCAGGTAGAAGTTACAATAATTTTTTTTGATATACTTTGCATTAAAGAGCTAAATAGTAAATAATCAGTATAGATATATATGTTTCACAGTAAAAACTAGATCTAGAAATAATTAATATTAAGGAATAAAAGGTAGGATAGCAATAATCATTTAAACAAATGTAGATTAGGTACGGGAATGGGAGAGTAGAGTAAGGGAAGAGTGTAGAATGGGGGGGGGAGGTGTCTCAAACCATAGAAGAACAAAAAAAAGTTGTATTATAAATTATCTGTTCTTGGATACTAGGTTAATAACTATACCAAAATTTTGTTTTGTCGAATATGACCTCCTTTATACAAATACGGAAGTTTCATGGAAATCCGGGTGAAGGCCCACACGAACATTTGGAAAGCTTGGCAGTTTTGTTTTTGTATCAACCCACGAGCAATGATGAACAAGTGATGATTGCAAGCCATTACCAAGAAAAGACTGCTAAAGACTGGTGGTGGTCAGTTAAAGAAAAACCTAAAACATTCAAAGAATCAAAAGACGCAATCCTAAGGCAATTTTGAGGTGAGGGGCAACAAACCGAAATTTTAATGGCAATAAGAACTGAACCTTATGGGGAACACCAAGGTGAGACGTATAACCAGTTTTTCATGCGGCAGGTAGCCTGCCTAAGAACTTTAACAGCATTTAAGTATTCTGATACCCAAATCATTAGGATAATTCAACGCAAGTTGCCCATCCAGTTACAAGAGATGATTGAGATGAGCCGCATCACCGATACAAAAGAAATGACCGAATTCCTGATATCCATGGAATGTAACTGGCACCATATCAATGGAAGCCAAACTAACAAGAAAGGACCATACGACCAAGCAAAGAACCTAACATTTCAAAAATTTTTACTGAAACAGGGGGGGCCCAGCCCATGAAGCACTCCCCAGAAAAAAAAGAGAAATTGGGATTACAAGACCATGATCATCCATGAACCGGAAGACACCAGTGATAAAGTGACTACCAGTGTATCACCCATCAGTGTATCACCTGTCATAAATGTCGTCATAGACAATCGGTCGACACGTGCCTTACTAGATTCCGGTAGCCAAGTTTCCATCATTGCCAAATCTTGGATACAGAAATTTCAAGAACAAGGAGGGAAGTACGAGAAATTACCGTCCAATACATGGTATTAGCCAATGGGAAGAAAACGATGAGCGACAATTATCAGGTCTGGGTGGAGATAACCTTGGGACATAAGCTGATTGGCCATGCCTTCTTAGTCATCATATTGGGGTCTGATTTCTTAACCCAGAATCATGGAGTCATAGATTATCCCTGAAAAATGTGCCAATTCCAAGATAAGCAAGTTAAATTCGAAACTGTAAGAATTCCCATGACTGGTACCAGCAACTGCTTTATTCAACCAGTAGATCCCAAGACCATAGCTACAAAGATTCATGAGGCTGGATTAACAGCACAACGGATAAAAAATCCACATAAAAATCCTGGGAGACCATATGCAAGTGTTTTCCAACACCCCTGGACAAATCCGCGGATACACCCACAGAATAAAGTCCAGGCAGAATCGTACAAACAGTCAAAAACATACCTGATCCCATTTCAATATAGGGAAGAAGTGGAAAAACAGATCTGTCAGATGTTGGAGTGGGACATCATTGAGCGATGCTCATCTCCATACAACAACCCATTGGTTGTCGTAAAGAAGAAAAACGAAAGTCTACGCCTGTGCCTTGATGCCCGCCACTTGATCGTATGACAATCCTCGAGTGGGATGTGCCTATCAGGAAACACTTACTTTTCTACATTAGACCTTACTGCTAGCTATTGGCAAATGGCCTTGGATCCACGTGATCGGAAGTATACAGTGTTTTGATACCAGGGACATACACATGTCTTCAAAAGAGTCCCATTTGGATTGATTAACAGTGGGGCTGGGCTAATGAGATGCTTGAAGCAGGTCATTTCAGAAGAAGTACAACGGCACATGGTTTGTTATGTAGATGATGTTGTGATCATTTCCAAAACTTTTGACGAGCATATGAAGTATCTGGCCATGTTTTTACAAGAGTGCCTTAAGGAAAACATCACAATTAACATTGAAAAAAGCTGGTTCGCTGTGACCGAAATCTCCTTCTTAGGCCATATCATCAGCCAGCAAGGGATCACGGTACACCGTGAGAAAGTAGAGGCCATTGAGAAGTTTCCTATGCCCACTAGACAGAAACAAATCAGATCTTTTCTTGGCCTTTGCAACTTCTACCACCATTTCTACCCCGCCTTTGCCCAGGAAACCCACCACTTGACCGACCTGCTGTGTAAAGATAGGAAATGGGAATGGACAGATAAACACCAACAAGAAATTAATAAAATCAAACACAAATTCCTCCAAACTGTAATGCTTCACTATCCAGATTTCAACCATCCATTCTACGTCCAAACCGATAGCAGTAAAAGTGGTTTGGGAGCAGTCTTATTCCAAATTGGAACTGCTGGTGAGCATCAAGTTCTGTACTTCAGCAGTCGGACCTTGAGGGGTGCAGAAGTTAATTATACCACCACAGAGCAAGAGACTCTTGCGATTGTCTGGGCGTGCCAAAAATTTAAGCAGTTTCTTCTGGGGTTTGAGGTTATCATTATTACAGATCACCGCTGCCTTGAATTCCTGAACAAAAGTTTCTTAATGAATGACAGGTTAATAAAATGGAGTCTTTTTCTGCAAAAATTCAAGTACAAAATGATCTATTGCACGGGCCCAGAAAATGTGGTTGCAGACACATTAAGTCGACACCCCATAGCGATTGAGCCACAAAACCCAGCGATTGTCAATCAGACCGTAAAGATCATGACCATGAACAAGGAAACCAGTGTCAATTCAGATCTCAAAAATCTCCGATACTATCAAGATTTAGATCCCCAGTACGGAGCAATCATTAGCAAATTGAAAACAAACCAACCCGATAAGGGCACCAAACCTTGTGATAAACGAATATCACAATATCAAATTAGGGATGGGATTCAGCAGATAAACACCAAGAACAGGGAAAGCCCATGGAAAATCGTGGCACCTAAGCGACTAAGAAACCGATTGGTAATGTATGCCCATGAATCGTCAGGACACTAAGGGCCAAGAAAGACTGAAAAAGTATTGAGTGCCAATTTTATTGGCCCAGGATGTATGCACAGGTGTTCCGCATGTTGAGGACTTGTACTACCTGTGCTCAGTGCAAGTTCCCAAATCAATCATTCACCGGGACTTGCAAACCGGTTCTCGCTACTGGTCCTAATGAACTACTGGTCAGTGATCATTATGGCCCCTTACCAAAATTTCGGGGATGTCAATATCTCTTGGTGGCGTATGACGTCTTCTCAAAATATGTACGGGCATACCCAGTAAGAGCAAATGATTGTAGGGGGCAACACGTCTTCTCAAAAATATTCAATTCCGGGAAGTAGGCAAACCTACTACCATCCTATCAGACCATGGGTCCGCATTCACATTAAAGACATGGAAAGCTGGGATCTCCCGGCAAAAGAAAACACACTGACTCACATTTATAAGAAACATGCAATCAAACCCGTGTAAATGAGTCATGCGGGAAATCAAGACTGTTTCGTACCCACCTTATGACTAACCATCGAGGCTGGGTAGATAAAACTAAAGAAATAGTTATATCAACCACACTATAAATGAGTCAACTGGCGTTACACCAGAATTGCTACACTATGGTAGACCATACCCAAACATCTTCAAAATACCCCTACCACAGGAGGTTATAAACATAAATCCAAGTCAGGATCAAGAGGATGCTCGGCGGCGTTTAACACATATGGCTAGAATACGAGTGTGGAGAGGATTCCCCTCACGCCACAAATTTCGGGTAGGAGATGATGTCTGGCTACGAAACCCCAAACCCAGCAACTCTACGAAAAAGGAATTCCAAAAAATTCTTTCCTTTATATCAGGGGCCATATCGCATTGAAAGGGAATGTGGGGATAATGCTTTCTTGCTAAAAAGAACCAATGAGATAAAAGGGACCTTTAATGCAAAACAATTAAAACCATACATACCACCGGATAGAGGGAGAAACTAGAGGAGAAGCTGGGCGGATAGAACACAATGACATCAATATGCAATGGCAAATGATTTAGGATTCTAATAATTTGTATATGTTATAATAGTTTTTTATTATTATTTTATGTTAATCAGTTAACCAAGCATAGTTTTTTGTATTATTATCTTATTGTATTCAATTAATGAAGCAGTTTTTTTTTTTGAAGACAGTGAAAATTTTTTCTAGTAACATAGAAGAGAGGATACTCTATCATAAATGAAAATCATAAATTTCTAATATAACACAGAGTTAGGATATTCAATAGTAAATGAAAGTCATAAAAATTTCTAATATAGCAAAGAGGGTATTTTAGCCTAAATAAAAATCATAAAATTTCTAACATAGCAGAGAGCTATTCTATCATAAATGAAAGCCATAAATTTCTAATATAGCAGAGAGGGTATTCTATCATAAATGAAAGTCATAAAATTCCTAATATAGCAGAAAAGTTAGGATTCTATCATAAATGAAAGTCACAAAATTCCCTTTAGATACATCACCAATCCAAAGTTGTTCTTTAGTTACCTGGACATCAAGTAAATTTTTTTTTTTCTTTTTTAAACATTTTTTCCATTTTTTTTCGGTATGATCAGATGCTCAGATCCTGCTTCACAGCCCACATCCAATCTCCTACCACCTAACTGTATTCAAACCCGCCTTTATGCACATATATACATAGCTAATAATAATAAATATTTCTTTTGGTTAGTATTATAACATAAATCACATTAACACGTATGTATTTTAATTTAAAAATATTTTATTTAATAATAATATTCTCATGTGTATACAGGCGTAAATAATAAATATCTATATATTTCAGTGTAGGAGATTGTGAATAAATTAATTAAGTTATATTATATATAAGGTATTACATATGAAACTTATTATTTTTTCATATATAATTATGGAGACAGAAATGATGCAATTATGTTAAGAAGTCTATCGAAAAACAATTACCCGGAAGACCCATTAGATTAAAGTAAAAGATTACGAATTGGTAATAATAAAATAAACCCATTAGTGGAAATTGTCCACGCTAGCTTGTTTTAAAATCATAAGATATATTTTAAAACAATCGTTCGAGAAACAGATAACAAACTTGCATTGTTTCAAACATCTTACTAGATAAGAGTATCCGGTCAAACTATCGCATATGAAACTTAAGTGCTTAAACCGCCTCAGGTCCAGCAGTAGTTGCTAAGTTACAGCTTCAAATTAAAAGTATATATACTGCTGGATTTGAATCCATGAAGGAGACCATTAAATAACTAAGTTGTTATACATATTCCATGCCAGTTTTAATTATCACTCAATGTGTCGTGAGTAGGAAATTTTGCCTTGTCCCTCCATTCCAATATGCTGTTCCCATGAACAAAGCTCTGCATCCCGAACTACTGAACTTTATGTATATTTTTCCAGTGAAAGTGAAATGCTATCTCTCAAATAATAATGCTACCCTAGATCTAGTGAAACAATACCGATGGACTGACTCCTAATGAAATCGTTCTTCCAAATAAGCAAGGTAAAAGAACTTTGACCGCTTATAATTATTAAATCCTGCCTTCTCTGTAATATTTATATTTTAATCACCTATTTTAAATGTCTTCAAAATATGTATTCGTATAACTCTATATAACTAATCTATATTAAGCTTCCTATAAAATGTTTTTCCTTTTCTTTTAATTCCAAGCGGCAAATAAATTTTCATTTACATTTATGTATTTATATTTTAAAATATATGCCAATAGTATTCTAAAATTGCAAGCATATAATTCATTTTCATTTCCCCACCCATCATTTACTGGGTAAATAATTTATAATTTGATCAAAACAAGTCTCATTCGACTTGCCCAGGTGCTCGCTATATATTTTCACAAGGGCATTGATTAACAAAAATTGAGATTTATTAAATGTGTAAGAAGTAATGAATAATAGTAAGTAACAATGTAAGGGGGAGGGGGATCTTGAGATGTTAGTTTTATATTTAAGTATAATTATTACCCATGTTTGCTTAGTGAAGCCCTATCATTACGCCGAATATTTCATAATTTATGGGCAGTAAATCTGTTTCGATAATCTTTAATCTTTAGAATTATATTTATATTATATTATTAAGCATTACATGCATAAAGGCATTTTGTTATATAAATGTTCGTGCTTCTTTCTCACATGGAGGCATCCGCGAAGTCGGGCCCCATCGTCGTTCTCTATGTCGTTAAACCAGGCTGTAAAACCACCCTGGGGGACATCCTTGGTCTTATGTGCATGCTTTATACGGGGATCGCTCTGGAAAATCCAGCCCGATAATGACATTGCCGACCATTCTTCATCATCCATGATTCGCCTGTACTTCATTCCAGGGAATCTTGGACTCTTTCGTTCAACAAACCGACCCTGCTACGTTTGCAGAGGAAATCAGTCCATTTCGTTATTAAAAATTCATGAAGCACACTCCAGGATCCATAATTGGACCAACCCAGTCAGCCGCCATGCACGCACCGCCTTTCAGTGTCTTATTAGTCACCCAGAAATAGTCATAAGCTGTAATGAGAAGATTTCTTTAAATAGACATATGTCCATTAGTTTTATATACATATTATGCGATAGATTTAGTATCGTTTATATAGTTATTCATTACCCACCCCGCGCATTAATTATCTATAACTCAAATTAATCATAATATTGAATGTAACCAAATGTAATATCTGCTTATGAAATTATTTTTGTTTAAATTAAGTAAATGGTTTTTTCATCTCTGGGGGTGTAATAGTATTCCAACAATGTACTCTAATAGCACTAATTTATTTAATCACACATATATTATATTATTGGCATAGCCGCAAATTATGATGTTATTGTTAAATACGAATCAAACACATATATATAATATTTCCGAGGCTCATGGCGGCTAAATAACCCGACATAATTTTTGTTATTAATAAATCTTAAATATATATATCAAACTCGAACCATTGCTTTCTTTTAGTTAAGATAATATATTAAGTTATTACTTATGCTAAATATGACTAGATGATCTCCGCTCAGTATATAATTAACATACTAGGTCGCGAGCCTTCATTGCTCATAAAATATAGCTAGTTATTAAGTTATTCTATCATATAAATTTAGACTAGAGTTTTTTTGTGTCTCCGATGATTGATGCCGGCGGGTGAGAAGTAAATTAATCGATGTCATCGGGATTGTTGCTCATAATGTTATAGATCTGGGAAATATGCAAATAGGGCAGAGTTCATGAGTATTCCTGACCTGTGTATCTTGCGCACGATTGGATTCGAGGTACTTTTGCCTAGATGCTTGATCTTGTTACGTGAACATACAAATCCGACCAGCACAATATATATATATTGAACTGTCCACCTTCCCAACCAAACTTAACTAATAATAATATTACTAATATTAATAAAGATTACAGATAATAATAATCTCATAACTTTACTCTACCTTCCTTCTCATCATTTACTCTTCGAAGGTGCTTGGTCCTCAGGTAGAGTGTAAAATATCATTAGCAGTAATCTACCAATAATATAAACACTCGGCTACTAGATAAATACTAACCAAATAAACACTTTATTTATTTTAAAGAAAAAAACCTTTGGGCGCCAGTTAATTACATTCGTAACCAATGTGTCTATCTGATCAGCCTATCTAGTACCTGAGATCCAGCTAGCTCAATGGATGTTAACAACCTTTTTAAAAGAATAACAACTCTGCCCTATAATACTTCTATTAAAAAAAAATAACAATGTATTGAATGAGAAAACAATTTACATCTTTACACAACAAATCCTTACTTTTAAATTAATTATTTCTTATTTAAAGATTAAATTTTTCCCTTTCCACTTTATTAAAATATCACTTTGTATAACCGTGTGTGTTAAAACATAAACATAAATATTTTAAAAAACAATTTAAATATTTCCTTTTTTTATTTTTAACAAAAAAAAACAATCGTTTGGCTTTATAACTTAAAGACGCACACTCTGTTCATTTTAAAATAAATGTTTTTTAATACATTACTATTATAAATAAAATGCACACAATGCATTAACTTAAAATTCACACTTTCATACACACAATGTCTTTAAATATAATTAAACATAGAAGCCGATATTGTTTGTATTTTCCAAATATTATTTCAAAAAGTTTAAAGTTTTATTTAGCACAGTTTATTGTTTATCTTTAAAGGAAATCAAGAATGAAAGCATGTTAAAATAAAAGTTACCTAGGATTTATGAATTTATAAATAACATACACAGCACAATGTAGATTCTTTAAAATTACTTATGACTGGTTAGCGCTAACTTCCAACAAATCCATTTGTATCCTGTAATCTTATATAAACTTTCATGGATTTTCTAGAATACACACACTCCACTACTTTACTTGCTTTATTCGAACATGATTTCCTCCGAACTAAGAAAGTTCCAGCTGATTGTACAACACGGTGATTTAACAGTGCACTGTATCGGAAGACATAACAATTTGTATAATTGTTATATCTATAGCTTCAAGAAATATTTTTAAAAATGTAATAATAATCCCAGAATAATAATGTTGAAATATTTAAACAGTTTAAACAATGGAAATTTTTTATTAACTTCAGCGTTTATTGTCTCGTGGAATAACTGGCATTTGCTTCACTTTGATTGAGCTTTTTTTTTCTTTAAAACTTTCACACACACACATTTAATTGTTTTATTGTAAAACAAAACAAAAATTCCTTATTTTTTATTACAAATTAATCAAAATAATATTAAATCATATTTATTTCATAAAGTTTTTTTTCTCTTTTTAAATGAAAAAATCTTATCCTCATTTAAAGCATTTATTATTTCTTTAATAATAAAACCCCCTACCCAACTCTTTAATTTTAAATCTTTATTCTTTCAACTTTTAAATTTTTTAAAAAACGAGATTTATAAAATATTAATTAGATAACAATGTACCTCGGTACATTATCTCTGTCAGTCCCCTAAACTAAAATATCATTCTGAGTATTTTAGTTTCAAAATCTAAATTCATAAATATTATATTGCTTCCCACTACTTTATTTAATGACAATTTGTCTTCCTATAACCGTATCATCATATTTATTTACTATAATTCTTTTTTCAGTAATTATAGAGATCGAGCATTGAACGTTCCTTTTTTCTCCGACCCCTGAGCGACCTTCAAATGAATTATTTCCATATTCTTTTATGATTTTATACAGCTTATCATATATTGGCTGAAATTTCTTATATATTCTTTCTCCAGGTGGCTTACTGGATTTACCCTCACCATTACTTCATCCCCCAACTTAAACACAAATTTGACCTTCAATTGCCTTTTTTGTCTTATACTACACATCTTTCTAAGCTTATGGTGTGCCTCGTCTACATTCTCTTTTTTTATCAATATATGGCAATCTAACTGGTAAGATAGTTTTGAATGGATATGGGACATTCTTTCCTTGATGGAGTCTAATAGGCTCAAATCCCGTTGATTTATTCTTTGACCAATTTATTATGTCAGCTACTCTTCTTGCCTCCTTCACCCATCTACGATATTATTCTGTAGGTACACACAAAATAAATGTCCCAATTCCCTCATGATTCGTTCGCATGGATTAGATTGTGAATTGAAGTGAGGATATGCTTTATCTTGTGACGCTCTGTCCATTTTCTCCATTCTTCAGACATAAAAGACGTTCTGTGATCCGACATTATTTGTCTTGGTACTCCCATGTCTCGAAAATGTTGATGTTCAAGGACTCTTATGGTATGGTCTGTTTAGCATCCACTTGCACATCCGGGTAAATAGCCACAAATTTGGAAAAAAATGTCATAAGTCACAACCTAATGGTCCTTAAAAATCTATTGCCAATAAACTATTAGGCTGATATGCGTATATAGGTCTCAATGGCCCCACATTTGACATATTAGGAGGTTTAGTTTTTGCACACACTATACACCCCTCTATGACATTTAAAACACTCCTATACATTCTCAGCCAATAAAACCAGTTGTTTATCCATCCTTCAGTTTTGCTTACCCCGTAATGTCCGTATTTTTCATGTATATATTTGATCATCTGTTTCCGCATGACCATTGGCAAAACAAGCGTATGTTCACTATCTTTCATTTTGTGTTGCAAAACTCCATCTTTTAAACAATATTGTTTCCTTTCTTTCCATAATGTGTTGTTTATAGATCCACCTATAGGTTGGTGATGCAAATAACATTATTTGTTTACATTCTGCATCCTTTTCTTGCAACTCTCTTAACCTTTTCAAACCACATTCTATTTCATCGCCTTGGTGTATTTCTGCCATTACTATGTCGGCGTTATCACAATTTAAATGCTGTATCTGAGGTTCTATTGGGTATTTAAAACATATGCTGCCATATTGTCTTTACCTGGACTATACTATATACTAAAATCGAATTCTTGCAAGAATAGACTCCATTGAATCAACCTACTATTTGTAAGAAAACTATGATTAAGGAACTCAAAACTCTTGTGGTCAGTGATCATTAGCACCTGCGACCCTATTAAGTACTGCCTAAACTTTTTAAAGGCCCACATGATCGCTAAAGCCTCTCTCAGTTACAGTGTAATTTTTCTCTAGCCCATTTAGTAAACAACTTTCAAAGAAAAGCACCCTGTACTTCCCATCATCTTGCAACTGAGATAATGTAGCCCCCAATCTGATTCCACTGCTGTCCTTTTGTACAATAAATGGTTTACCAAAATCTGGGTATGTCAACATGACTTCCTTTAAAAAAACCTTTTTTTACACTTTCAAAACTACGCTCTTGTTGCTCTTCCCATGCCCATTTTTTTATCTTTTCTTAATAGTTGTAACTGAGACTCCATATCTGAGGGAAATTTTTTATAAAATCGATTGAAAAAATTACACAACCGGAGAAAAGACTTTGTTGGCCTGGGAAAATTTTGTATAGCTTGGATTTTTTCTGGATTTGGAGATATTCCTTGTTCACTAATTATGTGTCCTAAAAAGTTTACTTCTGTAGTCATTAAATGGCTTTTGCTCAAATTTAATTTAATCCCTTTATTTTTGCATTAATTGAATAGCAATTTCAAA
Organism: Epiperipatus broadwayi; assembly: GCA_028023455.1. Classification (NCBI taxonomy): domain Eukaryota; kingdom Metazoa; phylum Onychophora; class Udeonychophora; order Euonychophora; family Peripatidae; genus Epiperipatus; species Epiperipatus broadwayi. The sequence goes on along the minus strand of JAQFVV010000063.1, from coordinate 4,166,788 downwards.
TGTTCAAAGTGTTCTTCAACACTTTCTGAGGCTAAAATAATATCATCCATGTACATAGTAATCAAGTTTTTGATTTTATCAAATAACACTTGATCAAGGCATCACATTAATCCTGCTTCACTGTTTTTTAAACCGAAAGGAATTCGGTTGAAATTATATGCCCGTCTGTTTAAACGGAAAGCGGTGTATTTCCGGTCCTCAGGATGCAGCTTGATCTGTCAGTAACTGGCTGTTAGGTCAAAAGTTGAAAATATTTTTTTTTATGAAACTTCATTAATAATTCATTTATAGGTGGTGGTGCATTGGTATCTAACACTGTTATTTTATTCAATTGTCGATCATCCAGGCACAATCAAACAGACCCATTTTTTTCTTTACTGTAACTAGCGGGTTGTTATATGGAGACGAGCATTTAGAAATAATTCCCCACTTTAATATATTCTCTAGTTGTTCTTCCACTGCATTTCTATATTGATGTGGTATAGGGTATGCTTGTGCTTGATATGGTCAGTTTTCCATAAGCTTTATCCTATGCTCATACCCATCAATGACTCCAGGAACTTCTGAAAATATACTTTCTTATGCATCCAACAACTCTTTCAATTGTTTTCCATCCTTATTTCCTCACTCATCGGCCTTCACATTTTACTCTATTTCTATTCCTGCACTTTCTACATCACCCTCTGCATTAACATTATTTATTTCACACATATCAAATGGGATTTCCACCTCACTAATTCTCACTTGTCATTTCTCATAATCTAACATGCATCCAACTTCACACATAAAATCTGAACCCAGGATAACATCATGTATCAGTCCCTCTAAAATCAACATAACATGGTTATATACCTTTCCTGCTATATTCATACTTATCCAAGCCTGTTCTGATGCCAACTTAGTTTTTTTTCCATTCACCAACATTACATATACATTCTTTAGTGGCAAGGTTTTGATTTTTACATTGCTGCGACATATTTCATCAAACATTTTCTGTGAAATCACTGATACCTGACTTCCTGAGTCAAACAGCACGTTTACAGTCCTTCCTTCGATTTTTATTTCTATTTTTGGGCATGAATGAGATGCCATTCTCAACTCCTCCTCCTTGTTTTATGTCAAGTTTGCTAATTGCCCACAAGTATTCTCAGCATTCCTTTCTTCACTCCAACTTTCCTCATACTGTCTACTGCTATCCAACATCATAAGTATCTCTGCAGTCTGCTCTATAGGGGCCTTTACCATTATTATCTTTTGAATATCCTCTGGAAAACCTCGCCTTACTATACGCAAAATTTGCTGTTCAGTCAACTTGTATGCTATAACCATTCTCAATTTAGCTATTTGTCTGTGCTCAATAATTCCCCTATCCCCCATTTATCCTGTTCTGCCTGATGCTTAATGATCTCCTGAAGTTCCTCCCCCCAATAGGTTGACAGCAATGCTCATTTGTACTCCTCAAAGCTTGTTGGTTTTACTCCCATTGAGTCCCACCAAATTTCAGCCTCATCCTGTATATAACTAATGGCTATATTAACCTTAGTTAATTCATTAAACTCATTACAGGAGAAAAACTGCTCTAAACTCTCTAAATGTCTATTCGGTATTTCCCCTCTGTTTCCAGAGAAAGTCTTTATTTTCATAACCCGGCTCGCTATTTCCATTTCACCAATAATTCATCTAATTTCATTAAAAGAGTAAAATTCTTTTTCTTTATTTCAAAACATATGTACAACCAACCTTCACTCACCTAGTTCCATCTTTATGCCTCATGTTCGACTATCCTCATTCATTCGGAGTGTCCCTTATATTTTTTTCTTTCTTAAGGAATATACTTCCACGTTATATAATGTCATATAAAAATCACCATTTACAAGTTGTACTAATCTAACCGGTTCTCTCAAAAAAAAAAAAAACCCACTATCACACCTTCTAACTTCTTTCTCACTAACTGTCACCTATATTATTAATGGCTAACTTTGACCATCCCACCTCAAAAACATCCAACTACAACTTACATTGGTCTTACCATTTGAAATGACCAGTTTCAGGTCATGTTAATATGCCAAATGAACGTCCAACCACAACTTACGTTGGTCCTACCACTTGAAATGTCTAGTTTCAGGCCATGTTGATGCGCCAAATGAACCACCCACCTTATTTATCTAAAATAAAAACAATAAATAAAAATCTAAACTTTTTCTCCCTTGCTAAACTATCCAATCTTTAAAGGTGTTTGGTCCTCAGGTAGAGTGTAAAATATCATTAGCAGCAATCTACCAATAATATAAACACTCGGCTACTAGATAAATACTAACTAAACAAACACTGTTTTAAAGAAAAAACTTTGGGCACCAGCTAATTACATTTGTAACCAATGTGTCTATCTGATCAGTCTATCTAATACCTGAGATCCAGCTAGCTCAACAAATTTTAACAACCTTTCAAGAGAATAACAACTCCGCCCAAGATAATACTTCTATTTTAAAAAAAAAATAACAATGTACTGAATGAGAAAACAATTTACATCTTTACACAACAAATCCTTACTTTTAAAATTATAATTTCCCTATCCTTTTACTTTTAAATTAATTATTTCTTATTTAATGATTAAATTTTTCCCTTTCCACTTTATTAAAATATCACTTTGTATAACCGTGTGTGTTAAAACATAAACATAAATATTTTAAAAGACAATTTAAATATTTCCTTTTTTATTTTTAACAAAAAAAACAATTGTTTTCCTTTATAATTTAAAGACGCACACTGTTCATTTTAGATAAATATTTTTTAATACATTACTATTATAAATAAAATGCACACAATGCATTAACTTAAAATTCACACTTTCATAAACACAATGTCTTTAAATATAATTAAACATAGAAGCCGATATTGTTTGTATTTTCCAAATATTATTTTAAAAAGTTTAAAGTTTTATTTAGCACAGTTTATTGTTTATTTTTAAAGGAAATCAAGAATGAAAGCATATTAAAACAAAAGTTACCTAGGATTTATGAATTTATAAATGACGTACACAGCACAATGTAGATTCTTTAAAATTACTTATGACCGGTTAGCGCTAACTTCCAAGAAATCTCCTTTGGATCCTGTAATCTTATATAAATCTTTTGTGGATTTTTCAGCATACACACACTCTGCTACTTTACTTGCTTTATTCGAACATGGTTTCCTTTGAACTGGTGTTTGCTTCACTTTGATTGGGCTTCTATTTTTTTTTTTAAAACTTTCACACACACACACATTTAATTGTTTTATTGTAAAACAAAATAAATAAAAATAAACTCTTTCACCTTAGATTCTTTATTAAAAGTGGTAAAAATACTTTTAAAAATAATTATAATTATTTTTTAATTGTAAAACAAAACGAAAATTCTTTATTATTTTTTATTACAAATTAATCAAAATAATATTAAATCATTTTTATTTCATAAGATTTTTTTTTTCTTTTTTAATTAAAAAAAATCTTATCCTCTTTTAAAGCATTTATTATTTATTTTTTCTTTAATAATAAAACCCCCTACCCTACTCCTTTAGTTTTAAATCTTTATTCTTCAGCTTTTATTTTTTTAAAAAACGAGATTTATAAAATATTAATTAGATAACAATGTACCTTGGTACAATATATATATATATGTTCCTTAGAATTTTTAAATATATTAGCAAAAAAAAATAAAAATGTATTAGTTCTAAATGTGAAATTATAAAAAATAAAATTATATTTATCAGTATATTTTCATTCCCTAAGATATTTATCAGATTTATACAGATATCATTATTCCCTAAGATATTTAGCTGATTTATACAGATATCATTATTCCCTAAGATATTTAGCAGATTTATGCAGATATATATATGTCAACAGATGGCGTTCTACCAAAAACACAGTCAAGCGTTTGTTTACATAAATGTCAGAGCATGCATTCACTATCTCTAACTTTAATTACACTTTCATATCATGATTTCAAGCTATTTGCTATCGTCAGTGAAAGACAGAAATTTTAGAAACTAGATCTAAACACAAACTCTGAGCGTTTATGAAACAGTTTCTATTCAGCTTGCAAGCGTGAATCTTTTAGACACGTAATGTCTTCAAACTCAGCATAGCAAGCCAGATAGCTACATGGGTCTGATCTCAGTTCAGCATCACCACATAGTAGAAGCCTCTGCAATATATATCATTGCTAGAAAGACCTCAAAGGTACATTTATAAAAAACAAAACAAGTTAAAAACTTGCCAATGCTTGTATTTATGTCAACAGATGGCGTTCTACCAAAAACACTGTCAAGCGTTTGTTTACATAAACGTCAGAGCATGAATTCACTATCTCTAACTTTAATTCCACTTTCAGATCATGATTTCAAGCTATTTGCTATTGTCAGTGAAAGACAGGAATTTTAGAAACTAGATCTAAACACAAACTCTGAGCGTTTATGAAACAGTTTCTATTCAGCTTGCAAGTGTGAATCCTTTAGACATGTAATGTCTTCAAACTCAGCATAGCAAGCCAGATAGCTACATGGGTCTGATCTCAGTTCAGCATCACCACATAGTAGAAGCCTCTGCAATATATATCATTGCTAGAAAGACCTCAAAGGTACATTTATGAAAAACAAAAAACAAGTTAAAAACTTGCTAATGCTTGTATTTATGTCAACAGACGGCGTTCTACCAAAAACACCGTCAAGCGTTTGTTTACATAAACTTGTTTTTTGTTTTTCATATATTATATATCTGTAGTCATGTTGCAATCTTTAGTGTCTATATAAATATACTACATCATTAATAAAAATGTGACTCCATCTTTATTGTTAAAAGGAAGTTGCCTTGACAACAGTTTGAAATTGTTAATTATTATTGATACTTGGATTGTCTAAGTGTTGAATAGTTTTTAATATATATATTAATTTTAATATTCTCATGGATAAAAGATGAATTCATAGTATTATTTCCAGGAGCTTACATGTAATAAAAAATATAATAGCTAAATAGCTGACATTTCACTACAAAACAAGTACTTTCCTCAGAGCTATATATCTTGAAATGAGAAATTTCTTGAAAAATCTAAATTTTTGCTGATTGAATGAATGTTATTTTGATTTTTATGTTTACTATATTAGTGATGTTTATTCAATATGAAGATGATATATCAAAAGTCCAAAATCAAAACAATTTTGAGAAGGGAACAAAAAAAATCTAGAGCTCAAATCTGCAATTCATCTTATTTTTCAAGCTCCAATGATTCACAACTTTCATCAGGACTTGTATGGTACATATGTATATGCACACACAAACATCACAATTTTATGATGTGCATACATGTTTAGAGTATCATAGTAATCTTATTTGGAATTTCAAATTATATATCTTTTTACTTCTTTATTGTATTTATAATGGTAAATAATATCAATTGGTGATTTTATTATTCCCCCTCTCTATTTTTTTTTTTTTTTTTTTACAATAGCATGCTGATTGAATTTGTTAAATTTATTTTTTTGATTAATATATTTTTTTAATAAGGCAAACACATTTTCCTTACAGTTGCCTGAAGGTATTTTCAACTTCTGGAGTATAAATAAAGATGAAGTATTCTCACATTTCTATTTTTGGATCCTCTTGAGTCATGCTGAAAAAATAATGTTATGGAGGGTGATTTGAACATTTTTCTATTTTTGTGTGTATTAAGGTTTATATATATTTAATCAGAATTTTATAAGGAATATAATGAAATTTTCAATAAAAATGTAATTAAAAAAATTATAAATTATGAACAAATAATAAAAGTAACAATTTTTCAGACTATTACATTTTTTTTCTTAGTTTTTTAATGGTAATCATTACATTTTCTTAGCCTTACTTTTTTCTTTAGTATTACCATTTTCTGGCAACATAAAATATTTTGCCTTAATATTGTTAAAAATTAAAGTTATTGTGAAGATTATGTTTCAAACCAATTCTTTATAAATTCAGTATGACATTTTTCACTTGAACAAGTTAATTCATTTATAGTTGGCATAATTATTGTTATGTAGTATGCAATTTTATTTTTATATAAATGTGGATTGTGTGTATACATATAAGAAAAGATAATATCCATTCAATAGAGGAACACTTTAACTTTTGATATTACTAAGAAACTATCAATTACTATTAATTGACAATTCCTGAGGCAAAGCAAGTTTTTCTCATAATAGCTCTTTTGTTGGGGGGGGGGGGTCTTTAAAGCAAAAGAGGACCTCTTTTACTGTAAACCCAAGATCTTATATGAATTTAAACCCAGAAACTATTTATTATAGATGTGAGAATGTGAAAGATTAACAACTTTCTTGACATTCTGCAAATATTTTTAACTTCTCCACAGAGAGTTGTATATGTTGTAAGGATTTTATTATACAAATATGAGAAATTATCAATTAGTAGTAATTGATAGTTTCTTAGTAACATCAATTACCCTCCCCAAATACTATGTTTTCCCAGCAAAGATACCTTGTGAATAAGTATAAAGTCTGAATTTCAAGCATCTCGATTGTATACTGCAATGCTGTTAAATATATTGAAGTACAGATCTATTCAAACAAGGAGTGTGAAATTTAAATTAGCAAAGATCTTAAGTTGCTCATAAACAAACACATTCACAAGATGTCATTGCTGAAAAAAACATAGCATTTGGAAGAGTGATTAACTTTTTTTTATTTTAATTTTCAGTCACTGATATGTACTAGGTCTATTTCTTATAAATTTATGTGGAGAGATTGCACAATTTAAAATGACTAATGTTTTAGTCTTTCTCTGTGTATATACATATTAAGCGTGTGTGTTTATGAGCAATTTAAGATCATTGTTAATTTAAATTTCGTGCTCTTTATTTAAATAGATTTGTATACCAAATAACTTAACAATATTGCAGCCTGCGATCAAGAAGTTATCGTTTGATCATACTATTTGAAATTTATGCTATATTTATTCACAAAATATATTTTTTATATAAATATGCATATGTTAAATTGTTTAATTGTGAGCATTTATTTAAAAAAAAAATTTTAAATACAAGTTTATAATTTTTTAAATTTTGAATTACCACTGAAACAACTTTTTATTCATAAATCGATAACAACTCTAAGGAAAATACCAAAAGATTATATGCTGCAAAAATATTTCCAAAACTATAAAAATATTTTATTTTTACTTCCCAAAATTTGAATTACATTAAAATAAAATAAAAATCTTGCCTGGAATTTTGTCCCAGATGCACACAAAAGACCAACTCTCATTATGGAATGCCAGTTTTCAATATGAGATCCACTAAAAATATATATATTTATAAAATTACAACTAAATAAATACATTAAATGTTATAACTAATATCTAATATTAATATGTAAACTCTTTACCTTACTTTACATATGTAGTTTTATATTCTATATAGATATAATAAACATCTCCATACTTCCCCATTCTTTTTAAATACATATAAATAAAGATATAATAAAAGACAAATGACCCCCAAGATGCATTTCGTGCTGAACCAGCACTCATTAGTTGGCCCAGGTCACAATCTCTCATATACATCTTTATTAGATGCAAAGTATTTATCTAGAATAAATTGTTACATTTTCATTTACCATTGTCAAACTTCCTTTTATATTCTAATGCTTTTAATGAGCATGTTAATATAATTTTACAACGTATCGAATATATATATAAACCTATTAGGTGGTTCACAAATAAGATTCCCAAAGAGTCATTTATCTGACAAAATAGATTAGCATTGGTATAATAAAAGGTGGGTAATATTTACAAATTAAATGATTCTATGGAGATCTTGCCTGTGAATTATCTTGGTTAAGACATACGAACTTGTCAGTAACATGAATAAATGGGTTTAAATATATATATATATAATATGTTTATTATATGCAGATTCATACATTCCGCCCTCTCCAAGTTCACAGCAGTTCACAAAAAAAAAAATCACATTGAACAAATAATAATTCCTTTATATCTGCATAAAAATGTAAGTAAAAAATATTTGTTTTAATAGTATTTCACAGGCTGGAGAATAATAGAATTAATAAAAATTATCCAAAAAAATTATTTAATATCAGGTTAAGAAATGTATTTAAAAATAATATTTCTTCTTATAACATAAAACAAAAGTTGCTAACTTTCGCTTTTAGCAGAAAATAACTATGGCTATTCCCCATCGTTCCGTATATGGGGGGAAAGGGAATATCTCATTCTGTAAAAATTAAAATGACTGTGAGAAATCCATGTCAATCTCACAATCTAATTTACACACATATAAAATTTCTTTACCTTTATTAAACCAAAAGTACTTTAATTTTATTAAAGAATAATATATCAAATCTACCTCAACAACTTTAATTTAATGAAATATATAGCAAGAGAAAAATATATTTGTTTTCTCTAGCCCCAATAGGAGATTATCATAAACAAATTAATTTTATTCAATCTTAACTCCTGAGACAAAACAAAATTAAAATTTTAAATTTCAAAGTAAGGGAATGATGTATGTTATGTGTTGATGATCTTTTAATAATCTAGTTAGGGCAAGTAAAATAATTGAGGTATAATATTGTGTTAGTATTTGAAAGAAAACAGTTAACTAAAAATCATTATAAGATTGTATGGTTGAGAAAGTTGGCCATAATAAATACTGATTTCATAAGTTCTATAAATAAATGATTAAAGTAAATTTTAAAAGTAGTAATTTAAAGTTAAACGAGTAGAATATTTAATAATAATAATTGTATTTAATAGTTATATTTAAAAAAATCATTTAATTAAAAGTAATAATATGGGAGACAAGTGCATATTTGATTTTATAATATTAAAATAATTATTTTAAATTTTGCTATAATATTATTTTTATGTAATATTTTATAAATTAAATTATTTATTTTATCTTTAGTTAAATTATTAGCGTCTCATGTATTTTGGGTAAATCACGTGATGTGTAGATCTTCACACGTGTGCTTGAGAAGTTTTTTAGTAAAGTTCAAAACTATTTTAAAATTCTAATATAAGATTTAAAAATATTAGATTTGTCTATCCCAGAATAAAATAATATTAATTGTTATAAATATTAAGTTGGGTCTTTAAAATAAATGTAATAAGTAAAAGTAGATTTTTATTTTATTTTAAAAATAACTACATTGTAAAAAAGTCTAAAAGTAATAATAAATATTGTGATATGATTTTAAAAGTTATTTTGAGGATTTTAATTGATTTTAATAGAGTATAAAAATTAACTGGTAATTAAATAATATAATATTTTGAAGATATTTGATGAATCATTATTTATTTTTTAATTTTAATACGGCATTTCTATAATAAGTTGGTAGAGTATTGTTTAAATTGGCCAATCAAATCTGTAAATTTTTTAGGTATAAAATAGGTGTGCAGGGATTTTCGGGTCACTGTTATACCGTCATTATTGTTATCACAACTTCGGTCAATTAATTGTTAAAATAATAGTCAATTTTATTTATTTTAAAATTCTAAAAATACAGTAATTTATTATTATAAGATCGTGATATGAAAATGTGTGGCTAAAGATTAAGTAATTCCTTACTTGCTAATTTATTTCATCTAATTTAACATCAACTTAAGCATGAAGTCGTCACTGAATTTAAATTTATTAATGGAATTATTGAATTATTATTTTCCTGCTAGGCACATAATTTTGCTTATGTTGAGTGATTGTGCTAATTTAATATTAAAGTTAATAGACAGAACTCACAGAGAAGATTCAGAAAAACTCATCAGAGATGGAAAGAAAAAAAACATGAAATCTTTTATTCCAAAAGCTATTTTAGAATAGAATAGTTTTTTAAAAGAAAAAAAACTGTTAATGTAAAAATAACATTTATTTAAGACGCTGAAATATTTCTTTATGAAGAAATATTGAAAATGGATTTTTGAAAAATATATTTTTTTAAAATGGTAAAGTAATTTATATTAACTAGAAAATCTTGAAAATAAGTTAGTCGTTGAATGCTGGACATACAGAATATTTTCGGAAAAGTACTTATAAAAATATTTAAAACTGTAATAAATAACATTGGGCGCTGATTGTTGTCTCAAGGAACATTGACCAGTGGGAAATTTAACTGAAAGCAGTAAAATTTTAAAAGATATATGTTGTAATAGAGGATTAAAAATGCATTTAACAATTACTGTTGAAAAAAAAAACACCCTAAACTATGTGGATTGCAATTGGAATATTTTACAAGTCGACTTACTTGCATTTATTTTCTTCATTCTTAAAAAGAATTGTCGGACATGTTGTGAAAGTGAAACTATTGGAGCATGCATGGTTTTTTTTGCATTAAAGGAAGATGTTTTTTTCAACAAATGCTGTATAGGAGAAGGACATTTTCCATAATGAACTTTGTCGGAGAATCTTTTTGTAAATATAATTTTAAATCTTATTTTACTAACTTTTATCATAATGCTTATAGAATAGGAAAAGAGTAAGAACATAGAACATTAAATAATTTACTAATCTAGTGCTTAATTATTTTTAAAAAATCTTTAATAATTTTTTAATAAAAATTTAATATTTTTTAAAGTATGATGATGTGGAATGGGTGATATTTAAATAATGTTTTATTTAGTTTGGGATCCAGAAATATTAATGGAGCAATCGACAATGAGGATGTATTATTGATGGTAACAATTATAAAAGTATTGATCATTTTATTATGTATTTTATTATTGTATATTTTATTGTGGATGGATGAAACAAGTATGAAAAACACAATACATACACATAGCTTATAATTTGTTTATTCATGTTAAAAATATGCATACTTTTAGTAATATTATAAGTACATTTTAATATAAGAAAAATATAAGTGTATGATTCTATTATAACTGAATTTAAGGTTTATTTTAAGTGATAAAAATAATAAACTGGGATATCGATACTGATTGTTTATATTTATGTGTAAAGTTACTAAGGGATAAAATAATCTTTTCTTATCGATTGGTTAGATGGTTATTTTAGACATGAATTTATTTATTGTTATAAGAATGTAGGAGTAGATTTAGCAATGTAAACTTGGTATTAAGTTAAATAGGACCAAGATAATATTTTAGGTAGGATTTGTTTATATGGGAATAAGTGTAGACAATAGTGGTTATTGCGCAAGTATAGATAACTTAGCCCTATAACTTGTATATGTTCATGGTAGTGTTATTTTCTGTATGCTGAAGTTGTAATGTTCCATAGAGCTGAATAAATAGCTTGGACATTATGTTTATTAGTAGAGGTGATGAACTAAAGTAGTCATACCTTATTTATGATACACTGTGACCATGATGGTTATTTAATAGAAGTGCTATTAAATTAAAATCTAATTTATTCCATATACTTACTTGTGTATTTACTATCGATATTGCTTGGATTGCATCGTAAAGGATAGTATTTCAAAATATGAAATGATGAATAAGTTTAAAATGCAGAATTATTATTGAAGAGGATAAGATGGGTTATATTGTTTTAAAGTAAAGATATAAGTAAGTGTAAAGAGTACAAGATTATAACTTGTTAATAAGGAATCATAAACTTTTTATATTTGGGACTCATTATTGTTTATTACAAATAAATAAATGATGAATAAAGTGTGTTTTCTAAAAATATTATTTAGTCATTAAGTTTTAAAAAATTCAATTTTAATGCATATTTTTACAAGTAAAAGAGATATAACTAAATCACATTTGAAGAATATAAGTGATCATAATTTTATAAAAAATTGTTTTATAATAATAACACATCAATACTTACATTTTATTTGACATTATATTGATGAGTAGTAAGTAGTTTAGATTAATGGATATATTATTAATTAAGATTATTTACATTATGAATAGGTTAAGAATAATTATATGAGATAGTGAAAGTATTTTAAAAAACTAAATAATAAATGATAAATGTATGTTGAAGTAATAATTTAAATAATACTTTTGCAATATACTGAATTAAATAAACTTAATGGAGGTCATAAAAATATTATGGTAATGTTTTAATAATAAGTATTTTAGAAAGCAATGTTTTGTATCCAATATTTATTTTATTTAATATTTTTTTGCGAGATTACCTAAATGTGAGTAAAACAAAGTTCGTTCATGTTGTATATACTGTATATAATTATTGCTCAAGCTTATTAATAAATTTGTTAAGTTTTGTTTATAAATCTTGGTGTCGACTCAATTTCTTCACATTACAATTACATAATCACAGATAATTAGAATTAAGACATAGTATTTGCACAACATAAATAAAGTTAATATTTAAGAGTTATACTGTTTTATTGATATGATTTTTATTTAAGAAATTTCATTTATTATATCATTATGATGGTCATAGAATAACCACAGAATATTTACACAGAATTACATTAGTAATGATTGCTACCTATTCTCAGATTATAAGATCATACCATATATGTTTGTTTAGGATGCCATATGGATAATAGAAGATTACATTATATTATTATTATTTGTTATACATGGTTAATATTATAAGTAGAAAAGATATTAGATTAAATTATGGATTGAAGATTAATATTATTATCTTATTAGTATTGGTATTAGTTAGATGTAGTTAAGAATGATATTAAATCCCTTATCATACTTGATTACAAAAGTTATAATTATTTTAGAATTATTTAAAAGAACCTGAGATAATTTGAGCTAAATCAATTTTATAAAGATATTCAGATTAATTTATTAAGAGTCATTTACTTAATTAATTTTGATTAAAGACGTAGGAGTACTATAGATTTATTGTTTAAGCTATAAGAGTAAGGATAGTATTCTTATGCCATTGAGTGATATCCTGTGGGATATTGGCTTAATGTATTCGTTTTGCCATTTATAAACTCACTTCATAGTCTCATGATTTTTATTAGATATTTATTTATGTAATTTAAGAAGCAGAACCATATTATTTGTTAATTTTAACTAATTAATAATAAATAGTATTAAAGAATATAGTTATTGATTAGATACATTTTAGATGAGCATAATTATTTATATGAGCTAGATCAATTTGTTATTATTATATATTTCCTAGAAGTGAGGGTACAATATATATATATATTAAAAATTTTAAGAAAATGTAAGTTTACATTGACAATGTAAAAATTGATATTAACAGTTTTGTCTCGAACTGTGATTAAAAGTATTCGAGTCATATTCTTCCAAGAGCCTTTCTCCAGAACCAATCAATTATTACTATATAGGGATTCATCATGTTCATAATTAATTTGTTCTATTAATTACTAATGTTATTAACATGCCAGTCATAATCTTGAGCATCACATTTAGCACAATAACAAACATGATTCTTATAGTGACTTTCCACTTAATAATTAACTTATTCTTACAAGACGCATTTCCCGTTCTTACTTAGAAAAAATCCCCCAATCCAACATTTCATATAGAATACACCTGGGTCTTGTTTTATACAGATTATTTTAATGTGATTTTGAAGTTATGCGATTCATGTTTCTTCTTAATATTTTTCATATTTCACTATATTTATTAGATATCAAGCAATTTAAATTATTAATAACTCATTTTGACTTGAAATACTTTTTTTTTCTTCAAAAATATAGCGTTATATTAGCAGCTAACCTGAATATGGCCTGAAGCTGTATTTAGAATAAATAACCTACTTATACTAATGAGTAAATAATAATAATAATAATAATAATAATAATAATAGATTTATACTTACATATAAAAACATCGCAATAAATATTCAAAAATTTTAAACTTTTAAAACGTATTTTCTTAGGTATAACAGAAATAAATAATGTAGATTTTTAAAATAAATAACAAATATTTTATTGATTTTATAAACTGAAAATAATATTTCTAATGATAATGTATAATCTTTTTGTTCTGATTGCGATATCATTTTTTTAAATATAGAAACAAAATGTGAACATTAAAATTTATTTCAGTAGTAAAAATCAGTTATCAATAGAAAACCATTAACACAGCACAAGACTGAAATTGGCATTAGTTGTGTAAATGGAATGGAGCAGAATATGGGAAAACTTAGAGTGGGGAATGGAAACTAAAGTGGCTAACAAGTTTCTCTGGGCAAATTGCTGAGAGATTCTTGACTTCGTTCAAGGAGAAGCTACATCACATCACATCGATGAATCTGATTTCTTACCAGTTTATAAACGAACCGCATATCGTCAAAAAATACATATAAAAAAATGTCAAATTAAATACTGTAGTTAATAAAAAAAAAGTAAAAAAAGTTTGTCGTGTACCAATTTTTTTTAAATATTTGAAATTTTTTATTAGTCATACTTTATTTGCTTATTTTTTAATGCGAATTTTAAAGTAATTTTCCTTTGTTGCTTTGCTTTTATGCCAATTCTGAAAATTACAGCACCGATCCCCCCTTTTTTAAGGTAAGTTAAGTCTATTTTTAGGTGATTTTTTTTAATGCGGGTTTTCTGTGGAACCTATCTACTGCATAAACCGAGACCCAGGTATATATAAAAGTATACATCCACATATATATCAACCTCTTAATTTTCATCTTATAATTATGCACATGTATATATAATATAAACATGGTAGTGCAGTCTTAAACTAAATAAACTTTCAAATTGACCTGTAAAGAAAATTTAATGATTTTTATTTTATATTAATATTATCTACATAAAGACTCAGTAAGTCAGACTCTATAAGTACTCACTCATTATAATAGCAACACATTTATAAACAACACATATTTATCATAATTCTCACTTTCAAATAAAATATTTACTTGGTTTATATAATGAGATTCTAAAGGAACTAAAAAGAAAGTTGTCATGAAATACAAAACTTCTTTAAGACTCCATAGTTTATTTTCTATGAATCACCGTTTTTACTGACTACCAGCCTACTGCAGAATTAAGACCTCCATGTCAAATTCAGTTTTTGTAATTAACAGCTTTTACATATTACTCCATATAACTTCTCTACCTTATCAAACTCTTTTCATATAAATAATGGGCATATCATTAAGATTAGATGGCATTCACAGATCCATACAGTCCTGAAAAATTCTAAATTTTAAAATAAACATATCACCACTATATATTAAACTTTATCCAGTAATCCCACCACAATCTAGTCAGTCAATTTCTATAATTCCAAATAGTGTGTTAACCTCATCAAGGTGTCTTTTATTAAATCCAAATAAGACTATAAAATACAAATAAGTTAAATATAATTATCTGAATGCATGTATAATTATTGCAATGATGATCAAAATATTTTTTCTATCTATTTAAAATATTATTTTCACATAAAAGATTGATATTTATTAATTTAATAATAATAATATTATTCTTAGTCCATTTCAAAATAATAATAATGTGATCATGATTAATAAAAGATTGTATCTCTTGTGCAATTTTAGTCAACCAATCACATTTATATCTCAAAATACATGTTGCCATGCTGCCAGAAGCAGGGAATGCCAAGTGTTTTCTTTTAATCAAGCTATCACTATTACAAATGTTGCACAATGCCATTTTTTTTTTTTTTTGAAGATGAGCTTTATATAACTCAACACATTTCTGGAGAGAATTTTTGAGTCCCAGAAATTTGATCAGCATAAAAACCCAAATTAGTAATTTTATTGTTTAACAGCTAATATTCCCTTTTAAAAGAATACATATCAAAAACCCTTAAACATGCTTTGAAATGGGACTTCTTTTAATGACTACCATATTTAACTTGGAATATATTAATAAAAGACCAGTAAAATAATCCATGTGTATAATTGCTCATATAGTGTTGACTTTTAACTATAATGCATTTGAATTCCCATAAGGTATTCTGCTGAAAAGTGTTCATGAGGATCAAATTCGTGCCATGCAAAATTCAATGACAATATAAAATTCAAACTCCCAACACCATTACCATTATTATTGCCAATAACTTTTACACTTTCTACCAAATATTTTATTACACTTCCTGCCCCTCACCTTGTCAAAAAGTTCAACTTTTTTATTTATATACATAAACTTTCAAATGTAATGTTATAGCTATCATTTTAAAAATGGACAGTAACCACCTGTAAAAAACAATAATGTTATCCCTTATCAATAAAAAATAAAGGATATCAAGTTATACTAAACAGCAAACAGAATAACATGTATTAATATAGTTTTTCTCAATGAATATTGAAAGAAAAGCTTCACTAAGACCTACTATATCAATAAATGATCTTACAACTTCTTAGAAACAAATCATATACTGGTATTATGCTTACAACTTGAAGAATCTGCATTAAACAGCTCTCATATTCTCAGTAACAATATTAAGAAGGAAAAAAAATACACTTATTATCACTAACTTGTAATTCACCACTCACACTAACAGGTAAGCCAGATTTTGCAAGTCAGGCTATTTTTAGATCATCTTTTCTAAGTCCCTCCTCATTTATGATGGGTAAAGGCATACTTAGTATGACAGCCTATTACTTGGATGAAATATGCATCGCAAGTCCCAAAGTGTTTTTAAATTTCATACAATATTATCAGCAAGATTTCCAGAGAACAAAATCTATCTTCATTATTACTTTTTCAATCATGAAAACTTTATATACATTATAATACGTAATGCATACAAAAAAAAAGATTGAAGTCAAAATAGCTATATATATATATATATAAAATTAAAAAGTAAAAATGAGATTGCACCTAAACACAATTATCAAAGTTAATGCAACAAGATAACAATATGAGGCTCATGATAAATGAATGTTATATTTATCTAAGTGATTGAAGGCATTAAAATAAAAAATGGGAGAAAATTAAAAAAGAGGAAAGGAAATGAAAAAATACTTGCTTCAAAAACAATATGTATTATACTATGAGCAAATACCATTTCCAACAAGCAATAAATCCTCATATATGAAAGATATTTCATTATCAGTCAAAAATCCAATATACACATATGTCATACCAGAGTATGTGATGAGTTTCCGACATTGAGCTCAATGCCACTAAAGATTGTCTGGCTTTGTTAACGAAATATCTGATAATCACAGGTTATAAGATGGTTAGAATTAGTACAATTTAAATAATATATTTATTTTTATAAAATACATTTACTATGGAATGATTAACCATTAATTTTTTTTATTCTTCATTCAGATATAAACATTAGAAAAAGTGCAATAATGACTTCTGAAATACATTTCAGTTCATTAAATTCCAATACTAAAAACTCATTTAACCAAATGCTGGTATAGACTATACTATACTTAATGAGAGGTGACTGTTACACATTTGCAAGCTCAAGATAAATTACTTGCAGATGAATCTGAAAAAGATAAAAAAGGACGGGAAATAGAAAAACTCTGTTAAACACATTAAACCAACTATAGAAGATTTTCAGAATATGGGGAAATGATTTTACTTCTTAGTTTCCAACTGCCTTTTTAATCTCACAATTCTAAATTTATTTCCAATTCTAATAATCAAATATCTTATCTTGCATCAATATACATAGTTCTAATGACTGTTTAATTTTTTTGTTTCTATATTTCATTCAAATATTGATAAGCAATATTTATTGCTGATAGTTGTTTAAAATTTTGAGTTCTATTATTAGGTAATTGATCTTTAGATATCTTGTCTTATCTAATATGCTTTTGGCACTATCCATCATCTTAATGCTTATTGAGTTTGAAGCTTAACTGAAGTCAGAATATAAGTGAGTTGGAAAAAAAATCTACAATTTGTTAGGATGGATATCCCAAGAATAATGAAGAATAAACAATAACCACTATCAGTGAAGGATTTTGCTAATGAAGAACTACAGAAAAGTAACTGTTCATGGGCAACTTAATATTACAAACTCAATTAATAATATTAAAAGCAACTACAACAATAAGTATAAAAGACCAAGCATTAGCCTAAATGTAATCACAACAATGAAATAGGATAAAATGCTTTAGACAACGCAGTGAACATTATTGGCTAGACTTATTCTTAAATAAAAATATGGTATTGAACAATCATTTCTATTAGCATCTTATCATAGTAATATAAAATACCTTCATTTCCAGTAATAATATATTTGATTTCACGTAATAACTCAGGAGTATCAGAATCAACATACAACATCAATCCCTCTTGATAATGCCAAAATATATTCCAGTTGCCATCTTTTGTGTATTCTTGATTGTTTCTATTATCTTTCTTTTCATCACTATTATTATAAATATGATGAGCGATGGTAAATTTCTATCCTGTTCTATTCTTTTATGAACATTAGGGAAAACAAAATGCAGAACAATGGAATAATCATAAATCCAAGATCTTTCAATGTTTTAAGTTTGAGCTTTTTGGAAATTCTCATTTTAAATCTTCTAAAGATTAATAATGATGATGTCTAAAGAATATCAAAATAATCAGGCATATCTCTTAGAAATTAATGACATAAAAAGATGATTTAAATTTATCTTAGTAACAAATAATATGCAATAAACACTTGACTTGTTACTCTTAACCAAAACATTGCCTTGGTTATATAATTCTTAATGAATAAAATCTTATTTTCTCTACTGTCTTTCCATTTTATTGAAAACATAAATTCAATAAATGAAATGCATCTAAAAATAAAATATCAACTTTGAAATAAATAAAAAATACTAAAAAATATAAATAAACAGAAGAAAACTGTCAAAAAATATATATTAACAAATAAATAATGATTATTGAAAAAATAAATAGCATTTTTCATATATATTTTCATAAAGCATAATATCAAATAATTTAATGTACAAAAACAACCAATAAAAAATAGTAATAATGACATTGACAGTAAATATTTTCATTTTGTTTCCTCTTTGAAGTCATAAATTTTTATTTGATTATTTTATCACTAAAAAGTACTATATTCAATAAAACCTAACTACAAATAACATAATTATTTTGAAACAAATTAATAATTTTATAAAAAATATAAAAAAAAGATAATATAAAAAACATTATTTTGTTTTCACAATGTAAACAAAAATTAATACAGTGCAAGCATAGTTCTTACATCTCTGAACAATATTAGATTCTTTTTGTTTCTAAATGGCTTCAAATTCTCTCTAATGTTACTTTTTTGATACCTAGTATCCCCTGACATCTTCATTAAAATTCTAAATCACTCATTATCAAAGTAACTGTAGCTTGCAATGCCAATGGATAATTCATTTGATAATCAACTAAAAGATTAAAATAGAAAGCATGTATGTACGTATGTATATATTAGGGACAAAGTAACCATGTATTGAATGGAATGAGTGCTTCCATAGAAAAATTCACTAAAACTTTCAAAAGCTTTAATTAATATTCAATTTAAAAAATTCACTTTCAATTTTTTTTTACTAACAGTTAAATTGTTTTATATATAATGAAAGAATGAACTTCACTAACTCATTCTAATGCATTTTTTTCACTAATAGCTGAATTCATTTTAAATATAACAAAAAAAATGAAATTCACTAGCTCATTCTAATGCAAATTTTTCACTAAGAGTTGAATTCGTTTTATATAAAATGAAAGAATGAATAACACTAATGCATTCTAAGACAATTTTTGTGTATTATATATATATATATTGGCATTATTACATAAAAATTGTTGTAGCAAGTGAAATACAAACATAAAAAAAGAAGTGTGCTTCCGTTCCTAAAAAAAGTCATGTTTCATCACTTGTATTTATATATTATAACGGGATTTGCCGTTTTCCATACATATATTACGCATATATGTAGTCTTGTACGATTGCGTGTATGTATGTATAATGATACACGTATATGCGTAATGGTTTAAAAAAATATCTATTCTTAAATTATTCCATTTTATTGCCCAGCATATTTATGAGCATCAATTTATGACCTCAAGCGCCAATCCCGTATTTCTATAAGAATTATGCTGGGACAACTGGAATACCAATATGGAAATGCCCCTGGACTAGCTCCGCTCAGGGCTGGTGGTAAAATTTACCGGCAGTAGATCTAACTCTCTCTCTCTTTTTTTTAATTAAAAAAAAAAAAACTCATAACATAAAAACAAAACAAAAAAAAACCATTCATTTTATATACATAGCTATGATATTTACTTATGTATAAAAAAATATATATTATTTACTTAAGTTAAATTAGTGTCTCTTTTAAACCAAAGATTCATATCAGTTCTCTTTTTTTCTTTGTTTGCTCCTTTCTCTTTTTGCCAAAACTCCCCTCTCCCCACACATATGCTATTATATGTATTTTGCACCGAAGATTTAATTGGACTAATTTATACACTAATAAATTCCGTAGTAAATAGTTTGACCTCTCCGGGCAAAGAAAATAAATTTTAAGTTCACAATTGTGTCAAATAAACAGTTTTCTCAAATTCGTGGAGTAAGCTTACTAATAGTGACATATACAGATGTACTTAGAAAGAAACTTACCTCAGCTTGGTGCCTTTGTTCATGTCACTGCCTTTGTCGATAATGTTATTATTATATTCGAGAATGTGGCCAGATCTCTACATCTTAAATAAATTTCAGATCTCTACAGGCTCATGTATTCAATCTTCCAAGTCGGCTGCATGGCAATTGGCCACTGCCAAGAGAATCCCATGTGACTTCTTGGGCACGCCTTCCTCTTTTCTAGGGTTGCCTCTCTATCTCTCTAAAACTAAAATGAGTGCCCATTTGAACAAACTGGTTGTAAAAATCATCGAAACTAAAATAAATGCCTTTTCCCCATTTAAATTGTATGAAACAACCAGAGCAAAGGTTTTTAACGCTATTGCTGTTGGTGTGCTCTCTTACTATGGACCATGGATGAAAATCTTTAATGCCACTAGTCTTAAGATCATTCAATTGGCAAAAAGATATATTTGGGGTAAGAAGTATAGCCTGATACCTACTAAAATAATGCAGCTACCGATTGGAGAAAGGGGTCTCAATTTAATTGATCCTAAGTCATTGGTGAGCTTCATTAAGGCAAGAGCTTATTTAAGGATCATTGACGATAATTCGCTCAGGCCGCTAACACAGAATATTAATATAGATTCTAACCTAGGGTCGGACGGAGTATCTTATTTTGATATGATGATTGCATACAGGGATATCCAGGATGATCTAAACTTAGAGACCTTAGATAATTTAAAATATAAAGAGCTAAAAAATAGAGAGCTTTCTAATGAAAACTCCTGGCTCAATGCCTCATTAAAAAAAATTCTAAAAAATTTCCAATCTATTTGTTCATCACAGTCTGTTATGAAATTTATTTTCAGATTGATAAATGGAATTTTGCCAACCACCACTTTTTTAAACCAAAGGCTGAAAATGGGCCTGGATGATCTATGCAAATGCTGTAACAGATCCGACGAGACCTTTCTTCACCTGATGGAGGAATGTACAGCCTTTAGTGATTTGAGATCTATGGTCTTTCATAAGCCTATTGTGAATCTAAGACTCTTATTTAAAGAAAACATGGTTTTATTCAAGCCTCATAATGCCATAATTATTGTGCATGTAATGAGAGCAATATGGATATCTAGGTGTGCTCTGATCTTTGATAACAAGAAGATATATTGGAAAAAAAAATGGAAAAAGAATGGGATGACATGTTTTATAAAGGTTTGAAATTTTGGCCAAGAAAAACGTTTTTATTGGTATGGGGTGGTTATGTTCCTACAAGGTGTGAAATGTGGAGCTGAATGCTCTTACAGAAAACTGATTAAATGAAAGGTGGAGATAATGTAATTTACTGGATACATTTGAACTTAAATTATTTTTTAAAGTAATGATTGTTACGATGTATGTACTGAATCAAATGTAAATATAGTTTTTTTAAATAAAAAAAAAAAAGAAAGAAAATACCTGGTTTCCCTGGGGAATTGACTGAATCCTCTTGGTGAAAATGGAATCTCCGGTCCTTTGTCGGTGAATGAACTTTGTTTTTTTTTTTTTTTTTTGGGAAGTTCGGGTTCCATGGCTAAAGTCTGTTTATTTATTTATCTTCTGGCGATTCAATATTGTTGCTTATTGAGGCAAATTCTCTGGGCTTGATGTCGCTTCTCCACTATCGGCAGCTGCTATACATTCGGGGGCAAAGGATTCGGACCTCCGCATGTTGAAGCCTCTACCCCAGCCAGACCATATTTTATCAAAATGTATATCACGTTGACCGTCCGCTTTCTTCTACCTCCAAACTTAAATATAATTAATTTAATTTTTCTTTTTATTCAAACTTATCTTTCTTTTCACTCTTTTTTTAATTATATTTCCATTCACATTCCATATGCCTTTGTTAAAATGCACCACAAAAGCTTTTCACACCTATTTCCAATTAATATTTAATTAGTATTAGACATTCCACATATTTATAATAATTACTTCCATTGTTCTGCCAAATTAGTCTTCCATCTTGATATTTAAAATTCTTTTGTTGACTTAATATGTATATATTTAAAAGTTTATCAAACAAAATATTTTTTATTTTTATTTTGTGAATTTTTCATTTTTAATGGTTCAAAAACGCACTCACACATATACATAGCGATGTGCATAGCTGGGTTTGGCAATAGAGAGAAAAAAATCAGAGCAAGTGTATAACCCCCCCCATACCTCTTCTATGAGTTCTTTTTAATTAAAATAACTAAATCAATTCTGTACAACCCTGAAAATGACCGTTGATTGTACATTAAACTGTAAATATTAATTTTGTTAGTAAAGTAATATATATTTTTAATAATACGTTAGTAATAAGATATATATATATATTTAATAATGCATTAAGTATACGAATATGTATTTGTCTAATTATCACAACAAGGTTTGATTATACCTGCCCTGTTGCAATACCCCCCTCCCGGAAGCCTTCAAATACGGTCTATGTATTTGAATGACTCCTAAATATCATGAACCATTCATACCGGCATGAGGCTTGAGGGAATGAGCATTGTATGATCCTTTTACCTCCTACCCAGTATTCACCCAGAATGCATTATCCCCCTGACTCTTAACAATAGGGAAAGGTTGCTCATACAAACTGCAAAACTTCTTACAGATAAATTTCCCCGGTTCGCTCACATGTGGGGTTTTCACCATGACTAGGTCACCCACTTTAAACCGATGAGGCCTCTCCAGTGTATGTTTGTTTCTTTCCTGACTCCTTTTCAAAAGTGTATGATATGCCTGCTTTTGGTCCTCCTCCACATTTATTGGCTTTTCCTTTGGTCCTGGTATTTTGGCCTTGATTAATTTAGGGGCATGTTTCCCAAATTGGAGCCACACGGGAGAGAACCCTGTGGATTCATTAACTGCCTAATTTATGTAGTTCAGTATTTCTGGAATCTTTTTAACCCAACCTCGGTGATTAGTTGGGATGTGTCCTAAACAACCTACCCAACTCACGCATCACCCATGTGTTGGATCCCTGACTTCTGAACCCATGCTTTCCATTCTCCAGAGATAAATGGTGTGCCATGATCCGATAGGATGCTTTGAGGTTTTACTATAACTGTAAAATATTCCTTTTCAAGGAGACATATGGTGTTTCGGGTATTTGCTTGAGTCATGGGATATGCAGCCACAAATTTACTGAATAGATCATACACCACCAGCAAGTATTTTTTTTTATTAAGGGCGAGCAATGGCCCATAATAATCTATCGCAATCATCTCATGTGGCTTCTTTGGAATTATGGTGATCATTGGGCCTGCATAATTCCTATTAGCAGGATTAGTTTTCTGGCAAAGTTCACATTGCCTGATCATTCTCACAACAGTCCAATGCATGCCTGGCCAATAAAACCACTGTCTGAGCCACTTTTCGGTTTTCCATATCCCATAGTGTTCATATATTTGGTGGACATGAGTCACCACTGCATTCTGCATTTTCTAAGGTATTACAGGTCTCCAACTATCTGGTCCCCTTTTCGTTCTGTATTGGAGAACAGCTTGGTCAAGTCTGTATCGGTTGATCCAACTTCTGGATTCATCATTGTTTTTTTTTGTATTCCCTTTCAGTTGTGCAATTATTTGACTTAAATCCTCCCTCTGACATTGGGCTAATCTCTTAAGGTCATTCTCTACCCCTTCATTAATCCTTAAGTCTATTCCTGCCACATATAAATTTTCAGCTTTAAGATGACATGATGGCAAACGCACTGGGTTACGGCTAAGAGCATCAGCTACAAATGTTATCTGACCCCTTACAATGCTTTACCACATAATTATACTCTTGGAGGTATAGGCTCCACCGTACCAACTGACTATTTGTCAGATAACTATGGTTAATAAATTCTAAACTCTTATGATCCATAACCACAATTATTTTTGATCCCAACAACAATGTGCAGAGTTTTTGGAATGACCAAACAATGGCCAAAGCTTCCTTTTCTGTGGCAGTGTAATGCCGCTCTGGACCCTTGAGCAACCTACTTAAGAAATACAGCACTTTTACCTGACCATCCTCTTGAATCTGTGATACTGTTGCTCCCAGCCCATACCCACTGCTGTCAGTCTGCACTACAAAAGGTTTCTCAAAATTGGGAAAAGCCAGCATTATATGTTTCATGAATCCTTGCTTCACCCTCTCAAATGCCTGGCTTTGCTTTTCACCCCACTCCCACACTACATCTTTTCTCAGTAATCTAATTAGTGGTTCCATACGTTGAGCAAACTGCTCCTGAAAACGGTTGTAGATGTTACACATACCCAAAAAGAATATCTGCTTTTTGGACCTAAATATTGGAAAACCTTCAATGGCTGAGATTTTATCTGGGTGTGGCCGGACACCCTGCGATCCTATAAGGTGGCCCAATAATGTAACTTCCTCTTGAAATAGCACACTTTTATTCAGGTTTACCTTGATCCCTTTATTCCAACATTCCCTTAAAAACATTTCCACCGCTTTGGTATGTTCTTCCATAGTAGCCGATGCCACCAATACATCATCCACCTACATTGTAACCATTTTCTTGACTTCAGCAGATAATACCTGATCCAAACATCGCAGTAAACCAGCCCCACTGTTAATCAGGCCAAATGGCATATGGTTAAACTGATACAAGCAGCCGTCATATCTAAAGGCAGTATACTTACAATCTTCTGGATGCAGCCTTATCTGCCAATAGCTTGCTGTCAGATCAAATGTTTAAAAAATTTTTTTTCCTTTAAATCTCCCAAGTAATTCTTGCATGGGTGGTGGTATGTTACAATCCGGGACCATGATTTTATTCAACTGCCTTGCATCGAGACATAACCGTACGGAATTATCCTTTTTCTTGATGACGACTATCGGTTACAATAAACCGTAGAGCTTTTTGATATAATACTCCATTCCAACATTTGATCTATCTGCTCCTTCACCTGCTCCCTATATTGATGAGGAATTGGGTATGATTTTGCCTTAAATAGTTGTGTTTCATTTACTTGAATCCTTTGTTCGAAACCTGGGATCATGCCTGGCCTATCTGAAAATACCTAATTGTATTCCTTCAGTATCTTTCTTAGTATTTCCTTCCCTTCTCCCCCAGTTATCTTCACCTGGTCTATTTTTTCCATTATCAAATCATCATTGTGTTCTTCGACAACTTTCACAGCACCTATTGAACTATCCGTCCTATCCATTATAAATCCAACCACCTCCCTGTCACACGTGGCTTGTCTACTTTCGTAGTTCAACTTGCACTTATATTTGTATAAAAAGTCAGTTCCCAATAAAACATCACAAATCAAATTTTTCATGATTAGGAATACATGGGGGCAACTTACTCCATGGATTTTGACATCCAGCCATATTTGTTTGGGTTCAACCTTGGCCTTTCTGTTGTTGGCCATTGTCACTTGTACAGCTTTCAATGGTAGAACAGGTATATTTGGTTGTTCTCTGGTGAGTTTATGATACAATCTTTCTGTTATTACAGAGACCTGACTCCCTGAATCAATAAGCGCTTCTACTTTGGTCTGTCCTGCTGCTATCTTTATTTTCGGACATGTTTGGCATGCATAACTCAGTATGCAGTCCTTCCATGAACAAATTAGGTTCCCCATGTGTTTTGAGTTCGGTTGCTGTCTGAATATTATGTCTTTCCTTTGGTCTATTTCCTTTTTCTCTCGAATCCGTCTCATTTCCGCACTTATTTCCATTTGACTCAACATCTCATCTATTTCTTTAGATGGGTTATCTCCTCCTTCCTCTAGCATCAACCTTATTCTTATTGGCAGATTTCTGCAGATGGTCTTCACAATATGTTTCTCTGACAAATTACATGCTTCTAATGACCTAAGAGTGGCTACTTGATGCCTAAAAAATGAACATATTCCTCTGGTCCATCCTCTTGAAACTTCTCTTATCAATTGGGATCTAATGTTGTCCTGCCTTTCTTCACTCCAGAAAACTCTCTCTAGGGCTATCTCATAATCTAAAAATGTCTGCGGTTGGTTTAGCAATGAATTCCACCAATCCATGGCCTGCCCTTCTAGGTGGTAAGACGCTATTATCATTTTAACCTTGTCTGGTGTTCCATAACACACAAAGTATCTTTGCAGACTCCTAAGGTGCTCTACTGGCGTCTCTTCCTTCTTCCCTCCATATACTTTTATTCTTATCAACTCCATCCTCTTTATGTGATGCATATATATTTTTCTATGTGCTAGGTTCCAAAATCCCAAACCCCCAAAGCACAGTGCTGCCCCCTTCCTGGACTTTCTTATGCCTTCAATATTTCTTAAGTATATATATTTATAATTTTACCGTGGACCGATCGATATTTCATTATGTTGTTTTGACTTACTCTTGTGTTTCACTTTTATAAAACCCCGTTTTGAAAACTAGTACAGATAGACTATTGTTATTTCAAAACCTTCATTTCAAAGTTAGTTTCAAATTCAGAAAATGTTGAATGATTATAAAAGCAAAAAGTGAAAATATATTAAAAAGCTTAGCTACTGTGTGGGTGTAAATTAAATATAATTCATTTCTCGAATTTCTTTTAAAACGACATCAATTTAATATATATATATAAATTATTTTTATCTGGTTATGACATCTTATAGTAATAAGTGACAGAAAGCCAAAATAATTATTTTGTATCTAATTAAAATGGATTAATTATAAAGGTTAACCACTTAAAACACTCGTTTACTTTTTTCTTTTAAAATATCTGTATTACTTTGTTTTTTTAAAAAAAAAATCAATCGCGAACAATAAAACATTTACGTTCGTTATTTACAAAAAAAAAAAAAAATCCATAACAAACTGAAAGTTCTTTAAAAAAAAAAACAGTCTAACCTAAACTGATTACTTTATGAAATGCTTTTATCTTCTGCACTCAGTTGGTATTTTTCATATAGCCTAAAAAGTTTTTTTTTTTTTTACTTATAAAACTCAATATTAACTACATCCAACTCTGCCAATATAATATAACTTCCGTTATTAGCTAAAACAATAATGATCTGACAAAACCGATATGTATATATTTATTTAATTTCTCAAAAAAAAAATCATGCTAAATTCTTTCCTATTTTTCTTTCCCTCATTGACCTATTTCGCTTCGATGTCCTTTAGTTGGGTCGCCATTATAACGGGATTTGCCGTTTTCCATATATATATTATGCATATATGTAGTCTTGTACGATTGTGTGTATGTATATATAACGATACACGTATATGCATAATGGTTTAAAAGAATATTTATTCTTAAATTATTCCATTTTATTGCCCAGCATATTTATGAGCATCAATTTATGACCTCAAGCGACAATCCCATATTTCTATAAGAATTATGCTGGGAGAACTGGAATACCAATATGGAAATGCCCCTGGACTAGCTCCGCTCAGGGCTGGTGGTAAAATTTACCGGCAGTAGATCTAACTCTCTCTCTTTTTTTTTATTTAAAAAAAAAAAAACCATTCATTTTATATACATTTATTAGCTATGATATTTACGTATGTATAAAAAAAAAAATTATTTACTTAAGTTAAATTAGTGTCTCTTTTAAACCAAAGATTCATATCAGTTCTCTTTTTTTCTTTGTTTGCTCCTTTCTCTTTCTGCCAAAACTCCCACACACACACATATGCTATTATATGTATTTTGCACCGAAGATTTAATTGGACTAATTTATATACTAATAAATTCCATAGTAAATAGTTTGACCTCTCCGGGCAAAGAAAATAAATTTTAAGTTCACAATTGTGTCAAATAAACAGTTTTCTCAAATTCGCGGAGTAAGCTTACTAATAGTGACATATATAGATGTACTTAGAAAGAAAATACCTGGTTTCCCCGGGGAATTGACCGAATCCTCTTGGTGAAAATGGAATCTCCGGTCCTTTGTCGGTGAACAAACTTTGTTTTTTTTCTTTTTCGTTTGAAGTTCGGGTTCCATGGCTAAAGTCTGTTTGTTTATTTATTTATTTCTCTTCTGGCGATTCAATATTGTTGCTTATTGAGGCAAATTCTCCGGGCTTGACGTTCCTTCTCCGCTATCGGCAGCTGCTATACATTCGGGGGCAAAGGATTCAGACCCTCCGCACATTGAAGCCTCTACCCCAGCCTGACCATATTTTATCAAAATGCATATCACGTTGACCGTCCGCTTTCTTCTACCTCCAAACTTAAATTCCTTAATTAATTTAATTTTTCTTTTTATTCAAACTTATCTTTCTTTTCACTCTTTTTTAATTATATTTCCATTCACATTCCATATGCCTTTGTTAAAATGCACCACAAAAGCTTTTTACACCTATTTCTTTCCAATTAATATTTAATTAGTATTAGACATTCCACATATTTATAATAATTACTTCCATTGTTCTGCCAAATTAGTCTTCCATCTTGATATTTAAAGTTCTTTTGTTGACTTAATATGTATATATTTAAAAGTTTATCAAACAAAATATTTTTTATTTTTATTTTGTGAATTTTTCATTTTTAATGGTTCAAAAACGTACTCACACATATACATAGCGATGTGCATAGCTGGGTTTGGCAATAGAGAGAAAAAAATCAGAGCAAGTGTATAACCCCCCCATACCTCTTCTATGAGTTCTTTTTAATTAAAATAACTAAATCAATTCTGTACAACCACGCAAATGACCGTTGATTGTACATCAAACTGTAAATATTAATTTTGTTAGTAAAGTAATATATATTTTTAATAATACGTTAGTAATAAGATATATATATTTTTTAATAATGCATTAAGTATACGAATATGTATTTGTCTAATTATCGCAACAGGGTTTGATTATACCTGCCCTGTTGCAATATATATATATACAGGATGTACATTTATCAAATTTATGTATTCTTTTTATTAAGAGATTGGCTACTGAAAACACTATATTGATTTGTTATGCATCTGCTAAATATTCAATTTTCATAATAGTTTAATAGTACACAAACTAATGGACCATAAAAACAACAAAATTAAACAAATATAATAATTCTCATTTTGGCATGTTAGTTTTGAAATTAAAATATTTTTTAATGTTTTAAATATATTCTATGCAAAATTACAAGCAAGAACATTTTCATTTTTCAAAAAATAGAAATCCAATTATATACACTTAGCAGGATCTAACAACTAAGTAGAAAATATGTGTATAGGGGGTATTTCTTTCGAAATAAAATAAAAATTAATTATGTAATAATTTGTTTTCAAGTAGTTATTTTAATATACGACAATGATGAAATAAAATATACTATCTGAATTTGATCGATTTATACACATTTGACCATTAAAAATGAATAAATACTGAAGTGACAAATTTAATTTTTTTAAAATTGAAAATATTTTTCATTGAGATTATTTACCTTAAAATTTAATGAATAAAATTGTATGTACCTAAAAACATCTACTAATTTATTTAAAAAATCTTATGCATAATTTCTCCATGCTTTATTTTTTCTATAAAAAAGGGTTGTTGCTTTCTAAATGTAACGTTTTACATATATATATATATATATTGCTATTTAAAAAATAAGACTAAAAAATAGAATAAATTATCAACAATGTGACATAGCCTGCACCTTACTTTTCTCATACTTTTCCAAACATAACTAAAGCAACAACTTGACTCTTAATAGTAGCTTTAGTAGCTTCAATATGATAGCTAAGTTAAATGTTAATGGGGGGGGGTGTAAATAAAAAGAATTAGACACTTTATAATAACCAAATAATATTTAATTAAACAAAAACTAATATTTATAATTTTTTTAAAATTTGCTCCTAATTCTTGAAATATGTAAGGTGGATAATAGACATGTGTGTATGCTCAAATAACTTTAAGTTACTTATCAATATAAAAATCTGAGGCAGTTCAAATGAAAATTGGTGCTAAACAAGAATGTGTATGTACTCCAACACTATTTTTAATTTTTATGATAGTGGTCTTTGAATTATTTATAGGTGGCTTAATCAAATAGGGATCAAGATACAATGCAGATTTGATGGTGGAATTTTTAATTTTCAATTGATTAAAAACAAGAGCTTAGATTCTGGATTTTATATCATAAAACATCAAACAAATAGAAAAATGGGTTAACATGTTCTAACTGTAAATGTATTTATAGTTTTCAGGTTGTTTTGTATAGTTGTCCAAAACTCATTTGTAGAGTACTATTTTTCTCACTCTATCTCTCTTCCTTCTGTCTTTTTTTTTAAACTAGAATGTCAACTATAAAAATTAAAATAATATTTTTTTAAAAGAAAATTGCATTAAAGTAAAATATAATTATTATACACTATATTTACACAAAAGATTATTATTATTATTATTATTATTATTATTATTATTATTATTATTATTATTATTATTATTATTATTATTATTATTATTATTATTATTATTATTATTATTATTATTATTATTATTATTATTATTATTATTATTATTATTATTATTATTATTATTATTATTATTATTATTATTATTATTATTATTATTATTATTATTATTATTATTATTATTATTATTATTATTATTATTATTATTATTATTATTATTATTATTATTATTATTATTATTATTATTATTATTATTATTATTATTATTATTATTATTATTATTATTATTATTATTATTATTATTATTATTATTATTATTATTATTATTATTATTATTATTATTATTATTATTATTATTATTATTATTATTATTATTATTATTATTATTATTATTATTATTATTATTATGCATAGTAAAATGTTAATTCATTAACTATCATTTTAGTTTAAAAATAAATAAATCTTAATCTAATTATTAAATTAGATAGAGGAATTTTATAATTATTGGTATTATCTATTATAACACGAAACAAGTTTGTTTTAGATTTCTTTTTTAATTTTAGATTTCTTTGTTAATTATCAAAATCAGAATAAAACATTAAATAGACCTTTTAAATATTTAGTGTATAATAATTTTATTTAATTTTAAAATTATTATTTAAATCTTAATTGTTATTCCAGTGTAATATAATAAATATGTACCAAAATTTTTTCTTTTTTTCAACTTTATACATACACATACGATATAGTTGTATGCCATGAGATACATAACTGTCTTATATCCCATCTCATGAGAAAAGAAATGAAATATCAACCTAACAATATTTTGAACATGTATAATTAAAACAGAATTCATACCTCAATTGATGTACTCATCAATTTGTTTTAGAGACTTGACAGGCATATATATGATAACTAACAAAATGAATAGTAATCTGCAATCTTGAGATAAAGAATTAAGCCAGTGAACTATAAATACACAATGCAGCATGAATACCTAGAAACCTACCTCAATTTATTGAGACTATAAACTATTACTACCCTTAATTTGAAATAAAAGTGCAAACATCTTTGCAAATCCCTGCTCCTTTGAGGGTTAGGGGCTGGAAAATACAAAGCTATGCCTTGCTTCTCTTCTTGGGGACTTAGAGGCTGGGGTCATGGCAGGTTAAGTGCCCATGATAAACAACAGGAAATCAAAAAGTGGGTTGGAGCAATGCCTCAGATAGCACCTATGTTGGAATTGCATCAAAACATTGTCTCCTCAAGCCAATGACAAAATCCATCCATCATCAAAATGGAAAGTACAGCTAAACAAAGTCCAATGGTAAAAAAAAAAACAATACAATTTCCAAAATCATGGATTTCTATTCAACACTAAATATGAACCTATTAAATATACATTCATCGCTATTTTATAACTTAATCACCAATACTCTTGTCACATTTCACAATATTTTTTTTGTTATATTACTTTTGCAAAAATTACATACTTTTTTTCTTTCTCAAATGTGGTTATATTTGAGATCACGTTGAGTGTCAATTTTATAATAATGGCCTCTAATACATGATCATTATCAGGCCCTTGGTAGGGTAGCCATTTGTAATGGATAGAAATCCGAAGTGAACTTGGGATGAGGAGAATCATCATCAACTCCAGTTAATATATTAATCAAATTAAAAATACAAGAAACATGAAAATATAATTAGGAATGAGCATGAGAGATCAGGAAAAACAAGACTAACTATAAGTTCACCAGCATTACAGAGAATAATAATTCATCATCCTGAATGATCAAAAAAATAAAATCAACAGTCAATCTTATGACTGAATAAGAAAGTGGTCCCCTGGAGACCAGGCTCTTGGCAAACTTGAGAGATTATACTAACAATAATTTGGATGCACAAACTTAAGTGTTAAACCATCAGAATATAACAATTAAAAAATAATGGTGGGATACAAAAACATGCTGATTATCATCAATGCTCCAGCCATTTGGTCTCATTAATGTACTGGGTAACTATAAACTTAAATTTTAATTAATACTAAAATAAAATTTCATGCATGGACTTTAAAAAATATACCATTGCACTATAGAGCATTAGAAAAGTAATGAAATCATCATCAACTGAATGTTGATAAAACTAAACTTAAACCCCAAATCATATAACTGATCATTATACACAAATCCAGCTCAGTGAGCAAGAGCTCTATAGTAGTTGCTATTAACAAAAAATAAATAAATAAAACAATATTTTAAAACTATTTTAAAATTAAATAAATTCATTGGAATAGCTTAAGCAAATATAATAAATTCAGCATTCTGATATTCCTTAAGATACAAAAAAAATGCTATTATATTGTTACAAGAATATATGCTATCACATTGTAATTTACAATATCTCAATAGTTTTACTAAAAATACACCTATATGTAAGCACACAGTCATGCCTGTCTAGAATAAACTAATTCATTTTATTTCACAAAGTATGACTGATTTTAATATATATTTACATTACATGCATCTATATAAGTACACAGATGTAGTTTAACCTTCCTATTTATCCCCAAGGACAAGCTTTGTATGAGATTTCTAGCAATTAAATTTGTTTTTCTTTTTCCTGGTGACAATTTTGCCAAACATTTTTTTATGGCTTTAAAATTCAAGTTCAGTTATTTTAATTACAAAAAAAAAATCAATAGATGGCAGGGAAAATTGAACAATTAGTATTTCAAAAAAATTGAAACCCCACAATGATGAGTAAACATTGTTTATTCAGTGACCACAAACTTTGCAAAGTATATTTCACAGAAATATTATGATCATTGAGAAAATATTATGACCATCTAAAAACTGGATTTCTTTGAAAGTTTACGATTATATTTGCATCTTAATTGTGTAATAATTATTAAAAATCAAATATAAATAATATTACATATTTATTTTTTACAGACGTTTTATTCTTAAATATAAAATAATTTTTTTTTCTGAATATTGTTACTATAGAGATTACAGTTACGGAAAAAGACAGCTTTCTAAAAATGAAATCACTCAAAAAATTGTTATAATATTTATGCAATGTTATAAAAATTCTAAACTTTTAAAGCATAAATTGATAATTTCATAGTTATTAAAAAAAATTGTTCTGATTTTTAAATCAAACATAAAACAAAGAAGATTTCATTCATTTTGCAAATTGAATAAGCTCCACCTGAAATTTAATGCCATGACAGCATTTGGATTTCACTAAAATATAATTTTTAAAATAATTCCAGAAATCAAATCTGATTTTTTAAAATTTATTTCTAAACAAATATATCTATCGAAAGAGGTCAAATTTATTATATTCTAATAAATAATAATGGTTAAATAGGTACTTTGATATTGGATCTGCAATGTAGGAGAGATAAGAGGCTTTTTCACACCCACAATAAATATCGTGATGACATCAAATTGAAAAGAAATAAACCCTGCAAGTATACATGTGAATAATCAAAGCGATCTTTTTTTTTTGTAATGCTTCAACATTTTCAGTTATTGTCTAGATTTCTTTTTGCCATACTTAATGAAACAAAAGAAATGGTTCCACCGAAATAAAAACGTAGTAAAAATCTCATAATTAATTTTTTTTGTTTGAGTTGTTTATAAAAAAAATAGATTTATTAGCATTTTTGTTGAAAATCCCAGTATACTCTGCAATCACATGCCACATTTTCAGAGGGAAAATTTTTAGAAGACAACTCCATTTTCTGTGGTAATAGTATTTCTAAAATCTTGTTTCAAGGTGACAATTTCTGCTATATATTACACATATAGTTAATGTGTTTTTATAAATATTATTTAAAATCAAAATCATTTACTGTTTCTTTAGTGTGTATTTAAAGTAACAATTTTTTTGTGTAATGGTGTCATTTCATTAAGATCGCAAATCACTTTTTTTTTAATTTCAAATGCTGTTCTAAAATGTTGTTAGTATGAAAGTCATACATATTTCAATTTCTTGTTCAAAATCATACATTTCTTGTTGAAAATGATGTTTATTATTTTTTACTTTTAGTTATGTTTCATCCAGCACCATGGAGTATGTAATAGACCTACTGCATCTTTTCACATTCATATCAATCTCTCGCTAACTTTGTAAATCTTGCCAAAATATCATGTACAAGATCCATGTACATGTTCTTTTGGTCAGATCACAAGATTACAAAGCTATCAGCAGATTGATACAAATATGAAAAGATGCAGTATGTCTAATACATGCTCTGTGTTGCAGATCTAATACCAGAGTACTATTTAATATTAAATGAAAGTTGAAAGCTTAAATGTTGTGAGAACAAAGAAATCTGTCAGAGTACAGGAGGGTTAATATATTTAAATTATACAATCATTAAAATCATTTTAATAATACATAAATAATTAATTTTTAACATACATGAGGTCGATGACAGATTTATATATTGTAACTGATGGAATTTGATCAATGCTGGTGTTGGGTAGAATGAGTAATCTGATCTGATGAAAAACCTAAAATCTAATTTAAATTAATCTCGTCTAGCTCAATCGGGTAGCCATTATATAATAAACCATCACAAAGCACAAATAATCTCTCTTAAAGTCTAATTTGTTTAAGCTATATGTAAACGAAAGAATAAAGAGATTATCTGCTCCAGACATCAACAAATCCATCACATTACAAAGTACACTGCACTGAGCAACGAAACCATCTACTATTGCCCTAGACAATAATATACAATTAGGCTAACTACTTGATTAGCAATCTAGCGAAAATCAAATCCAATTGATAACTAAAGCAGATTTCAATATATATTTTATTAAACTATTATTATTGTAGTAATGTAAATCTATTTCATTATTTAATGATGCTGCATTTTATCTTAACGGATAAGCTTCTAAATACCTATAATTGTATTTTACAAAACATTTTTACATATAGACACTATTTAAATATCAAAACAAAATAATACTTGACTCAAATATATATCTAGTTTAATAAACGCTAAATTCGTGTCAATAAGCGATACACAATTCTTTTACTCTAATATTTAATTAATAATTTTCTATTGAAATCAACTAGTTTTTATATCATTTTATAAACACTTTGAAAACCTATGCACTCCTTTAAAAGTTAAACAAATTAATCTGCGTCTAGTTTAATAAGAAGCTATAAAGTAATATATAAATAATTTATTCATATCTTCCAATAAAGTGATACTTATTTATTGCTTCGTTTATGTGTTAAAATAGAATACTTCACTGGAATTTATTATCAACACTCTATTAGCTCATTTCCAACTCTACAATGTCCAACCACATTATATAAAAGAGATATTAAGTTTCTATTGGATGTTTATTCACCTATGAATATTAGTATTATTTATTTGAATCTTTAAACAATTGAATATAAAATTGGTTGGCAATGATTAAAATATATGATTATAATTGATATTTATACAAATCAAAACAATATTCAATTAAACCGGTCAATGAAGTTTGTTCTCTTCATTTTATAGAAGTTTAAGAAAAATATCTAAGACAAGTTATTCTGAACCAACGATAAAGCACGATCTATTTAGATTTTTATGACGGAATCAGACAAACATGAAATGATTGACTTTGTAATATTAACTAAGATAAATGATAATATATATAATATTCGAATGCAAATATAAATATAAAATTCATAAGGGAATAAAATAAAATACTAATAAGCAAAACATACCATATCTTATATTCTAGCTCACTTACCAAGCTGGGTTTGAACCTTGCTATTTAAATAGCTAGACATCTTATGCAATCCAAATAAAATAAAATAATTAAGCGTAGTCTTGGTATTTAAATTAACTCAATTTATTGGATTATATAAAAAAAAATTGGCAAGATTAATTATAAAATACATTGGAAATTACTTTATATTTCAGATTGATTGACTAAATAAAAATGATAAAATTACTATGTGTATCTCTAAATGTGTTGCGACAACAATAACGACATAAAAAAAAAATGAATGAATGAATGGAGAGACTTTTGGATATTTTACTGAAAAATTTATATATAACAGATACCAAAGATATGAAATAGGATGGGATCGAAGTCTATTTGTTTATCAAAATAATAACCGATAAATGAATATGAAATCATATGATATATTTGAATCTCTCCGATCATTTTCATTTAATAAATTATATTACTCTTAAAGATAATTTAAATAAAATACACATCCTTTTCAAATACATGTAAAAAAAATTATTATGCGCACATTTTTATATAAAAAAAAATCATACCATATCATATATATAAGAGTCTGTCCGTTCACTATTTATTTGTCCATTGACTGACTTCAGTTTTTATGATGCAAAGAGAAGTTTATTTCTCAGAAATAATAATTTGAACTTTATAGTGCTTCACTAACAGTCCTTTTTCTT
Organism: Epiperipatus broadwayi; assembly: GCA_028023455.1. NCBI lineage: Eukaryota > Metazoa > Onychophora > Udeonychophora > Euonychophora > Peripatidae > Epiperipatus > Epiperipatus broadwayi. Next base: position 4,129,470 of record JAQFVV010000063.1, on the reverse strand, counting down.
TTCCAGAGAGGAGAGTGCAATTTAATTAGCCTTTTTTTATGATGTGAATTAATCCAGTTGATCTTGTGTTCCTTTGCTCATGACACGATATCAATCCAAATCCAACAGTGGTTATACATCAAACGTTAAACCAGAAATATCTTTGTTTTTAAAACTAAAATAGCCGATTTTTATATAAAGCATTTTTTTTTTTTATAGGTTCTTTTTTTTTTTTTTACATTTTGTTATCGTTCCCTTGGAAATCCTTCACAACTGCCCCTTCAACTGATTGAACGGACAGATAATTTAAGCTTATTTTTTCATGTTTTATGGTTTAACACAAAAAAAAATTATTGAAAAACTTTTATTTGTAAAAACACAGAAAATAGGTCCATCCGTTTCAATTACAAAAAGACGATAGCTTCTCTTATAGTCTGTTGGCTGCTATTTATGTGTTCTCTTTCTGGCGTTCTGGTATCATAACAACCACTGAATATTACTCCAATAAACCTCAATGCCAAACGATACAACAGAGCAAATTTTCCCGCCCGGCATTCAAGTACAATGTAAGTTTGGAGAAAATGGATACACGGAAATTAAATCCAAATTCGATTAGGTTTTTCCTATTATTTGTAAACCAAAATACAAAATTGACATAACAACCTTTATTTATTTTATAAACACTAATAATTTACATATATATATATTTTTAATAATATTATTTTTTTTTAAAATTAATTTATAAACAAATATACAACACAAAAACATTGAACTATATGTAATAATGTTACTATGGTGACTGCATTAATATACATGAAATATGTAAAAATATCGATCCTATTTAAGTAAACTTATATTGTACTGAATTATTTTCAAAATTTATTTATTTACCTATATGTTTTTCCTGAGTTTGATTATAGTGAATTTATTATTTTAAAGCTAGAATCAACAGTAAACAATTCTATTTAAAAGCTTTAGGTTGCCATGGTGATCAATTTAAATCTGTATTTCCAAGATCTTCCATTATCTATCTATCAAGCAAAAGAAAAATCAAATAAGATCAACAAACTTCTTTATTTTTTTTTAAATACCTGGATCATTAATTTGAATATATATATATTGTACCAATATTGAAATTGGCACATATAATTTTATCTAAAAAATTATTAAAATAATCTTTCGTAAAAGAAAAACGTAAAATTAAATGTTTAAGAGTTTATTACAGTTTGTTTTCGAAAAAGATATGAATCAAATAGTTTTCCATCTTTAGTTTTGGAATAAAAAGCTACAATTAATTAATAAGAAGGGAGGAGGGTTGTTTCATTAGAAAAGATAAACTAAAGGTTTATAAAAAGGAAATAAAGAGTTTTCTTATTAGTATTTGTAAAATATAAATAATTTAAAGTTTAAAAAATACAAATCTCTTTTCATTCAAATTAAAAAAAAAAAATCTTAAAACTAGTAATATATGTGCGTATATATGTGCGATTGTCAATAATAGAATAAATGTATGCGTAATAAATGTTATTATAAATAAATGAAAGTTAAAGAAGATTATCATTAAAAAAACACGGCAATGGCTATTAATTAAAATATAAAACTACAGGATTAAAAAGCTTGTCTCCAAAGGATTAGATATTAATTAAAATATAAAACAATATGTTTTGCATGGTTATTACTAATTAAGCAATCTTCCAAAACACATTGTCAAAGGATTATCACTGGAATTTCGACAACAGATTTTGCCGGAGGATATTACAAGAACAACACGTCGTAGGTATAAATAGTAAAATTTTATTGGATGTTGAGTTCAATTCACAAATCAATTGAGTCAGTTAATTTCAATCAGTTAAGTTAATTGTATCCAGAAACAAAAAAATGCAGTGTTGAGCAGCTTTTAGGAACACGCGTTTCTCCACAGCCTAAATGTCCGATGAAAACAGCCAGATCTGCCCGTGAAATAATGTCAGCTTAACAATTTGGAAATCTCCGTCAATATCTAATTGTCTCCAATAGTAATAATCATGAATAATAAGGAAACTAATCAAGGAAACGTCCCAGCCGACTGGAAGTATTTGTAATGGAAATATCCTCACCGAAAGCAGCAACCAAAGAGAACAAAATTCTATGTCTACATTCAAAATCCTAGGTAAAACATTTGCTTATTTCGTTTATTCTATAATAGCCATTGCATTGCATTAATTCGTAAAGCCTCCAGAGACAAATAATTTGAACTCTATTAAGTATGCATAAGATGAACTATTGATGTGCATGTTTGTGAATGTGAGATAATTTATTGATGTCAAATATTATTTATGCTTTCATAAGATATATATCATAATGTGTTAATTTAAAATGTGCGTATGTTATATTAGTTAAAAAAAATATGATGATGTTTTTAATGTTAGTTAATAAATTGTCTTTAAAATTAAACTTTATTTGTCGGTCAATTCTTTTTATAAATTCCTTTTACAATTCTTTTATCAATTTTTTTAACCACTAATTATGTTTAATCTATTAGTGACTACAAACAACTGAGCTAGTTGTGGATACGTAGGCGTTGAGTTAGTGGCCATTGTCCAAAGTGTGTTATTTATTCATCCTTGAATAGATAGCTGCCACCCATGTCTACCCGAAACAAAAAAGTACTTTGAACTTGGTGTTGAACTCAACAGTCAAGAAGAAGTTATGTCCTGGAAATGTAATGCTAGTTATATACTTTATAGCTATCGTTTGGGCATACATACTCTCCGAGTATGTTCTTCTCTGCCTAAGAGGCCAGTGTTTTGAGGACACATTCGAACCCGGTACAATATATATATATATGGTTACTTTACATGCATTTATATAAGCACACAGATGTGCTTTGTAATAATTTAACATTAACATCTTTGAATTGTTATAAACTAATAATAAAAATTCATTTTTATATGTAGTTGCTGACTGATTTCAATATATATGGGTACCCATTCAAATTTATGTGCATGCACTAATGTTTATATCCTAATGATATTTCATTAGTTACTAAATAAATTTATTAAATACAATATTTTTATTACTAACTGTAATTATTTTTACTGAACATATTTTAAAAGACTAAATAAAGTTTTCCCTTATTGAAAAAAGTCCTTCACAAAAGTTTCCTTTTTTTTTTCTTTTTCAAGTAACTTTTAATTGTAAATGTCTTTAAAAAATTGCTAGTAAGTTCCTTTGTTTTTCATCTCCAACATAAAAAATTTCTGGGTTTCTCTTTTAATAAATAAAACTGGAAATAATCCATTATTTTTATCTCTTGTTATTTTATTTTTAATTGAATAATTTAGTCAAAAATTATTTATCTTTAAAACCAGGTAATTTCTTCCATCAATGCTTAATATCATCCTTCATGAAATAAATATCAGCATGGGCAATCTTTATATGATTGGCAATAATTATACATTTGTGCTTCTTTGCATATAGATAAAAATGTATATATAAACTATAGCATACTTTTTTTCTGGTATGCTGGCCTGTTACTGGAATCTCTTGGTAAGCTGTCATTTTCTAAAACAGTAGACCATTCTATTTACATTTTTGAGAAAGGTATAAATCAAGTAACTGTTGAAATTCGGTTGTCTATAATTTGGTATACTTCCAGCATGCCATCTAATATGCAGTATGGGCTGTGAAACACAAAAAGCAGGTCCTTACTTCCATATGAATTCAAAATGTGACATTAGCAGCAGTTCTTGGACTCTGCACCTTGCCTTCAGTTACAACTTCACAAAAATACAGATGTGATGTTACTTATAATGATCTTTTAAATTCACTCTTTATACTGTGTTATGGAATTTGAAAAACAACAGTTAGAGGGGATATAAATCAGACTTTCAAGCTCGCTTTAATCATCTACTCCATCTTATACATGTGGCACACATGACCACATGTGAAAAAAATAAATGATTTCCAATGTACATATTGAAGCGGAATCTGAAATTCAGATTGTGCTTCACAGCCCACCTCAAATCTTCTGCTACCAAGCCAAATTCAAACCCTATTCTTGCATATATATTCTTCTCACTAACACAATTTTTTGATATATTAACTAAAATACTTCTTAATGAAGATATATGCATAGATATCTGAATTTAAACACCCCCCAAAAAGAAAAATAATATAGTATTGAAAGGGGGAATACGTATATGCAATACGTAACGGAGGATTAATTGTAACAAACTTATAATATCAAAATATATATTTTCTGTATTTTTTATATTTATTAAAGTTATAGTAATTATTTAGTAATTGTGGCTCAGATATATATAGATATTGTGGAGACAAACCTATTAAGCAAATATTTACTAGAAAAAGTTTGTTATATGTCATTCTATAAAATTTTGTCTTTTAAATTATTTTTGCTATTAAACTATACTTTTCTTTTTAAATCCAAGACGGAAGATGCAATTGTCATTGGTCAAAAACAATTAACGATGAGAAACTTAATCTTGTTTAATCTTCTAAAATAACTTTAATTAAAAGTTTCTCTAAAATCAAAATTAGAAACTAAACTAATTGATTTACTTTTGTCATGAACATTTTTTATCAAATTAATTTCAGTTTGAATACATGTTATCTAACAATGGCATCTTTCAGCACAATGGGTAAAGCTTATGTAGAAATTCTTTTAAAAATTATATTAGAGGATGATTAGCAGTGACCAATCAGGAAAGCATTCCACAAATACTGGAGCATAGTATAAAATGGGCTAATTTATGACCAGGAGAAAAACTAAAAAAAGTCAATGAAAGCAATATTAAATCAATATTATTTTCTTGAAATTATTAACCACAACCTACTTTATATATATCTAATAATATGTAAGGTATTTATGAAAGCACTTAAAACCAAAGATTTGTAGTAGTTATACATTGTGGGAAGTTTTATGTGTAATTTATAGTAATAAAAGAGAGGGGAGAATCCTCTAGTTCTATGAGCTATTATATTAGCTTTAATTTTACTTTTCCCATATCCACATAGTACCGGTACGCTGGGTCTTTATCAATAAAGATAGATGATAATTCTTTATTTCTTAGTTTTAAGTTTATATATTTATATTAATTCAAGCGTTACATGTATACTGGCCTTTAGTTTTATATATATTTGTGCTTCGTTTCCTGGGTGTATCGAAAAACCTGAATCATGTCTATTTTTACTTCCAATTCCAAGGACAAGGTTTGCAAACCCCTTGGGACTTCTTCAGTGCTAGATATTATTGCATAGGGTCCGCTCTGGCAAAAGTCCAGCCTATGGCAATTCAATAAAGAGCATTCTTCATTTTTGTGACCCAACTCTGCCAATGTTTGCAGAGAGTCACCTTCTTTATCCATAAACTGAAACACCTTCTTGGATCTTAGAATGGATATCTTCATTGCCATCATACACGTACTGCTCTCCCATATTTCATTCTCACTAAAGCCTATCAATACTCCTAAATCATACTGTTATGATTATGCTAAATGGATTGTCATTTTTATATTTTCATTCATACTTTCATACGCACTATTTCTGCCACAATTATTGTTTCCTAAATTAGCTTCCCACATACATTCTTATTTCGCAAATGCGAATACCATTTTATTAATCAAATATAATTACCATTTGCCATCAAACTCAATAATCTTATGTAATGATTCGAGTGCTGTTATTATATTAATGGTGGATTTAAAGAACTTTAAATAACTGTAATCCAGTGCTATTAAAAGTTTAGGCATACCATGTAATCTGTTAATTATTTACATAAATAGCCACATTAGAACAAAGTGATAAATTATTTGTTATTGCAGCATAATTTGAATAAGTATGCTCATTTTATAGTATTGTAAGAGAGGTTAATGTCGTCTAAGAAAGATAAATACCCATTTTTATTTGTATTTTGACACAAATAATGTAATCAATCACATATATCTCAAGTTAACTTAATAAATCTTATATATATTTCTACATATCAAAGTCATTGTTTCATTTATTGAATTTTAATAATATCTGATGTTATATAAAAGGTTTAATTTACTAGATGATAGAATCTCGCTAACAATAATATTCTATACATGAATAAATTCAAATAAGTCTTTTTGATGGCTTTGGATGCCGGCGGTGAGAAATAAATTAGATCGGTATCATCAGAATTGTTGCTCATAAGTTGGTAGATCTGGAAAATAGGCAAATAGGGCAGAGTTTGTGAGTGTTCCTGACTTATGTATCTTGCGCATGATTGGACTCGAGGTACTTTTGCCTAGATGCTAGATCTTGTTATATGAACAGACAAAACCGACCGGTACAATATTTCATGCTGAACCAGAATGAAAGTTAAGTTCAAATCTCCTCTAATTGCATCCACTCTTAAAGTATACATAATATACTTGTATTTAAATAAAACAACAATTAATCAATTTTTTCTTCTTTATCTTGATAACAACACAAAAAGTCAATAACTTTTTTTAATTCACCTTAATTAAAACCAAATATTTATCTCAACAAATTTTTAATTCTTTAAACATCAGAATATATTATACTAAATTTTATCAAAATATAATATTCAAGCTTTAATTTTAAAATTTTTTTCTTAATCTAAGTATAAAATATATATAAGTATAAAATATATAGAGGAATTTTATAATTACCGGTACTATATATTATAACATAAAACAAGCTTATTTTAGTTTTTTTTTTTTTTTTTAATTTAGTAAATTTTTTTAAAAATTATCAAAATTGGAATAAAACATTAAATAAACCTTTTAAATGTTCTATTTTTTTTAAAAAAAAAAAATTCAAAATTATTACTTAACTCTTATTTCAGTGTAATATAATAAATATCTACAAAAATTTTTGGTGCTGATTTAGACTATGTTCACTGCCATTTTGAATTCCAAGGATCACTGACCCATCCAAGCCATAAATGACATTGAATAATCTACATAGGGTCACTTGGATGTGTCATCCACATGGAATCACTTGGATGTGTTAGTGGTCTTTTAGGGTGGTTGTTAGAATTAAAAATGGCAGAGCTTAGAACTTCTAAAATACAAATTTTATTACAATATATGCTGTAAGCACATGTTGAAATAATGTAAAATTGATCCAACTAAGCTTATAATTGTGAAATGCTAAATGCTTATAACTTCTAAAATACAAAGTTTATTACAATATATATGCCTATAATCACATGTTGAAATAACAAAATTGATGATATCATATCAAGCTTATAATTTCCAAATAATAAAAGCTTTTAACTTCTTAAATACAAATTTATTACAATATATGCCTATAACGAAGTAAACAGCATATTAATTTTATAATTAAATTGGATTTTTTTCTTGCTAGAATGAAACTGCGATGTTGCATGCTTTCTTTATTACATGTAGGTAGAAAAGAATGGAGGTAAAAATAGCATTGTTCACATTTGATCTTCTGATGTGGATATTGAATCTACGCTTGATTACAGTTAGTTCCTTACAAAATTTGCGCTTTAATTTTTTAATTATTGTAAATTGTGATTTTGTAACAAATGGTCATATTACAACCACGTGTGGATTATTCGATGTTATTTATTGCTTGGATGTGTCAGTGGTGGTCCTTATAATTCAAAATGGCCTACAGCTCACTCTAAATCAGTAACCAAATTTTCTTTGTGTTTATTTCTCTTTTCCTTTCAACTTTATATATATATATATACACACACACTATGTTATTGTATGCCATGAGACACTTTATAAATTCAGTTTTCATCATGGGTCTATTTCACATATCCATCCATTGATTGTACATTAGTCCTAAACTCCGTTGTGATTGTTTCCTGACGACTTACAGACATTACAAAAATTAACTTTGAAAAGGGATTATAAAAAAATCAAAGATAATATTTTGACTAGGCAACATAAAATATTAATCTCCTAATTAGCCTGTCTGTTTATCTAGAATTTAATTATTGGATAAAGATAATGTCATTTCCTCTCATCTAATTATAAAATAATTTTACAATTAATAAAATATTATGTTTAAATTACTTAAAATCAATTTACAATTAATGAAGCTTAATATATTTTATCCGTGCACATACTTATATATATTCTGTCTTGTAAAAATGTTGTAAGATCTTTAATTCAAAAATTCCTAACAAATTTTTAAATTATATACGTGAAGCTCCAGGCACGCATATATATATATATATCGATTCAATATAAAGCCTGTTTTTTCATTTATGCTGTAACTTGTTTCAACATTCATTGACTTTTATTGACTTCCTAACAATATGGATTGCTGTCTTATTATTTTTTGACATATTTATTCACTTTTTATTTTAATCTATTAGTATTTTTTAGTGCAATAATAGGTATCTCTATATATGCAATATTAAAAAGAGTATAAATTTATGAGCCGAAGAAGGCTTTTTTGTTTAACTATAAATATATATTTGTAAGTATTATGTATAGATCTTTATATTACTTCATTATAAATGTATATAAAAGAAAACGATTATTTCCATTTTTGATGATTTATTAAACAATAATTATTTGATCATTTTAAAAGAAAGTCTTTCCTTTTTAAGTTTCATTTGTCATATAGCAGACCTTCATAAACTCTTTTTGTAATTAATAACATTAGGGGATTTACACCTAAATTCATTCATTTTTCTATATAAATGTAATACTTTTTTTAAATTTGACTACATATTACATTCAATGACAAAAACTAATGTATAATAATTTTTATATTAAAAAGCTGTGGCAAATACATCACAAGGGATGAGTAGATTTTACAGCACGCCACTGAGCCCAATAGATAATTTAAAAAACTTATTTTTATTACTAGATTCATTGGGGGTGAAAAAGGTAATTAATTATTTCAGACTTTATTCATTTTCACACAAAAAAAGGTTGCTTCTGACACTTTTTATTTTAATTCTAAATGCAATATATGACATGAAAAGAAATCTTTAAAAATATGTACAATATATATATAGACATAAATATTTATTGTAAGATCTATTCTTTTATTATTAGGAATTTGTATATTGTACAAATATTTAAAGTGAAACGTGTGTGTGTATATATATATGAGTGGGTATTGGTAAGATGTATGTTATTTATATGAGTGATTGTTTTAAATGTTATTTAGCATTTGTTATTATCTGAAAAAAAAACAAAAAAAAACCAGGGATGGTGGATTTTTTTTTTTCATTGTACAATGTTATTTGACTGTAACAAGCATATAATTTAAGTATGGAATACCCCAAAACCTTCTTTTTTATTATTATTATTATTATCATCATCATCATCATCATCATCATCATTATTATTATTATTATAAATACGCATATGGATTGTGAAGAAAAGATTATATATAATTTTATTTTATTAAATACTAAAACTTTATAATATTAATTTTCATTCATGCAAATAAATTCTTGTGAGTTATTTATTTTTAAAATTGATATACCCCTCTAATTATTGTTTAATACATCTTTCTTAAGAATCATAATGCAGTTTCATCTCTAATATTTGAGTAGGTAGGCTTAAATCCTGTTGTTTTATCTCTAGAATAAAAACATTTTAGTGAAATTAATTCTTGTTTTCAAAGTTTTTATTGCTTTATAAACCTATAAAATCTAAACTATAACGACAAAATTACTAAGTTTTAAACTTTTTAAACAAGTAAGCTTTGACTTGTGTATATGTGTATAGAATAGAGAATTTCCTATTTGACTTACATATTTTTAATATATATATATATATTAAACAAGTAAGCTTTGACTTGTGTATATGTGTATAGAATACAGAATTTTCTATTTGACTTTAAAGGCAACGAAAATTATATTAATAAAAAGCTAATTTATGAAAATATTATGCACAATGTCACATATATTAATAGCAATTTATATATGTGACAATATTTGTGTTTTTCAGATTGGTTTGTATAGTCGTCCGTGAAACTCATCACTAGTATATTATTGTTTATTTCAATTTTTTATTTTGGAATTGTAATAACAGTAGTTCTGATGTTCAACTGTACAAATGTTGTAAAACATATTTAAAATGTTTAAAAACTTATGAAATGAATTTATTTTACTTGTCATATTTTTCTTAAAATAGAATAATATAATTTAGCACTGATCAGATGCTGTATTTAATTTCGAATAATATTTATTTTATTATTTAAAAATCTACAAATCAAATGCTTGTTTTTAATGGTAAAATACCATATAAATTTCCATGTTTAATAAATAATAGAAGAGCTAAAACTAATGTACTTCAAATTTGTCATAGCTTTCTAATGTAAATGCAAAAAGGAAAATAAATAATATTAATTAAAATTAGTAGGTGTCACAAAAGTGAATAAAGATAAAAATTTAAGTTTGGATTGAGATAAAGAAGTATTCTAGATCAATGCATGATTGTATATATAGTTATTATATTATATACATAGCATTTTTCATCATTAAATATCTAATGGGAGTTTGACAATTTAACAGAGTACTTTTAAAATACTTTAGTTGGTCTCTGTCACTACTAGATTGTAATGCAAATGCATTATTTACCTATATGGCCTCATATGTATACAATAGTAGCAAAAATTAAGGACAAATTAATTATCAAATGTAAACATTCCTTTTTATATACACTTTTCAGACCTATATAATTTGGTAGCTACAAGTTGAAAATACCTCTATATGATTTTAAATTGTAAATGCAAATGGTTATTTTACATTTGCATAGTGGTCTGTCAAAGGAAAAAATTATGTAAAGTGATTTCATAATATTTTGGTAAATTGTTAAACCTGAATTACATATTTTTGTTGGAAGTGATATAACATATACTTGATTCATAGTTGCCACATGGACTTTAAAATGAATAGAAAAGAAGTCTTCCTATGAGCACAATCTTAAAGCTCTATTAAAAAAGGCTATGTTTATATCGTCAATTTCATCCCATGTTTAAAAATACGGTTGTTTTCCATTTGATGGTGTTGATGCTAATCAAAAACACTAACATATTACGATTCTGGGTCGGGCCTGTGATTTTATATAAATATCGGCTTTAGTTTTGTAATAGGAGATTATAGTAACTAATAGTAAATAATATTACTATTTAAAAAACAAAAAATTAGAAATTCACATTAAATTTAAGAATGATACCCAAATAATTGACGTTTTTTGGACAGTAATAAATCATTAAATGGGTTGTTTTTGTTTGTGTGTATCTATAAAAAGTTACAGTATTTTTTTTAATAAAAAATAATATGCAATTATAAATTATTTTTCAATTTATACAAAATTCCTACATTCACGCTAAATTTTAAAATGATACCCGAGTAATTTGCTTTTTTTTGACAGTAATTAATCAGAAAGTGGGTTCTTTTTGTTAGTATGTATATATAAAAAGTACCATTCTTTGAATACTACATTTAAAAATGATACCAGACTAATTTTCATTTTTTTTTTTTTTTTTTTATGGACAGTAATGAATCAGATAGTGGATTGTTTTTGTTACTGTGAAGATATCAAAAGTAATATTATTTAAATACTAAGACACATTCATTTCCAGGCTGAAATAATTTCACCATAAGGACAGAATCATCTCATCCAGATTCTTATTTGACAACACGTGGAGCCTGATTAAGCTGGATTAACAACACCAGTGACCACATCAGAACATCTGGTTGCCTGAGTAACATGGATAACTATTATTTTTGATTTACAATTGTATCATTATTACATATGCTTTTTCAATAAAGTTATTTATAAATAAATTTAAAAATGATACCCGAATATATATTTTTTTGATATTGACAGTAATTAGTGGGTTTTATTTTCTTTATGTGTGTATATATATAAAGTTGCGTCTTTTTTGAATAAAAAATAATACACAATTCTACATTATTCAATTTACCCACACCATTTAAAAATTCACACTAAATTTTCAAATGATACCCAACTAATTTGCTTTTTTTTTTTTTTTTGGACAGTAATTAATCAGAAAGTGGGTTCTTTTTGTTAGTGTGTATATATAAAAAGGACCGTCATTGAAATACTCAATCTAAAAATGATACCGGACTAATTTGCGTTTTTTTTGGACAGTAATTAATCAGAAAGTGGGTTCTTTTTGTTATTGTGTATATATAAAAAGTACTGTAATTCAAATACTACATTTAAAAATCAAACTCGACTAATTTGCTTTTCTTATTTTTTGACAGTTATTAATCAGAAACTAGGTTGTTTTTATTAGTGTCTAAAAACTAATCTCATTTAAATAGTAAATGTAAAAATAATACCTGACAAATTTTCTTTTTTTTTTTGGATAGCAATTAATAATCAGACACTGGTTTGTTTTTGTTTGTGCATATATATATAAAGTAGCTTTCAAAGACGAATTCTCTCGTGAAACGTTACTTTTTGAGTGATTGTTGAAATACTGCTGTTCTGCACTCTTAAAAGCAATGTTTGAGGGTTACACATTAGTAATGGAACCTTCACGACATTGTTAATAAAGTTACAATGTAATGGTAGGTTAGAGCATTTGAAAATAAAACCTTTGAAATCAAATTTTAAATAATTACGACAGGCTAAAATCCACACACACTCACACAAAAGTATAGAGAAAATAGACATTCTAGCATTATGATAAAGTTAATAATGCAACCAACTACGACAGCCAATAAGGCATTTGTCTGTGCTTTTAGCATAAAAAAGCCAGACTAACTAGCTGGCGGGGACCCTCTTAGGTTGGATATAGGCAGCTGAAACGATATATTTCTAGAAATTAACCTAGAAATAGTGCCATCATGCAGCTGACATGATAGAATAAAAAACAACCAAAAATACTATATTTTCTATCTTTTTATACATCTGAGGCTGCAAATGTAACAATCATATTTCACTTGTATGGCGATCTTTTAGAGACAGGTTAGCAAAAAGTCATAAATCAAAGACCCCCACATAAAAAGATAAGCAATTATAATGAGTTTCTATTGGAAAAAAAATAATTTGTTACTTTAAATTCAAGATATATAAAAATTAGAAGAAAAAAAATTGAAATGAAAAAAATATTAATTAATAAATAAACATTTTACCAAGTATATTATTGTAATATTTTTTAAACAGCATTAAATTGTTGCACATGCGCTTTGGATTTTAACTATAAAATGAATGAAGTGTTTGTATTCATTTATTTTATAGTTAAAATCCAAAGCGCATGTGCAACAGTTTAATGCTGTTTAAAAAAATATTACAGTTTGTAAAAAAATATCGCGCTATATAAAATAATTGACTTAAGTATATTATTAAAAAAAAATCACTAAACTTCGGGAAAATATATTGCTGAAAGACATTTCGATATCTATAAATTATATATATATAATTTTTTCATTGACAGCCAGTCATTTTGTTTCTTATGAAGCGAGAGAATATTTCCTTTAATTCATTTAATTTCATTTAATTAAAGCATTTAAAGCAAAGAAAGCTTAACTAACTACAATGTACATTTTAGAAAAAAATTAACACAATATAATTTTAAAATTTATTTTTGGTGCACTGCATATTCTATTATCCAAGTTTATTGTTTTTAAATTGCAACATAGATTTAAAAAAAAAAAAACACTTCACAAATTTATTTGTTTTATATAAATGCAGTGAAATGAAATAAAAATTTGCTAAAGGTCAATAAATGTTGAAACAAATTACAGCATAAATGAAAAAAAAAAAAACATACTTTATATTGAAGTGATATATGTGTGTTTCACATATGTAATTTAATGGGTTGATTCTTTGCAGTGTGTCATTCATGTGTTGCAGCTGATTGGTTGAAAATTTGTTTCTTTTTTTAATTGCACAAAAACTATAAGCATGATATCAACAAAAATTCCAGCAATCATTGCTACTTAATTCCACCTTTAAAATTATGTATTACAATTTGAAATAGGATAAAATTTGAATTTCTTATTAAATTTTTTGTTAATGGTACATTTCATTTTTTTCTATTTTGGTCAATTTTCTAGTTTACATGAGGGTGATAAGGGTAGAAAATCTTTATCAGCCTTATAAGCTAATATAATAGATTAAAAATATGCTGATAAATTGGATATGAAGGCCTTCAATGTGATATAAATGTAATCGCGGAATATTGAAAGTTATTAATTTTAATTTTTTTATTACTTGAATATTTTAAATTTTTTAAAATTATTTGATAAACAGTATGCTAATTTGTTTGCATTTGTATTGGCGTGTGTGTAGTATACAAATTATATAATATTAAATCATTTCTACTCTGTATTATACAGTATATAAATTTGTATTCAAATATAACAAAAGTGGTTTTTGTACAGTGTAATTTTGGATCTCTGATTCGAGTTTGAGGCAACCTTATTTTATAGACATAATGATCCTCAAAATGTTTAATAATTTATTAGTATGTTTATATTTGTATTGATAAAGTTGTGTTTTCTCTTGTGTGTTTGTATAACAAGTAATGATTTACATATATAGAGCAGTGCAATGTAAATTTTAAAAACTGATAATCAAATATACAGAAAGGTTGCAGTTGATAAAACTAATACAAAATTTACTGGGCATAGTACCATGTGAAAATATAAACACTTAAAACCAATAAAGAAAGATTTCAGATGGTGTGTGTGTAGTGGTAGCTACAATGGTTATGCATATACCACATGGAATTGTATGCAGGCAAAGAATCAAATTCTGATTCTTGCCTACGCCTTGATACTCATGCTGTGGAGTCGGTAATTTTACCACATCTTCCAGCACATTATTTTCAAGTCTATGGCTAGCAAATGAGCTATATGCAAATAAATTATATCTCCGTGGAACAATAAATATAACAAGATAGCATCACTGATGTGCATAAAAAATATAAACATCACTGATGTTCACAAAAAATATAAAATGAAGAGAGGAAACTCATTTTATCAGTGATACAGACAGTAGCCTACAATTTCTAGTTTTAAAAAGACAAAAAGCTAATTGCTATGATGACAAATACATATCCATCTTCTGGAAATGATTTGTTTTGTATCTTTTATTATGGTGAATCTTTTTCTTATAGATGTCTTTGAGGTTTGTCAACTTTTGGGATAGAAGATAAAAATGAATTCTTATGCAAATACTTTTGGAGATTCTGAAGGTATGGATTATCTCCGGTAACAAGTATTATATATGGTTTGAAAGATATTTTTGTGAGAAATACAAATAAATTATCAATGAAGATGTAATTTAAACTTAGTTAATGATAAATTATGAACAAACAATAAAGTAATAATTATGTCAGATGTTGAAATTTCTTTTTTCCCTTATTTTTTAAATGATTATCACTATTTATTTTAGACTTATTGTTTTTCTTAGTTTTCTAGTTTCTATTAATGTAAAATTTTTTGCTCTAACACTACGAAAATTAAAGTTATTGTGAAAATTGAGTCTCAAGTCAGTTTTTTTTAAAAAAAAATTCAATATAGCGCCTGGAGAATCAAACAGTTAAAAATCCATCAGGAATTTTTGAATTAAAGATTTTACATAAGTATTTGCAAGGATAAAATATATTAAGCCTCATTAATTGTAAATTGATTAAAGTTATTTTATAATTGAGTGGAAATGACTATTTTTATCCAAGTAATTAAATTCTAGATAAGCAGACCAGCTAATTAGAAGATTATTTTATGTTGTCTAGTCAAAATATTACCTTTTGATTTTATTATAATACCTTTAGAACGGGAATTTTTGCAATATCATATGAAAAAAAAAAGGGTTTTCTTATTTCCATTTCTGATGATTTATTAGAAAATAATTATTTGATCATCTTAAAGGAAAAAATCTCCCCTTTTTAAGCTTCATTTGTTATATAGCAGACTCTCATGATCTGTTTTTGTAATTAATAATATTAGGGGATTTATGACTAAAAACATTAATTTTTCTACATAAATGCAATGGTTTTTTTTTTTACTTGACTACATCTTCCATTCAATTATAAAAAATTAAAGTATAATAATTTTTATACTAAAAAATTGTGGCAAATACTTTACAAGAGATGGGGTGATTTTACAGTATGCCACTGAGCACAATAGGTAATTAAAAATCTGTTAACTTTTTTGATTCAATGGGGGTTAAAAAGATAATTATTTGAGAGTTTTATTCAGTTTCTCACAAAAAAAGCTTACTCCTGACACTTTTTATTTTAATTCTAAATGAGATATGTGGCATGGAAAAAAATCTTAAAAAATATGTACAATATATATAGACAAATATTTATCGATTGTAAGATCTGTTCTTTTATTATTAATAATTTGTATATTGTACAAATGTTTGAAGTGAAACGTGTGTGTAGAACTTGTTTTTTTTTAAAGTTTCATTTTTACTTTTAGAGATAGGCTTTAGCCTTTATCACATGTACTTTGAATGTTTATAATAGTCAAACGATTTCTTTTTTTTGATTATAGAGGGACTTCTCGAACTTTGACTCAAGATATATAAAGATAAGAATGATTATCTTATCTTTAACCCAAATTTCCACTTATACAGGCCAATGTAAAGCATTTTAATTTGGGAACATGAAGCTGTTAGTCTCTTCACTATTTAAGTCCACTACTTCTTTGCAAATTAATCTTCATAGAATCTTGCAATTTACAGCAAGGTAATATTAAGATCGCAAAATTTGGAGGTTAATTTGTAAAGGAAATAATGGACTGAATAAGTGAAGAGACTAACAGCTTCACACTGCCAAATGAAGATGCTTCAGATTGGCCTATATAAATGGGAATTTAAGTTAAAGATAAGATGACTATTTTTATCTTTATAAAATTGCTATCTTGTGTCGAGGTTTAAGAGATCCATCTATAGTCAAAAAAGACATTTACCTATTATAAAATGTTCAAGCTGCATATGATAAAGGTTAAAGCCCTTCTCTAAAAGTATTTACATACTTCTTATGCACTTAATAAATAATCACAACTTTACATTACATTTATTTTTGTAAAAATTTTAAAAAAAAAGTTAGTGAATAATCTTGATATCCTTAAAATGTCATATTCTTTCTAATATTTTGTTAATAATAATGTGCAATACATCTTTTTCGATGGACTATGTTAATAAATAAATAGATAGCGGTGAACTACCTGGCACTGACCTGCCTATCAATTTTTCTTTTTATCATAAGCATTTGGTGTTACAAAAAACATTAAATATTAAAAAAATATTAAATACAGTATTTAATAATATTATACAGTTTAGAAATGTTTCAGATATATAAGAATGTTTTAATTAGATTGATATTTATGGGCCATTACATATATTGTGGAAAAGTACATGAACAGGTAATATAAAACCAGGGCTGTTAAAACAGACTATATACTACTGGGCAGTTGCATTTCATAAAATAAAAATTGAAATGGAGCCTAATATATCGAATTTTAAAAGTGTAAAAAGGAATTTTATGCTTGTATAAAAGATTTTTTTAAAAAAATACAAAAAGAAAGAGTTATTTAGAACATGTTCTTATTAAATGCTATAAGTTTAAAAAATTTCACACTATTTACTTTTTTATACATATACACACTAAAAATTCTTTATTACATTAAACTTCAATTATAATTCAACTTACAAATATATATGGAAATGAGACTGAAAATTTTTTTCTTTCATTTATCACCAATTACAAAATGACTCGATAACTCAACAAATATTGCACCAATCTTGGAAAATCTTACATAGTTTTCGTTTTTGTATAGAATTTTACTAACATATAAATTTTTGCCTTGTTTTGAAAAAAAAAAATGTAATTTGCAATATAAAAATCCATAGAAAATCTATATTGTAACTGTTTTTGATGACATCATAAAACCCCCCAAAAAAAGCAGCACCGATTAAAAGATCACAGAATTGAAATTTTTAAACAAAAAGTATACTTTTCAATAAAGTAAGGTTCATCACCATATAAAAATCATCTGGTGATTATAAAAAAAAAAGACAAATCTGTGCAACTTGTTTGGATACTAGGCAAATGAACAGGATTACCTTGTCTAACCATAATATACCTCCACACATTAATGAATTCCTGACCAAATTTAAAGGAAAACTGTTTTTTCACATTTGACTACCAGTTATTGAAAGATAAGATTACATTCTACTGATTATCAATATACAGCTTTTCAGAACAATACGATTCCATACCAGTTCAATAGAATGCTCTTTTGGGTTAAAAAAGAGCAGTGCTTTGGAAGTCTTTGGACTGGGTATTATCACCAGACATTAAGAGCTTAGTTACCATTTATATGGATGATTTGATCATAGCACCCAACAATATGACAGAACACCTCTAACATTTACAAATGTTTTTCCTACAATGTGAAAACAAAGGTATCCAAATTAATTTTCAGAAGAGCCATATAGCCTCAGAAGAAGTGAGTTTTTTAGAACATCTGGTCTATAGTAGGGGTACTCAACCCCACTTGAAGAAAATCCAAGCAAAAAAAGATTTTAACATACCCTGCACAAAACAGGTTAGGGAATTTCTAGGATTGTGTAATTTTTATAATAAATTCTATAAAAATTTTGCAGCAGACATGAAATCACTGTTATAATTGTTGTGCACGGACATGCCCTGGAAGTGAACACCAGATCAGAATATAACGTTTGAAGGCATTAAGGAGAAAATTCAACAAGTGATGTTGGCATAACATGATTTCAAAAAACCATTTATCATGTTAACAGACAATAGTGGATATAGACTGGGAGCTATATTGTTACTCAGGATGATGGCAGTCCAGGGATGCTAATCTTTATTAGCAGATCCTTGAAAGCTCCTGAAATTAATTGTTCAGTCTCTGAGAAAGAAACTTGATATTTCAGAGGTTTTGGCAGTTCCTCTAGGGGTCAGAGGTGAGCATTATTATGGACTACAAGAACCTGGAATTTTTCAATCACAGCTATTTGACAAATAGTCAGTTGATCTGCTGGAACCTGTTTCTGCAAAAATTTAATTATGCCCTTCAATATTGTAAGAGATTGGAAAATGTAGTGGCCAACATATATTGTAATCCAGATCCCACTAGTTCAAGTCACCTACAGATGAAAGATGTGTGTCTGGCTGCAATTGAGCTGGGCATGGATGCATAAGTAAAGAAAGATTTAAAGCATTTATTGAACAGACAGAATCCTAGATATCAAGAAATTATTGGTTAGTTAGAGAAGGGGAATGTAATGATGCAGTGAAAGAAGACCATCAAAGACCTGTAAGGATGACATCAGTTAAGAGAAAAAGTGCTACTATATTTGGCTAATGTTCAGGAGAATAATTGGAGAATTGTTATGCTAGAGAATCAGCAGAATGAGCTAATTATGTATACATATTGTTTATATGGGCATTACAGGGCAACCAAAGTTGAAAAACTCTTAAAAATCTGGTTCTACAGGCCAAAGATGAGATCTAAGGTTATGTCCATATTAAATAGCTGTAAGAGTTATCAAGGATCAAAATCTATAAATAAGTCTTATGAAAACTATTAAACCCATTATCCCTCTCAGAAAATCAATCGACTTTTATGGATCTTTGCCTCCATTTTGAAGGATGAAATATTTATTGGCCATGTGGAGGCATATAGTATATATCAGGCAATTGCTCAAAATACTAAAAAAGTATTCGAATCACAGCATTTGCACTTAGTAAGAAAATCCATGGCTATCATAACTGATCACAATACTTCATTTGTATCTACCAATGGAGAAGATGGGATTATCCATATCCTGTCCTCTATAAGTAATCTGCAATACAACCTATGTGAATGAATTTATGAAGGAATTAGGATCATTATTTTGGGTGTATATAACATCTAACTATAAAGGATTGGTAAAACAGCTGCCTCAGGTTATTAGCTATATTAATTGAACTACTAATGAGTCCACTGGATTTGCACCCATCAGATTGCATTTTAGTCACCTAGCATCCCAGTAAACTGCCCACTACATCTCAGCATACTGATGGGATAGCAAATCAATGGAAAGCAACATATAAATTGAAGCAGAGAATGAAGCAAAGAAAACATAGGATGATACCACATATAACTTTCAAAAAGAGAATAGGGTGTGTGTCCAAGTATGCCCATTAGTCAACTGAAGAAACATTTTTTAAAGAAATTTCAAGACTTGTATGATGGTGCTTACCAAATCATCTAACAAAAAGATTCAAATGTATCACTATATACAATGAAAGAGGAGGAAAGGGCACTTATAATGCCCAGTTGCTCAAACCCTATAGGAAAAGCTTATGATAATTATAAGTATAAACTCATGCTAATAAGCACAGTAGAAAGAAGCAAGTGGAACCAACTGAAATAAAATAATGCATTTTGAAATTTTTTTAGAGGAAAAAAATTGGCCGAACCATCTTTTTTATTCTTTCACTCAACAGTGGAAGTATTATACCATTATTTTAAGTATAATGTATACTGGCATTAATCTAAACTAGGATTGTTAAAAGATTATATTTAAAAATATATAAAAATATAAAATTAAATTTTTTTTATTAAATATATGTAATTATCCTAGGGAAAAGAAAAAAGTACTTGCAGATTTTATTTTTCTGATAAAAATAAAATCGGAAAAATGCAATTAATTGTAATTAAAACAGAATAAGTGTGATATTTGATCAAAATTGATTGTTAAGATGAACTTAGTAAATAAAAAAATGTGAAAGTTAATGATAGAAAAGAATTAAAGTTGGGGGTAAGTAAATCTAGTAGAAAAGAAATAAAGTTGGGGATAAGTCAAATCTGGGCATGATAAAAAAAAGTGTAAGCAGGACTTGTGTGGTGGACTCAGATTTTTGGATATAAAAAGAAAGGGTGACTGGCAGAGTGAGTATTGTTATTCTTGTTCGTATTCTTATTTTATTCTTATGCTGCTTCTGAAATAGCAATTTTAAAGCTGAAGGAAAATTTATAGCTGTATCTTTGTCATTACCTTTGCATTTAAACTTAATCAAATGCATTGAAATGGATAGTCATCAATACTATCTTTCTTGTCTGAAGTCCAAAGAATGTTTTAATCCTGATGCCATGCCTACATAAGACTTAGATCCCAAACAAGCTAGTAAAAATAAATTTACTCCAACTGTACTGAATTAATTTTGCAGGAAGAAAATACATGGTAATGGTATACCTATATCTCCACAGAAAGTTTGGGTAAGATAAATAAGAACTGTATATTCATTTTCTGATTTTAACTAAACAGACAAAATCTGAATACATGAACTGAGCTAGTATTTAGAATTAAAAAAGACTTTAGACCCAAGTTAATATTCAATATTAATATGGTTATTTATAACTTTTAAATATTAATGTTATCTATATATATAGGTTATGTTATATGTTAATGGTAATAGTCTGTCATCGAATAGAATTAATAAACAAATTATGTAATTCTAATCTTTGCTTATTTGTTTATTAAGGCTATGTATTAAGTGCCAGCTATCAATCCTCCTTTTAGAGTTTCTCATTTACAAATGCCAATACATCTGATTAAGTAATAAATCTCCATATAAGAAAGTTGATGCAAGAATTGAGACAGTTTAATCTCCATTAACTGCCTATATATGGCAGATGCATTACGGACATCATCCAGCACTGGTACCCAGAAAAAAAACTGCCACAAGTCATAATTCACTCTGATATTACATGTATATGTCGCATGCTTAGCGGAAGATTAACCAGGAAATAAAATCGAATTTTCTAACACATTTCTTGTTGAATTAAGAAAAAGAAGCATGATTTAGTTAATCATATATATTTGTAAATAGAGTATATAAAAGTGTATAAAACTCCAAGATTACCTAAAACAGTATAATAAGAATTCAAAAACATGGTAATCATTAAGTGATATCCAATTATTTTTCTTGTCAATGGTACAATCCATGGTAAATTTAATGGTCTGAGCTCCATAGCAGTTGACATAACATTTGTTGTTAATCATTCCATTTAAATCATAGATATTAAAAGATGGAAAGTTTGTGTTCTTTCCTTCCTATATAATTCTCTATTCACAGTATGTCATTGCTTTGCTACAAATCCAAAGTGTACTGATAAAATCATGTGAAACTTAAACATGTTTTAAAGAAAAATGTACTGTACCGAGGTACATTGTGACTGAATGTGTAGTACTCTTTAAAAGTAAAAATATTTAGTAAATTTCGTCTTTAAAAATAAAATGGGAAAATTAAAGTAAAATAAAAGTTTTAAAAGTTGAAAAAAAGAAAAAATTAAAAAAACAAAAGATTAGGGTAGGGGGGTTTATTGTTAAAGAAAAAAAATAAACGATTTTAAAAGGATGGTAAGATTTTAGAAAAAAAAAAAGATTTAATATTACTTTTAATTAATTCGTAATAAATGTAATAAAAAAAATGGAGTGTGTTTTGTCTTATAATAAAAAAATTAAATGTGTGCATGTATAAAAATTTTGAATAAAAAAAAAATAGAAGCCCAATCAGAGTGAAGTCAAATGTACAATGAGTCCACAAGATAAGCGCTGGATTAAAAAGAAAAAAAACAACTTTGTATTGTTAAATCTTTCTTTTTCTACATTCCATTTTCTCATTTTTTAAAAAAAAATATTTCAAATATTTATAGAATTAAAATTCATAAATTCATTTAAAATCATTCAATTCAAAATTAATAAATTTTAGTCAAAATAAAGATTTAGAATCAAAGAATCAAAACAAAACTGTATAAATTACTATTCGGATAAAATGATGCATTGCTGAATCCATCGCATCATGCAGCAGGCTGAAACCTTCTCTGCAGCACCATCAGCAGATAGTTTGAAGAGCAAACATGTTCAGGTAAAGTCAAAGGAACAGCGAAGTGTCCATGCTGAGATCCATGAGTGTCATATTCGCAAATTAAGGAAAGATTTACATGGAGTTTAGCGCTAACCAGTCTACAGAAATTACATTTTGCCGTACTTACATCAAGTCAGATTCAAATCCTAGGTAATGTTTCATTATTCCTATTCTCCAATTCTTGATCTCTAAGCCGTGATAGATAAATAAATAACACTTTTAATTTTATGAACTATTATCTTTAGGACATAAATTAAATTGGCTCTATTGTTCAACTTTATTCAGAATTATTCATTGTGTGTATGTGTGAATTTTAATTCAATATGTTCAGTCTTGTTTTTTTATAATGTTTTTTTTTGTTTTTTTATAATGTATTAACATATTTATTAAAATGAAAGCATGTGTATGGTTGTATTATAAGACCAAATGATTATTTAACGAAAAAAGCGAGATTTAAATTGTCATTGAAATATTTATGTTGATAAACGAACATACACATTTATGATGAGATAATATGTTTAATAAAGCAGGAATTGAAAGATCTAATTGTTATTGAGAAGAGATTAAATTAAAACTAAAAGAGTAGGGTGTATATATTTTTTTAAAAATAAGAATTTTTTTTTTGAATGACACCTAAAATTTATCATACAGTAAATCTGTATTATTATTAAAAAATAGAATTTTAGAGTGGGTGGAGATTTTTTTAAAGACAGTTACAGCTCGATGAGCTAGCTAGTATTTCAGGTACTAGATTCGTTGCTGGTCGACAAAACATGTTAATTACTCTGTGATTAACTGGCGCCTAAAGGGATTACCTCAAAATAAATAAAATGTTTGGTTGGACAGTGTTTAGTTTAGTAGTCGAGTATTTATATTATTGGTAGCTTGCTGCCAATGATATTGCTCACTCTACCCGAGGGACCAGAAACCTTCACAGATAGGTTAGTTTATTAATAAGGGAAGAAAAATATATTTCTATTGTTATTACTATAAAAATAAAGAAGGTGGGCAGCTCAGTACATATATTTCCTTCTGAGCTTGTTTTTTTTTAATCACCTGGCAACCAACAAAGAAAAATGAGACTTTCTTTTTTTAAACTCTAGCTTGTGAAGATATATCTTTTTTTTAATCCTAATATGGCATTATTATCATTTGATATAACTTAGTAAGTATATTTCATTTTTTATTTAATAAGTTTCCAATCACAACATTTATCCAAATTAATAAATACATTTATTAAACATAAGACCTTTTATTGTTTCTTTATTTAGTTACATAAACTATAAAGGAAACTATAAATGATGACATGTGCATATGATAGTATATATAATTATATTTTCAACTCACATATGTAATACATATGTTTTTAATCTATTCACATCAATCTATTTTGCATTTTTTAAAAAACAAAATGTCTATAAACAATAGATTGATGTGGACAAGAGGTTTTATAAAGACACTACAGGTTTTTTTATACAATTACATAGTATGTCTATGCTTATGATATATTTAATTTAATGCAAAATAGAATAATCCAATTACAAATATATATATATATATATTGAGAGACAGAGAACATATGTATTATTTATTAAGGCTATAACCTTAAGACTATGAGCCTGAAAAAACGACTGTAGGGACCTCTGCAAATCTTTAACACAAGATTTATTTGCAAGACAAGAGGTCCTTACAGTTGTATTTTCAGGCGCATAGTCTTAAAGTTATAGCCTTAATAAATATTACTTTAAGTAAGGAGTATGCACTTTATAAATATAATTATTAGAACATATGTATATAATAATCAATGAGGATAACCAATTCCTCAACAAGCTTTGTGATAAATGCTTAGCCAGAGCCAGCATTTAAAATATCTCTGTCATGACCCCCCCCAAACTTCTAACTATGGTTTCATGCTTTGGCACTCCTCAGAGAGGTGGTAGGATAGGTTCAGACACTAGATCTAAAAATACCAACCCAAAGCCAGCATTTATCTAGGTTATCTATTGAGAGGAAAATCTGAAATTTTCAGACACCTACATGTCTTCAAACCCAGCTATCCAACTCAAATAACTATATGGGGCTGAGAGATATTCAGCCATACCATATATTAGTAGTCTTAGCAATATAACATTGCATACGATTTAAGGCAGAGATTATAAATAGTCAAAATAAGAGTCATAGATCACATGATCCAACTCTCTTAAGCTTGTAAGATATAATCAATGAGGATTTCCAATTCCTCAACAAGCTTCATGATAAATGCTTAGCCAGAGCCAGCATTTAAAGTATCTCTGACAACCCCCCCCCACCAAACCTCTGACCATGGTTTCTCTCAGCCCCATGTAGCTATTTGAGTTGGATAGCTGGGTTTGAAGACATGTAGGTGTCTGAAATTTTCAGATTTTCCTCTCAATAGATAACCTAGATAAATGCTGGCTTTGGGTTGGCATTTTTAGATCTAGTGTCTGAACCTACCCTAGCACCTCTCTGAAGAGTGCCAAAGCATGAAACCATGGTCAGAGGTTTGGGGGGGATCATGACAGATATTTTAAATGCTGGCTCTGGCTAAGCATTTATCACAAAGCTTGTTGAGGAATTGACAATCCTCATTGATTATATCTTAGAAGCTTAAGAGAATTGGGTCATGTGATCTATGACTCTTATTTTGGATATGCATATAATGTTGTTTCTAGCTCTCAAACATTATTTTGACTATATTACTATATATGTATGTATGTGAGTAATAAATTTAATGTATTTTTATGCAATTGTAATAATATAATTTATTGTGACATTTGAAGCATCATATGAAATTAATAGATCTAAATCATATATATATATATTGAGTTGATCTGAAAACTTCATCTTGATAGACCAGTTGTTTTTATTGTACGTCATTTTGTTAGTATCCTTTCTTTATTTAGTCACCAATTAACAATTCTTAGAATTGTTATACATATTGGTACATCCAAACATTTATTTCAAAGCATAATATTTTTTATAAGATATTTATTACTTATCATTATAAATGAAATTTAGTATTATTATTTATAAACAATCTATATCTACTAATGTACAAGTTTGATATATTAATCAAGCTTCAGTATAAATGTTTGAATTTATTTATATACATCAGGTTTATAATGATTGTTTATTAGTGAAATGTTTGTAAGTATTTCTGATGAATTGTTTATCCAATAAAATTGTTTTGATTAATGGATTTTATGTCATTTTCATGAATCACTTCAGATGCAAATCATTATTTTCATTAAACACCTAAAATAGAGTGCATTAGATTTTATTATCTATTTATCCATTCATTATACATATCAATTTGAAAATTTGTTTGCTTGCTACTTAATACCTCAAAAATATTGCATCAATCTTGAAGAATCTTGCAAGAGTTTCTTTCCTTTTTTTTTTTTTTGAAAATTATGTAGGCTGTAGATTTTTGCTTTATGATACTTGTTTAAAAAAAAAAAAAATAGAAATTTACTTCTAATGCAGGCAAAGTTGCAGAGACAGAATTTGAAAGTTTGTACTAAGTTACTTCTAGAGAATTTTTCCATCATCTAAAAAGAATATTTTCTAGTAAATTTGAAAATTATATTAGTTCACTGGGATAAAATAATTCCCCAAATATTGCGCAAAACTTGGGGAATTATTAAATATCAAATAAACAAACTTTCAAATTTATATATATAAAGCTAATAAAATGTATCTGAAGAATCATTTAAAATATTGTAATGGATAATTTTTTATATTGTTTAAAGTAATTTATAAAGCAGTTAAAAGATTGTTAATTTATTAAGCACACGGCCAAATCTAAGGAATTGATTTTATATGCTTCTAAATATTATAAATATGTTAAAGGAATTACATATAAAAATTAGTGTCAGCAATAGGTGTTACAGTATAATTCAAATATTTTAATAAGAAATTCAGTCAACTCAATTCAGAAATATAAATTAAAGGCAAATGTATTGTGCATAAGTTGCTAGTAATCCATTATCCTTTAGCATTTGTTCTTTATCCATTCCTTTACCCTTATATATATAAATTTGAAATGTTTATTTCATTGTTTGTATGTTACTTATTAACTCAATAATATTGCGCCAATCTCGATGACTTACACAATTTTCTTTGTTTCCTTTTTTTTTTTTTTTTTGAAGAATTAAAGTTATGGATTATTCCTTTAAGGTACTTATTGTTTTTAAAAATTTGTTAATTTTCTACTAACAAATAATAATGTAACCTCTCTGACATAGGTCACATGTATGACTGTTACAAAATAAATATAAAAAAGTTATCGTGTTTTAAAACTCTGTTAAAATGTTTATTTATTTACCTTTAAAGCAAATTGTAATATATCAACAAGTTGAAAACAAAATAATTTGTAAAAAATGAAATGGTTATGCCTTTGTTTATTTCTAAAAAAATATTTCAAAAGTAAAATAAAATCATTTTCAAACATATTAAGTATGCTTAATTCAAACATTCCACAGATTGCTATAGTATTTGAATGATTGTCAGACATAGAAAAAAAAATTGTCTGCTATAAAAATTGTAGAGATCAATTTTATTTTCTTCACGCTGCTTATAAAATTAGAGCTATGAAAATGATTAGATTCTTATATATTTATAACGATGGGGTAAAATTTTAATTGGAGTGTCATCTTTCTGGGAATTTTCTTCAAGGAATTATGCTAATGTTCTAATAATAATGTATAATGTCTAAATATATCTAACTAAAGCTGGATTGTATTTTCAGACACTAATAAAACTGAATAATTAAATGAATAAATAAATTTAGAAATCAACTACAGATCACGAAGGAAAAGAAGTATGTACACATTTTAAACATCTTTTATTTCCTTAATTATAAATCATAACTAGAAAAAAAAAAATATCACCTTTGGAAAAAAATAAAAATAGACATGAGACTATGAAGATATATTCTTTATTGCCAGAGATATCAATTTTAAATTGATATTACTGTCCAAAAGTATTGACCTCAACAGAAAACAAAAATAAGATAAATTTGGTAAGAACTTTTAGAATAATTTAATTGAATGGATAATAATTTGAATTATAATATTCAAGTAAAAATTAATATATGTTTTTCTTGGATATAGTTAAATTTGGGGATATAATAGACTAAAAACAGTAATTTTAAATTATTTTCAGTCCAGTCATGTATATTCCATATTTCATTATTTTGATTGTGTAAATATGAAAATAAAAAAGGGTCATATTATTTATTTTCTGTTGTATGCAATAATTTATTATAGTTAAGAATAGTTTTTCATTAAATTTTCTGAGATAACATTCCAATGTATTATTTTAATATTTATATCAGAATAATATTGTAAATGTGGAATGGATAATGATCAGGAAGTATGACTGGATGTGCATGATGATTGTGTAATCTTGAGTTTGATCATTATCTGTGGCTATTATCAATTAGGGTAGCCTTTTTTAGTTATAGTCACAACCAAGTATGTAGTCAACCGCTGGCCATCATTGATACTCAATTAATCATTTTCCCATAAACAAGCATTTATTTTATTTATATTTTCTTTATTTTGAAGGCAGTTCCCACTACAATATATATATATATTCTCCTTTTAAATGCACCAGACTGTCACTTTCCTTTGATTCTTGGCCTGGGGCAGTTTTAGGTTAAGTGCTTTCTAAATACAGTGATTTAAATGGATAACTCCACATATTCAAGATTTTCATCTAAACATCCATTAAAAATATTGTATTGATATATATATTATAACAAAATCGGCTTTTTCCTGTATCATATTTATATAGCTGTCCGCACATATGCGTGATTTTAACATGGTCAATTATCAGGGCAAATATATACCCTTTCATATTTCTCTTAAAGATATTTAAATAATATTTCTTAAAATAAATCATATTTACTTGTATTTCTTGCCCAACATATTTGGACGTCACTTATGACTCCAAGTGCCAATCTTATTCTCATAAGAATTATGCTGGAAAAGATATAAAAAAAAGAACTCTAAGAAATAATTGGATAACCCGGCTATTGGCTAGCTCACTCAGGATGGGTGTTATTAATATAGTGGGAAAATATGCTAAGGACTGCAATAATTAGAGGTGCAAGTACTCTAACTAAATAATTATTACACTTATTCCAATTTATGTACCTGCATTCTATATAAAACCTGAAATAAAAAAACAACACAGATATATATATATATATATGTTTTAATTCAGCTTTAATATTTAATGCAATTAATAAATCATGAAGGATAACAATATTATTTTGAACTTAAAATATTTTCAAAAAGAAAAAAAAAGCAAAAGCCTGCACACATGCTGCATAGATCAATAAATCGAGCAATAAAATATGTAAAAAAAAACCCCATAATATTTAATCCATTCAGATGGGAATATTATGTGAATGGCGAAGAAAATAGATCAAATTGTCACTATATGAAAATCTCTATAGGTTATTACTACAAAATGCACTAATATTTGGAATGACAAATATATATGAGAAAACATATGTACTTGCTGGAATTTCCCTGGGGGACACTATGAATCCACAAAGGTAATGATAAGTTTGTACAATGCTATGGCAATTAAAACTGATGATCCCTGATGTATCCAATCTGCTTTGTTCTCTAATGTTGCATTGAGTTTTGATTTCGACTTCAATCCAAATGCAAGGTAGGCAAATATTTCTGGTTGTAGCAGCTTACATATCTTAGTGGGATGGGTCAAAACCCAACACACTTAAGTTTTTACCCTGATATGTTCATAGCTGGCAAATATACTATTTGTTTTAGAAAATAACATTGACCTGATGCCTTCTATGGAATAATTCAATACTTCAATCAAATGATGGATTTCTTTATGTTCCTTCCAACCATAACAAAATGAAAATTTTAATTATTTAATTTTGAAAATTTTATATCTTTTTATTGATTATCGAATGTTCTAAATTCCTAGAATTTTTGTCTCTCCCTTCTTGGACTTCTCTATAATATATCATTCTAAGTCCGGCTTCTATGAAACAAAGCAAATGCCTTTAGCATCCTTTTTCAAGACCATAAAAATTCTGTTGAACATCTGTAAGTTATTTTCTCCTTTCGCTCTTTGCTTTTTCCTTCTCCTAAAATATTTCAGATAGTAACTTGGTTAAAATGCATTCCATAGATAATAATCTATGTAATTTCAATACATAGTTTTTTTTCTTTTTTCTTTACCATCACAATCTTTCTCACATGAATAAAATGAAATGTAGTAAACTCCAGCTTGGAAATAAAATATTTTTTAAAAATTGTGTCCATTCATCCACCCTTACAATAATATGCATACATGTGTTTTAATAAAACAAAAGAGCACAACCCACCCCCTCATCCTTCATGATTATTTTAACACTTTATCTACCTAGTTGGAGATAAAAAAATTTGAATATGTATGTGAAAAAATAATATTAAAACTATACATATATATCTGTGCATGGATACAAAAAATTCCCTTTTGAAACAGGGTTTGAACATACCCTGTTAGAATACCCCCTGTATAAAAGCCTTCAAATGCACCTTATGCATTTGAATGGCTCAAATCCACTCACCAAGTACTAACATACTCCTTACTATCCTGGTATGGTGGGAAAGGTTTGAGTGACCAGGCATTATAGGACCCCTTTATCTCCTGCCCAGTATCTATCCAAAATGTGTTGTCTCCCTGACACTTTCATGATTGGGAAAGGATCCTCATATAAATTACAGAATTTTTTTAGATAAAAACTTCCCTTATTCACTCACATGCAGTGTCTTTATCATAACTCTGGCCCCTACCTCAAACCTATGCAATATTCCCATTGATCTTCTATTCCACCATTGGGTCCTTTTTAGAAAAGTATGATATGCCTGCTTTTGATCACTTTTGGTATCTATTGGCTTTTCTTCCATTCCCAGTAAGAGATCCTGGATTAACCTATGAGCATGTTTGCCAAAGCGTAATCACACAGGTAAAAATCCTGTTGATTCATTGACTGACCAATAATGTAATTGAGTACGTCTGAATTTTTTTGGTCCCAACATCTCCGGATCCATCATTCCCATTTTCCAGATATAAATGGAATTCTGTGATCTAAGAGAACCTGAGGTTTTCCCACTCATGGTAAATGTTCCTTTTCAAATAGACATATAATGTTTCTTGCATTCTTTTGAGCTATAGGGTAAAGGGCCCACAAATTTGGAAAACAAATCGCATACCATAAGTAAATACTTCTTATTGTATGCCAGTAGTGGATTGTAATAATTGACTGCCATCATCTCATGTAGTTATTTTGGTATCATGAAAATCATGGGGACAGCGTAACTTCAATTCACCAATTTGGCTTTCTGTCAAATTGCACATTGACTTGTGACAGCGGTGATCTTACTATCCATGCCAAGCCAATAAAACCATTTCTTGAGCCAATGTTCAGTCTTCCACACTCGATAGTGCCCATATACTCAGTGAATATGAACCACAACTAAATCTCTCATTTGTCGAGGTATGACTGGTCTCCATTCTTCTGGATCATTCAATTCTATATTAAAGCATGGATTGGTCTAGTCTATAATGCCCAGTCTTATGCTCATACCACCTGACCATCTTGGTCCCCCCCCCAAATGCTCAATTACTAGTTTCAATTGGGTGTCGTCTCTTTGGCACTAAGATCAATTTTGACCTCTTCATCTATTCTTAAGCTCACTCACGCAATGAGTAAATTTTCTACATGCAAATGTTGAGACTATGAACACACAGGCATCCAGCTGAGAATATCAGCCACAATATTCTCTAACCCTATAAAGTGTCTCATGATATAGTCATATTCTTGGAGGTATAGACTTCAGCGCACAAAGGGGATATTGGTTGGGTTACTGTGATCGATGAATTCCAAGCTTTCGTGGTCCATGACCATGATTACTTTTGACCTCAACAAGAGTGTATTAAGTTTTTGGAATGCCCAAATGATTGCCAGGGTAATTGACTCAGGAAATACAGGAGCATCATCCAACAATCTTGTACTTATGGCAATGTCACTCCAAGGCCATACCCACTACTGTTTGTCTGCACTATGAACACAAAATCAAAAAAATGTCAGCATCATGTGTTCCATAAACACTGTTTTTACACTTTTGAACACTCGCTCTTGTTCCTCCATCCATTTCCATAAAACATCTGTCCTCAATATCCCAACAAAGAGTTCCATTGATTCCACAGACATTTCCTGAGACTGGTTGTTGAAGTGGCACAAGCCTAGGAAGGACCATATGTTTCCTGGATTTGAGAACAGTAAAATCCCTAAAAGTCAATACTTTATCAGGGTGAGACCTAATACCTTCTGCTCCTACTATGTGGCCCAAAAATGTCACCTCCTCCTGGAATAATGCACTTTTCTTTAAGTTTACTTTAATTCCCTTATCTACACAATCCCTTAAAACCATTTCAACAACCCTTACATATTCTTCCACAGTGGCTGATACCACTAACACATCATCCACACATTTTCCTATACAAGCCCTTAAAAACATTTCAACATCCCTTATATGTTCTTCCACCATGGCTGATATCACTAACACATCATCCACATACTTTTCTATACAATCCCTAAAAACATTTCAACATTTCTTACATGTTCTTTCACATTGGCTGATATCACTAACACATCATCCATATACATCATCATCAGATCTTTTACTTCCATGGACAGTATCTGATCTAGACATCTTAATAACCCTGTCCTGCTATTGATTAGGCTAAACAGTTATCTGGCTGAAATGTTAAGAATAACCCTCATATTAAAATGCTGTGTATTTATGATCATAGGGGTGAAGCTTGATCTGCCAATAGCTCCCAGTCAAGTCAAACCTTGGAAAATATTCTTATTCCTTTGAATCTCACCAGGAGTTCTTGCATAGGTGATGGAATATTACAATCTGGAATAGTCACTTTCTTCAGTTGCCTTATAAGAAGACACAACCTCATTGTCCATCCTTTTTGATGACCACCAATGGATTACAGTATGCTGATGAGCACTTTGAGATATTCAATACTGATGAAAAATAGGATATGATCTTGCTTTAAAGGATTGGTTTTCCTTCAATTTAATTCTTTGTTCAAAGCCTTGGATTATACCCAGTATATCCAAAAAATCTGATTATACTCCTTCAATATTTGCCTTCATGCCCTTTCCCAATTCCCCTGAGCCATCTTAGTCCCACAAGCCTTTACTGTGATAATGCTATATGGCCCAATGATAAGAAATTTGTCCACTTCTCCCTTGCATGTGGCTTGTCCACTTTAATAATCTAAAGTGCATTTATATTTGTGCAAAAAAATTGACCATAATAAGGTGTCGTATATCAAGTCTTTCATTATCAAGAATACATGTGAATAGTTCTCTCTGTTAATTTTACAGTTCAATCATATTTGCTTGGATTCGACCTTGGCTCTACAGTTATTAGCCTTTGTTATGTGAACTAACTTCAATGGGGGTTGCCACATTTGGTTGCTCTTTCATTATTCTGTGGTATAGTCTTTCTGCTATCACCGAAATCTGGCTACCCAAATCCATGAGTGCTTCCATTTTTATCTGGCCTACTGTTATGGAAATTTTAGGGCATGTCTGACAAGCATAACCTGGAATCCAGTCCTCCCATGAGCACACAAAGTTTCCTATATGATTTTGATCCTGACTGTACTCAAGTATATCTCCCTTCACCTTGTTTGTTTCTCTTTTGTTTACTTCATAAATCTCTGTCGCTTCCCCCAACTCATTCCTCAATTTGTCTTATTTTTTTTACTTATTTCTATCTGGATGCAATATTCTATCTATTGCTTTTGCCAACCTTTCACTCCCTTTTTCTAACATCCATTTTATTTACCCTGGCAGGTTTCTGTATACCATGACCTGTTTTTTAGACACTTCGCATGCTTCTAATGTCTTTGGCATAGCTACATGATGTCTGAAAATCTACACATTCTTATCTATATCCTCCTGAAACTTTTGCTTCATTAACTGTAATTTAATGTTCTCCTGCTGCTTCTCATTCCAGAAGGTCTTCTCTAGAACCATTTTATAATCTGGGAAAGTTTGCGGCTGATGTAAACATGAATTCAACCAAGCATCAGCATATCCTGCAAGGTGGTGGTATGCTATCACTATTTTATCTTTGTCTGGCATTCCATGGCTATCAAAATACCTTTGTAAACATTTAATGTGTTCTATTGGCATCTACTCCTTTTGCCTCTCCATATGCTCTTATTTTCACCAATTCTATTTTGCTCTGTAATCTCATTCTCATTCACTTCCTATTTTGTCCTAACGCTACTCTTTTTGTATATTATATGTATATCATACCACTAAATCAAACATGCTAGGCCTAACTTTCCATCCCCAGAGTACTATGCTATGCATATATATTTTCCCTATATAATCTGCTCCATCACCTATCCTCTGACTTATCTTTCTTAAAACCTGACAAAATAAATTATAACCTTTCACTAATATTCCCTCTTTAATTCTTTTTCTATTACTTGACCCTTATGTTCTATCCCTCATACTTTTTATCTTCAAAAGCTCCTACGTTGGCAGATCACTATAACAAAATCGAATTTTTCCTGTATCATATTTATATAGCTATCTGCACACATATGTGATTTGAATATGGTCAATTATTGGGACAAATATATACTCTACCATATTTCTCTAAGATATTTAATAATATTTCTTATTTACTCACATTTCTTGCTTAACATATTTATGGACGTCACATCATAATATTTACTCACATTTCTCGCTTAGCATATTTATGGACATCACTTATGACACTAAGAACAAATCCTATTTTCATAAGAATTATGCTAGAAAAGAAAAAAAATACCCATAAAAATAATTGGAAACCCGGCCACTGGTTAGCTGACTCAGGGTGGATGGTATTTAAACCGTGGAAAAATATCTAAGGACCACACTAATTAGAGATGCAAGTACTCTAGCTAAATAATTATTACACTTATCCAAATTTATCTCCTTGCATTCTCTATAAAATCCAAAATAAAGAAACAACACAGATGTAAATATGTTTTATCTTAGCTTTAATATTTAATGCAATTAATAAATCATAAAGGATAACAGTATTATTTTGTGCTCAAATATTTAAAAAAAAATAAAAACAATAAAACACAAGCATGCATACATGCTGCATAGATCAATAAATCAAGCAATTAAATATATTTAAAAACTCAATATTTAATCCATTTAGACAGGAAATCATCACTATATGAAAGTCTCTATATGTTATTACCACAAAATAAACTAATATTTGGAATAAAAGAAATATATATGATAAAACATATGTACTAGCTGGAATTTCCCCAGGGAACACTACGAATTCATAAAGGTAATGATAACAGTTTGTTTAACAGTATGGCCATTAAATCATCCAATCTGCTTGGTTTTCTAATTTTGTGATGCCGACTTCAATCCAAATACTTGAGAGTGGTTTCCTTCAAGGGCAGGCAAATATTTCTGGTTGGAGGAGCTTACATATCTTCGTGGGATGGGGTCAAAACCCAGTAAGCTTAAGTTTTTACGCCCAATATATTCATAGCTGGCAAATATAGTATTTGTTTTAGAAAATAACACTGACCCAATGCCTTCTGTGTAATAATTTAATACTGCAACCAAATGATGGATTTCTTTACGTTCCTTCCAACCACATCAAAATGAAAATTATAATTATTTAATTTTGAAAATAATTAGTTAATGTTTTATATCTTTCTATTGATTCTTGAAAGTTCTAAATTCCTGGAAATTCTGTCTCCTCCCCTCTTGGACTTCTCTACTATGTGTCATTCTAAGTCTGGCTTCTAGGACACAAAGCAAAAGTCTTTAGTACCCATTTTTTCTTTTCTTTGTCAAGGCCATGAAAATTCTGTTGAACAGCTGTAAGCTATTTTCTCCTTTTGCTTTTCTTTGTCAAGGCCATGAAAATTCTGTTCAACAGCTGTAAGCTATTTTCTCCTTTTGCTCTTTGCTTTTTCCTTCTCTTAAAATATTTCAGATAGTAACTTCATTAAAGTGCATTCCATAGATAACAATCTATGTAATTTCAATATATAGTTTTTTTTTCTTGTTTATTTACCATCCTCTTCTTTCTCAGATGAATAAAATGGAATGTAACAAACCCCATCTTGGAAATAAGAACATATTTTTTAAAATTGATTCAATTTATCCACCCATACAACAATATGCATACATGTGTTTTAACAAAACAAAAGCACAAACACACACACCCCATCCTTCACAATTACTTTAAACATTTATCTATCTATTTGGATATAGAACCAAATAGTGTGTGAATAAATAATATTAATATATATGTATGTGCATGTATACAAAAATTTCCCTTTTGAAACAGGTTTGAGCCCCCCTTGTTACAATATATAAGCAAAATTACCCCAAATTCACAACTCAGCCAGACTAGCCAAAAAATATAAACTCTAAAACACAACCAATGGTTTCTAAACCATTGGTTGTGTTTTAGAGGTTATATTTTTTACATAGCCTGTTCAGTTATAAATTTGGGATAATTTTGATTATTTTGACTAGTGTAGCTTTAGGCTTATATATATAAACCATTAGTTGTGTTTTAGAGTTTATATTTTTTGGCTAGTCTGGCTGAGTTGTGAATTTGGGGTAATTTTGATTATTTTGACTAGTTTAGCTTTAGGCTTATATATATATATATATATCACATGGTCACCATTTCCTATGCTTGCTCATAACTGTTATTACAGGCAAAACTCTCCATACAATATTGCCATTCAATGCAAGATAGTAATCAATGGATGCCAGAAGGATTGTGCATAGTCCCTATCTAGTGCCTATTCATCCAATATCCACAGACTAGTTTCTAGCTTGTGGCTTTCTTCAGTGAGGAGCCTTGGATCTGAGAGCATTGTACCTAGATCTTAGGATGTAATGCAACCCTCCACCAACCACCCTTTATCTCTATTTAACTACAAAACTATGAGAATAAAATTGAAAACACAATAATATTTTCAATCCATGCTCATAATCTTATGTAGTCATATAGGTCTGAACTCAGTTTAGTACCCATACATTTTGGTGTCTTTGGTTCTTTAATAACCATAGCCAACACTATCCTATAAGGCAGGATTGGTATTAAACCACTAAACATCACATGATCACAATGACTTATGCTTGCTCATAAAATCTTTCCATACAGTAATGCCACTCAGTGCAAGCCAGAGTAATCAATGGCTGCCAGAAGGCTTGTGCATAAAATCCCTATCTAGTGCCTACTCATCCAACATAAGCTTATGAGCTTGGATTGCAAATATTATTGTGTTTTTGATTTTATTCCCATAGCTTTTGTAGTTAAGTAGAGATATAAGTGGGCTATGGGAGTTGTATTAGATCCTAAGATCTAGGTGCAGTGCTCTCAGATCTAAGGCTCCTCACTTAAGAAAGCCACAAGTCCCTATCTAGTGCCTACTCATCCAACATAAGCTTATGAGCTTGGATTGCAAATATTATTGTGTTTTTGATTTTATTCCCATAGCTTTTGTAGTTAAGTAGAAATATAAGTGGGCTATGGGAGAGTTGTATTAGATCCTAAGATCTAGGTGCAGTGCCCTCAGATCTAAGGCTCCTCACTTAAGAAAGCCACAAGCTAGAAACTAGTCTGGGATATTGGATGAATAGGCATTAGATAGGGACTTTATGCACAATCCTTCTGGCATCCATTGATTACTCTGTCTTGTACTGAGTGGCACTACTGTATGGAAAGTTTTGCCTGTAATATATATATATATATATATAGTAATGGTATACATATGCCATTACATTATTTTAAAATTAATACATAAAGGGGAAAATAAACCTTAAATAAAAAGTGTTTTATTAAAAACTGGAAAAAAAATAATAGAAAAACTTTAAAACTATT
The DNA here is from genome assembly GCA_028023455.1 of Epiperipatus broadwayi. NCBI lineage: Eukaryota > Metazoa > Onychophora > Udeonychophora > Euonychophora > Peripatidae > Epiperipatus > Epiperipatus broadwayi. The sequence goes on along the minus strand of JAQFVV010000063.1, from coordinate 4,091,614 downwards.
TTAAGAAAAAAAAAGTATTTTGTAGAAAAAAAAATAATGATCTTAAGATAAAGATTAATATTTTTGTTTAAAAGCAATGAAAGGGAAAATGTTAATTAGATTACATTTTAAAAAAAATCATGTTTTAATCTTAAAATGGAAATGATTGTTTTACTAATTAAACACAAAGCACACTAGCCCTTGGGACACTTAAATAATTAAAAGGTCATCTAAGAAAAAAAATTAGATTGACCAATGCAAGCACAAAGCCACAGTACAGTCCGAAAACAGAACATTAGAATCAGTAACATTATCTTCGATCGATCCGGGAAAATGCTGATAAGAAGCTAATAAAAATATAAAAGCCAGAATAATTGAATTCATGAGTTGTTGTCTTACAGCTGACTATTAATCTATATATGAACTGTAGTGGTATTGCAGACTTCATGATGTAAGAGTCTTGCAATAGATTTAATTTCCTGACAACCAGCTGAGACTTACTGATGATAGTTCTTGACCAAAGGAATGGCAAGCAGTGTCTTCATTTCAAAAAGGACAAACAATCTACAGAAGTGATCATGAAGATGGACCTCTAAATCTGCAGAATCCATAAAGTATGAACTCTTGTGTTTATCTAATCTAAACTTTTTCAAATTTACAATTAGTAACTGAAAATAAGAACCCTTATCTGATCTAAAAAGAAAAATTCCAAATCAATTATTAATAATAATTTTTTATGCATAAGTTTAATTAATCATTTCTATTTTTTTTTTTGTTATGTGTTAATTAAAATGTATTGAATTTAAGTTGGGTGTAGATAGCTGCATAGATTCATTAACATTTTTTTTTTTAGATTTTCATATGTGTGAAATATATATCGGTAAATATTACACCTCATGCTGAGTGTCTAAATGTATTTACTGGTACATCTTTCAAGTTATTGTTGCCAATGAGGCACCTTATGATGAGTGCCATTGGGTTACCTTATTGTAAATTTCCCTCAGCAATTTTCAATTAATAACTTTATTTTTAAAATTGTTTATAATTATTTTAAATTGGTTTAATTTCAGACTATTTGCCTCATAGTTAAGTTGATGCTAGTAGAGAGATATATGGGTGTTTATATTAATGCAATGTGAAGCATGTTAGCATACAGGGCAAAGCCCAACAGAATGCATCACTCAAGGCATTGTCATTGTTTTGCAATGTACGCAGATGTATTTTCTGCAACATTGATTTCTGTTAGCTCTATGGATAGGGACTATAAGTCGGCAAAAGTTCCACTCTCCCACCATACATAGCACTTCTTACTATTTTATATACATGATTCCCTCACCAGACATATGCACATTCCTGTACTGGATGAGAATCATGTCTAAATAATATCATGCTGCAGATGCACTTTTCTGACAGCATTGCTTTATGTTAGCATCTTCATATTGCATTGATTGTATCTATATATTAGGAAGCAAGCATTGGTTTGGCTGCGAACTTTTAGCCTGAGATTAAATGTTGTTTTTTTTTTTTTAAAGTTTTTAACTACATAATATATGTAGCCTATCTACATACGACATTCTTAAGTAAAAATATTATTAAAATGTCCATCTGTGTGCACTTACTCAAATAATTTAAATTTAAAATTAATAGTAAAGTCTAAATTTATTCCTCAATTTTAAATATTTATATATGTATGTTAATAAATGTTTTTTGTGTGTTATTACTGGCTGGCAGTGGCTTATTTATTTTAAATCCTTCTTTATTGAAATGTAATAAATAAGTATTTATTTTAAATCTCTGCCTCTCCTTGTGCTAGTGGCATGGGTTAATGGTCAATATAAAATAAAGTTGAATCTTAACACTAGGTATCTGTCTACTATATAAATTTTCTAGGTTCGAATGGCCTGGTAGTGCCCTTGTACGGCAGATACGGTAAGACCAAATACACCCTGACCATTATAATATATATATATATATATATAATGCTGCACTGGAATTACATAATATCACTGTAATTAATGATAAGTTTATTTATGTACTAGAAGACAATATAAAATCCTTATTAATAACAGGTGAAAACACAGGACACATTTGATTTGCCACTAAGATTTTAAATAGAAAATAAGATCGAACAATGCAAAACATAGGAGCAAATCTTAAAAAGCTTAAATGTTACTGCAACCCTTTTTGATAGACTTTTTATTTATGTTTATAAGAGCAGAAATAATTTTTCATCCTGTTAATAACCATGTAAATTTCCATATCTCACCATGTGGGAAATCCATGTTTAATCCTAATCCAAAATCATATAAACAAATATCACCACAATCAGTATTTAAAATTATCGATTGAAGTCATCTAGAATACCAAATCTGGCTGCTTTATTGTTTAAATTGTTCTGTTTAAAATTTTAATAACGGCTGAAAGATTGATTCCCTTTTTTCATCTGTTGGTAAAAATCTGTATTCGATGCCTAGCTGGATAAATTTGTACATTGAGTTAACACACACACGTATATATATATATATTAGTTTTCTCTTTGAATATAAGATGGGGAAATAATTAATACATTTACTTGCTATATCTGACAGTAAAAAAATTTATTCTCCGCCTAGCTGCATAAATTTGTACACTGGGTTGTATGTAACACACATGCATATATATATATATATATATATATATATATATATATATATATATATATATATATTATATGTATATATATATATATTGATATATATATATATATATATTGTAACCTAGTATTATTGACACTTGGTTTATTTGGCATTATTTCCACAGGAAAACAATGCTATCCTTTTTTAGAAAATAAAAAAGTAAAATAATAATATTAAGTGATTAATAAAATATGCTATTTACTCACTTTAACGTGTTTTAAGCAAATAACTAATAAATTTAGTAATTCAATGTCATTTTGAAGAAGTGCATGAATAATTTAATTAAAATATTAACAATAAGAGCAATTTAATATAGTATAAAAACACATATCATAAACAGTAATTGATTTTTGGATGGGTAGAGGGGAGAGTGGATGAGTGTCTTATCATAAAGCACAATAACTTCTGGTAGTTTTTTTATATATAATGTTTAAAGAATTATACATCAATGATTGTTAATTTAATGTATTTATTATTTTTTTTATAGTGTCAAATTACTTTGTAATCCAGATAAATAATACGAAAACTATATGATTGTAATGGGTTTTTTTTTTCCTTTCTTTTATTTATGGTATAATTAAATGATTATTTTTCTGTAAGAGGTCGCTAAAACAAGACCGCCAATTTTTTTTTTTTTTGAAGAAAGATTGTCTGACTTTAGTTTTTCAAAGAAGGAGCAGTGCTGAAATTCGGTAACAAATTTTTTTCATTTTTAATTGCAGAAATAAATATAAGTCAAGTAAAATTTTAATAATATCATGTGTGGCTAATCCTTTTTGGTGGGACATCCTGATCCTCTTTTGCTATCGACCTATTTAAAGCTTTTTATACGCAAAAATATACTATCTTGTGCTAAAGTTCAAAATGACAGATTCAACTAAAGGAATCACGAACAATTTTATCATATTTCAATTAAGAAAAAGAAGTGATTTCCAAGCAATAATTAATTGTTTATTAACTTTGTGTTGTTTATTAATATTTTCTTGGTATAGAAAGAAATAGTTATAATTGAAACAAATATGAAGAAACCAAGGAAAATTAACTAAAAGCATTTTCGCGCTCTTTATAAATATTGTCTGCCTTTGAAAATAATGTAAGTTCCCCACGTTAAAATATGTTTTATTCACTGAAAATTATCTAGAAATAATATTAATGATAAATAATATTTACTTATGCACCTGTATATTTAAAAAAAAATATATATAAACTTTCTCCAAGTGAATATAGGAAAAAGTATGTGCGTGCATTCTTACAGAGAATTTACTGCTAAAAAAAAAAAAAATTTATAATTCCTAAAGTATGAACAAAACCAAATATCTTAGTGACTTAATGATAAAATAAATGATATATCATATTATACATTAATTGGAGTTATTAAAACTTCCTATACAAATAAATCAGCTGCAGTTATTATCAGAACAATCTCTCTGTAAAATGCGCATTTCCGTCTATATGTAAGCTAGCTTATAAGAATGATACGTATCGCCAATAGTAAAAAGAAAAGAATTGTATATGTGATCGTCTATCGTCAAATATTCGTTATGTTAAAATATTTATATTTTTTTGATTGGATCCCAAAATTGTGGTAGTTTAATTCAAGCGAGGATTAATTTTCAATTCTGCTATATTTTTCTTTATCTAATTTATTAGAAGCACAAAGTAAAGAAAAATTTTACTTAAGGAAAAAGTTAAATAAAATGCGTTTATTGTTTTAAAATGCTTCGTAAAATATGACTGGATAAAGCTCTTCACCTGGACAAATTGCTCAACAGAAAAACATTTTTCTAATGAGATAATATGCATTTGTTAATTAATGATTTTTTTTTTACTAATTTGTAAAATTATATGTATTTTTTTTGTATTAGATCAACATATGTTAAAGTTTGTATGGTCAAATAATATTTAATAACCTTGTAACGTCAAAGGTATGTTTTAATATAATTATTCTAGGTTAATTTTATATTTAACGCGAAAAAAAAAAATCTATAAAATATGTTTACTTATGATATGCAATTATGGGTATAAATTTATATGTTAGATGCGTAAAAGAAGAAAAATATTAGAGATTTAATAGGTAAAATATATATTTAAAATTATCAGAAGTAATTAAAGAGAAGTGCTATACAAGATATTACTTATTTAAAGTTTGAAACAAATTTATACTATGTTAATTGAGGAACTTATTCCCAATTATTCTTTATTAACGCATTCACTTGATTTAGTTCAAGATACTATGCTACCAATTACTTGTTGAATGTTTCTTTGGCAAAGGTGAAAATTAGTATGGTTTTATTCTGTGATATCCATTGATTTCAGACGTTGATCTAAGTATACCCCGGAACATAAATTTAGTGTAATTAGTGTATTTGCTTGTCTTGCCCCGATATAGCATTGGTATATGCTTAATATTCGCATAAGTAATAATTGTAATGTATTTATTTTGTGGGATGGAAAATGATCTCCCCAAAAGCTTTATTTTCCATGAGGGGAATAGATAAATCTAATATTCGGGTATGTTTATAGCCCAAGTGATCGCTTCTCAGAGTTAGGACGATCAAGAATTTATATCGTATTTAGTGTATTTCATTCGTTAAAATCCCAGAAGAGGATTATATTTGGTGTGTGTTCCTATTATGCCCAAGTAAGAGGCAAGGAACCACCAAAATATTTTAATGTAGTAGTTAACTCTACAGACCTTCAGTGTTATTCCATGTTCCTCATGAGAGAATAGAGATAATTCCACCAAGGAAGGTGTTGATTATTGTGTTTTGTTTAGAAAGTTATGGCAAGATAACGGGTATATTGGAGGTTAATTCCTCAAGATCCATTTAGTATAAATAGCGTGCTAGTATCTATGATCAATATCTGGATTGTGCGGCGGAATAGTGCTGGTAATTCACACGTAAGTCAATGGAGAGAGTAAGTTTAAAATTGCGTGATTTAGAAATTTTATTTGCCAATGGAGGATTCAAATACTAGGTTTAATTCGGGTTAATGATTAAGTAGCACTCACAATATAACTTATACTGAGGAATACAGTGTGTATAACAACTTCAGTTGTTATTAAGGTAAACATTAAAATAATAAGTGTAACTTCTGATAAATAACCCATAAATTATAATAAGTTATCTAAATAAAAACTATCATTTAATTAAAGATATGATAATAAAAATCGTCTGTACGTATTGCCTAGAATCAGATTATTTTTGTTTTAAAACAGATCGTTAGTTAATAAAGTTAAGTAGCCGTTCATATAAGATACACTAAATGGATGAGTTGATGTATCGATAATAATATGTATTATTTTTTTTGTATTCAATTTGCATAAATGTAAAAAGAAGATGAAGAAGTAATTCGAATCCAGGTCTAAAAGTATAGACAAATTAATGTTAGTTACATGTTGTTTTATCCATATGGGATCGAATAAATTATATATGTTTGTTTAGTGTTTTAAGAATAAAGTATAGTCCTGTTAAACTGTAATAATAAATTATAATCTTGTTAAACTTTAATAATAAATTATAGTCTTGTTACACGTTGTTTAGAGTCATTTTTCTTGTGTGCTAAATAAAAGTGTATTTGCATAATACTTGCAATACTTTCCTTGAGTCCGAAATCATTAAACTCCTAAAACTCAATACACCAGACAGATAAATTTAAGCAGATTGGAATATTTCATTATATTTTAGTTTAATAAGAATTATTTATGGGATTGAAAACTTCAGACCAAGACATTTTATTTTATGTGTGTGTAAAAAATGACTTTATTCCCCAAACTACTAGCTTTGGTTGCACATTGTTCCGTACACATTTAAGTGAAGTGTCTAAGTAATAAATCTTAGTTAAATTATTGTGTTGTCATGGATGATGGAAGGACACAAAAGCACCCTTGTCTTTTCATCATTCCGACTGAGATTCTGGATAAAAAGGGCTGTATTATTCAAAATTATGCGTTGTTATTGAATCTGGTTATCATCTCTTTAAATATTATAATAGTTGATATGGGGATGAGGATACCCGGAATTTAAATAAGGTAAATGTTTCCTATAGCCGACCAGAATGTCAGTCATATGCGACAACACAATACTGCCGAGCATTTTCTTAAATATAACTGAGAACCCTGAGATTAATGTCATTATTATAAGTGCTCTTAAATTAAGGAGTGATCAATTATGATCAATATTACAAGCGTGGCATGGCTTAAGAGATTGAAACTTCTAATGGTATAATAACAAAATATTGAGATCATATTGGAAAATGAATAGATATGTTGTTTTTTATTTTGGTTGCCATAGCAACCAACCAGATAAAAATTTGTGGCACAAGTGCGGAGGAACCAACCAACTAATTGTTAATGTTGGGAAAGAATAATAACCAACTAACTAATATAAATAACTAATATAATATAATTAATAATGAAAATATATAAATAAAGTTTCGTAGGTTAGAATATATATATATATATAGAGAGAGTATAGCAGTTTTCTGCTTAAAGGCAAGATGAGGAAATCGTCAATAATTAATACATTTAATTGCCATATTTCTGTGTTAATAAGTTTAAAAATTTTCTTTTAGATTGCGATCCATTGTTTGCCTATCATTAACTAACTAGTACTAAAATCTTAGCTACCTGGCAGTTGATAGGCCTGTAAGTAATGATATCTCCTTTATTGTTTTCTGTGAAGGGATTTTTTCAGAGTGGCCTTTTCAAAAACTTCATTTTTTTATCTTTAAAATTTGTATACATATATGTTAAATTGGCAAATATGCCGGATAAGTATTTGTAATCAATTAAATCTGTATGATTTGATTGATCAAACATATATACTTGTAATTATAACAAAAGGTTATCACTTTTATGTATTTTGAGAGCCATCTCTTAAGATTGTTAACTTGAATGAAATTTTGTGATTTGTGTTTAGTTTGTAATACTAATAATTTATTCTTTATTCTCCTGAGAGTACTTTTCTTTTGATCAATTGCTGACTTTCTGCCATGAGTTTGTCTTGCTGAAAAAGCAAACATAGATTTTCGTCATCAGTTATTGCTGACTGCATAAAATAAAATAGTTTCATTTGAAAAAGCCTATTTGCATTATTAGTCTTAACATTTTGATTCCCTCTGCGATTCAGTGCTTTTACCGAGTTAAATTTTATATTTGTCATTAAGAGTTAATCTAATTGAGAATTCGTGAAAAGATAATATGATTTACTAAATTTTATATTTCTTTACATGTTTATATATACAAATATTTTTTAAAATAAAATTTGTGAGTTTATTTTCTAATGAAGTTATAAATCAGTGATGAATTTTTCTAATTTACCAATTTTTTAATTTCTATAATTTTCAATTTGAATAGCACAAGCTTAAAGAATTACACTTTTTTTAATATATACATATTTAGTGTGGTTAATTATTAAAGACAAAATGAGCCATGATTATCCATTTCTTTATCAGTTATGTTTAACCCAAAATCTCACTTAATAATTTACAATTCATCACTTTCCAATACTGTTCGTTTTAAATGAGTATATAATTTATATATCATTTCAATTATGAAGATCGTTTGAGTTTATTCCATAACTTTTAATCATATGTTTTCTAGATCATTCCAGAATTATTATTATTTTTTACCCATCTTGTAAGTGGTCTTCTTGGAAATCTTTTGAAATCCTTTAGGCTTCAATTATCAATCTATTGTGATGCTTTATAGCAAACTGATTCAATTCATTTAAGCCTTGTAATAATTGTCAGTCCATTCCCTCATCTAGATATGTTAGTTTCTTTCCATGTTTCCATACTCTACTTTTGATCTGCATGGGATATGTTATTAAAAATCCACATTCTGAACCCTAATAATAAACTGGTGAAATACGTTAAAAACTTTTTCAGTGATAAAAATATTTATTATTTCTAACAAAACAATATATAGCCTTATGTAATTTTATTCATTTGTATTTCCACTTATGTTAATAGTTTCACTAATAATTTTGAAACTTTTAATTTTTTATTATTTAAAACTCTCAATCTTTATTGTATTATTATTTTTTATTATATAGATTGCATATCTTTATTTCATATCACTGTTTTCGGACTCTATATGGATTCAGAAAATTTTCAGAAATGGTCAAAGTTATTCAAATATATATATATAGTAATGGTATTATGGTAAAATGCTTAAAAATTAAGTGTAATGTACTAATGTCATTAAATATAAATGCATATTCCTTAAAAAATAAAATAAGTAAGGCAGTACTTATATTTTATTTGATTACAAGATTTTATTTGGCTGAAATTAGATGTTGTAATGTATGATTCTTGTATTTATTGTTTAATTAATTGTAACTTATGTAAAACTGACCAATAGAAATAGGAAAATATTCCATTCAACACTTCGATAAATACTGGGCAAACAATTTTATAGAGACTTGAAATACATGTCGAATATATTAAGAATTAAAATGTGATCACAAGGAAATTTTAATCCATGGGTTCCTTTATAATTTAAAAGAATTAATAATAATGTGAAAGGCAAAAACCTTCGATAGAGAAGCACCTTAAAATGCTTCACGTTATTATTAGATCATCTGCTAGCGCTTAATAAATTTAATATATTTAAAAGAATTGTTGAATTCCCTAATACACAGTCTTTAAGAGAACTGTCTTTTAATAAAATAAAATACTCTGTGATTTGTAAAAAAAATGAAGAATAAGAAACAAGATATATTAATGTTTTATTTATTGTAACAAGTTTAATGATATTATTTAATTTATGTTTTATACGATGCTCATTTTAAAATAAAAATGGGAAAATATATAAACAGTATTTCTCTCTGATATTTAAAAAGAACATTAATTTTAAAAAATTAAATTAAATAAAATTAATTGTAATTTAGTACTGAATATTATTTTAAAACTAAAATACATAATGTACTAATATATTTGTGTGTGTGAACATTGCTTTTAAAATAATAATTTTAAAAAAAAAAATGTATTTTATTTTTTATTTCAAGTAATTTTTGCATTGTATATTTGGCATAAAATTTATATTAGTAATAAATTGAAAGTTGCCAGTCTTTCACATGCGCTTAATGTTGTTTCTCAGACAGCCAATCAGGTGTTAAACAGCGGTCTTGAAGAGCGATCGGGCATAGACACATGACAGAGATTTTGACAACATTAAGCACATGTGAAAGACTGGCAACTTTCAATTTATTACTAATTTAATAAAATATGCGATTTATACAAATATTATTTACATAAAATTTATAATAAAAAATGTATTTTTGGTGCATTGTTTTGAGGATAAATGTTTATTTAGCGGAGAATTTCAAACCCTTTGCTTTAAATTTATCAAGTAGTTAGAAACCATTAGTAAATAAATTAGCATGATTTTTAAAACAATTTAGCTTTTTCATAATAGAAGTTGTATATATTCCAGTGCATATTTTGCTCACCATATTTTGGTCTATTCTAACTTTTATTTTGCAAATGAACTTTTAGTGTAGAATTACAATTTTTTACTTTATCACATCCACAGTGAGAAATACTGCAGTTAAAAACTTCCTCTGAATATCAAAAAATGATAATTGGATCAATTAATAATCTCATGATTAAATTGTTTTTAATCATAATATTTAATAAAAGGAAATGTTGGTTCACCCTGTTAAATATAAATTATTTTATATAGTTAAATTTAATCAGTATATTGAATTAAATTGTAAACTATACTTAAAATGAGTGAATGCTAAAACTTTGCAAGTTTTTTTTATGATATTTAGATGAGAAGTTCATTTGAAAATGAAAATAACAATAATGAACATGGAGATTTCTTGTTTTCTATTTGTCTATGATAATCGAGACTGGTTATACCATAATTTCAAAGAAAGACAAAAATATTTCAAGTTAAATTATACAATTTTTTTTATATAAATTTCTTTATTATTCTCTGGAATAGTTAATAATTTAAAAGATAGATAACTAGCAGTATTTTGCAAATAACACATAAATTATAATATTTTTGAATTAATACAAGTATTATTAGTTTTTTTTTTTTTTTTAGGGGAGTGGGTTATTATATGCTTTGCAAAATATGAAAAACACTTTTTTTACAAACTTGCTCTAAGATTATAATTATTTTTATGATTACCCAATAATAAATGCTAATTTTAATATATATATATTAATAAATTAGTCAATAATTCTAAGGATGTCATACCTGTCAAGCAAAAAAGTAATGTCATATATCAAATTTTTTGTGATTGTATGCTATCCTATATAGGTGAATCTAGGTGCAATATTGAGAAAAGATTGAGGGAGCATGAATTGTTATATAAGCATGTAAAAAGTAAAAATAATGGTCATTTAATGTCTCCTCCAGTTTTCTTTGATCATGAAAAAACATGTAAATATAAATTTAAATTTGAAAATGTGAAAAATTCTTCATGAAAAGAGAAACCATAATAAAAAATAAAAAAATTAAAGAGGTAATTTTTATAAACAAGAATAAAATGCATTTAATAAATCAACAAGCTGCTAACATTAAAATATAAGATTCGTGGGATTTGAATTGATGACATTTGCTTTCGTTTTTTTTTTTTAATTTAATGGCAGTTGAAGCAGGTTTAAGAAATTAACTGAAAGTACTTCTGCAGATTTAAGGATTGTTTATAATAGTTTGTAAACCGTTAAATTTATTATTTCAATTATAATTACAATATATATATATATATACCATTATTAGTTAATTACAAAGCTTATGTATATTTTTTTTCATAAAAGTATTATAGATATATTCTTTGATCAGATATTTTACTATAGTAAGTTAACTAATACTTGTTACTCCAATATTAGCATTGTGGTTTAAATTAGATTTCTGTTTATGTTGTCATTTATTATATTTAGCTTAGTTTTCATTATTAATTGTTAAATGTAGTTGTATTTTTAGTCAATAAGTGGAAGTACTGTTTTTAATATAAAAAAATGATATATATAGTTGGAAAAAAAAACTATTCAATATTGGAACTAGTACAACAAAACCATTTTCAAATGAGTTTCCCTTTTTTTATGTGTGTATTACAAAATTTTATATAGTAAATAAGTACATTTTTTATTTGTAATTTAGTATTTAGTATGCAAAAATTATTTTTTAATTAAATAATATTTTAATTTGCAGCATTATTTTGAAAGATAGGCTCAATTGATTTCCTGTCTGCAATGTCTTATAAGTCGAGATTCTTTTACAAAAAATAAGGAATTGTTTTTTTATGGCAAATATAATGAATATTGCAAATCCATTAAAAAGAATTGAAGCCTAATTTTAATGCTTGTAAAATATATTTTGATAAAATTTAGTATAATATACACTGATGTTGTTTACAAAATTAAAAATACTTCAAGATAAAAATTTGGTTTTAATTAATGCAAATTAAAAGAAGTCATTAAGCTGTTTTCTTTAAACCAAAATAAACACGAAAATTACTAATTGGAATTTTTAAAATTCTACACCAGTATAAAAGGTAAATTTAAAGATCATTAAGAGGGACATTACATCAGTATTATTATGAAGTTATAACTGAAGGCAAGGTGCAGAACACAAGAATTTCTGCTGCAAATGTCACAATGATAGATTTTGACTTCACATGGAAGCAAGGGTCTTCATTTTAGTATTCCTTCCATAATGTGAAGATGTCAGCCTGAATGTCAACAGTTACTTCATTTATACCTGTCCCAAAATGTCAATAGGCCAGTCTACTGTTTTAAAATAAACCAGCTTATCAAGAAATTACAGTAAAAGACCAGATCACTAAAAAAAGTATCATGCTATAGTTTATAAGTACAGTTTTATCAATATGCAAAAAAGCAGAAATATATAATTACTGCAAGACATATAAACATTGTCCATGCTGATATTTATTTCATAAAGAACATCAAGCACTTTCTGTATTGTAAATGAAAAACAAAGGAACTCTGCAGCATTTTTTAAAGATGTTTATAGTTAAAAGAAACTTTAAAAAAAGGAAAATTTTGAGTAGAATTTTTTTCAAAGAATGAAAACTTTCTTTAACTTTTTAAAATGTGCTTCATAAAAATAATTACAATTAGTAATAGAAATATTTTATCTAGTAAGTTAGTATCTAATGAAATGTCATAAGGATATACATATCAGTATATGCACACAAATTTGAATGGGTACTTATATATATTAATATCAGTCATCAATCACATATATGTTAAAAGTATTAGGTATTATAAAAATGAATTATTATTGGTTTATGACAATTTAAAGATGTTAATTTTAAATTATTATAAAGCACATCTGTGTGCTTATATAGATGTGTCATGTAGACACATATATATTAAAATTGGTCATAATCATATATGTTAAAATTAATTATTTATGTATTATCAAAATGAATTTTTATTATTATATGAAAATTCAAATATGTTAAAGCATATTTCTGTGCTTATATAGATGTGTGTAATATATACACATATATGCTAAAATCAGTTGTACTTTACAAATTATTAAAATAAAATGATTTAATCTATACAGACATGTCTGTGTGCTTATTTATAGGTGTTTTATGTAAACCTATTGAGACATAGTATATTACAATGTGATAGCATATATTTTTGTAACAATGTAATAGCTAATTTTTTGTATCTTAATCAAAATCAGAATTTGTATTTACAACTCAACAGACCTTAATTTAACTTTATTGTTATTAATAAGCTTAAATTTAAATTATTTCAGTAAATCTAATCCTAAAATAGGTTTAAAATATATTTTATTTATTTATTTAGCTCTTGCTCACAGTAAGTCATAGAACTCTTGTTCCCTAAGCTGGATTCATGCATAACAATCAGTTATATTAATTGAGGTTTATGTTTAGAGTTATGGACATCCGGTTGATGATTTCATTACTTCACCAAATCTGGATGGTGTAAAGGTATATCCTTTAAAATCCATGCACTAAATTGTATTTTAATATTAATTACAAATTAATTTTATAATTGCTGGCCTGTACATTCATGACACTAAATGGCCAGGGCATTAATGATGATCAATACATTTCTGTACCCCAGCATTATAATTGTCATATTCTGATGGATTAGGACATCCAAATTATTTTTTATATAATCTGCCCAAAGTTTGGGAAGAGCTAAATAATTAGCCTGGTCTATAGTGGAACACTTTCAAATCTAATTACAAGATTGCCTGTTGGTGTTATTTTTTTGATCATTCATAATGATGAATGATTATTCTCTGTAATGCTGGTGAACTAACAGTTCTTGCTGGTCACTCAGGCTCATTCCTTATTATATTCTCATACTTCTTGTATATTTTGATTAGTATATTAATTAGGGTTGATGATGATTCTTCTCACCCTAGTTTCTTCTTATCATTACAATAGATAAGACAACCTGATAAACTATAAAAAGCTCAGATCAGATTATTATGCTTTTGTTCTTTGTTTGATTCATTCACACATTCTGTCTCAATCATCAGAGAGCAATCAGTTGGTGTATCATGGAAAAGTAGAGAAGCACACCATTTGCTCCACTCTGGCCAAGTGAAAACTTAAATCCATCATGAATTGCTGAGATAAACCATAAATAATGTAAAACTATCCCATTAATCATTATGTCTAGACTACATATGAACTATAGCCTGTCTAAATTTAAAATGACCTACAGCTTTGGAGAAGACACCAGTTATTATTCAGCAAAAGAAACATCATCATATACTGCTCACTGAAATAAATAAAAGTCAAGATCAACAATAGTGTACATTAATGAAGATCATTACAGTCAGCAAAAACAAGCTCATAGAAGCATCACAGAAGATCTCCAACCATAGCTAAGTTTATATCGACTGTTCTGCAAAGTCTACAGGTACCTGAATTCAGAACATGAACTATTAAAGATGAAAATGATAATTTATATACTTTTATTTTTTATCACACTGCCTGCCTGCCCGCCCGCCTGCCTATCTATCTATCTTTCATTTTGACTAAAAATTTTATATAGACTATGATTTATTTTATGTAAAAATAAATGTGTTTAGAGATCATAATGATAATGGATTACCCAATTTTATTAGATACTGCATAGATCAGACAGAGTAACATAAAAAAATATTTATAATAAAACAACTAGCCAATCATTGCAAACCCTTGCCATTTGCTAAAAAGCTTCTTTAGTTAGTTAATTATTTTAAAACAAGAGTTAACAAGGATAATTTCCACTAGCCCTATGTATAGTAAGTGTAAGAATAATAATTTAACCTATAATGTAAATAATATCCTGGATATAGTATTATGAGTATGAAGCAGATGCTTTTCCTGCAGCTTACATGTGGCAAGCAAATTTGAGCAGTATTTGTTCAGTAGATACACATTCTTACTATATATCATGTTTTATATACTTTTTGATTCTTCATTAATAAGTGTTAAAGCACATGATTTTCCTGCTGCTTACACTTGGTTTATTATTATTATTATTTATCAGCTAAATACCCATTTCTACCATTTAATTCTCAAGTCTCAGTCACTAATGTCAGGTAGATGAATAATTCCTTCCAGGCAAATAGTGATATTTATTTTCATGTTATTAAAACAAAAGTTACATATTGTGTGAAACATGATTTAGTTCCCTTATTTGTTCACAATCTAGTCACTTAGTATAATTTTCCAAGAATTGCAGCTTAAAATGCTTTAGATTAATCTCAGCCTCCTAAATAGTATATTTGATAGAAATGCACATCTTAAGGAGTATAAGATTGACAGTTCTTGACGCTGACTTGTGACATTATATAAATAAGTAGTATTTACAGTTAGTCTATAAAATGAATCTACACTTACTCATGAACTATTAAAATGCATATGGCCATATACTGTCTGTTCATAATGCGGCAATGAATACCTAATCATATGAAATTTGTATCAAACTAGAACTGGTAAATAAAACGAATAAGACAATAGATCAGTTACTGCTGTTATACAGAATTCAATCCAGAATAAAAGAACAACAGACTGATATTTCCTGAGGATTTCTGTCAATTGCATTGTTTTGTGATTATGTATATATGTAAATAAATCATAATTTCTTATTATTACAGCATTTATTTTATTTGCAATCCATAATGGTAATTAAAATATGACAAGAATCTCTTGCATCCAAGTCTAGCAAGATATAAAAAGGAAAAGTTTTGATCATGTAATGTCAAAATGTGGAGGTGCATGCACATTATTTTTAGACAATTTGCATGTCAGTTATGCATTTTTTTATCATTATAATAAATCTTTATACATACTGCATTATATAAATTTTCATTCATTTTTAATTGACCAGTTACTAATTAAATTTATTGATGTTTTATATATATATATTCATACAATTATATATATATATATATCATACAATTATCTTTGTTATGCTTAATATAATGTGTTTCACATATTTATCTTCTTTTTGGATCTTTAAAGATGGTTAAAGTTTTAATATTTTTTTGAGAATTTGTTTTATGTTCATACATAATGCATAAAGCATATTTATTAGCTCTATTGATTGCATTGTTATACTGTTTAGATCTTTCATAGGAAACCATAAAATTGTCACAGTTAATTTTATATACAATTTCATTTTTACATTGTACATTATAAGCTGTCTTATACATATTTATCGTCTTTTTGGATCTTTAAAGATGGTTAAAGTTTTAATATCTTTTTGAGAATTTGTTTTATGTTCATACATAATGCATAAAGCAGATTTATTAGCTCTATTGATTGCACTGTTATACTGTTTAGATCTTTCATTTGTTTCCCTGCATGTTCATAGGAAACCAAAAAATTGTCACAGTTAATTTTATATACAATTTCATTTTTACATTGTACATTATAAGCTGTCTTATAATTATATATTAATTTTTCTAGACAATATTTATATCTTTATCAATATAATTTCTTTGTTTTTTATTAATGAATTATAAATTTTAGAATAATATGAAAGTTTGATCCGTTTATTATTATTATTATTATTATTATTATTATTATTATTATTATTATTATTATTATTATTATTATTATTATGCCTATAAATATAGATTATTTTATGATTAAAAAAATATTTTTAATATTTATAAAGTTATATCCATAATTTTTATATAATTCAATAACCATATTTTTATCTATATTATATTTACCAATTTTATCACTATTTAAGAGAATTTCTATATCTAAATATTTAATTTTATCATCAAATTCTATTTTTGTAAATTTATTATTATTATATTTAAAGTCATTATATTAGATTCTATAAAAAAATATTAAATCTTTAAATTATATTTATAATCTAAAAACAAGACAAATATATGAAATAAATTATATTAGACATAATAAACATAATTGTAAGAATATATATAAAACTTAAATAATAACAGGTCAATTATATATATATGTAATAAAAATAAAATAATCAATATAATGATAGCTAATTATTATATATAGTCTTTTAATCTTCAGAAGTACTTTTGGTTAATTCCTTAACCCTCCTCCTCAACTGCTGTTAAATTTAATGGCAGTTGAGGGAGGTTAAGGAATTAACATAAATTACTTTGCAGATTGAAAGACTGTAATAGTTAATTACCATTATATTTATTATTTTCATTGTTATATATATATATAAATAATGTTTTTATCTACATTGTATAATTATTGTGAAATATAATTAATTTTTTCCAACTTTTATTGAATTTTTAAAATTTGGATTGCTATATTATTTTCTTTTTCTTTTCTTCATTTTTTATTTTATTTATTACCATTTTTTCTTCCTATTATAAAATAAGAGATATCATTAATATATTAAAGTATAAAACAGATGCAATGAAGAGGGCATAAAATTGTGTGTCAAAAAGTCCTTTTTGTATAATTATAAATATATACCTTTTTCATGTGTATGGTTGTATGAGATAGCTGAAGGGAACTCGAAAGTCTGCATTCAAATCCTCTATATTATATATATATATATATATGTATGTGTGTGTGTGTGTATGTGTAATCACTGTTATACACTGACATTTATATTATGTTATTATAAATTTTTAATAAATAATGTTTGACTGTTCTTTCATAGGTTTTGACAGTACTCTTTGGATAGCCGGGCACAGCCGCTTGATGGCATTGTTTATGTGCAAAAACACATGACTTATGGCTAATACAACAGTTCTGTTGTATTAGCCATTGCAGGCTGCTTGAAGGCATTGCACAGAAATATTATGGCCTGTCTTGTGCTTCATGACACTTTATGTGAATTCGCACAATTCTTGAGTTGGTTCCCGTATCATCTGAGGGGGGTTAGATTTCAAGTTGCCACAATTTTGAAATCTCCATAACAGAATAATTTCATTTCTACTTAAATCATACAACGTGACTTACTAAGAATTGTCACACCATCCCCACCCTTCCCTACACAACTCGGAATGTGCAAAACATTGTCAAAGGGTAGGGCCGAACATGATTCGGCTGAGCGCATGTGAAAACTCATATTTTTGCACGAAAATATATGAGAAATAAAATGGTGCACTGTGGCAAGATTTTAAAATTGTGACAGTTGCTGACAACAGGAGTAAGGTACATGGTAACATTTACATGGTCAGACTTACGGCTAATACAAGTTCTTTTGTATTAGCCATTGCAGGCTGCTTGATGGCATTGCACAAGAATATTATGGCCTGTTTTGTGCTTTGTGAAACTTGATGCAAATTTGCACAATTCACATTTGGCTACCGTATTGTCTGAGGGCAGCTGGATTTCAAGTGGCCACAAGTTTTGAAATCTCCATCGTGGAGTAATTTCATTTCTACTTAAATCACATTCTCACTCACTAAGAATTGTCACACCATAGTGCTGTGAGTTCTTGAAATTGTACATTTGCAAAATTTAACCTCGCAATTCTGATGTGAGTCATGCTCCTGCAAGCAAACTTATTCAATTCGCACGTTTCTAAAACAAAAGGTGATTCTATGACATAAATTGTCAATAAAAATGGTGGTTGAGAGATCAGTGACAGCTGCTTTACAAGCAGGTAAAGCAGTGGTCCCAGGTTAGCAGATTCGCTTCCTGGCTGATGCTATGACATATGAGAAAAAAAAAAACAAAAGTTGAAAAAGTCAAAAGTTTTGGTCTTATTTTATTGGGGGGGGGGGAGTTTGTCATCACAGACAAAAATTATTTTTGGTTTGTTTTTATTTTTAAAAAAGGTAGTACACGAGTTGATTTTTAAAAAAGGTCATACAAATAAAATGTAATAAAAATTGGTTTTAAAAATAAAAGTTTTACTATATCAGTGGTAAAGATGTGTTTGTGTGTTGTTTTTGTTATTGTAATTTGTTTAGTAGGAAGGAAAAAAAAACCATTCTCAAAACAAAAAAAAAAAAAAGTTGTGATTCTATGACATAAATCAATAAAAAAAATGAAAATATTTTTGGTTTCTTTTTATTACAGAAAAAAGGTAGAACAAGATTTTATTAAAAAAGTAATACAAATAAAATGTAATAAAAATTTGTTTTAAAAATAAGTTTTACTATACCATTGGTAAAGTTGTGTTTGTATGTAAGGAAAAAAAAATTTAAAGATGTAATAGAAAAAATAAAAGTAAAAAAAATGTGAAGATGTTGTGGTGCGCGGTAACATTACATTTGATTGTTTTTGCATAGAAACAACAGCATCAAGCGGCTATGACTGGATATCACAAGAATACCATGCTGACTTTTCTATATAATTTAAGACAGAAAGTATAAAACTAGTGTGAAGTTTATTTTATATATACATTAAGATTTTTTAAAATTCATAATAAACTGAATAAAGCATCTGACAAATATCATTCTGGTAATATGTAGCTATTAGCAAACCGCGTAGAAATGGCATACCATAATTAAGGCATGATGGAAAACCACAGATATCAATTTGTAATAAACATTAAACCTAACTAAATCAAGTGCATAAAAAGTGGAATTTACATTAAAACCCACTCATCATTGTAAACATCTGTGTGTGTGTAAATTCTAATGTACTTATGTTCTTTTATTATTTATCTTATATTTTAATAATTAAATATTTAAAACTCATAGTTTTGTGTGTTATTTGCAATTCATTACCAAATTTTATACAAATCTATTCTCTTAGCATTAATTATTTATGTATGCATTATCTAGTCAGCTATATATGTGTGTGGTATTAATTTATAGGTAATTTCATTATTACTCCCCAAGTCTCATGTTCCAGCCTTTGCTACTGCCGGAACGTGAGTTAAAAGTTTCTGTATGGCCTCATATATGTCATTCATAGGGTAGTAAACCTCGGAGTGTTAGTAAGGAGCTGAGGTGCGATCAGATTCGGTGTCTCAACTCCTCATCTAAATCAATCTTGGTATAATTTGCCAAAACTCTGGATTTTGTTGCATGAATGTACAAATTTGACCATTACAATACATTTTCACCTATAAAAACATATTGGTAGACTGTAAAAAAAATGGGTGTCATTTTATTTTAATAATATTTTATTTTCAGCAATTAAATAGCTGTATCAGATAATATGGAAAGCACATATTCCCTTGTCAAAGCCTTTTCTGGAAGTTATTTTTTCATAAACAACTATTGTATACTATCTGATAATTTTTTGCTCTGATTGAAAGAAACAAATTCTTGTCAACTCAATAGAAAAAAAACCATGCATAAATAAAAAAAATCTCAATAATTTCAAAGTAGATTAAGTAGTTTTTTTTTTTACTACTTTAAAGTAACAAATTTCCAATTATAAGTATTTCTTTCTTGCTTAGATATTGTACTTTTCTTTTAAGATCTCATTACATTTGGCAATTTCTTTCTAAAATTTTATCACCATTTCCTTT
Source organism: Epiperipatus broadwayi (assembly GCA_028023455.1). Classification (NCBI taxonomy): domain Eukaryota; kingdom Metazoa; phylum Onychophora; class Udeonychophora; order Euonychophora; family Peripatidae; genus Epiperipatus; species Epiperipatus broadwayi. The sequence continues at coordinate 4,071,050 of JAQFVV010000063.1, read as the reverse complement.
TAATACATTCTTTTCACATAATACCTTAAGATATTCTTAATTGCTTTTATCATTAAGACAAACTGTGAGATTTACTTTTTTTTATAAAAAAAAATTAAAAATAAGTCTAGAAGGCAATTATTGGATAAATGTGAGCACATATATTTATATGTGTCTATGCTGGTATTATCAGTTTGATAAACCACATTTCCATTTTTTAAATAAATTCATAACAGTTTGGAAACCTGTTTTTTCTCTCTCTCTTTTCCAACTTTTAATTCTATCTGTTTTTGTTTTTACACTTTTGTTCTCTTCTAGAATTAAAATGACCTTAATGCTTAATGAATGACTCCAAATAACATGTACGTGTAAAATTTCTAACAATATACAATGCCAGCAAATAAATTGGAATGTATATACACCTGGGCTCATTTTATGCAATAGATAAGTTCCTCAGAAAACATGCACAAAAGAAATCGCACAAAAATAGACTTAACTTACCTTGAAAAATGGGGGATACATACTGTAATTTTCGAAAATCGCATAAAAGCAAAGCAACAACACAAAATTACTTTAAAATTCACATTTAAAAAAAGGAAATAAAATATGACTAATAAAAAATTTCAAATTTGAAAAAAATTGATACAAAACAAACTTTTTTTATTAATTATAGTATTTAATTTTATACAAAACAATGTATTTTTATGCATAATTTACAGTATTTTACATTTTTTCATACATATACAGTATTTTAATCATTATCACTATTTGAAGATATGCAAGTTCGTTTCTGAACTAATAAGAAATCAGATTCATCACAAGAGAAAATACAACTAGCTGCAACTTCATTTTTTTTAATTGTTCTTATAGTACACTTGCCCAAACTAAAATGTTTTCCAAATGTTGATCCTTCCCATTTCGCTAAGTGATCTAAAATTGAAATTTTTGTTTCCAAAGAAATTCATTTTCTTGGGTTTTTTTCTCTCCATTAGGGTAATGTAAAAGTTTAAAATAAAAATAAGAACTTAGACTTATGATATTAAAAAGACACCTACTCACCACTGTTGGGCAAAATTTAATTAAAATTAACAATTAAAAATTAAATATTTATTTTGTTTTTAATTTTTTAATTTTCAATTCCATTTAAAAATCAAATTTCGTTGTTTCACATCATACTAATTTCAGATCACATTACATAATTTTTAAATTGTGAAATATAATTGTGCCCACCACTGTTACTCACCTTTTAAAAATAAACTTGTGGACACTAAATGATTAATTGATTATGTACTCTTTTTTTAAAAAGCAAAAATAGAATGTTATTTAATATGCAAAAACAACATGCATAGCACAGGCATCTGTAACATTTGAACAGATTTAATTTATAATCTTGTAAAATATAATATGTGTATATAAAATGGGGAAATCCTGATTTTAAGTGATTTATGAACTTCTTTATTGCATAAAATCTATTACAGTACTATTATAAAGCACTGAAAATATTGAAATTATTAGATGGAAGTCAAACTCCAATAATGCGCTATTAGGTTGAATATGACATGTGAGTGGGCAAAATTTATAATATTTAAAGTAATAGCGCATTATCGGATCTCGACTTCTGATTGAATAATTTTTATCACATAAAAGAAAACTGCATACAAAGATATTAAGAAGAAACATGAATTGCATAACTTCAAAATCACATAAAAAAATCCGCATAAAACGAGACCTGGGTGTACACAATTCCAATTGACAATATTTATTAGTCATGCTACCCAACAGCCTTTCATATACATAATATTACAATGAAAATAATTCCAGTGCTAACTAACACTAAACTGAAATAAATATCCAAATATTAAATGATATCACATGTGTTGCAATCCATTATGGCTTCTTTATCGGAATCAGGAATCTCTCAGCCACTATGCCCAGAGAAACTTGTAAGCTACCTTACCTTGCCTTTCCATTCCCCATCCTAACTTTTGCCTATATTCTTCTCTATCCTGCTCCTTCTGATTTCCACATTACCTTGTCCATTCTATGGCCTTTTTCCAAACCCAGCATAAAAACCAATAACCCACTTTCTGTATAATCACTTGAAATATATTTTTTCTCTCACAATTTCATTATTTGTACCCCTTCTGCTTGTAAGCATTTACATTTCAATTAATAAATGAATAATATTCTCCATGCCTTCGCTACATAACTTGTACACTAAATCACCCACATTCCTCCATTTATGTGTATATTCCCTTGCCAACAATCATGTTGAAGCCTTAAACAGTAAACTACTTTCCTTGGTTTATTATAAATTAATTCACACCCAATAATCTGTTTAATTCTATATATATTTAAACACTTTTTACTCTCCATACTATTTCTCCAGCTCTCCAACTCCCTATTTTTTACTAATGCATCTATTCTTCAATCCAGAGTCTTTGCAACTATAACATTCAACAATTACCCCAACCCAATCATCCCATCTTTTGTACAAGTATACTGACATAAAGTCTTTATCCAAATCTTCTGCAATTATACTATTTTTCTCACCCATCTTGTTGCCTGTCATTTAATCATAACCCAATTAAATACTGTTTTGGCTATTCTCTTATTATTCTATAAAGTGAAATCTACCAGACATTTTCATTTTGCTTTTTGCATCTCTCATATAAAAACATGACATCTCATTTCTCCTTTGTTGTCCACGCATCTGATATAATGCATGTTTTCCTACTTCTCTTTGTACCTTTTCTAAGTAATTGAACACCCCTTTAGTAACACATCATTGCCATAAGTTATCCCTGCTACAGTCACTTCCTTCCACATAATTATTGCTACATCATATTTATTATATGAAACCACTGTTAATTTCTTTATCAGTCCCTTTCTTTTCTTTGTTTCATTTATCAATTTTTCACCTGACATGACTAACCCATATCAAATAAAGAGATATTAAATGGTATACTCTCCATATTGATATCCCCCAACCCCTTCACAATATAATATATATCTCATATCATTTGTAAATAATACAGTTTTATATTTAAAAATATATTTACTTTATATATTTATGTTTTTTTGCTAAAATCTTATTTTGGTTTTTTTTTAATATTTAAAATATAACACTAAATTTGCAGCAAAGGTATCTCATTATTTGTAAGTAATTTTTTTTTATTTCAAAATACAGTGGTAAAAGTTGTTATATTATGTTTTTTTTTTTGGGGGGGGGGTGTTGTTAAACTTTATATACATTTACAATTAAAAGTTATATTTGTAGGTTTTTTTTTAAAAAGATAATTAAAATATAAGGTTAAACCTATAGTTCACCTTTTTTTAGATTAAAAAACAACAGAAATCTAAAACTTTCTTGCACCTCGCCATTTTAAATATGTTTCAGGGTTTTTTATATTTCTTCTTTTTCCATAGTAAATATATATATATATATATCCATTATTGGAAAGTATTTTTTTTAGATTTGAAGTTTGACATTACAAAGCATCGTAACATACTGAGAGGAAAAGATGGCTTCAATGACACTTAGTGTCATAATAAAAAAGCACAACTCACAAGTACCTTATTGAGTATTATAATTTTTTTTCCCTTTTCCATAATAAATATATCTCTCTATTATTTTTTTTAGATTTGAACTTTCATATTACATGTGCTATAATGTATTACTCCCAGTGAGACATTTTTTTAAGTTTGTTATATGTTTAAAATAACACTTCCATGGGATCTGCAGCAAATTTTATCGATTAAGTTTGTCCACACATTCCTTAGAGGCATTATTTTAAACATATCACAAACATTGAGTAATATATCATAGCAGAAATAATACCAAAATACCAATTATGTTTATTAAAAAAATTTCTTTGGTTTATATTGCAAGCATGTACGTTTTATTTCTTCATTTATTAACTTTTTCAAATTTGATGTGCAGAACATTGCATAATAAAATATCTTCTGAGAATAATTGTTAAAAGTTTTATAAAATTTTAGAATATACTAAAAGTTAATATTGATTTAAAAACATCAATGCAATTAAAAAACCTGATTTCTTGATAATAAGACCAGTATTGTTTCTATAAGCGAAAAAAAGTTATTGGGGGAAAAAAAAGATTACTGCCCACAGCATATTAAACAGTATTGGAAGTCAGTAATTTCATTATTTCCTTTTATTTTAAAAATAAAAATATAGAAGTTTTTTTTTCTTATTCTTATTGCTTCAGTGAATGCATAAATGATCACACACTCAGCAAAATATATTTAAATGTATTCCCTCAATTTATTATTAATAACTATATTATTATTTTCTACAAATTTTGTTTATACACAATATTTATATACACATACTATGCATATAAAAAAGTCCCTGTGTTACATATATATGTGTGTTAAAAAGTAGTGTATACTTGCAGTTCAATAAATAATACATATTCTATTCTAATCAAATGCTTATCAACAAAATATGAACTACTATATATTATATATGTTTTCATGTAAGGAAGATTTGGAACAAAACAAGTTATAGTTTGTGGCTCTACAGTAATTTTAAAAAGTGCCATTTAAATTAAACACTAAAATTTCTTATAAAAATACAACTTATAAAGATGCAGAATTAAGTTAAATTTAATTAAATGAGATTTATTTAGATGATTGAAAAAAAAACACCTTTGCGCTATTCAAAAGTTTGTTATATTGCTATTCAATGCTAGATATTAGATTGCACACTAAATGAAACAATACCAAAGCTCATTTAATTGTCCTGAATACATTTGCATGTGTAACCATTTATAACATACACAATAGCACATAATATATACCCAGTTAAATCTAATAAATTAAAAGTTAAATAAGAATTTAAATAAACATGTGAATTAAATTATATTTATCATATAATTGTTTATTCATGAACTGACTGCTACAAGCAGTAATATAATCAAAAAAATTGTGATTTCCAACAAAGTTTTGACAAGGAAATGGGCACAATTCATTAATAAATTATTTTTATTATTATTATTATTATTAATTCAATTTATAGTATAATTTGAATCCCATGATATCTGATGACAAAATATGCATTCACCAAAATCTATCAGGCTTGATGATCAAAGTCTTTGAAAGTAATAATTGGTTTTGAATAGAAAGGTTGATCAAAAGAAATGATGATGCAAACTTCAAAATCATGTGACAGAACAAATTATTTTAATATTATATTAATTCAATGAATATTTATGGAATTTAACCTGTATACCTATAAATAAAGAAAATAATATATTTAGCCTTCAGTTTAAAGAATTTCAGTTCAAGTGTGTAATTTTCATATTCCAATATAGCTAACAAATAATATCCATGGATAATTTTATCAAATCCTAATATCATATTAAAAAATATTATAAATCTTTACAGTCAAGGAATAGAGTTCTAAAATATTTAATAATTCTATTCTATTATATAACTTTCAAAATATATTTTTAGGTTTGCTGATCATTAACAATACACTTTTTTACCCTGGAATAAGATGGACTTCTAGGTGAGGATTCACCCTAGTGATCATCACCAAATTGTCCTCATTATTTTCAATTACAAATGGATGTTTGTTACAACAATCTTTAAAAAAAAATTTGAAAGTTTTTTTTAAAAACAATTATCTTTCTTTTTCAATAGCAGCTATTTTATGGGATTGACGATATCATGGAATAAAACTGCATTATGCAAAAATATGGAAACATTTATGCTAAAAATTTACAGTACAAAATTTATTCGTTATACAGTGTATCTAATATTATATTTTGATTATAAAATTAAAATATGATTAATGGACTTATTCAATTTTTATCCAGTATCCTTGCAAGGCAATCTGTACATATATTTATGACATATTCAAAATAAAATCAATTTTCAATATTAATATTTCCAAAAGCAAAAAAGTGAATACAATCCATAACCAAAAACATACTTTAGTCACACACACATACAAGTCCGTTTATAAAAAAATTTAAAATGTACACATTAAGTAAAAGACATTCACTCAAACAATTTTGAAATAACATATTAATAAATGTTTTTTTTTTTTGTTACAGTTAAAAGTAGGATCATCTTAGTTATAAAATATACCCATTATAACAGTAAGTTACTTTGAGAGAAAAAAGAGATAAAAAAATGATTTCAAGAATTACGCAGTTAACTTTTCAGAGCCCAATCATATTTTGAAACGTGGCCAGTTATTAGAAAATGGTGTTAAAAATAGTGTGGTACTTCTGCCACTTTAGATCACTGATTTAGCATTATCTTAATTGATAATAATGTCAGATTTTTTTCTAACACTACTGCAGTACAGCCTTTATTGATTTATTAATTGAGGGAGAAAAAATCTGATGAAGTTTAGTATCTTATGGACAATCAACAAATATCAAATACCTTTATTGTTAATGAGAGATCTGATCTCCGAGTCTGGTTTTGACACAAAATTATTGAAATAAAAAAAGATTTTCTGTTTGTTTAATAAATATTTGTGATTATTTTTACATACTAATTGGTTGATAATCATTTAAAATTAAAAAAAATACATCTATACTGTAACGGTCAAGTTTGTACATTCGCGTAACAGAATTCAGAATCCAAGCAAAAGATACCGAAGCTGACCAGACAAGAATTGTGACATCCCGAGTCCGACCACACTTCAACTCCTAAGCCAGTACTCCAAGACTCAAGACCCTACAAATGTCCACCTTGAAGTTACACATAGCATACTCCTTTGATCACGGCCGACATAGGTCAGGGAGAAACAGTGAGTCGTAATTAAAATTACTAATTTATGGCACCTAATGAATAACTAACTTAATGGAGACTTTAATAATGCATAGATTCTATAAACATAATATCAATAATTAGAATTGGATTGAATAATAAAACTGAGAGTGGACTAGGTTAATTTACTAAAGTTTTAATTTCTCCAATAAAGAGTTTAATCCAAGATATATATCACAAATTACGTACATGTGAAAATGCATGCAGGCATTTAATGGCTGAAGAGTTTTAGGTATGCTCTTCGGACAGATTCTTGTATAAGATATTAATAAATAATTATTACATTTAAGTAAAATGAATGTAACAATTGTTCATCTTATGAGTTCATGAAATCCATACATTGCTTTGCTGTGTTACAATTTGAAAGCCATTATTTATACAAATTTATATAAATAATAAATGCACGCAGGCTTTTAATAATTAACTTATCACTATGTCATGTCTATAGTGGAACATATGCCGACTCCTCTTAATGTGTGGCTAAATACCAGTAATTAAACTAAACCTTGGTTAACACATACTGTAGACATTTCTCATCAGTTTATATTTATTTATTTAGCCTAAAATGGGCTACAATAACTTAGATTGACTGGGCTTTTAAGAGTATCTCAGACAATAGCTGAAAGAACTAAAATAGGGAGCAATACAATAATAAAGTCGCTCTGTGGATGGATTGGTAGATCAAAAGTTTCTGCGACAAACGCCGGTACCCTGAAAACGATCGTTAAGCTGCATAAAAAAAGAATAAATAGTTCAAGAGAGGCGAGGTACTTATGTGCTGACCTGGCCTTAAACTCAGGCTTTGCAACTGCTCTACCCTATGAGAGGAAGATGTGCTGACTTAACTGAGGCTCCATCTTAAAAGATGTAAATATACGTGGCAGCAAAACAAGAAAAATATTTAAATAAATGAATCACATCCGCCAAGCAAAGAATTTTATAAAATTAATATTCTACAGGCAAGAACAATAGGTTATTAGCTTGATCAAATAGAAGCCAACTCTTAGGTAGCATAATAAAATATATGCTATAGACGGGAATAATTATAGATATTCTTTGCTGTTTCAGCTCAATCTAATTTTGTTACTGATCAAATGACTAGTACTTAAAATGGGAGGGGAAGTATATTTGAAGGGGTTTAATAATTAACTTAAATAGCAAATATACTTATAAATATTTCTCAAGGTTAGTCTATTTCTTAGTATTTAAAAGTAATTTCTCACTAAAACAAACCACATTGCAAAATTTACAAGCAAACAATTATCAAAAAACATTAAATAATAACGAGCGAGTCATTACTATTTTCATAAGAGGGTTTCGAAACAGTGCACAGAAATAAAGTTATAAAATAACTACGTGAAGAGGTTTTAATTAATCTCTTCTTGAAATATTGAAGTTTAATGCTCACTGTTTCGAAGTGTCAGCATATCATAAAATAAATATCATATAATAAATATTAAAAACTATGTGATTAAGAAATAACTATAGACATAACTGCAGTGATATAGTTTAAAGTAAAAAACAAAATTAATTTCTTAAAGAAAAGAATTTTAAAAGCAAATGGGTCATTTAAAGATTTTAAAACAATAGAAAAGAAGATCTTTAACATTTAAAAAATTACATTTAGTGGTTAGTTAGCTAACTCGAGTTAAAAGTGGTATGAAATTAAATGAAATTATACAGAGCTCTGCAGTTTAAAGTGATTTACCAGTATTAGTATGTGCTTGAGCTGGAACTTGGTGAGTTTTCTGGGTGGCTTGAGGCATGCTCTTCTTTTGCGGTTGGGCTGTAGATATTATATCAGCATTCTTATTCTTTTTCGGTTAAGTTGTAGATGTTATAGCGGCATTCATAGTTATAATGATGTCGGATGGAAGAGAACACATCACCTCCTTATGGAGTGACAGCCAGGATGGCCACACTAGCCTGACATCTCAGTTCAAAACTAAACTTTACCTTTTCAATGGCAAACACTATTCAAAATGGAGTCTCTTTTTCCGTGTTCTTTTCTCTGTTCTGTCTTTGTTCAGAGTTTTTTTCCTGCTCAAAATATGGCCTATTTATACATTCGTCTTATCAGCTTTAACACCTTTAAGAATTTTTCTTTGCCCCTTACATTTTAATTAATTTTGTCAAACATACAATCTGATTTCAAATATGCTGATAAGTTTCTGAGGTGTTATAACTTTTCCTTAGTTCTGTTTTAATTAAATTTCCAAAAACATGTAATTTTGCTTTTTAATATTGATAATTATTAAAGCATTTTAGTTATAATTTTTATGGGTTTTGTAAAACTATTTTGCCATAAATAATTTTAATTAGTTAAATCCAAAAATAACTTAATTTTTATATCTGACGCAATTTCAATTAGCCAGATTTTAAAATGACTTTTTTTTAACTTGACCAAAAGTAGGTGCGGTCGTTAATTACATACTTGTTTACGACAAAATCTGTTTCTAACCAAACTTTTAATTCTAAGAAAAAATAACACTTAATTTTAAAGAAGACTTCTCAGGACATTTGAAAGAAAACCTTTTTAACATTTTTAAATAAATCTTTTAAAATATTTTCATGTTTTAACATTTTAAAATATATAATATATTTTAATGTTTTAAATCATGCCACCCCTATATACATTACAAATATAGGTTGATTTATATATCCACATATGAACTAAAATAATAACTTTATTAATAAATTGATCCCTATCATTACTTAACATATTAAAAGTATTTTATTAAAATAAACGTGATACTAATAATAATACGCTATAATTATATCAAGCCTATCTAATTATAGCATTCTTTCGTATGTAAATATATAATGCTGTTCAGACAGCCATGACAGCAGATTGTAGCTTTATTTTAGATATATTAATAGTTTAAATGAGGTTCAAATCTAACACAGACGAGTGGGCTACTAGATTGATGATGAAACGGCAAGGGATTAGGAGGTTCCCGTTTCAATACACTTTTGATTTTATTCATCTATGTTTTATTTTTAAAAAACGGAATTTAATAAGCTTGATCATAATATTAGCAAAACAATTCATGGCATAAATTTGAGTGCACTCTATGTGAAACTGATTGTGATGTCATCACTTGGTGGAATTAACACAGTAGTAAAATATTTTTAGTTAATGTAAAAATTCTAAAGCAAATATCAGATTTTAAAGCAGAATTTGACCGCATTAAAAAAAAATTCATTTGTTTTCTGAATAGTGTTTACTTTCACATCATTGTGTGATGTGTTACATCATTTGTTCTTATTTGCACTTCATTTTTTCAATATTTGCAAAGTTCATATATGACTTTTTAGAATATTATTCATTTGTAAAACTAAATTAAAAGAAAATCAAATATACTTCTGTCAACACCAAGATAGTTGTTGGTACATAATCCATTTTTAATAAATCCTGATTTTTTAATATCTCTAGGCTTCTGAACTTTTTATTTATTCATTTTTTTTTCGGATTTAACATTCTTATTTTTTTTTGCTATGTACTCCCCACAACTCCTCTGAGGACATTTTATTTTCTAAGGTCTTTATGTTGGAGCACTATTTTTTAACTTAAACTTATGTGATAGTACAAATTGATGTGTATGTAACCTATATGATCACCATTGGGCGCCATCAGACTGAAACCTGGAACCAGAATATGGGAAAACTTAAAGTGGAGAATGGAAAATGAAGTGGCTAACAGGTTTATCTGGGCATAATTACTGATATATTATTGACTTCATTTAAGGAGAAGCCACAGTACATTACATCACATCACCAGACTAAGGAATAGTCTTGTTAATCAATTTTAAAAGAGCTGGCCTTAATTTATTTTTACTAGCAATCACGTAAGTTACAATAAACTAATCATTTATGTACAGGAACACCTACCACACAATAATTCTTATTAATCCCTTTTCAATGGAATGAACTACTAATCATAGGTGGATAATGTTATGTTGATGGACTTTATAATTTGAAATGATAAAGTTTAAATAATACCTAAGTGTTAATTAAAAAAACTTATTAATTCTAACTTTTAATACAATCCAATGGAGTGATTCCATCCATATTTTAAATCCCTACACAAATTACTCCTTTTCTCCACTTAAAGTCACTTATGATCAATTATTACAAAATCTAACTCCAACTCTAAATAAATATTATTTGTAGTGCGACATATTGTAATGTTTCCAAAAAGTAAATGCAGCTTTCCTGAAATGACATTGAAATGGCAATACAAAAAGTGAAAATATCAGCTGCCAATCAATGTAAAACAACACCATGACAAGAGTTAGCAAAACTAATTAATCGATATATAGACCTTAAGTGACTTAACCCTGCAAGATCCATCCCTATTGTGAAAAAGGATGGCCTGGGTGCAAATATGAAAATATTAACTAGTATTAAATCTCTCTTCAACAGAGCTTATTTAAATAAATAGTAGAAAATCTATAAGATATCTTTAATACTTACAATACTATAAAATAACTATCTTTTAATCTGTCTTGAGGGATAGATCGAATCTTATTCTACAGAACTACATAATGATTAAGTAATAATAAAAACCAAGTATATGATAAATATAGAAAGAATAAACAAATTATATTGCTGGTTTAACATGAAATACGTATATTGGTGATTATTTATCTTTTCAACATCTATGTGTTCAAGTGTATCAGTGTTATGAGATAGTGTGGAGAGTGGTGGGTTGTGTGAAAGTCTGTCCTCATATACCCTATATATTACATATATAGACACATATATAATAAGCCTGTGTGTTTCAGTTATTACATAGTAGAAGGGTCTGCCCATCACTTGTATATGTATTAAATGGATTATGTCCTGTACATGAGGGGTCATATTGACCTTAGGTCAACATGAGTGTGACAAGAATCTTGGCCTCAGGATGGCCTTTGAGCATTCCATCATCAGATTTTCAATTGGATGTGGATGGTTGAAGAGTTGGAGTAGATTGAAGCCTGTCCATGGAAGTATGAGGATTGGCTATCTTAATATATAACTGAGCACTTATGGCATATATGTGTAAAGATGGTAATCTGGACCAAGTGATGATTGCTGGTTTAGCATGAAATACGCATATTGGTGATTATTTATCTTTTCAACATATATGTGTTTAAGTGTATCAGTGATATGAGATAGGGTGGAGAGTGGTGGGTTGTGTGAAAGTCTGTGCTCATATACCCTGTATATTATAACATACATAAGCTAAAACTTATTTACATAATACACTTCATTATTTCTAAATTATGGCAACAATAGTCTTATCTTTAAAAAATAATGAGTTTAACTGCACATAATACAAAGTTCATATTTACCTAGTCCTAAAACTGTGTTCTTGTTCATTTGGCGAAGTCTGAGGCACATGATGAGCATTGTAGGACATGAGCTCATGCATTTATTTAGACGGATTTGAAATCATTCACCAAATTGAGGTTATGGTCTTAATGGTAATCTATTATTAAGTGTGAGTTATTAATTTTAAAAGTCTGCACAGCACATTGAAGCAATTCAGTGATCAGCTCACTGATGGTTCTTTGTCCTTTTTGGGCACTGGATGTGGTGTTAAACTCCTGCAGATACAGACAGCTGTGAAAAAAACATTCTCTAGTAAAAGGGAAGAATAATAATAATGAATTTTGAGAGCATCATTTCTTTTTATGTCATTCCAAATACTCCACTCCCCTCGTTCTTCTTTTACTTGACATTTTCTTATTAAAACTTTTACACTTTAGTTCTAATTTAAGGAATATTTATAATAACCACCCAGAAAGAAAATATTTTCATTTGTTATTTTGGCTCCAGCTATAATTTTCATGTCTAGATTTATCAAATTATAAATATATTTTTAGGTGCAATTAACTCATTCAATTTTATACATTTTTTACATTCTTATAGATAGCAAATGACTATAATTTACTACATTTCTTACATTCTTTACTTAAATTTTTTTTTTCCAATGAAGCGTATCTTATTTACCTTGCCCCCTTCACACAATTAACATACCAAAAATATAATTAAAAATTTCAAATAGATCTTGAAAACTAAACATATGTATCTAGCATTACCCATCTATTTTTGATATTTTATTTATTAATTAAATAAATTTTACCTACAAACAAAATAAAACTACATTTAAATAAAAATATCTACTGTTCCATTATGAGATGGAAAAATAGCATCTCATCACTCCTCACTTGGGGAAACAAAAAAACTCAACTCTCATCTCTCTACACTATTCTTTTCCCTTTTCTCCTTTTCTAGACAAATTTCTGTATCAGCCTATAGGTTCAATGCAATTCCCCTTTTGCAGGTCCAGTTCCTTTTCCTCCTTAAACAAATTATTTGAATCCATATCCAGTAGATTTTCTATGGATTCTTCAATAGACAGTGTATGATTTTCGGTAAGATTGTGTTGTACTGCTATCAGTAAATTAGTAGCACCCCACCTATTTTTGACATTTATTATTTAAATAAACTTTACCTACAAACAATAAAATGAGATATAAATAAAAATATCTGCAATTCTATTATGAGATGGAAAATTTTAAATTAAAGTTCTTGAAATGTTTGCTAATATTTTTTAAATTAATTCTTCTATAGACAGTCCCAATAATATCATGGTTCATTCACTTCAAAAATACCATAGAAGTGCTGCTGGTTTAGATTGCTATTAACATAGATTTTTTAAATGCTAAAAATGCAATTACTAATTCAAAATAAAATGTAAAGAGATCAGTATCTTAAAGACATTTGCAAAACTACAGTCTTTTAATCTATTGTCCATGAAAAAATTTCAGCCTCCAAGACATTAACAGTTTGGTTCTTTGTAATTTGGTTTCTGTAATATTTATGAGATTACTTCAAGAAAATTCCTGGAATGAAAAAAAAACATGATTTCTTGCTAGTTTATTAAATACCTCTAATTATTTTTAACTTAATGATTGTATAATTATTTACAACAAAAACAACACATGTACACACTTTGATTTTATTCATACATGCTCTATTTTTAAAAATAGAAGTTAATAAATTACTATAATGTTAACAAAAAATCATGGCAGTAAAATGACCATGTCTATGTGACACTGATCACATAATAATCTTTCTGTATCAACAGCATTTAGCATCTTGAGAAATTTAAAAATTATAACATTTTAATATTTTAAAGCAGAATTAAATAGATTTATCAGAGATTAACATTTATACATTCACATTTAAAAAAAATTTCTACAAAAAAGATTTCATTGATATTATGAAGATTGTTTTCCTGCAAACTATTGAATGACATTTTATATCGAATTTTTTCATTACATTTTTTCAATATAATTTTTCAGAATGATGTCATTTGTATAATTAAATTTCTAGAAAATCAAGTCAATTTATCATGTTTTAGTATATAGATTTTATATAGAAATGAAAGGTTGAACACTGACAAAAACAGCTATCAGGACTAACAATAGAAAAAGTCAATCTGCTAAGGATTAACATGTGAAATGGATATTTCCATTCAAAAAAACAAATGCAAAATTAGATATAAATTTCATTATAATAATTTTAAAAAAACCCACAAAATTTATTCAATTTATCTATAGTATATACAAACAATTTAAAATGCTGGTTGAAGAAGCTGTTAATAGCAAACAATCAAAATGAGTTAATCCAGGCTAAGCGCTTTTAAAGTGTTATCCTTCAAAATCATAGCCAAAATAGTAATAGTTGTTGTGATATTATTAAATGGTAATATATGCAAATGTATATCTAAATTAATCAGCTTGTCCATTTTCTGAAGATAGTGAAACATGTGTTGCACCTATTAATTGCATTATTAACAATGATTATAAAATATGCCTCTTTTATCTTACTTTTGCAGTCGTTAGTTTCAGTGCACACAATTTTGGGGTTGGAGGAATTGAACCTATGGCTGGCCTTTTTCTCGTGTTCCGAGGAATATTGAAATGTTGTCATTGTTCTTTTGTATTCTCCTGTATGCATAAATATGCTGAGTGGCTCTATTATTGACAGTGGCCTTAGTTTTCCCACAATATGTGGCACTGCACCCAGCCTGAGGGCATAAAATTCTATCTATTTAAAAAAAAATATTTTCAGCCTCTCATATGTGTCATAAAAAATTTCAGCCAGCTATAGAACAATTTTTATTAAATTAAGAGTGTTATATTTGAAGAAAGTTTACATGTTCGACTATATTGTAAAAATAGGTTTTAAAATGAATTATTCTAGTAATGATTGTCTATATCAACATTTTCACTTTGTTTAAAAAAAAAATCCAAGTTATAACACCATTCTTTAAAATAAGGAAAGTTTAATCTTATTTTTATATATTTTTGATATAATTCTGTTATACATTAAAATTTTTATTTATGTTTGCTTTATTATAGAAAATGATAATACAAGATAATAATAAAAATATTACTGAAATAATAATAAAAATATTACTGAAATATTATTATATGATTTTTTTTAAAAAAGGATGAAAAGGATAAATGAAGAAATATGCATGTGTGTACATGGCATTCTAATATTAATTTAATTATGCAAGCTACAAGTTTATTTATTTAATCTATTCATGACAGGAGAATAAATAAATTTCTATCAGACTATAGTTATCATTAGCACTAGTTCTTGCATTTAAAATTCAAAAAACATTAGCATCTACATTATTTATTATTTTTCTTTACATTTGAATTAATTTCCAATAAAATATTTTGCATTTAAAAATTTATTATGCCTATTGTCTTTTTTAGTGTGCACTCATGTTAAAAAATACTTTCAGAATTTTGTAATTAATGGATTTAATCTTACTTCCTAATTGAACCTCATTTATAACATTATATGATATTGTCCATTGACTAAGTGCATCCAGATTATATTATAAGTAGTACAGTATCATTGCCAATTTTGCAATTTCACTTACTTGCATGTGGGCAAATAATGATTTAAATAATTTTGCAAATGGAAATTTAATGACATAAAACTACTAAGATTTATGATTACACATTCTCTGTTGCTTCCATTTACTTAAGAAAAAAAAAGTTTATATAGTGATCAACTGTCAGAATATTAAATATAACTTAAGCAAGAATATATGTGAGATAATTTTGGAGGAGTCTGCATTATGCCCTCATGATACGCACCAAGAAGGTATTTTCTCTTGATTTTAATAGATTATTTGATTAAACTGATAATATTCCTTGATCTCAGTGATCATATGAAAAGACATTTGATACTATGGATTCTATGAATATTTATTTAATTATGAATTTCAATTAACCTTATGACTACGGTCATTTGTTTTAATATAGAGATTAGGAATATTGATTATAATACCACTTCACCTTGACCCAGATTTATATACTTTTGATGGTGAAGTAAAAAGACCATCTCATCTTGAATTTAATTAAGAAGTGATCATTCCATTTTTTGAATTAAATATGTAGAGATAATGTTTAATAAAAATTTTCCCCATAGTTTGTATATATATATTTTTTCAATAGACAAACTTTCTAACCAAGGCTAGGTTTGAGCCCATATTCATAGGGATTGCATATGTTTTACTTGATAGGCAATCTAAACATTTGTCATTAAAATATTTCTAGGCAAAAGATTGTTTTATTTAATGTTAATTTATGGGACAATTTAATATTAAAGATATAATTTGTTAGATAAGCAATATTTATACATCATTTAATAGTTGGAGTGAAAAGAAGAGAGGGGGGATGAGCAATTTAAAAACTACTTTAGAGCATGGGAATAGATAGTCATAGTTTTACACTGACAAGTTAGAACTAACTAGTTCATAAAATTAAATTGTAAAATAAAACATACTTAAGGATTAGAATATTAAACAATCGGTTTAATTAAAATTGTATGTATGTGTGTATTTAATCTGTTTGTGGATTTTAATTATAAAGTTCACAATTGAATAATAATTATTCCATGTCTCTTGTGAGGAACTCATCGAAAGAAGAAATTAATTAGTTTTAATAGTTTAGTCATAGCAGCCAAAAATTGTGGTCAAGATTCTGGGTTTGAAGTTGAGCTGCTATACATTTTTTTTATTATTAAAGAAAAAGTGAAAGGGGATAGAAAAGAGAGCTTTCTCTCATTTGTTTTGTTCTTTGGAAAGATTCTCACAGAGTAGAGTTACTAAAGTAAATCATTAAAGTGATTTAATGATGTCTCTATGGCACAGGAATTTAAGTTTAAAATTAATTGGTGATTATCTATTAGAATGCAGATAAGAATTTGGCATGTGGTTTTTTCGAGAGGGCAGAAGGTTAAGATAACCAGAAAGAAACAATAGGCAATTAATCAGGAAACAGACTGAACAGACATTGGAAGGGTCAATGGAAGGTCATGTTGGGGGAGGGGGTGAAAAAAGCCAGACACTATAAGAGCTCTTCTCTTTTGTAAAGGGGGTAGCTGGTTCTATCTGAATCTCTCTTGCAAGTTCTATCATCATCAGATTTATAGAGAAGCTTTGCTGTAAAAGTTTAAAAAGAAACATTTTTTTTTAAAAAAGGAAGAAAAGAGAAGTCATTTGTCTGTCTCTTGAACAACCAACTTAGCTAAATTTAATAATATAAGTATAAAAAAAAGACTCTCGAGTAAAGTTTAAGTTAGGTGCACATCATTCTTCTGAAATTAATCAACGTCATGATTGTCTTGCAATAATTTATCAGAAATCAGCAAATGGTAAAATTTAAACTACAGAAAATAAGAAAATCTAAATTTTGATTTTGTATATAAAGCATTAAATCTGAATGCTATAATTTTATATAAAGCGTTAAATGTGAATATTAAGTGAACTGAAAATACATCAAGAAGTGGACTTATATATTTAAAATTAAAACAAGTTCTATTCAGCTGTAATCCACAGAAACCAAAATGAAAAAATCTCAGCAGAGTAAAAACTTTGTACATTTTGGCATAGGAATCGAACTCTATCACAAGGACTCATTCTACATAAACTCATGTGCACACACAAACAAACCAAATAAGAAATAAAGGAAAAATGGAAACCAGAAACCTGAAGGACACCGGAGAACTATTGAAGTATATTTTTATATTTGATATTCATGTAGAACATTTAATTTTTAAAAAAAGAAAGAAAGGAAAATAATTTTTTTATGATTTATCATATATATCCATTTAAAAATTAATACATGTTAGAATTATAATTATTATTATAATTTAGGGGTAGATGAAATTAATATCAAGTCATTTTGTATGTGCCTATTAAATGCTTTCATCATCATTATTATTATTATTATTATTATTATTATTATTATTATTATTATTATTATTATTATTATTATTATCATCATCATCATCATTTAGGGGTAGATGAAATTAGTATCAAGATATGTGGTATGTGCCTGTTAAATGCTTTTATTATTATTATCGTTTAGGGGTAGATGAAATTAATACCAAATCAGTCTGTATATGCTTTGTTTTCAAATGCTTTATATTTTTTATAAGAGTGAGAGATATTGTTGTGGGAAATGTTTTTTGAATCGAAACAGGGATTTTTGTCAAGTGCTTAGACTTAATGCTATGTTTTATGAAGGTTGCATGATTGTTGGGCTAAAATATCATCATTATCCTATAAAAGTGCAGAGAAGTAGTTTTGAAATTTTAATGTGCATTTGTTATTATTATTATCATAAAATTAAAGCTAGATATAAGCTAATTAAAATTAAGGCTTGGAAGAATTATTGGCTCATGTTTTGGTATGCTATTTCGCAAGAGTAATGGAGATGTGAAAGTTTTACTTATACAAATTGATGTTAGACCTGTATATATGTGGGTGGACAATGAGTTCCCACCAAGCTAGTGAAGTCTTAGTTTAGCTCTCTCTCTCTAAGATATTTAGTTCATATTTATAAAGTATTTAAACACAGTGGAAGAGTTTTCCCACTTAGTTATTTTCTACACCGTAAGATGATTTCTTTATTGATGGCCAGAGGTTGATAGGTAAACCCAAGTCTCTTGATATGACTAGTGATAAACATCCCAGCATATCTCAACCTTAGTGAAAAGGTTTTCTCTTATTCAGGTCACTACCTGCCTCATGTTATAGTTGATATTCCTTATGGGTGTATGAAATCTAGCTATTACTAAGCATTACTTATAAATGTTGAATACAGGGTCGCAAATTCAATTTGATGTCAGGATGAGTGTGGATAGTGCGTGTGTGATTGGTATATTTGAACATTGTTTTGTTGATACATTTTAATTTATCAATAAGAGCCAAGAGTAATAATGTCAATAAATCTTCAACTTAAGGGTTAAATAAAACCTACGAATATTGTGAGCAATGCGTATTTAAAATTATTTAATAAATGTATCCACAGCCAGATGAGACTTCAATGGAAAGGTAATATTACTAAAATATTATTATTGTCATAAGAACATGAATATAGTGTGTATGCACGTGTGATGATGATTGAGCTGGATACCGATTCGTTGACATTTGAAAAATAGATCAAATTAACATAGTCCCACCTTACATAAAATATCTCTATTGTAGAGCATAGGGCGAAGGAATATTAGAATAAAATAGTTAAATAAAATTATTTAGGGCGAAGGAATATTAGAATAAAATAGTTAAATAAAATTATTAAATTTTATTATTGGAAGCATTACCCTTGGAAACAAATCAGTAGTTAAAAGCATTAAACATTGGGGAGAAGAAATTTAATGTTCGCTATGTTTAGGATAAAAATGAGAACAAAAATATAATATATGTGAAGGTAAATATTATTTTTATCTGAGACATTAATATTACTCCATGGTAATCCTGATTCCCTAATAATTAAAAATGAATATTTATAGTTTAAAACCTCTTGACATTATCTATTGATTTAGGGATAGTATTTATTTAGTTTTATATATATATATATATTATAATACGGTTGTAGAACAGGGGAAAGCCATGTGAGTCATCAAGTGAATGTATATATTATGTATTGAGTTGTAGTATGTTAATAAAATTTGTTATTTGTTTTAAATAAAAATTTTGCTTACGTCTCAACGTTTTGTGGGTTATTATAATCTAGACAACTCAAATCCAATCATACATCAATATATTATTATCAACAGTTGAATCATCATTTTCGTAAATTATATCAGGTAAAATTTATTTAAAATGGTTCATTTTCCGAGCTTATGTAGCACGGCAATACTCAAAGTTACCAAGTAATTTAATATAGTTGAAATATAAATTATGTATAGGGATGGTTATTGAGTGATAGTGGATGCAGTGGGTGGGCATAAAATCCTTTCCCCATCTGTTGTATTCAAACACCTCTCTAGACGCACTTCTTTATAATTTTACTTCAATTGTGAATATGTTTATAATGTATTATTCTAAAAGATTTGATAAGCTTAAATTATTCGAGCTTTAATGTAAATAGACATTAAACTACATTAAAGACAGCCAAGATCCACCTTGGAGGTGATCATTGAGAGGGGTGTTTATTACCAATAATTCATAGCAGCTTGTTCGACCTCCACACCTTATTGTTCTTAAAACCCTGAGAAGAGATTATAATGGGAGAAATGAGCTAGCACAATAAAAAATTTAATAGTAAAAGAGATAATAGTGCAATAGACCTATGAATGTGAGGATGATGGACGGGTGGATCATGAAGGTGGAAATGGATATAGAACTACTGGTAATCGGAACAAAATTTTAATTGTGACTTTAATGATAGTGAATGGGGAGTGTGCTGAGAAAAACCAAGAATTTCAAAGAATATTAATATTATTATTATTTTTAATACATTCTCAGTGGTCTCTTAATCGATTGATTATTTATTAAACCATTCATTAAATATTATTGCTGAAATTTATTGATGTCATTGAAATGAGGTTTAACCTTAATATTTTATTAAAGTTGCAATTTGGCGTCCTGGCAAATAAGATTATGGATGTTCTATACCATCATCATCATCATCATCCCAGTAGGCTTTAGAAATAGTGTTAGCTGGGAACGATGAAGCATCCATCGATCCATCCTTAAAACGTTACAATTGGCATGCAACTTGAACGCAAGTGTCTGAGTGCCAGATAGATTCAATATAGGTTATAATTAATGCATAGCATGGTTTCCCGAGCTGAAATAAATAAATATCACAATTGATCCATAACGAGGATGTGCGACCATTTGAATAAAGTTATAATTAGCTTAAACTGTCCGATAATATATGTTATATTTGTAAAATCTCCCAATCGTTTTAGTTATATTTGATTCAGAACTTGGATGACCGATCAAAAGAGTTCAAATTACGTTTTATATCAATTTAATAAGTTTTATATACATTTTAATTAAGTTAAATATAATTTTATTTTTGTTATAATATATATATATAATCCTGTTTTCCAAAAGTCTGTTTTACAAGCAGAACAAAATTACATTAGAAAAAAAAATATAGATTTCAAAAAGTTTTAAAGCACTTTAATTAAAAATTAGCTAGCTTTAATGAACAATCTTCTTAAAGTACCAAACTAATTTAAGTGTTAATCTAATTAAAATATTACAGTAACTTTAGAAAATAAATATATATTACATATGCATGGTGTGTAATTGAAAGTGTGCAAGCATTATATTCCATTAAAATATTTTAACATTTAAACAAACACATCTACATTGCATTCCATTTCCAGCTTTAAAATACAAACAGATGTTAATTCATTATTCTACAAACAAAAATCACATGAGACTAAGCCAATGAATAATTAGGAGCTAGAAAAGATTGCAAGTGTAGTAGTCTTGGAAAGAAAATTTTGAAGAAAAAGTTTTAAAAGTTTGTCTTCTTTATTTTGCCAATTTATTGTTTAGAAATAAGTAAGAAATGTTCTAATAAATACTATAAGACTTAATTACAAAATAAATTCAGAATTTACAAAAACATATAATCCATTGGATGTTTTGAATGGACTAAAAATACATTTTTTTCTAGTTTAATCAAAACAACAACCACTTATGAAAAGTCAGTAGAAAAGCAGAAAATAGTTTATCAACCAAATTCTATTACATATGCAAACTAGAAAGATACTGACAATTTACCACGTACATGCCAGTTGAAAATATAAACTATAACAGTACAAAGTTTGGAATAAACCTGAAGTGACAGCACTCATCATCATAAACACCAGTTAATACAAAATTTAAATATAAAATGAAATAAATATGAGCATAAGTGATCAGCAAAAACAGGCTAAAATAAGTTCACTAGCATTACAGATGAATAATAATCATTCATCATCAAGAATGATCAACAAAAAAAATCAACAGTCAACTTTGTGACTGGATATGAAAGTGATCCATTATAGATCAGGCTAATTATTTAGCTCTTGCCAAAGCTTGGGGCAGATTATATATACAATAAATTGGATGAACAAACTTAAGTGCTAATTAATCCAAAAGAATATGACAATTAAAAAAATAATACTGATACAGAAACATGCTGATTATCATCAATGCTCTGGCCATTTAGTACCATTAATGTATTGGTTAACTATAAATACCATTAATGTATTGATTAATTACAAACTTAATTTCTAATAATAAAAACTAAATAAAATATAGAGTGTGGACTTTAAAAATATCCCTTTGCACCAACCAGGATCATCATCATCATCTGGCTATCCATACTACTAAAGATAATCCTAATCTATATAATTGACCATTATGCACGAATCCAGTTCATTGAGCAAGAACTCTGTTACTGTGAACAAGAAATAATACTAACCTATGTTGTAAACCTAGTCTGGATATAAAAGAAATTCACAGGAATAATTTAAACAATGAAATATAAATTTATTAATTAGACACAATAAAATGAAATGAAGATCTGCTATAAATATAAATTCCGCATTCTAATTTTAATTAGAATACAAAAACAAAAATATGCTATTACATTGTAATTTACATATATCTCAATAAGTTTGCATAAACACACACCTACATATAAGTACACAGATGTGTCAATAAAAAATGAACATATTCAATTGTCATAGACATAAAAAATCATTTTAATAATTCATAAAAGAAACTGACTTTAACATGTGTCTACATGACACACATCTATATAAGCACAGATATGCTATATAGCATATAATTTAAAATTAACATCTTTGAATTGCCATAAACCAATAATAATTTTTATAAAACATAATTAATGTTAATATATATGCAATTGATAATAGATTTCAATATATATGTAAACTACATAACATACATCTGTATTTGACACACAGATGTGCTGTAACATATTAGAATTGTCATAAAAAATCAATTCATTTAATAATATACAAATAATTAATTCTAACATATATGTATGTACACATAGAAATGTGTGTCCACACTGATGTTTATTCATTTGTCAAAAAATAAATTTCTTAAACCATAATAGATTTTCACAAGACAATTAATTCCATGTTGAAAATATATAAACACAATGCATACATATGTGTGTATTATTCTTATGCCCCTAAAAAATGAAAGTTATTAATAAACCCATTACAGTATTTGTCAGTATTTGTAATGGTTAAAGCTTTTTCTTTTTTAACAAAAAAATGTGAGATCCAGTTTAGAATGTTATTTTAAAATTCAGGTTTTTGTTTTTTCATTTACAATAACAAAGATTTCAGTTTATTTCTTTAAAATTTTAAATAAATCTTTTATGAATCAATCCTCTGTTTTGAGATACATAATTTAAGCTAACACTTATTTACTTTTAAACTTGTAAATTAGATTTTACCTGTGGAGTTGATTATTTAAAAGAATATTTCAACAAATTATTTTTCTACTTGCCAAATAATATCTGTTTGTAAAGTATATCACCTGTAAGCATACTATATATAATGTATGGGTTTAATAACATTGTGCTTCCTTTCATATTAGATAAAATTATGCATATATAAACTATAGCACTTTTTTTTCCCAGTAAGCTGACTATTTACTGGAATCTCTTTGTATGCTGGTCCATTCTAAAATAATATACAGGCTCATTGATATAATCAGGAAAAATATAAATCCAATAACTGTAGACATTCAGTCACTATAATTTGATAGACTTCAGACATGCCACCTAGTACACATATATGGGCTATGAAGAACTAAAAAACTGGTAGTTGCTTCTATACAAATTCTAACTTTACTATTGTGACATTAGCAGTGGCTCTAGTTCTTGCCTTCAGTTATAACTTCATAATGTATAACTGTTATAAGTGTCATGAATGATTCAAATTCACCTTTTTATATTGTATCATGGAATTTTAAAAAAACAATAATTAAAGGTAAGTTTTCTTTATCTTGATAAAAAAGTTAAGGATTTTTTTAAAAATTCATCTTAATTAAATACCAAATTTTTGATCTAAAAATATTTCTTAATCTTTTCAATATATTTGTAGATTTCTTATCAAAATATCTTATACAAGCTTTAATTTTAAAAAAA
The DNA here is from genome assembly GCA_028023455.1 of Epiperipatus broadwayi. Taxonomy (NCBI): domain Eukaryota; kingdom Metazoa; phylum Onychophora; class Udeonychophora; order Euonychophora; family Peripatidae; genus Epiperipatus; species Epiperipatus broadwayi. The sequence goes on along the minus strand of JAQFVV010000063.1, from coordinate 4,046,751 downwards.
AGTTCTTAATCTAATTGAAACAGATAGTGGAATTTTATAATTACAGGTATATCTATAATAATATAAAAACGTGTTTCTTTTAATTACTATCTTTTTTATGATCAAAATCAATAGACCTTTTAAAATGTTTAATTTATAATATTTTTTAAATTCAAAATTATTATATAACTCTTATCTGTTACACTATAATATAATAAATATCTCCAAAAAAATTTGTTTGCGTTTATTGCTACTTTTTCTTTTAACTTTATATACATACATGCACACATATTACTATGTTGTTGTATGCTATGAGACACAAAATTGTCCCATATATATATATATATATATTCTGCATATAAGTAGAAGTAAAAAATAGCATTCAGAATATAATCTGCAATACATTTCCAATCATCTGTAGTAATAAATTGCTTATCATTTATGTGACCTTAACCTAACAAAAGAATATAATGTACATTAATTTCTACCAAATTATATCAAAAGTTATTAAGAATTATAAATGTACTATTTTAGGCTGAAGAAAAAATTTTAATTGGTTCTTTCAATTATTATCTCTTTAGGATTCAATTGTTAAAACAAATAAGTTGCTTTTTATTAAATCTTTTAAATTGATTGTTTTACAAATAATATTAAATCTATTTTCAGTTAAAAAGTATAATATTTCTACAATGATGATATCATAAGATGAATATTATTTCTTGATACTGATGATCACTGTTCAAGAAGTTATGAAAGCAAGTAAAAAAAACTCAGATGTAATACATTCTATAAAAATAAATTAAAAATTCAATTCATTTGTAATGTGATCTTTTATATATATATAAAATACATATTTTGCGGGTTCATCCGTGTTAAAAACTTTTCAATTTATTTTTTGGTGTTTCTTCTCACTCACCAACCATCCACAACATAATTATAAATGGTGGAGGGGGGGGGGTGGAGAGGCTTTATTACAATAAAAAATAAAAAACACAACAAATCTCACAAAAATAAAATTTATGATAATTTTTAAATTTATTTATATTATCTGTAACTACAAAATTTATGAAATTAAAAAACCTTTTTTACTCTTTTTTAAGAAACTCGAAAATTTGACAAAATTGATAAAGTTTGCCTTTCGTTTTTCCTTAGTATAAATACTCCTTTCTGTGGCGTTTTGTCGTGCGTTTTCGTCGTTTAAAGTTCGGATTGGACACAAAGAAAAAATTGCAAATGCAATTAGAACACATCCCCAAATTTGATCCAACAAAAACCCGTTCAATTTACAAGAACCCTTAGTGAAATTTGGTTTAAAAGGTTTCTTTTGCTTTACCCTTCCTGTCTTTTGGAAAATTGTCGATGTTGATCGCTCTTGAATCTACCGGTTTTTAAAAAAAAAAATAATATAAAATCGGACAAATCAATTGTTGTCTTCTGATAAAGGTAATCCACAGTTGTAATGGATCGTGACATTACCAAAAAATTTTAGTTGCAGTGTAAAATTTAACAAAAAAGAGATCTCATATTTGGAAAAAACAACAAAAGCTTTATTAATAAATCACCTATTGAAACAGATAAAAAATAAAATAATCCCTCGTGAAAAATCTTGTGTCTGCCAAAATTTTATGGCTTCCAAAATTCAAAACCAGATACCCCTCTTGTCCAATAGTAAGTGCAATAGGTTCTCCACTCATATTTTAGCTAGATACTTTCGGTTTCATTAAACCTACATCCCTCTATTAAATCTATATTAAAAACTCTCTTCATTTTATTTCTGTTTTAAAAGTTTAAAAATTAATCTAGTGATTCTGGTCAGTTTTGATGTCGTGTCTTTGTTTACAAACATTCCAATTGATGAAGCTTTAAATATAATCTCACAACGTTGAATTTACCGACCATATTATTGTTTGATTAAACATTGTCTCTTAAATACATATTTTGTATACAATGGACAGATTACAGCAAGTTTTTGGTCTCCTATGGGCTCACCTATCTCAGGAGTAATAGCTGATTTATTCATGGAATATATAGAAACTCGTGTTTAGAATCATCATCTTTAAAACCTCTCATTTGGCTCAGATACATAGATGACACTTTTGTCATATGGCAACATGGAAAAAATACATTAGATGATTTTTTCTTACATTTAAATAATATGCATCCTCATATTAAATTTACAATGGAGACAGAGTCTGATGGAAAACTCCCTTTTCTTGATGTTCTAGTCACCAAACACCAAATAGTTTATCTTTTTCTATTTACAGAAAGGATACACACACAACAGATATTTAATTTCCATTCTCATCATCACCCAACTCAGATAGTTTCTGTAGCCAAAACTCTTTTAAATAGAGCAATTAACCTTTCAGATGAACACATCTGAAAGAAAAATAAATCATATTAATAGTGTTTTATTAGCAAATAGTTATAATTACAAATTTATAAAAAAAGCCTTATTTCAAGCCCAAAATAGACAAAATAGGAAACAAAAAGATGATAAGTCAGCTATTAGGATTTGTGTTCCATATGTAAAAGGAACTACAGACAGTATCGACGTATATTAAAAGCTATAATATAGATACAATTTTTGCTCATCAAAAGATCAGCAATATAATAACCAAGCCTAAGGATTCAATCCCTCTTGAATCTCATGGTGTCTATCAAATCTCATGTAAAAATTGTAAAGCTTCTTACATAGGTATGAGTATCGTCGATCAGTGTTAGGAGAGATGAGCATGCTAATGCAGTTAAACAACACTCATCATCATCAGCACTCTCACTCCATACTATAAACTCAGGTCATAAAATCGATTTTTCTAGTACCAGGATCATATCCAGATGTGATAATCTCTACCAGTGCAAAATTAGAGAAGCCATTGAGATACTTAAAAGGCCAGATTGTATCAATAAGCGAGATGATACGTGCAAACTTCCTCCTATTTGGAAAGATTTCTTTAAAAAACATTCTTAAATTTAACATTTTTGCTATTGGTGGGATTTTTAATGTTTTATTCAAACCAGTGATTGTAGCGCCTCTACAACTGGCTTTCTACCTTTTTATAACTCTGTGGATGGCTTGTGTGACCAAGTCGAAACGTCAGTATATTGATATTAAAAGTTTTTAACACGGATGAACCCGCAAAATATGTATTTTATATATTTAACCCGTGCAAATCTTCGTTTTAACATATATATATACTGACAAAAAGTTGTAATTTTAAGATTCTATTATGTATTATATATGTCAAATGCAAACACATTTTCTTAGCAGTAAATATTTTAACATTAGGAGATATGATAGTTAAATTTATAATATTGAATAATAAACATCAAAATTAGTACAAATGGGTACTCAATTACAGAAGTAGTTATTATTTTTAATTTAGCAAGTTAAATGAAATATAGCTTGAAATTGTGACATATAATACTTTCTATTATACTGAAGCAGTAAAATCTGTTATACATATTTTGCTTCATTGTCGGATGATCTTAAAAACATTGAATCAGAGGTTCAACCCCATTTATATACTTGTTAATCACTAGGGAATGCAAGTATCCATATACACACAATTACCCCTCCTCTTTTGTTATTAAGCATTATTTGATTAAAGAATATTAGTTTTAATTTGGAAATATTTAAATTTCCACTACCATAAATAGTCGTGTGTGTGTGTGTTTGTATCACAGATAGCTAGAAATATTGTAAATCATATTTCATTTTAAGTATTTTATATTTTATTATTTATAATTTGTGTATTTTATTAATCTGATGTAATACCAGAGAAAGTTCTAGAGAGTAATTAACATAACTTAGATTTATAAACAAAAGAATGTATCTTGTTCAAATTAAAAATGTCATTAGTAAAGTAGATTTATTTTAGAAATCCTAATGTTAATGGAAAATATATCTCGTGAATCTATTTCCAAACTCAAAATAGATTAAAACAATACTTTCTAGAACTTATCTTGTTGTCATCTTTAAAGGTAAATTTTAACAAAAGATAAGTGCAGACAGGCCAGTTAATGCACAGCCGGGCCTTGACAGCGGCAAGATAATAGAAGTTTCGAGAAGTTTTTGGTGGCAAATAAATATAACCAAAATTCTATACTAGGTACTCTTTGCTTTTATTTCAGGTGTTGCAGAATGAATCTACACCACTCAAAATTTTAACTGACTTCTGAGTAGAGAGAAGAAATTTGCTTTCCCGATCTTTTCAAAATTGTCTCCATACCGTTATGCTCCTATGCCATCACCACTTAAGGACTGCTGCAATGAAATGCTAATCTAATTCTATAAAGATGCCAACAATTATTTTTCCAAAATCTGCATTGCCAATGTGTTTTCCCATGTTTATTTTTCCATATGCGTATCAACTCGTACAGCCACCAAGTCATCAAATAACAGAAGGTAATCCCATCTGTGCCGCTAATATGAACTCTTAAAACCTCCATCTGTGTAATTTTAATTTATTTAAAGTAAAAATGTAATTCTCTGTCTATTTAATAATCAACGAGGTAGTGCCAATTATCATAACTCTAAGAAATTAATGACTTGCTCTTTTCCTCTGCAAAATATAATGCACGAATCTAAGTTTATTCTCTAAATGTATTTGCTGGGTTTCACTATCTCTATCTTCTTATTTTAAATGTGGCAAACTTTTAACTTTATTTTTATGTTGATTATATTTGATTTAATATGCTAATAATTCAATCTAGCGAACCGATTTTATTCTAATTCTCCATCCCACCATTATGGGATTTCAAATACTTAAATGTAAGTTTTCTTACCAAACTCAAAGATCTCTCGATTGAATATTACTAAATTGTTTTGTGTGCTTCATGGCAGATTATACGCTGTCATAATAAAATATCAATTTATTACTATATTAACATTATTGATTTAGTGAATTTTAATATTATGTAAAGTAAAGCTTAATGACCTTACCTTTTCCTACAATCAATCATTTGCATCCCACGCCATCCAATGTGATAATTTTATTATATAATTATCTACTCATTAAACATACTAATATTTGTTTAATAAAAGGAACTACATATTCCCTCTTTTATTGCTTGACTTTCTAAGTGGTATTTAAGGTCATTTGCATACCTTTAAGGATGGGTTTAAATTTTGTTGTGTCATTACACTAGATTTCATTAATTTATGAGGACCTTAGTTAACATATCAGCATCATTAAGGAACTGATTTCTTTTAGCATTGCTTACATCTTGTTTTGTCAAACTAATACCTAAAGGTCCCGGATCATTTCTTAAGGCATATCCCCAAAATGGAGTTTGGAAGCACTGACTCCAGGATTGTGTCAGGTTGTAGTTAGGCTCTGCATGGAATAACATCAGGAAATCCAAACCATGAAATCCCTACCAACCATTCCTTCGGATACCGACTTGTCACAAGTACATGTGAATTTCTCATGTTCATAAATTTGATGAAGCTTCTCATCCTAAATGAACTTAAACTTTCTGGCATTATCATGTAGTTAGCACCACAATTATTAATTAATATTTATATTGCCCAATTTCTTAATCTATAAGTCGTAATGCTGTGAGTTTTGTAAACCATCCTATTCTTTCCTTTTATATAATTTTCTAGGCTAGAAAGGTCACTTAATGCTTATTTAAGCTATGTGCCCTCCCATCAAATGATCTTTAGGTACACTAATCAATAAATTTCAGTAAATTATGTTAAAGCATAATAATTTGATAAAATACACAAATAACAATTTTTCTTTTTAAATGATTGATGAAGTGTAATTAATGACTGAGTAAACTTTGTATTTATACTATATTTTAATGAATAGTTAGAAAACTGTAATAAATGAAATTATGTAAATCAAATTCCATTTATCTATATTCATAAAGGTCATTTATTTTCCTATTGAATTAATCATAGCGTTCAAACTATGAAATCAATGTAAATTTGATATCTCCCTCAATTAGAATATTAAGCCGCAGCATCTTAACTTTTATTCATTTATGTAACTTGTATTTGCATATTCTTTTATCATTAATCTATGTTCTAATATGTAATCTATTAGAATACGCAAATCATCACTAATAATTATGTGAAACCCAGATGCTATTAATTATGACATGTAAATAGATTCATCAATGTATTTATTTAAATTATATAATCCGTATTTGTTTACTCAATTTCTAATGAATTATTATTAATAAATTATAAACATTTCATAAACAATTATTCTTTAGTTATTCTTTGTCTCATGTTTTATGCATACACATCGTTAATTAGATTGCATTATATCTGACCTAGATTCCATTGATCTTAAGCCAGTCTATTACATTTATTAATGATTCTTAATGAAATAGTAATATAATCATAGGCTAGGGCATCCTGTTAGGGGTTTGAAGTTATGTAGCATCATCTTTTCCCTGTAGATCTTGTTTCTCCACTGTGTCTCTGGGACTGGAATAAATAAATTTCATATGTTATTATCAGAAATGTTGTTCATAATGTTATAGTTTTAGAGAAAGGTAAACAGGGCAGAATCCATGATTACTCCTGATCTCGGGCATGAATGGATTTAAGGTACATTTGCCTAGATTCTGAATCTTGTTAGATGAACATACAATTCTGACTGGTACAATATGTGGTGATTGAAACAGTTTGAAATTGTCATCAAACATAAAATTATGTAATATCTGAATATTATTCACGGATTTATGTTATATGCCATGAATGACTACCAAGATTTTACTGAAAATTGATCATGTAAAACATAAGAAGAGGTCTTATATCTTTTATTTTTTAAAAGATGCTATTAAAGATTAGATTAGTTATTTGTTGATTTTTTGCCTTTTATATCAGGTTATCTATCTTCCTGACATACGCTTTTTGGTACACAAGATGCAGGACAAAGTTCACACAACCAACAGCAGACCCCAATGCTATATTTTGCAATAAGCTCAAAGCTCTTCAAAACAAGGATAAGATATTATCCTCTAGATTTTTATTTATTAATACATGGAGCCTACTAGTATGGCCCACAGACTCTACATGAATATTGGACCTGATATATCCACATTGTAGTGTATTGTAAATGAAGTAGTCTATGATACAACATGCCGGATTCTACTAGAGAGGCATTGATTTCACACTACATGTATCCCAGATGATAGGTTAGCATTATTGTGCCAAACTTAAAAGGGGTGGTCTATACCAACAAAATGGAATGTATGTAATCATTTATCAACCTGCTAGTGCAGAGAATGGCTCTGGCATACATCTACCAGATCAATGTCAGCAATGGATGAGCCAACGATTAACAAAGTGCATTTATTATTCATCTGTACAATTTTATTATGTCAATAAATATATTTTTAAAATTAATTATACCATTTGAAGAAGTATAGAAATCCACAATATTGTACTCTCTCACATGAATCTTGTGATCCAAATATTAGTAAAAGATATTTATCTATTAAAATAAAGTCAATATTATTTGTAATAAAAGATATATAGTTGCTATCACATACAAAAAAATCCATAGAACCTAAAACATCAATCACTATATAAAGTTTAATTGTTATTCTTCACATTCTTATAGAAATAATAAACACCCCCATACTTCCCCATTCTTTTTAAATTCATATAAATAAAGATACAATAAAAGACAAATGACCCCCAAGATGCATTTCGTGCTGAACCAGCACTCATCAGTTGGCCCAGGTCACTATCTCTCATATATATCTTTATTATATGCAAAGTATTTATTTAGAGTAAGATGTTACTTTTTCATTTACCATTGTCATAATCATTAGTGTATTTATCAAAAATGGATGGCGTCAAAGTTGTGAGTGGAGGAAGTTTGACAATGGTAAATGAAAAAGTAACAATCTTCACTTTCTGTAAAATGTGCAATAAATTCATAAGTTATAAATAAAATCATCATTAAAATATGGATGGCAAAAAACCTAAGTCAAGGGTAGAAAGTGAAGATCCACATATTTAAAATAAAAAATTATAATTCAATATTTAATACTTACATGGTAAGATTTATTTTGGTCCATTTATATAAGTTATGTTAATTTTTATATTATAATTTTGGATTTAAAAAATAATTTAATTATTAATTGTACTCTTTGAGAGTTTTTTTTTTATAAGGACACAAATAAATGAGATGAATAAGTGAGACACAAGACATTTTAGACTCATGATTTATATTCATCAATGGAAAAACACCAAGATTATCCGGCAGAGGGGAAAATGTAACAAAAAGAAAATATAAAGATGTTCACATTATAATGATACTAAAGACCTAAGTCAAACAAGTATGACAATCCATAATGTTTAGAAACTACAATTAATTTGCTCTTAAAATTAAAAAAATTTTGAGGCCCTCATATAATTAAGTAAATTTCCTACTGAATGTTGCTTTTGTCAGAACAGCCTAGTCATTAAACAGGAATATAAGAACCATTACTTCAATTCTCATGCTAGCTGCTATTAATCACAGAAGCAACACCCGAAAAAGAAAAAGAAAATCCACTCCAAACATTGAATTTCACACTAACTTGAGTGTTTTTAACAGTTGAATATATTTAGAAATATATATATTATGCTTGAATTTTTCTAAAAATATATCTACAGATAATCATAAGATTATGTTTAAATTAATTTACTATATTATTAAAAACCCTTTCACTTATGTGAAATTTTATGCATCATAAATATATTTCATTATTTAGTAAAACTTTTCATTTGAACAAACATCTTTATTATTATTACACATAAATTATCATTAAATTTATAGTTGTAGTTAAGTTTCGAATGTTTAGATAAAAACGAAATTAAATTATAGAATTTTTTTTTATATAACTTTTTCATAACTAAAATTAAAAATAGAGGGAGTTTGTATAAAGTTATTGCCAGCTGTGTAAGACATGCTGAGAAAATAATTGTTGAATATTGTTATAAAAAGAAATAAATAGGTAAAAAAAAATTTTTTTAAATTTATAAAATTTAAATACTGAAAAATCAAGTATTGTTTAACAAATAATAAAAACAATTCCTTATATTTCAAATTTTTTAACTAATTATATAATAAACTACTAGAATATAACAAAAAATAGTATCATTTAAAATAAAATAAATTTTACAAAGAAAAAAAAATTATTAACAAACAGTATGCATATTAGATAATCAAAACACTAGGAAATTATAATAAAAAAAAAACATCAGAAAGGTCGAGATTCTAAGAATGACATTTTTATTAAAAGTACTAAAATGTGTGTCCATATGTAAATTATTTAAACATAAGTAAAATTAAATGTTAATATTAAATTTAACAGAAAAGCTTAAACAGTTATAACCACATCAAGATACTTTTATATTAATAAAATTATCAGTATGATTACGAATATAAATCATTGAGGGGGGAGGGAGAGAGTAAATCCATCAGATACCACGTGAATAATTGTCTTCTAAATAGTAGTAAAAAAAAAACAAGATTTTTTTTTTTAAAAAACGACTTAACAATTAAAAAATAATTTTTTTGTCAAGGGTTGTTAGCCGAGAGGTCATCGCAACTGCCTTGCAAGCAAATAGTTGTTTGCAGATAGTTGTGGGTTCACGTCCCGGCCGATGCTATGACATATGGATAATTTTTTTTTTTTTTACACAAAAGTATTTATTTTCTTTTATCATTTGTCTAACACTTTACTTACTAGCTATTAAAGAATTCTAAAAATAGAAGTTTAATTTCTCAAACAAACTTAAAAATATAACAAATAATTCATGAAAAACCTAACCGATTAATAATTTAATTAAAGTCAGTGTGGAAATTAACCTTTAATAAGAATACTGTGAAATATACAAAATAACAAATGAATTATTGTTACATTCTACAAATAAATATTAGAATAATAATAGCAAAATCTTTACACAAATTACAATTTACTAAATAATTACATAAAGAAAAATAATAACTTGAGGCAATCTTTTGTCAAATTAAAGCTAACAATGTAAACATGTTTATGATCACAACTTTAGGTAATAAGCTTGACAACAAAGTAAACATGTTTATGATCACAACTTTAACTTTGAGTATCAAAGTAATTTACTAGCAGATAAAAAAATTGTTGTGATGAAAATTAAAATACCTAAATTTATAAACTTTCTTTAAAACTATATTATTACAATTACTAAAAATCTTATTCAAATAGATAGAATACACAAAATATATGAAAACTGTAACACAGGAATGAGCCAATAATGGCTTTCAAAAGCTCTCAATCAGGCCCACAGACATTTTCAAAAATGTATTTTAAATGGCCTTATACAAAGCTTCTATTTAAACAAACATGTATTGCAAATATTGAATTAAGAGTTGAGAAAATTCATTCTATCAGAGATATAATATGCCAACAAATTATGTATATTGTGTGGTACATGGGACTATGTATTTAATCTAGAGGCTGGAGGTATTTTGTTTGTTTTTATAGTGATTTTCAGCAAATGAACATATACTAGAAAAAAATAAAATTACAATTTTACTGCATTTTATTAATATTTTGCATTTAATTTTTTTTTTTAGTAGTATGGCTACACCAAAATCTGTATTCTTTTTACAGAAAGAAATAGTAAATTGATGTCTGGAAAGTATTTTAATTAGTAAAGAACAACAATATTAAGAGGCACTATTTATCAAAACAATAGGAATATAACAAAATTATTGGGGGGGGGGGGAGAAAAAATGGAAAACATGAAAAGGAGCTTCATGTGGCTGATATGTTATATAAAAAATACAAACAAGTCAAAAAATTCTGAGAAAGCAAGTTACATTATTTTAAATAAAAATCAGAAAATCTGAAACCATTTTCTGAAAGGGGGAATATAGAAGGCTACAATTTAGCTGCTGTAAAAGTAATCTCATGTGACATTATAAATATATCAGCAAGAATAGTTATAAGGCAAATTGTTAAAATTTTCATTAAATTGGAGCAGTCATTAATCCATTTTTAAATCATGCAATAAATTTGATCCTCATTTAAAAAGGAAAGTTGGAAAAAGGCTGTTCACTCCTAATGATTAGGCATAAAATTAATGACGTTTTTGATCGAATAGATATAAGCTAATTTTTATGTCATGTCATATCTGACCTTGCCTTGAGAAGTGGACAATTTCAGATTTCTTGTCTGATTGGCTAATACTCGGCTGTTATCCAATAGGGATAAGTCCTTTGTTGGGGTTCAGGCACATAAGCTGAGTGTTGCCAGTAAGGTAGGTCAGGGGTGACCAACTTTTGTGTTCATAAGATCTACTTGTTATTTTTAAAAATGTGTTGCAATTGACTTGTTGTCATAGATGTAGTCTAAGTGGAGGGAGGTGTAAAATACATACTATTTTTATATATCTACCTAGTAAAAAATAATTATTTAATGGGCCAAAAAACTCATATCTGGCAGAATTAAAGCAACATGAGTAATTATTAACAATATTTATTAATTCAAATTAGCTATATTAAACCCAAGATTAAAAATATTATTTTCAATAATAATATGGTAGTGGACTTCACCTATTTAGAATTGAAAAAAAATTTAGAACAAAAATAACAAAAAACTTGAAAATCTTGACTTAATTTGTTTCATCATTACCTGACAGCTCTTGCCAGATTGGCCTTGTGATCAACCAAAAATGACTTTGTGATTGATTGGTGGATAACAATCGACTTGATGGATACCCTGAGGTAGGGGATCTGCCATTAAATAGTCAGCCTTTTTGGAGGCAAGGTAGAGAGAGCAATTACTTCTATCAACCTGAATGTGCTCTCTACTAAACCCTCTGCCATCAACAAAGACATTTTCTCTAGTCATCTAGTGAGGCAAGTCCATAAGGACCGGAAACTGCTATGTCCACAACCGACTTGAGGCAAGCTAAGAGTAGCCGGAAGAGTCTGAACTAGAGCCGACTCAAGGTAAGCTGTTGAGCACAACCGGAAGAGTCTTACTTGTGCTCATGAGGCAGGCTACTTATATAGCTGAAGTGAGTTCCATTACTTGGCACGACTACCTCAGCGTTAACTTGCACGAACCATATTTATGTTTTATTAACTAACATGTTTGTGTATTTTTGTAACTAATAAATTATACATATTAATTGTCGAGTAGTTTGTCATCATTTGTCTGTTGGTTTGGAACTGAACCTGTAAGCCAAGCCAAACACAACAGATCTGGTGCAGTCAGACTTTAGAAAAAATTTTCATTCATGGTTGGAAAAATTATAGTAAGAATGCCAGTTTCAATGGATCTGGAGCAGTCAGACATAAGCAGAATTTTTCCCTCATGAGTGGAAAAATTATAGTTAAACATTTAAAGTAAATATGCGAGTGTGTATTTTGCATATTTGTTCTATTAATTTTTTTTAAAAAATATTTGATTTTTTAAACCATGTAAACCTGTTAAATAAAAATTGACCACAAATGTAAAGGCATGTCCAATCACGAGAGCTTTACTCGTAAGAGTGACAAAAGCTCACCCTAGTGGTTTAAAAGCTTCACTGAGTTAGTTATAACAACATAGTTGCAAAAAAAAAAATTAAGAGTGGTAACTCAAAAAAAAAAAAAAATTAAAAATTAAGAGTGGTAACTCTGAAAAATAAAAATCGATTTTGAACAACTACAAACAGTAGTGCAAAAAAAAAATTACAAATGGTATCTCACATAAATATATAAATATAACTAATGCAATCGGATCTATGGAAGTTTTTGACCCAGCTCAACCTGAGAACTGATCAAATTATAAGGAGTGCTTGATTTTTTACCTACAGGCTAACCAGATCAAAAAGCAAGTTAGCCACACTAATGACCATTATAGGTTTGCAGACGTATAACATACTCAAGTCTCAATCTATGCAGTAACCCCAGCTGATCTGGATGTTAACTAAGCATTGACAATTTTTCACAGAGTATTTTCCCCAAAACCCTTGATAATAATGCAAAGATGTCATTTCAATCTCAGCATTCAAAAACAGGGAGAAATAGCTAGAGAATTTGCAACAAGAATCCAGACATTAGCCTTGAAGTGCAATTTCAAAGACTTCGTGAATGAAGCTCTTTGTGATTGTTTTATTTGTGGTATAAACGATCACAATTTGAGGCTGAAAATGTCGATGATTCTGGACCCAGATTTTGAGACAGCAGTAACACAGGCAGCACTAGAAGACACTATAGATAGTCAAGCTACACCATTAAGTATGAGATGCAAAAAATTGAGCATAACATTAGGTCATCCAAATATCAGTTAGCTCAGAGAACTCAGCATCAAATAGTCCAAGACTTTGCTATAGATGCAATGAACAAATGCACAAACATACAGAAGGCATGTACCATGATGCAACATGCATGTTTTGCAAGCAAGTCACACATATAAAGGTGGCATGTCTAAAATTGAAAAGACAATGGCCAATATGAGAATGAAAAAATCCATTCCAAAAAACAGTAAAAGCAATTATAAGAAATTGTTAAGCAAGTTGCCTGTATAAATCATATCAAAGATGACCAGTCTTGATTGATACACACTGATATGCCAGTTAGGGTGGAACTTGACACAGGGTCAGCAGTGTCTATAGTTTCAAGAAAGACCTGGGTAATCATTAATAAAAAGAATAAATATAAAATTTACTAGGTCAATATCAGATTATCAAGGGGATAAAATCAAACTGTTGGGTCAAACAGCAGAAAAAATTACTATGCTTAACAAAACTATATATCTACCACTGACAGTGGCATTAGCTAACCATAGTGATTTAATAAGTCATAACTGGTTCAGTCACAGATTACAACAATAATTAAATTAAAATCCGATTATGCAGAAGTCAAGAAAAAGCTGAAAACAAAAATGGATATGGTAAGTTGGAGCACCATAATTGCCAGGACTCTGCTAGCTCAGCACTCTACACTGAGCACAGCAACAGGGAAGACTCCTGCATAATTTGCTATTCAACAGACCCTTAAGAACTATCCTATCAACACTGAAACTTGAACAAAAAGAGAAAACAAAACTTCAAATAGGTACACAAGTATTATGCCATATGTACTATGAGTCCACAAAAAGGATACCAGCAGTGATGACTCAACTAAAGAGTCTCTATACTAATTGTGGTGCAAACAGAAGATGGCCATCAACATCATTGCCATCTCAACCAGCTAAGACTGAACCACACAACAGAAGCTAACAAAAGCAGTAACCAACAAGCAGAAAAGATGAACATCAAAGTCAAGGTGGCAGAAAACATCCAGGAACAAATTCATGAAGTGAAGAAAAAGCCATCATGGAAAGCCACCAATAATGTGGACAATAAGTTATCCAGAACATCTCGATGACTACGTCCACCAGGGCTAATTTTAGCCAGGGGGAGGAATGTCATATCTGACCTTGCCTTTAGAAGTGGACTATTCCAGATTCCTTGCTTGATTGGCTAGCACCCTCTCACTTTTCAATGTGGATAAGTCTTTCATCGGGGTTTGTGCACCTAATCTGAATACTGCCATTAATAGTCAGCCTTTTTTTAGGCAAGGAAGAGAAAGCAATTACTTCTATCAACCTGAATGCCGGAATGTACTCTCCAATAAACCCACCACCATCAGCAAATGTATTTTCTCTAGTCATTATCGCGACCGTCCACATTGTGAGGCAAGTCCATATAAAGACTGAAAACTGCTACATCAGCAACCAACTTGAAGCAGGCTGTCTAAGTGCAGCTGGAAGAGTCTGAACTAGAGCTGACTCAAGACAAGCTGTCCAGTAGAGCCTGAAGTCTTACTTGAGCTCATGAGGCAGGCTACTTATATAAGTGAAAGATAGTTCCATTATTTGGCATGACTACCTTGGCATTAACTTATATAAACCATATTTATATGTTTTATTAACTAGAAAGGGTGTATATTTTTGTAGCTAATGAATTATACATATCAATTATTGAGTATTTTGCCAACATTTGTCTGTTCACTTGGAATCAAACCTGTAAGTCAAGCCAAACACAACAGTCACCAAATTTGTATGGCTCATAAATGATGTTAGAAATATCTAAATGGCCATTGGTAAAAAAAAAAAAAGGTTCCCATCACTGCTGTAACAAGAAAATAATGCTAGAAAAATAAAATACTTAAGAAAAAAAAAAAAGAAATATAATACACATTATTAAAAGACATTTAAGATAAAAACTATTTTCAACCTAATGGAGATACCAAGTACAGATAATTCAGGTTTATACCTCAACAACTTTTCATTATGATGAAAAATAAAATTTTTATTTAAATGTATAAAATGCGTTAAATCACACCAAATATTTTTAAATTGTCATGGAAAGCATTAATACTAGAATAGAAAAAAATATATCAAGTTTTGTGCGTAAATGTGAATAAGCTAACAGAAATAAAACAAAATTTGCAGAAAAAGAAAAATTATATATTATGAATTCATCTTTGAGAAGAATGCTAATTTAATAGCAATGAACATAGAAACATCAAAATAAGGGTGCAGCAAAAATGGATTATATTTTGATTAGTAGAAACTTTGTATTTCAAGATTTTAATGTTTTTAATGGATTCAACACAAAAAGTGATCATTAATTAGTGGATGTATATGTTAAAGTTTGTGATCATTAATTAGTGGATGTATATGTTAAAGCAAATTAAAAAGATGAAAAAATATTTAAAAAGGCAATACAAACAATTGATATTCTCAATCTTTAAAAACATTCCAATAAATTTAAATTAGAAATTGCTATCCATTTTAAATTATTCAGACTTTGCAAAAGATTCCAACTTGACTGAGATCAATAAAAAGATAAATGATATTCTATTAAGAACTACATCAAAGACAACTAATACATACACACAAGCAACAATAATAACAATTAACTAATACATTAAGTATATAAAAAAAAAGTAAAATAAAAATATTTTTAAATGAACTCTTAATAAAAATTGTAAAAAAAAAGAGAGAATTTTTATTTATTTATTATATTTTAATTTTATTTTACTCATTTGTAGGAAGCTATTATGATTAAATACAAATATAATTTGCAAGTATATTAAAATTGTGGTAAATGATTATTCATGGCGAAATTAATTTGTGAATGTTATATAATAGATTTAAACAATGATTGATTACTCTAAAAGAATATTATTAATCTAAGAAAAACGTACATATATTTATAAAATGAGATTTAAAAGATGAGCATATCCTTTATAAAACACCAAGTCATTTAAAGTAGTGTTAGTTAAAGTCAATATTGAATATGCATTCTAATTACTGCTATTAATTGACTATGGATGTTGTTTAATACAAGTTCAGAGACCTTATATTAAAAAAAATATTTTAATTCACCTAAAGTCTTGCATAAATATAAAGATCATAATAATAAAGGGTGAGTATTAGTTCTCAATATAACCAGAGTCAAAAGAAAGGCATTTGTAAAAGAGTATATAAAAGGCCATTGCAATGATAGATCCAATATTCTTCAAAAACTACTGGGATTTATTACAGCATTTCATTGTCATCTTACTATATGTTATTCTATAATAGTTTATAGGATAAAGTAATAAGGTTCTTCCACAATAGTCAGTCTTCTGTTAAATGTATCATTGAAGATGATCTGTTTATAAGTTGTAAGGGTAGTTTAAAACCCAATTCAAACCCACCCTTATATATATCCACAACATTGAACTGAACCCATGAAAAACATAAACTGAAATAATATGTTAGGTACATATTGTTATTTCTTATTATGCAAACAGACATACAAACATATACACACTTGAAGTCTATTTTTAATAAGTACAAACCAAGGTAATACTAAAATGAAACAATTTTTTTTTCCAATGGAAAGTAGAAAAAACCTAATAAGGCACACATTTCACACACACACACACATACATATATTTATATATGTGTGTGTACTAATAATAGGTCCCTTGTCTATGTGAATATGTATATTTGTAAAATTATATTTTCATTTTTACTCTCATACTTGGAAGTTTCAGCGTGTTTGCAGTAGGAAGAGTCCAGTGTAATAAGAAGCAACAACTAGACATGATGCTCTAATGTGTTTTCTCTTTCCTTAATGATGATATAATTTTTTGTTTATAAAAACACTGTATTTCGTAATATAGTATTATAATGAAGTCTTCATTTCCTAAGTGATATGTTATTTCATATTCTAAATACGTCAGATTTTATTTAAAAAGCAATGATGCTTCAATTTCGGCAGTCTCAATTCTGCTAAAAAATATTGTTCTCTACGATTTTGCGTGCTGACAAACTGAAAGGTTCTTCCTTTCAAAGGCTCCAATTGAGACAGTCTAATTTATGCCCAAAAGAAAGAGATAAAATAAAAAGAAGTCAATAGTTTTATCAGTAAGTACTATCGCTATTGTTCCATAAACCTTTTTATAAAAAAAAAAAGCTAATTTTCAGCGAGAAAAATTAAGTTTTACGATTACGTGTGAGCACGGAAAATGGCTGCCTTCAACAAGGCTATAGCCAATGCAGATGGTTTAGAAGATTCACTTGGTTACAAGACAAAAGCAACCATTGAGAGCAAAAGCAAAAAAGCTAATATAAACAAGAATAGACTTCTTGACAATCCCAGTTATTCACCGAAAATGAATTTAGAAAACCCTAGTAACTCAGATTTTAATCATCATGACAGTGAAAGTAACGGAAATAGCAAAGTCACAGAAGCTGACTTCGAAAAAAAAAGTAGTAATAAAATAGACCCTGGGACTTTAAATGATAATAATTCAATAAACAATTCAAAAAGGAACATTACTGTGAAAAAATCCAGTATAAAAGCCCTAGAACAAAAAAAGTTACAAGACAAAAACTAGTGCACTTCCGTTATTACGACAATTTGGTGTCGAAATGGAAGCTGCGGTTTGCGGGAAACACGGCAGACAAGAAAAACCCCAGAAATCAGCGTGACAATTCCAACTTTTAAATCGAACAATATGCAATTTAATGAGACCTACAAAATGACCCAAGAACCAATTTTTTTGGATGAATATAAAGGAAGATATGGGATAAAAACACTAGTGCACTTCCGTTATTACGACAATTTGGTGTCGAAATGGAAGCTGCGGTTTGCGGGAAACACGGCAGACAAGAAAAACCCCAGAAATCAGCGTGACAATTCCAACTTTTAAATCGAACAATATGCAATTTAATGAGACCTACAAACCTGACCCAAGAACCAATTTTTTTGGATGAATATAAAGGAAGATATGGGATAAAAACCGCTGGAACAGCAGCGCCATCGACAAATATTTTTTTCAGAAAATCAGCGCTAGATCGTAACAAACTAAAAATTGAACCCAAAATCAAAGAAACAAGGCCAAATAAGTGCTAAACCCCTTTTACGCTCACAGAATACATTGAGGAACAATTCCAAGACCACAACAATGAGTTTTTCCACAGGTGAAAATGCTTCAAGCTCAAATAAGGATCACAATTACCTTAATGCAAATTTATCAACTCACTGTAATATACCAGATACAACTATTATCCCAAAAGTCGATCCAAAACAAACAAAGAAACTGTTTGAAATGCCTAAATAACCCAAAAATAAGGTGAAGCTATACGCAAACTCTAACAATCCTACCCCTCCCAATCATATAGAAGAGAATAAAACCAAAGTAAACTCCCCACAATGCTCATTGTCAGTGAACAAAGTTGAAGACCCAGAGATGCAGTCTCAAGAAAGTATCTATGACTACCATAACCTTCAGATCAGTACAAATAAAAATACCACCAACCCCAAATCTGTCCTCAGCGCCAAAGCAAACTCATATAGTTTTCATTTCTCCAACTCTAGTGATAACACTGAAAACATGAGGCCAGTATCAAACAAGGCACCAAATGAAGATAGAAAGATGAACCGAATCAATAATCACAGTAGCAATGACAATTTTGATTTTCTGGCTTTAGGAAACAATTCAAAGGTAATAAGTAAGAATGATACATATAACAAGGACCATAACACTCGGAATAGAAGCAGCATACCTCCCTTATCATATGCTCGAATGACAACAGCAAGCACAGAACACACAAATCCTACAAACTACAACTCTCAACATTATGATAATAACAAATCTGAGCTAAGCACACTTCCTAAGTCACTATTAATCATGGATAATGATCATGAATGAATATGAAGACCAAAGCACAGATCAAGAAGAAGCAGGAGTGACTCCAATTATAGAAGATACTCAAACATCCCATATGGTCATCAATGACCGCTTTAATCAGTCAATACCTGCCTCGTTGATGAGGTCCTTTCAACCCTACAGAAATAATAATACCCTAATTTTTTCCACGACAGACCATAACATATCCTTTTATAAATTCCCCACCCAATCATTATTTGATCTCTTTAAGGCAAAAGGAATATGGTCCTCCATATATAAAGTTTTATTTCACCCAAATGACCGCTATGTGGCCATACAATTCACCAACCCCTTTGCCAAGGAAGCCTTCAGAAACACGTATAAAACATTAGCAGGCAGATATTTGGTGACCGTGGACTTGTATAGATCGATGTGTATCAGTGGAATGGTCAAGAATTGTGGTGTTGAATTTCAACAATCAGAGCTTCAACAAATCCTCGCACCATATGGGAAAATTACGTCCTTTGCTTACAGACAACTTCGAAATGTTGGAGCTGAGGTTTTCACAAACATTGCAGAATTCAGAATTTTACTTGCCAAAGGAGTGCCTGGGTTGGTGGAGTACCACGAGGCCTCACTACTGATTATTCTCAGAGGGGTTTCCCCACAGTGTTTCCACTGTTCCCAGAGGGGACACCTAATGAGAAACTGCCCGGATCGAAAATGCATACATTGAGGATCTATACGCAAGAAATTCCACAGATGTAACCGAAAGGGACCCCAGATAATTCATTCCAGTTTGCAAGAAAATAATATGATGAGTAATAATATATCCAACTCAGAGGTTTTTCAATTAAGAAAGCCAAAGCAACAGAATCATCATAGTAGGTCCGGAATTCAAGAAACAGAACAGATAGTCACCCAAGACAATGACATATTCATGTCTGAAAATGCTGAGAATGCACAGCCCAAGAATAATTCCAAGCAAGAGTCAGAAGATAAACTTGTAACACCATCCACAACCCGACCCAATCGCAGGAAGGCAAAAAGATCCAAGAGGCCTAAACCATTATCTTCCCCTTCTACAGATTGTGATGAATCAGAATTTGTGGGGGATCTCGTAGAATTACATGAAACAGCAAACCAGGAATGCCCACCTAAGGGAAAGAAGACACGAACTAGTTCACCAACACAGGTAGACTATCTGAATGGCCCGATACCCCTCAGCTTGAAAGATTCCCCTTTGCAAATCACCCCATTGGAAAATGGCCACCCAGAACTGATATCTCTAGTTGATGAGATTGAAACACCTACTCTCACAGCATCAGAGGGAGGCTCTATTCCTGAGGTCACAGTAGGAGAGTTTGACCCAGGGGACCCACCTGGAGACTAGTCTAACTCATCATCAAGTGGGTATTAGGTCATCAATAATGTATATTGCATCACTGAACATAAGGGGCTTGAACACCACTAACAGGGCATATGCCCTGATACATTGGTTCAAACAGCACAACCCAGACATACTATGCTTATGCGAAACTAAATTATACCATCGATCTGATAACAAAATCATTGATCTACTGCAGACTATGGGTTACCTACACTACTCCTTTTCTAATACTCCATCAGGCGGAGTAGCTATAATCATAAATAAAAAATCATCCATCTCCTTCTTCAAAATTTTGATGATCAATTTAAATTGTCTAATTGCAATAGTACAAGATAAAGGCCACTCATTTAACATAGTAAATTTGTACCTTCCAAAGGACCCTGAAACTGTAATTATTGTTATAAACTCAATCAATAGCACATTGAGAACCAGCCCTTTCCCAACCTTAATAATTGGTGATTATAATCACAAATATAAAATTCCAGGCCAAATATGCAGGCCATCACAAATATGAAATTCCAGGCCAAATATGCAGGCCACCTTAGCCAGCCTCTTATGAGTGGTAAACGGTTTTTCCGTGAAGGTGATTATTCCTTTTATACTAAGTCAGCCCATTCATTGATTGACCTAATATATGTATCCCCAACTTTGATCCCGGGAATGGAGGCAAAGTTATGCCCTGTTGCCTTCTCAGATCATCATGCTGTGCTTGTCAAAATATTGGTACTCAATGATGATCAACCTACAAACTCCCTAGAAAGAACGACCCGCATGCTAACTAAATCAAACATAACCACTAAATTAGTATCTGAGTTTTACATTGCCTTCAATAGAATTAAGTTGTTGTCCCTGCCTGCAATAAGAGGCTGGAGGCTCTTCACTAAATCCCTTGCTGACAGCATTAATATATCCACTCAGAAGTCCAGGGGTCCTGTACGCTTAATTAGTGAACTGGACCATATTGCATATAAATTACAACATATGCCATATGAGGCTCATAATGTTCCCCAAATAACTGAACTGAAAATTAAATAGTCTTATACAGAGGGCGGTTGCCAAATACCTCTCTATTAAAAGAGCTCGGCAATTCATTGAACACCAACATTGCTGGACCCGGGGTTATCTCAAGTGGGCCCTTGGAACCAACAGCAAATCCAGGGCACCAGGTTCAATTGAGATAGATGGCAACAAATATGTTGGTGCATCCATGCTGCTCAGGATCAGACAGCATTACATTAAAAAATTTAATCCCAATGGTGTTAACAGAATTAGGAGAACATTCTCCACGGCAAATACACCACACAAAATAACTGAGGCCAGAATCCTGGCAACGCTTAGAGCCTTTCCTGATGGCACACATCCTGGGCTGCATGGAATCCCAAAATTCCTTCTGCTGCACCTGAGCTCATTCACAATACCGATTGTTAAAAAGATGGTGGATATACTGGCTGATGGCAGTCAGGAAATTAGTGGGATTTACCCCATCGCAATGGTCAATGGTCCCCCTCCTAAAAAAACCCAGGGGCCATGTGAGCTGGGGAATCTGCGACCTATTTCCATGATTCCACTACTGATAAAAACAATTGAAAACCTCATCAAAGAAGACATACAGAAGATCATTATTGATAAACTGCCAGCCTTCCAATTTGCAAAGAAGGGGAGCTCGACTGCAGAAGCCATCAGTCGGTTTCGCCTCATAGTGGATCATGTACGCAGGAATAAAATGGTCTGGCCAGTTGTGGTCCAACTCGACTTTGCTGGTGCTTTTCACTGTGTGCAGATCAATGTGTTACTCAGTATACTGGAGAAACTCCAAGTGCCCCAGGCATATCTCCAAATAATCGAGAATCTTCTACAGAATACAGAAATCTTTCTCTCACTGGATGGCCGAGTGGCTCCAGGATTTCAGCCCTCTGTTTCAATACCACAGGGCTCACCACTCAGTGCACTCCTCTTCATGGCTTACCTCAACCCATTGCTGTTACACATTGAGGCATCCATTGAGGGAATTGCCATCCCTTTGCTGAAAGAGAGGGTCTGCCACGTATCCTACATGGATGATGTGACTGTGTTTTTCTCATCACAGGATGAGGTTGGTAGGCTGGAGGAGCTCTTGGATCAATTTGGTTCCGAATCAGGTCTAAGAGTTAATGAGGCGAAATCGGCCATGTGGCCGATCAGAACTGGAAAACAGATCCAGGGAAGATTCCGAGCACCCCCCAGAAGTTTCTCGGTTTTAGCCTGGCCTCCCCTCCTAGTGTCATGAGAAGGGAGCTGGAGGAAAATATTCTCACAAAGGTTAAGAACACAGTGACATCCCTAACCAAGGTCCCACTCTCCTTGTTGGGAAAGGTCGCACTATTAAATGCAGCTGTGCTACCCAAAATCACTTATTTTCTGGCCAGTTTTCCCCTACTAAGACCTTTATAAAAAAGGTGGAGACTCAATGTAGAAGGTTTTGCTGGGGCATGAGAACAGCAGTAATTGGCCTCAACTCCCTTCAAAGGCCTAAATCACAAAATGGACTTGGACTCCATTCAATCAACACCTTCTTAATCCAGAAAGCCCACAATATTTTAACCAAACTATTTCAGGATAATCCAAAAATGGAAAGCCCCTACCAATAACTGAGGTTGAACCCACTGATCTCCCCCCCCCCAAGAAAGGGTAACATTTGGTTACAGCAACAGGTCACATTCGTGTCTAAAAATGTAACAATGTCCAATTCCCTTTTCAATGGCAAGCTTTCCTATTGGGATACCCATGCTCTAATCAATGGTAGCAATCCCATCACTAAGCCCAGACTTCAGCTAGGAATCAAGCGGCTTGCAGGGTTAACAAAGTTCTGGAAGTTGGAGGTGAAATTAGTAGACTTTATAATTAAAGTTAACCTTGATGCCCTACCAACGGCTGCATTCCTCCACCACAAGCGGAGGTATAAAATGGATCCGATATGCCCTCTGTGCAAGAAAACCGATGAAACAATTTCCCACATTCTTCAGGAATGTGAGACCTGGAATAAACTACGCTACCTGACATTGCAAAAGACCACAGATAAAGACTGGGCCTGGGTGGATATGGTGAAAGCTTTTAAAAAGGGCTCCTTTGGCAGTGTTACATTGACAACTTATGTTAACTTTGTCATCTGGTTGGCACGAAATAAGGTAACTTTTGAAAAGGGTACTGATTACAATATTGAGGTATTATACTTCAAATTGTTAAATGACGTTAAGGACCATGATAAGAGGACATGCCAACCATGGCTAACCAATCAGACTTGGAACCAGATCAAACTAGGGCCATGCCTTGCCTAGTGTAGTGCTTACCTTACATAATAAATAAATCGATATATTAGTAATTAGAAATTATAACAGCCCAAAGGGCACTAACATATCACGATGATAAATCCTAGGAAATGAAGGTAGTTAAGCCTGAAAAAATTAATAAAAGATTAGGAATAGATAGAAGGGAAAGTGACTGCTCTACAAGTGGTATGCCATGCAAACCAAGAAATAAGCATAGATACCTATAAAGCCATTTATAACAGAACTGGGAGAGCTTTAATGATGAAATAGACTTGTACAATTGGACAATCCAAACACCTTCTCATTTATAACAGTACTGGAAATGCTCAAATGGTGAAATAGACTTGTACAATTAGACAATCCAAGGACAATATTCCCACTGCAACTGAAGCGGTTGCCTTGTTTCTTTCAAGCTATGGCCCCAAATAATAATGAGACACGAATAGAAGTGTTCTGAAAGTGTAATATTGTTGTTAATATAACAACATTTTTGTCTCCAAATAACTAATGGAGAAATGGACATGTATAATTGGACAGTTTTGTGAACAATTATTTCAGCATATGAAGTTGGGTTTATGTGTGTAAGTCTGGAAGGGCAGGTGAATTTTGTGTCACAGCACTTCTGGAACTATTAATATCCCACTCACCTATCCATACATTTATACTTGAATGTTCAAAATCATATGCATTGAATCAAGTGTATGGGTGCGGATGCGCTTGACATGCACCGACACTCCCTAAATTTCTTTGTAATGATTCTTGTTGATTGCATTGTAAAACTTATGCTTCTTGAATCGTCTTGAGGCACAAATAAAGGCATTTGAAAGTAAAATATTGTTCTTTTGAATATATGTTTCTTTTTTATTGAGATAATGATCGCATTTTGAAAATATTATCTTGACAGTATGTTATTATTTATTAATAGCAACTTTTGCTAATATGAAGATCATTGCTTTATACACAGTCATGGGGGAGGGGGGAGATGAATTGAAAAAAGACCTGACAAAATTGAGTGATAGAAGAAATGCACTAAACTAGAAATTTTAATAGAAAAAAAAAACTGTACTGCCGATTGAAACCTTTGAGATTTACAACAAATAATGCCCTTAAAACAGGCAAAACTCACTATATATATTGCCACACACAGCAAGCTAGAGTAATCAATAGATGCCAGAAGGCTTGTGCATAAAATCACCATCTAGTGCCTACTCATCCAATATCCCCAGACTAGTTTCTCGCTTATGACCATCGTCAGTGAGGAGCCTTGGATCTGATTACTCTAGCTTGCTATGTGTGGCAATATATATAGTGAGTTTTGCCTGTTTTAACAACAGTTATACACAAGCATAAGAGGTGGTAGTCATATGATGTTTATTGGCTTAAAACCCATCCTGCCTAATAGGATAGTGGTGGCTATGGTTATTAAAAAACCAAAGACACCAAAATGTATGGGTATTAAAGTGGGTTCAGACCCATATGACTATATAAGCTAATGGGCTTAGAATGAAAACATTAAAGTGTTTTCAATTTAAGACTCATAGTTTTGTAGTTAAATGGAGATAAAAGGTGGTTGCTGGAGTGTTGCATTAGATCCTAAGATCTAGGTGCAGTGCTCTCAGATCCAAGGCTCATCAATGATGAAGGCCATAAGCCAGAAACTAGTCTGGGGATATTGGATGAATAGGCACTAGATGGGGATTTTTACGCATAAGCCTTCTGGAATCCACTGATTACTCTAGCTTGCTGTGTGTGACAATATATATATATATATAGTGAGTTTTGCCTGTTTTAACAACAGTTATACCCAAGCATAAGAGTGGTAGTCATGTGATGTTTATTGGCTTAAAATAATGCTTTTGTTATTTAGTTTTTTAATTCAATAATCGTTTCAAATATACACATACATATAATTATATATTTTTTTGTTCTAAATGGATGACAAAAAAATTATAAAATTTAAAAGAATTATTTGATGTGTCAGAATTGAAAATTGTATTTAAATGAAAAAAGGTTAGAGATTATTGCAAATTATATTTAAAGTCACTGATAATTTTTAAACAAAATATTGAAATCGTAAAATCTTTATATATTTTTTTATGTAAGCCACCACAACAATATTTTTTTAACAGTACCAAATGGAGTTAAATATTCAAGAAATTACTGTATATTATTATTTTTGATTTATATTAATAGATTATTTACATAAGATTGAGGTAGTATCTATTTAAAAATCACAAGCATTAAAAAGAGATTGATCATTTCATAAAATGCCATAGGTGAAAAATTATTAGAGAATGTGTGGTTATATTTCTGAAATTAATATTATCTTAGGAATCCATATTGCAGATAATATATATATAATAAATTTCCTTTACTGAATGGAAGAAATCTTGTTTGTGACAAGATAGTAAGAATGTACTGAAAAGAATTTTATTCTTGAATGAAGTGATAATGGCGGAATATATATATTCCACTGATAAGAAAATATAATATATATATATTTTCCCCAAAAGAAAATAAATTAAAATGATAGACAATGACATATTGTATCAGTCACTATCTATTCCATTAGCACATTTAATTAGTTTTCAAAACATAATAATTAATTCAATAAGCTATTGTTAAGAAAGACAAAATATATATTAAATTTACAAAAAAATTCCATTAATTAAAATATAATCGCTTAAAGTTGTGCTCAATAAAAAAAACAAAAACACACACACAATAATAACAATTATGATTCAAATCCAATTAGCAAACAATTTGTTACTAAAATCATTTACTAATTAGTTATAAAATAAATATTTAAAGTGAATTATTTTCACTAAATACACATTATTAAAAACAAAATGAATGGAATTAATAAAAGCTTGCAAACTGATATAATTAATCATTCCAACCACAACCAGCTGAAATAGTTGACAAGTGTGTGATAATCAAATAATTAAATGATATTAATATTTTGTGTACATCAATAAAATATCTTTTATTACCTTTTCCTTGACAGTAATTTTTATGCTACTAATGATTATAAAAAATATTTTAATATAATTTTGTTACTCTTTTATTCATTTAATTACAATTGTTCACTATTATAATTTTCAATGTTAATCTTTTTGTGTGTGTATATATACGCACAGAGGTTCAACAGTTGTTCAAATCATTAATGGAACTAACAATTTACGAGACCAAGCAAATGTGAAAAGAAAAAATAATCACACATTTTTACAGCAGTTTATATTTTTCTTTATAAAATAATATAATATTAGATGTCATTAACTCCTGAAAATCATTTATTGCTAAATATATTGTGACTATAATTTTAAATAAATAAAAACAAAATCCTTTAAGTCTTTTAATATACATTCGAACACAGTAATATAACGTTTATACTTTTGCAATTATATGAAATGGTATTTAGATATTAATACATTTTGCTTATAGGATCACTGATAATTTTTTTTTTTTTAAGAAAATTATTTTTAAATTGAAAAATTCAGGAATTACCATTATGAATACATAAATATACTTTTAAAAAACTGGTGTTAATAGTAATCATATATAGTGAAGCAGCAGTGTATGATGTACTACATACATAAATTCAATTATAAGCTACACAAAAAATGTATATTTAAAAATAATAATAATAAAACTATTAAAATTCACAAATTTATTAAATTTTATGAATTTTGGTATGGCCGCAATCTTTTTTCTTCTTGCTAAATATATAATGTTCTCAAATCCTAACCAGAAATTTATTAGTTTTCTTCATAATTTGGCATATTTCAACATCCCCCCCTTCCCCAATGAAATTCATAAATTTAATAAATTTTGCAATATGGCTTTTTCTGTCTCAGAGCACCACACCCAATCACATTAATTAATACCTTATTACTTCAAATATAAGATGCCTCTGAATTTAAGTCACACTAGGATTTTAAGCTTGGAAAATTGGAGGAAAAAATTTAAATGATTTTATTGAAAAATAAAAAAAAAAACATTTTTTTTATTTATTTGAATAGGAACTAATATAAATACAATAACCTCACCTAATTTATTGTGAATCTTCTTCAGACATACTTTCATTTTCTATATCTTCACTTTGAGAGCTTGAATTCTCATTTTCATTATTCCATCAGAGTACATCATCTTCAGGCCATTTAAATTGTTAGCAATGCAACATTTTAAGAAAGATTTTTTTTAAATAATTTCTTCAGTTATCTTTACAAGACTGCAAAACCCACTCACAATTATATGTATATTGTTTGCATTATTAAGTCTTTTTTTTTTTAGCGTAATTTTTTTAAAAAAAAAAAGATTTTGAAATACAGTACTGATATTTAATGCTACTGATAAATCTTTTTTTCTTTTGATTAAATACATTTTCTAAAATGCAAATTAATAATTTTTCAGATTTTTAGAGTAAATATAAGTTTTTTAAAAATAAACTTTTCTTTATAATTGGTAAAAATAATCTTTAGTGGTCAACATAAAATATTTTTGTCATCCAATTGCAAACTGCGGCCATATGTCACTGATTTCTTTCTCAATTTGCTTTTGCGTAAAAGTAAATGTTCCTATTAAAATCTGAATTATTATTTAAAAATAATTTATATTTTTACAAATATTTTCTGGAAAAAAATTACAATTGTGTAAAAAAAAAAGATTCCAAAATATGTTTTCATTCTCTTGTATAAAGAACAACAAACAACCAATCAGAACAAAGACATGTTCTTACTTCATTGTTGTATTGATTAATTAGGTGTAAAAAATTATTATGGTTACTTAGTAGTTTTCTCAATAAAATGGTAAATTTGGCAAAATAATGTTAAAAGTAGCAGTCTGAAAGAACTATTTATACAATTAATCCAAAAAAATATTGACATTTAATGTAAAATATTTTTTCCTTTGATTAAAAAAAAATTAACACACAATTCTGCACAGGTAATGATCATAATATTATGTGCATATATAGCGTAAATCTAAGACTGCAAAAATAAAGATATTCAAAATTTCTGTTCCCAATTTAGAATGCACCCTTCTATTATAGAACCAAAGTTTGGGAAAGAAAAGTGTGTCATATATTAAAAATAATACCGTAATGTTTCTTTGGTTTATGTTGAAAGCTTTGCTTTATTATTCTTTGAGAATTTGATTTACAGGATTTCATTTAATGTTTTTTAAGCTTAATCCCAAAAGTTTCACAAAATTTAAGAACAATTGTAAAATTGATAGACTTCCTTTACTATTTATTTAATTTAAAAAAATAAAGATACGGTATAATACGTTTTTTTAAACTTTTTTGAATGAATATAAATGAGCAAGCAGCACATATACAGTAAATATTCATGGGTATGCACTCTTACAATTTATTATTAATAACTACATTGTTATTATTTTTTATTTTTCATACTTTAATTTTATTTGTATATGCATTCTAAGTTTATTAAAAAAAAACGTGTTATATATATATCATTAAAAATCAGCCAACACATAGACAAAACCAATTTCAATAACAATCAACAATTTCAAACTGTTAATCTTAAATATTAAAATTGAAATTCTTTTCTGCTGATTAAAAAAAAAAGTTTTTTTTTTAAAAAATCATAACTTGAGATAAGAAGGTTTAAGTGAAGAAAAATAAATTTCCTTGGAGTTGTTTAACCTAGTCCTTGCTCTTAAAGTAAAACATTAAATAATACTTTCTGTTAATAATTACTGTCAGCTTTAATTTGTTAATATGACAGATATTTAACATCCATTTTACAAACTTTGGATCAACTTTTGTATAAATAAAAATGTTTAATAGCATTTAAAATTGAGATACTTTTAATTAAACTAAACTACAATTCCAAAAGATATCAAACAAAGAATCACGTAAGTCATTGCCAATGTATATATATAAATGCTAGTTATTAGATTGAAAACAGTTTTTCTGACTTAAAATATGTTCTTAATAAAAAAAATTAAGATTATGCGCCAATATTGATGAGATAAATATTTAGATTAAAAAGTAAATATTCACTGCAGGGCAATGGTGCCAACAATATCCCTCCAAGGAGGCCAGTAAAAGATAATGCAATACCCATTAAAAATGTAGTAATTGAATTTTTTGATTAATATGGAAGGTTAACTAGGTTGGTAATGGGCTGAATAATAAAAAGAGAAGTTAATCTATTTTTTTTCTGGAAATTATGAATCAAGTAAAAACTTTATACTACTACTTATCTTTTCTACATCCCAGCATTAATCAACTATTATTTATTTATAAAGGTGATATAAATCATTATATGAGTAACACACACATTTGTAAAACAATATGACTTACAAACACACAGCAAACAAGCTGCCTTCAAATATTAATTTAAAAATTAAATAAATAACGAAAAATAAATTTTGAACATATAAAAAATAACTTCTGTTACAGAAACAAAAAGAAAATTAAGTACATCTAACAAATAAATCTATCATAAATGAGATTGATTCACCACTTTCTTGCCAAGAAGTTTAATTCCATTCAAGTCAATTATTTATAAAAAATAAAAAAAAGTTTTAACATAGTATGCCTTGGGATAGTATTTTTAGATCTAGTGTCTGAACCTACCCTGACACCTCTCTGAGGAATGCCAAAGCACAAAACCATGGTCAGGGGTTTGGGGAGGGTTCCTGACAGATATATTTTAATTGCTGGCTCTGGCTAAGCATTTATCACAAAGCTTGTAGAGGAATTGGCAATCCTCATTGTTTATAACTTACAAGCTTAAGAGAATTGGGTCATGTGATCTGTGACTCTTATTTTGACTATTCTTTGTTGATATTGTCAAAATGCTCTGCAAATACAAAATGAGAAACAAAAACATCTTGCTACTATTGAGAGATTCAAAAAATAAGCAATCAGAAAAATTGCATCATATGCATAATGATTTGATGAAATAATAATTAATTTCTAAATTATAACTAGCAGTTAGTATGTATTGTTATTAACCAGATAATAATGTCATGATATTAATGTCAGGATGAATAATAACATATTGCAAACTCTGACTATCTACATACAGTAACAATGTGCCAACTTTTTAAACAACACAATTTCCATTTTCCTTTGTCAGTTCATATAGCTTTAAGAATATTTATAAATTAAAAATGTAACATATTTTCCTGATTTACAATTCATTAATCTGATTAGTACTTTAACAGTCATTCTATTTCTCCATGGCTATTTTTATGAGGTCAGATTGAAAACTTATACCCTGAGTAATTTTACTTTTACTGCAAAAACTATCCCATCTGACTTTGTTCAACAATTAACATGCAAAGTATATATATATTTTTATATATTATAGCTCATTGTACACACACACAAAAAAAAATCAGCAAATTCAAAGAAACTGATTTATTATAATAAGAGATTAAGAAGCAAATCACATAAAAAGAAGACAATAAAGGTAAAAAAGAGAACTTTATGAAAGATTATAAAAAACAAATCATAAAAATCAGCATAAATTACAATATGAGATTACACTTAACAATATATATTGTAACAGAAAAGGCTTTACCTGGTATAAAATAGGTTAGCTAGGTCATTACAATGAATAAAAGAGTCTGCCATTGATCCTTGTGCCTATTATATACCTACATACACTTTAATTTCATTCTTAGGAATGAAGAGATTAGTGATCAAATAAATATCAAAATATATACCTAAATTCAACTCATCCTTACCCTCTTTCATTTCCATTATTCCAAAGTTTCAAACTCTTGGAGAATCTGCATGATCGTCTAGTTCAGAATATATTAATATCACTTAAAATATAGGTAGGCATAAACAAGTGTAGATGTTTAACAATAGGTGTGAATATATAAAAATCTATGTAAATGTGCAAAAATATTTATAAGTATGTGAGAAGATATGACCAGTTGAAAAATGAATTTTTACTATATTTACAGTAATCAATATTTTAATCAAAAAAATTTATAACAAATTATGAAACACTTAATTCGACATCTATGGTTACTGTTTGCTTATAATTGATTCCAATTATTATTCAAAACCCTTATTCTTAACAAAGAATAATTATTTGATGTCCATATCAACATAAATGAAATTGATATTATGTTTTTATGATTGTCTCAATCATCTTTGTTTACTATATTTTTATTTAAAATCATAATTCATTTTATTTTAATTAACTTGATATATTTAATTCCTATCTGTCATAATGGTGATATGGGATTTCCCTGTTATATACTACAGTCATGATACAGACAAGGAAGACCATTTATGATAGAAATAGTTATCAATTAAACTAAAAACATTTAACACAATTATTAGTATAAACAACCAAAGAGAAATATATATATATATATAGTGCAATTGCACAAAAGTTTGGACCAAATATGTATTAGGTAAAATCTTATCTTTCCCCTTTGATGATGGTTGGATTTGTATGCAAGCAAGTGCTTGTCGTAACCTATATTTCATTTTATTTACACTAATGGCAATACTATTTCTCCATTATGTTAGATATTAACATTTATGTTCCCCTTTGTATCCATATTAAAGATATGAACAAAAAACTTTTATTCTAAATATACAAATAATTAAAATTCACGACATCAACCTAAATGTAGTTTTAGAGTTCGTAAAGAAAAATGGCTTAGTGAATAAACCAGTAATCCTCATTAATCCACTTCAGGCATAGATAGTAATTGTGAATGTTCTAGACTGAATATTGACTAAGTCACTTATGCATTGTGACCTTAGAAATTTTGCTTTGAAGTGTATAATTGTCATTTCCATTGCTTAATAATAAACTTGATGTTTCATGGCATAAATGTTAAATGCTCGGTCAATTTTCTCCCAGATCTGTCAATCATAGCTTTCTTTCCCTGATGTCACTCTTGCACTTAGAAATGCATATTTGTTTGTATCGTTATTTATATATTTCTTTACTAAATTATTTTGAGTGAATCAAGAGTAATATTTCTTATACTATTAGATATCCTCAAGTCTAGATACTTCGATCTATGATTTAGAATTATAGATACTTTGGAAATTCAAATAATCTGACTTTAATTGTGAATATTTCAGTCAAGCGTTGGTGGTCGAGAGGTCAGCACAGCTGCCTTAAAAAAGCAGTTGTCCCATGTTAGCGGATTCGCTTCCCGGCCGATGCTATGACACACGAGATAAAAAAAAATTGCGAATATTTCAGTTTCCAATTCCTCAGTTGGCTATCTTAAATTCTATATGCTTATCCTTGCTTTCTCAGATATTTGGATATTGTTTTTTTTTAATATTATTTCAATTCAAAGGTAGCTGGTGTTTTTATTCAAATTGAAATTCGACTTCTCTGCTTAAATTTTAGCACGTTATTCAGCAGATGAGAAATTTTATCTCTCTTTGGAGAAAAAGCTCATTGTTAAAAAAAAAAGCATCAGTTAGGTCCATTGTTGACATCATTATTAGTGATTATTATTATATATAATGTGTTAATAACAATAACATTTTTATTTGCAATTTATTTTCTTTACTTTAATATAAATTTTCATTTCTTGCTTGCAAACACTTTATCCGGTCATATTTCTCATGTATTGTTGTAGGGTGTTGGAGTTACATCACCCTTAACAAGATAATAATTATTAAAGATTAGTGTTATCATGTATGTGTTTTATAATTTAATCGAGATATGTATTTATAGTATGATTAAGTTGGGGTTTAAATGTGTATCACAATTAATGGTTTGTCAATTATAATGCTTTATTTTTATTAATATAGTGATTAATCAAAAACATTACTATCATGGGTCTTGGATTCAAATTAGACCACAAGGGATGCAACTGATATTGGAGGGATATAAGGGGCATACTTTACAATATTATATCATTTTTATCATCAAGTTTGTGATTTTATTTAACTAATATACAGGATATTACAAACTGTATTTGTCAGGATATGTCTCACTGTTTTTTCCCCACAAAAAATGCTTAAAATATGGGGTGTGCCTCATGTGACAGTAATCAAAATTATAAGTTGAAATAACTTCTGGTTTATATATATATATACGGCTATCTACATCTATCAAATCTATCTGATACACATGACCACATATGTGTGAAAAAGATAAATGATCTCAAATATGTGTATTTCATGCTAAACCAGCACTCATCAGTTGGTCCAGATCACCATCTCTAACACACATATACCATCAGTGCTCAGTTTATATTAGGATAGCAAATCTAAACTTTATTGGACAAGCTTCAATCTTCTCCATTTTCTAACTCTTCAGCCATCCATTTCATTGAAAATCAGAGGATGAAATGCTATCTTTTTCAGATGCATGTGGCCATGTGTATCAGTTGTATAAGATAGATTAGATAGATGTAGGGAGCTTGAATAGACAATATGCAGGGATCAAACTCATGATTATGACAATAATATTGATATTAACATGAGCTTTGAGCATTCCATTCTCGGATTTTCAATAAAATGGATGGCTGAAAAGTTGGAGAGTGGAGAAGATTAAAGATTGTTCATTAAAGTTTAAAAATTTGCTATCTTAATATAAATTGGACACTGATAGTATATATGTGTTGGGGGAGGAGATTTGGACCAACTGACAAATGGTGATTCAGCAGAAAATACATATACTGGAGATCATTTACTTTTTTCACATGTATGTGATGTATGAGATAGATTTGATAGATGAGTTCGAGTTCAAGTCCTTTAGAATTATATATATATATAAAGATTTGATAAATGAGTTCGAGTTCAAGTCCTTTAGAATTATATATATATATATAAATGTGTTTGTGCAAGTTCATCCTAAGGGCTGGATGGACAAAGGGGAATGAAATTGTGGATAGGCAATCTGTGGTGTATGCTTCCTGGTGGACTGTTAAAAAAACCTCCCTTGCTAGTATGAGATCAGTTTCCGGCTCACAGAAGAAAAGCTGTGAAAAAAAGTCAACCAACTGAAAACTCAATTAGCTGTAATTTCAGATGATCTAATGAATCAGCTTCAACCTTCAGATGCCTGCTGTAATAAAACCACTTAAAAGATTCATGAAAGAGAAATGGAACAGTTGGATGGAGTCTACAGATTTTGAAGTGACAGCATCAGAAAGAAGGAAGAGATTTGTGAATGGGTCAAAACACCATGGGATGCTGTGAAACATGAGATAGTTGTAAAGTCATTCTAAAAATGTGGAATTTAGTAACCCACACGATGTCACAGAGGATGATTTGTTATTCAAAGACTCAGTTTCAGAAAAAAAAGTTTCAAGTGATTCTTCATTTAG
Source organism: Epiperipatus broadwayi (assembly GCA_028023455.1). Lineage (NCBI taxonomy): Eukaryota > Metazoa > Onychophora > Udeonychophora > Euonychophora > Peripatidae > Epiperipatus > Epiperipatus broadwayi. The sequence goes on along the minus strand of JAQFVV010000063.1, from coordinate 4,011,631 downwards.
CTCTGGAAATGAATTTCTGGGTTTTGGGGATGAAGATTAAAAGGCATTTAATAACAGTGTTCCCTAGTTACGTTTTTTGTAGACATAAATAATTATAACATTAGTACAGTAAATCATCATGAAAATTCGTGAAAATATTACTTTCTTTAAAATTTGTTGGGGGGGGGGGGTACGTCTTATATGCCGGTAAATACGGTAATTAAAAATTTGCAAATAAGAACATAACAGAATTGTAGCCACAATAAATTGATTGAATGCAAGTAATAATAACAAACAATATAGAGTCCAAAAAAAAATTTTTTTATACAAATTTATGAACAATTTAAAAATTTCCTTTTCAGACAATTACTATCAACAAAACTGATGTTAAAAACATGCATTAAAAAGAAATTAAAAGTTAAGCAATAACTAGTAAATAAGCAAAATTAAAGAATGCCTAGATATTACAATGTAATGGAAAGATACTATAACAGTAACAAAGTTGAAGTTAATATAAATTCAACTAGGAAATGGTTAACAAAATCAAATATATTCAAAATATATAACTACTCATGATGATTAAAATAACCTTAGCATTAAAGGATAGGTTAAGCATAATGATTCCAAAAGAATTTTTAATTTCTTTATTTAGATTCAATTTAAAATAAATCTTTTAAAAACCAATCTGTCTTAAATAGAAAATTACTTGTGATATTTTACTACCACCAATCATCGTCATTTTAATGAAATTCTGTTATGCCTGCGTGACCCCCAACATGATTGCATGTTTTCTCAGATTACTAATATATTAAAGGCTTATGTTTGGAATGAGTTCAAACAGCAAAAACAAACTATATAGATTAATAAAAAATAATTTATATACAATAAATAAACAAAACACAAATCATTACTCAAATCATTAATTTAAAAAAAGTAAATAAATAAATATACAAAATATTGAATTGAATAAATACGAACATTATATTTAAAACTTTATAGTTAAATATAAAAAAAAAGTCATCAGATAATATAAAAAATTTAAGCCATAGTTTTTATAGAGTGTAAACTTATTATATATATGCACATCATAATAGTTTACATTAATCCAGTCTGAATAGCGATTATCCTCTTCAGGTAACTGATGGCAGACAATGTAGATGAATCCCATTACAAATAGATATGCATTAGGTTTTAAGACAGGGTCTACTTATTTACATAGAACATGGTTTCTTTCTTTAAAACAGGTTATGCTGCATTTTACACTATTTCAAAATTTGTTTCTGTAAACAATTACATAGTTTCAGGTCTACTGACTGGCATGCCTTTTCCAGCCAACCATGGTAAATAGACTTTTTCTTGCTAAGGTTCTCATACTTTTTGAAATGGAGGGATTATTAAAGTGATAACTTGTTTAAACATCAGCTAGCAAAGCTAACCAGCATTGATCTGATAAAAACTATTTTAATCATGGTTTTCCTTTTTAACAGCTACTTCTCTATAAGCATTTTCTCTCTTCACAGAATCAATCCAGACTGATTTACTCTTGAATCAAGACTCTCACTGTCATTTTTCTGACCAATTTATATCTCATATCCTCATAAGATATTTTTAATGCATAACACATAAATATATAAAATACAGGCATTCTTCATATACCTGGAGCTTAATTTTAAATACAGGGGATTTGAACTCAGACTTTCAAGCACCCTTCAACTATCCACACTATCTCATACCACTGATACACATGACCACACACATGTAGAAAAGATAAATAATCACTAATATATGTATTTCATGCTGAACCAGCACTCAATTGGTCCATATTTATCATCTCTCACACATATATAATCAGTGCTCAGTTTATATTAAGATAGCAAACCTTCATACTTTAATGGGCAGGCTTCAATCTACTCCAACCTCCAACTCTTCTGCCATCCACACCATTGAAAATCTATAATGGAAAGCCCCAATTCCATGCTGCTATATGAAGAATGCCTGTATTTCAAATATTTACCCATTAAGCCTGCATCCCACCCATCCCTCTTCTATGTATTTAAATGGATAAGGTCCTATACATGAAGGGTCAGAATGACTTGAGGTCAACATGGGCAAGGCAATAATATTGGCATCAACATAGGATTTGGGCTTTCCATCATCAGATTTTCAATGGTACGAATGGCTGAAGAGTTGGAAGTTGCTGTAGCTTGAAGCCTGTCCATTAAAGTATGAAGATTTGCTATCTTAATATAAACTGAGCACTGATTATATATATATATGCGCGGGAGATGATAATCCGGACCAACTGACGAATGTTGGTTCAGCATGAAATACTTATATTGGTGATTATTTATCTTTTCTATATGTGTGTGGTCATGTGTATCAGTGGTATATATAGTGTGGATAGTTAAAGGGTGCTTGGAAGTCTGAGTAAAAATCGTCTACGCTTAACACATAATTAAATCTATTAATTTATATTAGGATCTTTTAAACAAAATATCTTTATCCAGATTTAATATAAGTTTACAAAACATGCTTTGTTTGTTTGTTTTTTTTAATTTTTATATTTAAATAATTATTTTACAAATAGAAAGAGTAGAAAATAAAATAAAATTACTAGTGAACATTAAATTCCTCCTCCAGCTATTTACTGCTTCATAATTTTGAATAACATATTCAGATTTCCAACACAATGTAAAAGGAAAATTATTTCTTTAAGTCTCCATCCAGATGGCAAATTTGAAAGGGTTACAAAATATGATACATTTTCTTAAACTATGCAATTCAAATTTATTTGTGTGCACTAAAACTTACATAAATTTAATTTCTTTCTTTTTTGCCTTTCAATACTTAAGTTATCACTTTTTAACTATAATTTTGCAAAATACATTTCTTTTAGCAATAAACTGTCTGTACACTGTACATATTGTAATGTGAATAAAGTTTATTCTTAGATTTGTGAAAGTGTGTGCATTTTATATTTCTTCACCCAAAAAGTAGGACACACCAGAAAATTTCTTTGTTAGGAGAAAATGAATAATAATTATGTTAATTAGTGCAATTAATAAAAAGACAAACTGAGAGTATCAGAGGGGTAAGAAAGCATCAGAATAGTAAAAGAATGTGTACATTGAAAAGAACTGGAGAGTTGATAATAATATGTCTTTCCTAAAATGAAGAAATAGCTGTGTTAAAGTAGTATATATAATTTAAAGACTTCAAAATGAAGTTATCAGTTTAATATAATAGTAGACTGAAGTGAAAGAGAAACTCAGCAGTAAATGTATTAATGGAAAATAACAAGTTAAGAATACTCAAGTACAGATTTTAAAAAATAAAAGCTAATGCAAATCTGAATTAATGGACTGCAATATACATTCATAAAGTGCAGAATGAAGAATGCCCACACCCAAATCTTGATCTAATTTTTGTCCCAAAGTTCATAAAGAAATAAACTTGCTGAGATATACAAAAGAAGTTTCTGTAATTAATTTTTGTCACTGACATGGCTGGGATTATAGAACCCCCCCCCCCATGAACAGAGAAAGCAAATAACTTTATAGATCGATTTCCTTTTAATTTCTTAAACTCGTGAAATTTAAGTCATGCATATATTTAAGATGTAAGCATACATTCACACAGCAATATATAAATTTATTAATCAATCTATTAGTCTTTTATTAAGCAGACTTTATTTTTTTGACAAGGCAGCTTTGTAATAAAACTAATTCAAACTGCAATTGAACCGATACTGTTAAAACACAATACAGAAGGATGCATAATGGAGGGTTGTATGATACGTGTTATTATTAAGATATTTAAGAGTAAATTATAGGCTTACGTTAATTTTATATAGAGGCAGTAGATGTTACTATGTATGCAATATAGGTTATTTTTGTAGTTAAGACATATTGAAAAGGGCAAAAATTTAAAATTTACTGAAAAGAGCTTTTATATATTATTTTTATATGTTATGATTATATTACAGCTATTGTCATATATCATTTTGTTGTTAGATGATATTTCATTATATCTAGGATTTATTTTATATATATATTGTAACCCTCTCCATATCGCTGTAATCATAAATGAATCATACCGCATGTTTTAGGCACTATAATCTCCCCAGTAGCCTTCCTGCTAATCTAACTAGTCCAATTTACACGTTTGGAAACCATATCTTCCTCTGTAACCTTCCTAGCTACAACTAATCTAGAATATACGCCCAAAATAAATGATAAACTAAAGGGATGACTTTATTAACCAAGCTCGCATGAAACTATAAACTTAGAGAAGATCACAAGGTGATTAATAATTTCTGGTCAAACTAGCTTCAAAATCCATGAACAAGCAAACAAACCAAAAGGTTATAAAATAAACTGAATATTTGTCAAATCAATAAATAAATAATAATTAGATTGATGGAATGAATATGAAATTAAAAGTATAAATTAGGCAATAAGTAAATTAGGATGTAAATGGCTAAATGGATGATGAAAATAAGTAATAATTAAATAATAAAATAAAATGAGTCTGAAAATGAAGAGAAAAGAATGAAGATGTATAAGAGTTAATGGATGATTAAAATGATAATGGAATAAAGCTAATGAATGATGAGTTAACTAGGATAATGAATTAGGATGAAAGAAGAATAAAGAAAGATTGAAATGACAGATGAGAAGAATGATGATGATGAAAGATGATGTCTAGAATTTAAATTTGATATTGAATTAAATGATAATAAGACAATTAAATAAAATACAGATTCTAAGCTTACTAAAACCAGAATATTTACCATAAAGTCAAACCCAACTATACATTTCAGACAAAAAAAGCAATTGATACTTTAAAGTTTGGTTGACCTTTCATAACACGGTGAATGTAACACAATTCCCCATCTAACTACAATAATTAACTGGATATAAATTTAACATAAATTCAAATCCTATCACAAATTGATATAACTTATCCCTCTCAGGGTTCACATATCTAAAAGGGTGTTATACAAGATACACTTGGGTCAGTGAGAGGGATTTTACCACTACCCAAGCATAGCACACAAAATAGCTCTTAATACTGAATTGAATTTCTACACAATATTCAATAATTTCAAATAAATTCTATAAATTCCCTAACTATGATAAACTTTAAGCTTCAATAAGTAGGAATGATTTTTCAATAGCTAAACACAATAGCTTTCCAACTTTCTTTCTCCCTTAATTAGAAACAAGGTGATCCAGACCAGTGAATGACAGATCTGTGGATTCAAATGAACTGATCAAACCAATATTAGAGGTTTAATCTTTTAGTATATCACTTAAAATAATATTCTTTAGGTTAGTAATGTTTAATTATTAAGTAATGATGCCCTAAATATACTCATAAATTATAGGGCTTCACAAAATTATTCTGATATACTTACATATAGTGATTTTTACAATATCGATTGATGATGATTTCCATATAATCATAGGATATGTCGATAGCAATAACAAATATAATATGTGGGTGTGTTGATTAGCAATAAGAATACTGAAAACTAAATAAATTTTTAACACAACAAGATTTATTTACATTATATACAAGACTCTTTCAGACACATTACATGAAACAAGATAAATTCATTTAATAAAATCGGAGATGGGAATTTACAAACATTTCTAAATCTAATAATTGAGTTACAATTTATTACATTGAACTATAGCTATTTAATTTATTTGAATATGATAAGGGCAATTATCACATTCAGCACAATTAATAATTTATTAGCTTTTATCTTTGAATATGAAAAGATTCATTATATTGATGTGGGACAGACATCAAAAGTTAAATGCACGCATGACACCAAAACATTGTGCATGTCCACAACCTAATCATTTAATGATTAAATGATCTTACTGATCCATCGGCAGATCACCACTTGAAAAAGATAAATCTACATTGTCCATGTACATCCCTTGCTCTTTTATGTAGAAGTTCTACAAACACTAACAAGTTTAGTTGGTCCGTTTATAAACTGATGATGATTACACAACATCATAAAGACACTATCCCAATTAGACAAACACTATAGATGGACCAGTGTCCCGTAATCTAACTTTATTTAATGCTTGCCATTTGATTTTGAATTAAGCTTCACCATACACGATAGAAAACTAACTCTAAAACTTTGTGAGGGACCTGACAATAAAGTGAGGCTCTATAATACAACATGATAGTTGCATAAGAAAACAAACAACATGATAGTTGTATACTAAAAACAACATGATAGTTTAATAATAGTATGGCCAATTCTAGTACCTTCATCGGTATAAAAGTGCGGGCAGTGCCTCGTCACGAAAAAAAAATAGAATTCAGACTATGGGAATCATCCTCTCTTGGGATTAACTACGCTTTAAGCACTAACTCTTAACCAGCCTCAACAATATCATCCTCTCATATTAATCAACAATGGGGAATTCTCCATAATCCCATGCACAACATTAATAGTTACTATATCTAATACTCTTATATGTAGCAAAGGCTCATCAGCTAAAAGCTATCACAAATTCTGATCAATAAAATAGCAAGGTAAAACAACACTAATAATAAAAGTGGAAATATAAATATGCCATTTCACAATGCAGAAACTATTAATTTTTTATAAACAAACCACCAAAATATGTGTCGAATGATCATTACTTATTTCAAAATAGCAAGTATACTTTTGGTTATAGCAATCCATGTACATTAAACAAGGAGGACTAAACTACATTTTATATTTACGGTGGACATTTTCACTCATAGGCAAAATTAAGCAATAAAAAAATGCTTATTAAATTATTTTATATAATAGAACAATTGCATCATTATGTGTATAATTTTGATAACTTTGGGTCTGTTTGTTTCCCTTCAATATAATATTAACATTTGTTTTAGCAGTGAAATATATAAATATTTCTCTCTGTTCCCAGATAATGATAGTCAATATTATGTTTCCCTTAATTGGAAAATAATATATATATATATCTATTGTGACGACCACGTAAAGTCGTCGTCACACGTATATATTTATTAACAAAATTAGATAAATTAGCTACTAGAAAGTAATAAAGGTAAATGGATTAGCTACTAAATTTTTAAAAAAAGAAGGAAAAGAAAAAAGTTGAAATTCAAATGTTGAAATTACTGTGGATTTTTGTAATAGTAAGAGAAGGGGAGGGGTGCATAAAGAAATGCGTCTCTTTCTCTCTTTTTTTAAAAAAAAAAACGAGTAAGTCAAATGCTTGAAAGTTATTTCTATTTATTTGGGAGAGGGGAAGGGGATGCATAAAGAAATGCGTCTTTTCCCTCTTTTAAAGACTATTGTGATAAATTAAAATAAAATGTAAAACATAAATGTGAAAAAATGAATTGTAAACTTTAAATACAAATGAAATGTAATATGTAATATAAAAACAATATGGCCGTAGGTGTTAAAGTCTGTTGGACTAATTAAATTCCTCAGACAAAGAAAATGTACAACAAGGAAAAGCTTATAATTACAGCTAAATTAATTAAAACCTACATTCCAGCCACTAATTAAATAAAGAAACATGATGATAAGAATTGGTTGGAAATCTAAATCTTAATTAAAAATTTACAAAAGAATGAACAAAAAAAGACAGTAAGAGAATTACAGATTATCTGGGGATTACTAGTAGAGATTTTGAGGAAGCAACAGCTCAAAGAAAATGAAAGAAGTGTGTGGCTAGTGGCGTTAAAGGGACGTGGGTTTGTATTCAATCCGTCTCACCACTTACAATGTATAAGATCTATGCCTGACTTGCTAGAGAGACCGCCGTTTCTGTGACTGAACAACTTAAATATCTACCAAAAGAATCGACAAGAAGTAAAAAACTGGAACGAGAAATAACCCCACAAACTGAGAGAGAAAATCAATTCAGCCGACAGTGAAGGACATACTGTCTCTACAAAAAAAGGGATGATCTCTCACTGGACGGTAAAGAGCGCTCGAAAGAAATACCCATTGAAACAACTACAATGAAAACCTAGGTAAAAGCATGCATGCATTTTAATTTATAATCTTCATAAATAAATAAACAAGGAACAATTTTGATAAATTTAGAACTCTACCCAATCGGACTTCAAAATAACTTTTATATTTGATCTGTTTTATTATGTTTTATTATAGCCACGTATTATATAAGTGTTTGTTTGTTTATTATTGTTATCATATATTTTTTTATATAAAAGTGAGTGTTATTAAACATATTTATTTGTAAATTGCGTATACTTGCTTTATTCTCTTATCACCAAGCTACGACAGGGGAGAAACTGAAATTTATTGATTAAAGGGTAAAGCTAATTTTTAAAGGTATTCATGTGCTGCTTGTTCGTGCGAATTTCCCAATTATAAAAAATAAATAGCAAGCGCTGGACATTCGTTAAATTTCTTGAAATAGTTTGCTTTGTTCAGCAGCCGAGGGTTCTAGATCAGGAAAAATAATGCCAAGATAATATGTACGTATTGCTTTGGGGTTCGGTCAAGGGTATACATATGAAGTTAAATTTGTATCTGTATTAGCTCTCTGCTTGCATTGTAACGGCGTTGGTTAAATAAATAAATAAACAATATCCATTACAGTTGGAGGCTAAGCCGGGATATTTTGGTTAGCAAAACTGATAGTAAAACAAAATAAATAAATGAAAGGAAGAATCAAAGTGTGAAAAAGTAAATGTATAAAAAATAAGTATAAAATATAATTGAAAGGATAAATATATAAATCAAACAATCCAAATAACCGTTTCCGTTATAATTGGGGGCCAGTGTCCGAGATATTTTCACGTTTACAAGTTCAGCCCATTTGAATTTGAATATACCAAAATTAATAGTTGATGCAATAATTAATAAACAAATCAAAAATAGCTTGGTGGTAGACAAAAGCAAGAAATAAAATAAAATAATAGAGGGTAAAAGGAGAGAAAGAGAACGTGATATAATTTGGGAAGTTAGGTTGTAAATTGGAGACAGGTGCGGAGGGGTCTTGAAGGCAGACATGGGTGAGTGATGATTAGTGAGTGGGATGGAAAGAGTTGAACAAGCGTACCTAGTGTCAGTGAAATATAAAGTCAGTAAAGTAAGATAATCCTATAAGGAGCGAGAATAATAAAACCGTAGAATAAAATATAAGTGGTTAGTTAGTGTGCATGTCAGATAGATTTTATGCACACGAGATCAAAACAGAAATGGTCACTCTAGTGGGCGAAATAGAAAAAACCTCCGAAGAACAAATGGAACCGTCCGGAGAAATAGCTAGTGAAGGAGATATAGAAATTAGAAAGGGAATGAAGACAAAGATTGATAATAAAAATAATATAGAAAGCTGCATTATAATGGATATGTTCACGAAAATAATGGAAGGCCAGCAACGGTTGATTATGGAAATGAGGGAAAGAGGTAAAAAAAATAGTAGGAGAATAGAAGAGTTAGACGAACGACTAAATAAGAATTTTAGCGAAAAGGTTGAAGAAGTGAATGAAATATGAGAACAAACCTCATACCAGGTGAAGGTTGCGAATGAAAGGTTGAATCACCAGGAGGAACTACTGAAGAAAATAGAGCAAGTTAAGTTAGAGCAAGGGGAGAAAATTGAAGTAATAAAAGATGAAAACGGAAAGGCTATATAAAACATACAACTAGAGGTAACTCAGTAAGCGAACACAGTTGAGAAGATAGAAGTGAGGGTAGAAACAGGTGAAAATAAAATAGAAAATATAACAGAGATGACCAAAGCTAACAGTAAAGAACAAAAAAGTGTAAGCAAGTGCTTGCAAATAACTAGTGAAAGTAACAATGTGGAGCAAATGCTTATAGGCCCAGAAAGAAAGACTGTCGGGTAGGTTACTGAGGTGCTGAGTGCGTTTGACAGCACTAGGCCTAATTACAAGACAGAGGATTGGGGATTTAAACCCCGGCCCAATGATCTGCATATAGGAAGAATGCAATACAATTCTCATCGCAATTATTGGGAAGGAAACCAGGCGTTTCCTGATAGATCAGAAAGTGCCAAAATGTCCGAACAGACCGGAAGAGGTTCAAATATAAATTACCCAGATGAGAAAGCCTACTCTAGTGGACATCGGAACATTGCTCTGGTTCCAAGTACAAGTGGAAATATGTATGGTAAAAGGCATAAGAAGCCTCCAGACAAAAACTAAGCCGAAAGAAATAAACGGACAGATATGTCGGTGCGATCAAACAATAACATCATGGAATCACGAGAAATAAAGTTAATTTTTTTTTAAAAAAACATATGAAAGGTGGGGCAAATCCTCTCACGACAAATAATTAAAGTTACTATAATGAACAAAAAAAAATAATGTTCACGGAGTAAAGTCAATGATAAACTTAATGCGTGTTTAGGTGCAGTCAAGCACAGCAAGACAAATGTAAATAAAAGTAATAACAAAAAAAAAAGGAAAAAAAAAGAAATCTATAAATAATTTATTCGTATAACAATCTGTCAATTATAAATGCAGATATAATTAACAAATAAATAAAAGTAAAATTAGAAATAAGAATCATTTAAGCTCATTAAAGAGCCGTTTAAGAATTAATAAAATAAAATAAATAAACAATAGTGATAATACTTAAATGATAGATATCACTGATAGGTGTATGAGGTTGCAGATTGAGGCATATATGTGTGTGGGTATGCATGATGTTTGGGTCGTATTTTGAGCTTGATTCAGCCGTCTCTTCGCTAACTGTAGATTCTCATGGCTTACGGTGGTAAACTTTTAAATGAAGCACCAGTAAGAATCCTGGACTCATTATATAATAAGAATTAGTGTGTCGAAATAAATAAAATAAATAAATAAAAAAATAAGAATTTGTTGTTTGCGCAAGATGAACAGGCAGTAGAAATATCCTGCTGTTCACACGCTTTAAACCCTTTTGTTTTTTTGGTAGTTATATGCCATGGTCTCGTATGCGTAGAGATTAAATTGGTTGATCAGACAAAATCGATCAGAAAGAATTGTGTAGTTTTATCTAGCTGTCGCTCAGCAGTCATCATCATCACTCATCATGATAGAGTGGAAAAGTATGTAATAAAAGCAGATGTAAGGGTTGAAAGCAAAGAATTAAAATAAGCTCTCATCTCAGACTAAGATTCAACCCGATTTTAATTCTCAAAAACGGGCGGAGTGTAATGTCACGGTCACGTAAAGTCGTCATCACACGTATATATTTATTAATAAAATTAGATAAATTAGCTATTAGAAAGTAATAAAGGTAAATGGATTAGCTACTAAATTTTTAAAAAAAGAAGGAAAAGAAAAAAGTTGAAATTCAAATGTCGAACTTACTGTGGATTTTTGTAATAGTAAAAGAAGGGGAGGGGGTGCATAAAGAAATGCGTATCTTTCTCTCTTTTTAAAAAAAAAAACGAGTAAGTCAAATGCTTGAAAGTTATTTCTATTTATTGTGGGAGAGGGGAAGGGGATGCATAAAGAAATGCGTCTTTTCTCTCTTTTAAAAACTATTGTGATAAATTAAAATAAAATGTAAAACAAATGTGAAAAAATGAATTGTAAACTTTAAATACAAATGAAATGTAATATAAAAACAATATGGCTGTAGGTGTTAAAGTCTGTTGGACTAATTAAATTCCTCAGACAAAGAAAATGTATAACAAGGAAAAGCTTATAATTACAGCTAAATTAATTAAAACCCACATTCCAGCCACTAATTAAATAAAGAAACATGATGATAAGAATTGGTTGGAAATCTAAATCTTAATTAAAAATTTACAAAAGAATGAACAAAAGAAAGACAGTAAGAGAATTACAGATTATCTGGGCATTACTAGTAGATATTTTGAGGAAGCAAGAGCTCAAAAAAAATGAAGGAAGTGCGCGGCTAGTGGCATTAAAGGGACGTGGGTTCGTATTCAATCCGTCTCGCCACTAACTCACAATGTATAAGATCTATGCCTGACCTGCTAGAGAGACCGCCGTTTCCGTGACTGAACAGCTTAAAAATCTACCTAAAGAATCGACAAGAAGTAAAAAACTGGAATGAGAAATAACCCCACAAACTGAGAGAGAAAATCAATTCAGCCGACAGGAAAGGACATACCATCTCTACAAAAAAGGGGATGATCTCCCACTGGACGGTAAAGAGCGCTCGAAAAAAATACACATGGAAACAACTACAATGAAAACCTAGGTAAAAGCATGCATGCATTTTAATTTATAATGTTCGTAAATAAATAGACAAGGAACAATTTTGATAAATTTAGAACTCCACCGGACTTCAAAATAACTTTTATATTTGATGTGTTTTATTGTTTTATTATAGCCACGTATTATATAAGTGTGTGTGTTTGTTTATTATTGTTATCATGTATTTTTTTATATAAAAGTGAGTGTTATTAAACATATTTATTCGTAAATTGCGTATACTTGCTTTATTCTCTTATCACCAAGCTACGACAGGGGAGAAACTGAAATTTATTGATTAAAGGGTAAAGCTAATTTTTAAAGGTATTCATGTGCTGCTTGTTCGTGCAAATTTCCCAATTATAAAAAATAAATAGCAAGCGCTGGACATTCGTTAAATTTCTTGAAATAGTTTGCTTTGTTCAGCAGCCGAGGGTTCTTGATCGGGAAAAATAATGCCAAGATAATATGTACATATTGCCTTGGGGTTCAGTCAAGGGTATAGATATGAAGTTAAATTTGTATTTGTATTAGCTTTCTGCTTGCATTGTAACGGCGTTGGTTAAATAAATAAATAAACAATATCCATTACAGTTGGAGGCTAAGCCGGGATATTTCGGTTAGCAAAACTGATAGTAAAACAAAATAAATAAATGAAAGAAAGAATCAAAGAGTGAAAAAATAAATGTATAAAAAATAAGTATAAAATATAATTGGAAGTATAAATAAATCAAATCAAACAATCCAAATAACCGTTTCCGTTATAATATATATTAGAGGTATACATTTCTTTCTACATCTCTATATCATCACTAAGTACATTTTATATCATCATAAAATATATAAATATAAAAAAAAAACTAATGCCTGAATAACACATAAAAGAAAAAAAAAGTATTACAATATTATATGTAGCAATAACAAAAATAAACAAACATTATATTGTCTCCTATTGGACTTTATCTTGGAGATAAAGTTTGATCTGTTCTTATGCGACAAAGGACAAGAAAATGGATATTATAAGTAAATATTCCCAAGTAAATATATACACTGATTATCTGGTTCACTAGTGAGACGATCTTCGGACAATATTCAAAATACTTTCCAAAGGTAATAAAATTAATTGTTGGTTTACGTACTGATATTATATAGCAAGACGATATTTATATACTTTCCAAAGGCAATAAAATAATTGTTGGTTTATGTACTGATATTATATAGCAAGACGACATTCAAATACTTTCCAAGGACAATAAAAATAATTGTTGGTTTATGTACTGATATTATATAGCAAGACGATATTCATATACTTTCCAAAGACAATAAAAATAATTGTTGGTTTATGTACTGATATTATATAGCAAGACAATATTCAAATACTTTCCAAGGACAATAAAAATAATTGTTGGTTTATGTACTGATATTATATAGCAAGACGATATTCAAATACATTCCAAGGCAATAAAATAATTGTTGGTTTATGTACTGATATTATATAGCAAGACGATATTCAAATACTTTCCAAAAACAATAAAAATAATTGTTGGTTTATGTACTGATATTATATAGCAAGACGATATTCAAATACTTTTCAAGGACAATAAAAATAGATTTAAAATTATTTATTGATTGATTTATTTTGATTTTCCATCCACGGTAATTGTCCCAATTTTTAATTAATCTGGGCAATTTTAAACACTTAAAATATTACTAATTTATATGTTGTATAATCAAGATAAAAAAATAAGTAAATACTTATCTATTTATTTCCATCAGCTAATTAATACGTATTGAATAATGTTAAACAGAATTGATTTAAGAGTAAGCAATTATTAATAATATATATATATGTGTGTGACTACTTGTTCGTGGGGAAATGTCAGAGCAGAATTGTTTTCCCAATGAAAATAAGAAATACTTCATGCATTTTTCTTTTAAAACTAATTACTTTATATGATTTAAAAATGAAAGTTTAATTTCTTCATTCTCTTGAAACTTTTCTTAAAAATGACTTCGAATTATTTTCACTGAAAAGATAATTTGTAAACAAATATATTTTTCCGCTTAATGCCTAAGGACGGTGTGAAAATCAAAATACTTTAATCTTTTTCTTCTTCTTCAATCTAAATAACTTTTGTGTTATTATTAGTTCTGACAAATGATTAAAATAAAGAAAACAAAAAATAATTGCTTACGTTTTCTGGTAGTATTATTTTTCATTCCAAATAGTACATGTTTAGGCAAATATTTATCCAAATAGTGTCATTCCAGTTTTTTCTTCAGTAGGTAAAGTTAAGAATCTAAGATTGATGAAAAGTAGTGCAGAAATATCACAGGGTTATTATGTTTTTTATTCCATTTTGTTTATATACATATAGTCATGAGATTTTGTCCAAATTAATTTTCAAAGTTATTATTTTACAGCTTATTCTTATATTTTATTTTACAAGTGGATAGTTAAAGTCCTGTTCCGATTTACTTATCTTTGAGTAGTCCCTCCCCCTCTACACTAGTCATAGTATTTATTGCTTGTATTGTAATCTGGGATTGGTCCTAAATGATCCAATCACTGCAAAATGTGAATAAATTAATAGTTTTATCCCTCTAGTGAAAACCATCTAGGCTGATACATCTCAATTTAAATTAAAATATAATATATTTAAAGATTGTTTGTAAAGAAAATTTAGAAGACTTATAAATTGATTTTGCTGTTTATTTTTAATTATTGTTTAATAATACTAATAAAGTGTTACATATTTTCATGCTTCCAAATTAATTTAATACTATAAAATATTATATTGAAATAGCTGTCACTGGAACTTGTGATAAAATGTTTATGAGATTTTTATCCACTCTATCAGACTTTCCAGTATCTAACAGTCAAGATTATCATCACTTTCAAGATATTTCTTAGTGAGCTTTTGCTTGGTTGGAAAATTATAATCCACAAGCATTTTACTCTATAACTAGTCTCTACACATTGATGTTCAATATCTTAACAAATTATTACCAATTAAAATTTAAATTTTTACACACTGGACCACTGGATAAAACTTACTATCATTGAGCCAAAACATATGGTTACAATATATATATATATTGAACCGAGTTCGAATGTGTTCATTCGAAACACTGGTCTCTTAGGCAGAGAAGAACATACTCGGAGAGTATGTATGCCCAAACGATAGCTATAAAGTATATAACTAACGTTACATTTCCAGGACATAGCTTCTTCTCAGCTGTTGAGTTGAACACCACGTCCAAAGCACTTTTTTGTTTGTGTATAACCATGGGCGCCAGCTGCTTATTCTAAAAGAATACTAAAAGAATAGACAACACACTTTGAACAGTGGCCACTAACTCAACGCCTAAATCCACGACTAGCTCAGTTGTTTGTAATCACTAATAGATTATACTTAATTAGTGGTTAAAAGACTTGATAAAAGAATTTGATAAAAGGAATTGATAAAAAGAATTGACCGACAAATAAAGTTTAATTTTAAAGATAATTTATTAACTAACATTTATTTACTAAATTTAAACATTTTATAATTCTAACAAAACACACGCATATTTTAAATTAACATTTCTAAATAGTTTAAATATTCCTATAGATTTAATAACAGAACACTAATTAACTAATAAATATTGATATAACGATCACGCACATATTAACTCATGCATACACATAATAATGATAATAAAGGACTACATAGCATTTGAAATTTAAACACACATATCAATAGTTCATTTATGTATGATATAAAGTTCATATAATTAGACTCTTGAACGATTCCTACGAATTAATGCAATGCAATGGCTATTACAGTATAAATGAAATAAGCAAATGTTTTACCTAAGCTTTTGAATGTTGACATAGAATTTTGTTCTTTGGAGGCTGCTTTCGGTGAAAAAGTTTCCATTATGAATGCTTACCAGCCGGCTGGGACATTTCCTTGCTGAGTTTCCTGATTTTCACGATTATTACTATCGGAGACAATTAGATACTGCGTCACTAAGATATTAAGTTGACATTATTTCACAAGCAGATCTGCTGTTTTCTAGGACATCTGGGCTGGAGATAAACGTGCGTTCCTAAGATCTTCTCAACACTGCATTTTGTTTGTTAACTGCTCAATTAATTTCTGAACTGCACTCACTCAATAAATTTGTGAACTGATTACTGTCCGATAAAAAAAAGTCTATTTATATCTGCAATGTGTTGTCGAAATATTCCCGGCAAAGATCTGTTGTCAAATTCCAATGATAATCATTTGATAAACGTGTTTTGAAAGATTGCTTAATTAGCAATAGCCATGCACAAACGTTGTTTTATATCAATTAATAACCATTGCCGTGTTTTTTAATGATAATCTTCTTTAACTTTCATTTATTTATAATAACATTTATTCTATTGCTGACACTCGCACATATATACGCACATATATTAGTTTTAACATTATTTTTCCTTGAATGAAAAGAGATTGGTATGTTTTTCTTTAAGGAAAAATTATTTTAATAATATAATTTTAGATAAAATTATATGTGCCTATATCAATATAGGTACAATATATATATATATATATATTGAAGCAATGGATCTGAAAGTCTGATCCATGCTTCACAGCCTCCTATAAACTTAATCAGTATTGTAGACCTGAATTAAGTTTATAGCCCAATATCAGCAGGGTTTTGCATTAGAGCTAAAATTAATTACGTTTATTAAATTTGTATTTACATTTAAATATTTCTTTTTAAATAAATCCTGTTCCAAGATTAAATTGCTGTTAATAAAATTACTTGTAAAATCTTTTAATCAAACATATATATATATATATATGTCAAGCGTATATATATATATATATATATATGAGTTACTGCAAAATTCTGCTGAAATAAAATGCTTATTTTATTAAAAGAAATAAGAATATATTTTTCTTTTTAAAATCTTGTTAATATATGGCATATGATTTTATTTTGAGATAAGCCTGCCAACATTTTCTAAAAGCATGTCTGTTTTTAATTAGTTAGCCCATTCAAGGCAAATTAAAGATGACCTTTTCTTTTTTTTAATTAATAAAAATTCAAAGTTTAAAGAAAAAAATTTAGAATAAAAAAGTAAAAGTTATTTTTAGAAAATGTTACCTTGAAACAAAGGAGCACGGGGGGCTTATCAAGATCTAAGATCATACACAAAACAATAGAAGGTAGCTTACAAAAAAGATATAAATAGGAGAGAGAACAAAAGACTTGGCTTTGCGGTTGAGATTTCTCTTTAGAGAGAATTCCTTCAGATTTTTCTTGTGCGTGCTTTTGAGATTTCTCTTTAGAGAATTCATTCAGACTTCTCTTGCTTGCTTTCAGTCAGATTTCTCTTTTGAGAAATCATTCAGATTTCCCCTTCATTCGTTATCATGCTGACGATTTTTTATTAGTAGGATTGGCTATTGATTAGCTCAGCGGATCCTGTGCTGTGAACCTTTCAGATTTTGCTTCTCGTTTAGATCTTGCTCCAAAAAGTTATTCAACTGTCATCCTCAGAATCACGGAGAAGTTTTAACATGCAACGAGTTAAAAGTCATAGTATTTTGATAGAAACGAACATGATTGTTGGTTAGGCAAACAGCTTTGCCTACCACCGAGCTCCTAAAACCATCAAGGTGCCGTAGTATCCAACCAATATTAATCTGAACTCTGTGCCGTGTCTGTGGAACTTTTCTTGAAAGAATGCTACGTATTTCCATTTTTCTTTGTCCGAACAAATACCTATCGACGGATGGATCAAGCTATGAACATTGTGGGAACAGGACCAAAGAACCAGGACGGTAATCGTATCTCTCCTCATGAACTATTAACTATTCTACCCTTTTTTGAACATACCTTTCTTAATTGCATTCTTGTAGTATATTTCTGAATTGTTTTATTTAATTATATTTGTAATGTAACTATTTCTATTAGACTAATCTTAGATATATATATTGTACCAATCAAAATAGTATGCTCACTTAACAAGATTCAAATCCTAAGCAAAAGTACCTCAAATCCGATCATGCTCGAGATACACAGATCTGGAGCAATCCTGAATTCTAACCTATTTGCCTATTCTTCGAATCTTTGACCCAATGAACAACAATTCTAATGACACAGTAAAATTATTTTAAATCCGTGCCCAGAAGCAAAGCGGAAGAGCATAAGATTAGACTGATGATGATGATCGAGGTCGGAGTAGCCCAGGAATTACATTTGTGACAGTTATATTTATTAATGCTAAGCTCTTAGCTAAAGAAAACAGTTCTAAATATTAACTAGAAACCAATAATTCAACGACAAACCAGGATTTACATGAAATAGATATATTTATTAAATATTAAACAAACACATATATATATTACAAAAGATTTAGGAAAAGTATGTATATTTTACCAAATAGTTTCATGCCTGGGTCAATATTATTTATTTACAAGACTTGGGAATTTGTTGTATAAAATCCCCTCTATCACTCATTTAATAAATATAATTTTACAGATAAAATTTTATAGTGTTTTGTAACATATGCGGAGTTAATAAGCTAATTAAAGAAAACTTTTCCTACAGAGCGTTGTAGATGCCGAAAATAAAAAAGATCGTGACAGTTTTAATAGTAAATGATTTATTTGATAAAGGGCAAAATATATGATTTCAATCATGTATTTCTTAGGAGAACCATTATTTAAATTTTTATTCACATTGTTTGACAAACACGTCTTTTAGAAATAAGAAACAAACAATGCGCTTTATTTACGAGATTACATGATATACTAAACAATTTACGTTTGTCTACGTCTATGGGAATCGAAAACGGTTTTTCAAAGAAAGCTTTTTAGCTCTGAACTGAACGTATTTTTATGAAATGAATCATTATCTTTAACACATCATTGCGACTTACTAAAGGTTACGGACGGTAACGGTACTAGCATACAATAACGAAATAAAGCCTCATGGCGATTGTGGATATTTTATCATTTTAAAAGAATATTTGAGACGAACTTAGATTTGATATGTCCGCGCATTCTGGCGGAGCGATATCGAAAAAGAGGCTGAGTTTGAGATCCCAGATCATTATGTACTGCCATCAGCAGCACATAATCCTCATAAAACCTTACATTCCACAGACAGTAGTGTCTCTGATTACAAACAATTTTGAAAAGTAGGACGGGAGCTTCAAGCTTTTGATGTCCCCAATAACAAAACAATCAAGAAATGGAAAAGATAAAATATCAGAATAAAGAAAAAATATGCCAGCAACGTTATTGGACATAAATATAATTTTATAACATTATTTTAAAACTTGGAAATACGTCTAACCTCTTGCACAATAATCTGTTTTCAATTCTGAGTCATTTAACAAATCATAATGAATAATAACTTCTATTTCTAATATTAAGCTAATAAAATTTATATTTAAAATTCGATTCCCATATATGTATTAACTGGAGAATTAGCCCTGCGGGCAATGGTAAGAGAAGGTGGAATTTTATATTAGGTGTCGCAATCTTTTATAAAGGCAACTAAACAACAAAATAAAATAAGCATTCACAATAAAATACTTTTAGGTATACAACCAACCTAGAAAATGATTTCTATTTTAAATATACAAATGAATATAATTTTACTAATGAATTTAAGTCGCGAAATTGATTGATACCGACATATTAGAGAAAATAATATATATTAAACAAAATAAGTTGTATGCATTTAATTGAGCTGCATAAAGTTATATAAACAAAAATTAAGTGTGAAAACAATGTATATTTAGAATTACATAAGTATTAATAAAGGATTATAGAGAGAGAGTTTACGAGCAAAACTAGCCAAATATCATAAATGGATCTATGAATTAATTTAGCTACAAATTATAAATCACCTGTAAATGTTCGTATTAAGGCAGCTCTAAATTACATGATTTTACCTAAAATATCAGCATAGCAGCGGGCAGGCAGGTTGGCAATTCTTCATCTCATATGGCCGGTCAGATGGAATTTTGATAGCTGGTACAGTCCTCCGAGAGGAAAAAGAAAGGTGGACGGCTCCACTACTCATACTTCATCACACAGAACTTATGTTGGCTTCTTAAAAGTAATTAAACTCAACTGACTAAAAACTCCTCTGAACTTAACTAAAAACTGAAAGTAAACTCACTCACTTTTGTTCTGTGACTCCTTTTATAACACTTTAATACCGTGCAGAATGCAATTTCATATACCAACCCTATCTCTATAATCCCCTTACAAAGAACTTTTAATTAACATGTTTTTATACAGATAAGGCTCAAAATACCATTTTTAGCTATTTTAAATCATTCGACAACAACTGATAAACGATTTGTTTTCGATTTTAATTGCGATTGGCAATTCTAATTAAAGGCAACAAGCTGAATTTAAACAAAGATTATTTTAACATTTCGAGCCTCCCCCATTCTTCTTTGTTGTTACATTCCAATAGTTTAATTAAATGCTTTAAATCAAAATACAAAAAAAAATTACAATTATATAAAGAAAATGTTTAGTTGTCAGCAATAAATATTAATAACATAATTGCTTCATTCATATATATATATATATGCATCACTCAAACTACTGTTTCATTTTTACTAAACAAAATTAAGTTTACCAATCTTTCTAATGATTTGGCATACAGTGTGTGGGTGAATAGCATATATTTATAGCAAGATCTGAATTGCGGACCCCTAGAAGGTTAGTATAGATGGTGAAACATGAAGCATCGATGGTGATTAGACATCAATTGCTTCAATATATATATATTGTGTGATCATCTATCTATTTATATTTAATCCTTTTCCTGCACTATTCCTCTTTGTTAACATGTTATCAATATTTCATATTCCATTGTGGTGTAAGTAAAGGTTAATTTTTCATTTAAAATATCTTTCCAACTTCATTTAGGTTTATAAATTAAATATGAATCAGTTTCCTTTGTTTGCCAACTGGATCTCCTCGATAACGTCTTTTGTCCGCCATTAGCTCATTACGTATATCTTATTTAGCTATATACATCTTAAATAATTTTAAACTGTTTTTAGCACAAAGCAATCATAAAATGCTTTGTGAATGATTTTTTTATTGTGCTTTATCGAGGAGAGTCGAGTTGAGAATTTTATTAAAATTGGTAAGAAAAGACTTAGACCGCAAAAATATTATATCATTACTATCTGTTTTTATTGTCTAATTAGTTTTTCATTAATTCAGGGAAATAGCGGAGGCCATTAAAACATTATTAATATTTTAAAAGTCATTAATTAAATATATTATTTAACTAAAAAGCTTGAGTTTTCTAATTTTATTTTAATGCTTTATTTTACTTTTCCAATGATCCAGGCACGCAAAACACATATTTCATAGTACTTTTATGCACATTTAACTATTTAGTTCCATAAGTATTCTTGTCCACTGTCTCTCTCCTGATGCTAAGCCTGGGCCAGGTGAGCAAATAATTTATGCATGTCTCAGATAATGTTGTTGGTTTGTAATTAGACTCGATAATAGGTGAAGAGGGCAAAGGTCATAGTATTCTTGATTTAATATCTCCCATATGGGTGGCCTCGAGGTACTTTCGCCTAGTATTCGAACTGAGTTAACCCTTTTCCCGCCTCTTACGAAGCTCCTCGTCGACATCTGACGTCACTCTAACTCTGCCAGTTCTTATGCTAAAATATTCGTTTGAGAGGTATTGAATAGGTTTTTAAATGTTCTGTAAGATGGTGCCCTCTTCCGAATTATTTTACAAGTAAAAAATAAAAAAAACGCATTTAAACCTAAACAAAGAAAGAACATGAGTTGTGATTGGTTCTTAGCATGCTCTCAGCCGAAAAAAACATTCTGATTGGCTGGAAAGAACAAAGAAACCGCCTGATCAAAGAAAATAAAGAAAAACACTGAGATTTTCATTTCGAATATGATTTAAAGTATTATAAAATTATATTTATGGAAATTACAAATTATTTTCAGAGAGAATAATAAAAAAACAAAATTATTTTCGAAAAATATTGAAGATTTTAGTAAAAATATTTAAGATTTAGTAAAAAGAAATATTTACTTTTCTATAACATAAAAGTCGACCTTTTTGTTTATATTATAGCTTTTATGTTGCCGAAATTGAATATTTTAGAATAAATAAATAGCAATTTATTTTTGAAAGAACTTTCGTTCTCTTCATAACCTGAAAAATTAGTAATAGACTTTTTATAAATGTATCTGAGTTGAATTTAATATTATAGGTGAATATGTTTTAACAATAGGCTTTGTTTTCAGTTTGTGAGTTGGCCAATTAAAAGATTTGATTTTTACCTTATACAACCAATAATATAATTAGCGGTTAAAAGGTTAAACCATCATCTGACTGGCACAATAAATTTTTTTCCCCCTCATTTTGTCAACCAACATGGGCCAAATTTCATTTTTTTTGGAAGAATAGGAATAGTGGATTTGAAAATATAGGTAAAATTTTTCTCCAAGTTTGTCACCGTGGGACGAATGTCATTTTGTTAAAAAAAATTAGTACCCTGAGTAGTTTGTTTTAGTTTAATATATTTATATAAAAATATATGTATAATTTTTTGGAGTTTGCCTCCTAATGTGAGCCAAATTTCATTTTTAAGATTAATTAAAAAAAGTTAAATGTTTCATAAGGTAAAAAAATTTTTCCGAGTTTAGTAGATATGAAATGAATATTTTACATTTAGAAAAGTTAACACTCTGTTAGTTTTTTTTTTTTTTTGTGAATATATGAGAATAAATTTCAGAGTTATAGCAAAAATTTTTTTTCTAATTAGTAGAATTGTCATGGCCAGTCACCATATTGTTGTTTTTTTTTTTTGTCGTATAAAATATACAGGGTCAATGCGGCGGAAGTGTCAAATAAATACCCACCCGCCCTCCCTTAAAATAGCGTTTGTACTATAGATTATTTGGTTGTCATTGAATAGCCACTATATCCCACTCGATGGCGCAGTTCTCACGCTTAAACTATAAAATATGATCATTCCTGGGCCGTTAATTATAATCATTTCAATGTGTTTTTTGTAATAAGAAAATAAAAACAAAAGAAAATCATCTTTTTTAAATATTATTTAATTTTAAATGTTATTTTTTATTAACGTATACAAATTAAATGATAATAATAAATGTAAAATAAAATAAACAAATTACAATTTGATTCGTCTTTTTTAGTTTGCTTTTTATTAGAAAAATCAATTTTCTATCGGAGATTTTTTTTACTGGGGTTACGGCTTTTTTTGTTGTTGTTTAAAAACTCATAATCGGAATAAAAAGTAAAAATTGTCAATCTTCCTTTTACATTTTATTTCTACAGAGAAACAAATATTATTGTGTTATCGCTATTTTTTACTTTTTTAGTCTTTGTTTTACTTTTCTTTTTTTTTTTTTTTACAGACAAACAGATATTACCGCTAGTTTTTATTTCAAATAGAATGACAACTAAAAGTAAAAGTTGTTACGGTTAGGTTTAGGGTTAGTTTTAGGATTACTGTTCTGTTTGTAATGCTAAAATAAAAAATATCAAAATCGTATTTTTGTAAATATTTTTTTACTAACATCTATAAAATAAATGATAACAATAAACGTAAACTATATTCTACAAAGTATAACAGTAGTTGGAGAAAAGAAAGACACTAAAACTTTTTTAAACAACAACATATATATATATATAATGTCTTCTTTACTTATTAAATGTGTTTATAATATATGCTTTTTATGACATTTAAAAAAACAGTGTACAATTGTACTTTTCTTACTGGATATTTTTGTGTTAACTCTCTTTTTTATTTCAAAAATATACACACGTGTCTCGTGGAATGTTAGGAACAGTACATTACTTGACATGTTACCTAATTCAAATTCTCTTTATACATATATTTCGTCAACATTTACCACTTAAAACTTCAATACACTACGGTGTAAAAAGTCTGTTAATTATTACTTTACAAAATCTGAACATTTCAATACTTTAAAATAAAAACAAATCCAATGAAAACAACATTTCCATCCAATTCAAAAAAACACACCCTCTTACCAAGCCGTAATCATTTTATAAAATGTGCGAATTCGGAAAATGTATTTGCTGCAATGCGACATACATGCTGTACTGCGACACGATATAGCGGCCTGCAACCTGTAGCACAACAAAAAAGTTGTATTATAGAAAACGCGGGTTCGAACTTGTTGGCTGCAGAAACGGCATTTTTATGTGTTTTAGCATGAAAACGGCGCCATCCAGTGGGATATGGTGGCTCTACGATGACTACCAATTACTTTTAGTGTTGCTTAAACATGGGCAATTTAGAATATAATAATGTTTTTCGAAATATGGCATATATTCGGCAGAGTTAATATTTTAGTAAAAAGTACAAATAGATAATAAAATGTTTTTTTTCCATTTGTATAAATTTTTGTAAAGATCTAATAGATAGCTTTTTTTTTTCATTAATAGAAATTTTTTTGTAGATCTAAGGTTTGATAAGTCCAAATTAACACTTGTGAACATAGGGTGTCAGCAAATATTTTTTTTCCCACTTTCTCTGCATTCGTTTCTTTAAATCAATAATTTTAATCATGCAAATTTTTTTTTTCACTAATAAATATTTTGCAGTTACGTTTCCTAGAAAATAATATATAAGTATAAGTTTTGTTAATAAAATTCAAATTTAATTTTCAACTTGTGAAATAGTAAATGCTTTTGTTCATTTTAATAAATATATATATATAAGATATATTTTGTATAACATATATGTCAGCCACAATTAGTTAAGATTTTTTTTCCCAGTTTGTATTATGCTATTGAATCATTTATTGAGTAACCGTTAGGTGAAGACCATTTGAGTAACCATTAGGTGAAGCCCTTGTTTTTTAGTAACCGTTTTTGGTGAAGATCCCCTTAGTAACCATTAGGTGAAGACCGAAGACCCCTTACACTTTAGAGTTTAGAATTGCTGAGTAACCTGAAAGAATAGGTCTATGTCTGCAATCATTGCTTCCTTGTCATAGTTGCGACCAGCATTTACTAGCCTGAAATAATAGGAGTATGCGGTCTGCAATATGACATCTTTCTAATAAAATCATGTACGATAAGAAAAAATATTTGTATAGGTATATCTGTTTGTATATTTATATGTAATCATATATATGCTTATTTAGTGAAGTATATATTCATATATATGGGTGTATATGGTATACAATTCGTTATAGTTCGGTAAAACCCGTTTTTATATAAATGTTTTTTAACAGTTTTTGATCTCAATGCGTGATTCTGTAAATTGCTTGATAATTGTATAACTATTTCGGGTTGTGACCAAAATGGTATTTGGTTTCGATCCCAGGTTCATAATTCGGAGTGGCGGTTATCATGGGATTTTACTTTTATTTTTAATTTGTTTTGTGTATTTTGTTTTGTTAATCATACTTTAGGCTGTTTAAGTTGATTTTTTTTTGTGTCTTGACCAAAATGGTAACTGGTTTCGAACCCAGGTCAGAAAAACTACCTTACTTAAAGATATACGTCTTAGACTTAATTAATATTGTCATTTAAAATAACATTTACTTATTCATGCAGATTTTTTTTTTCTTTCGTTTAGCAGAATCATAGTAAAAAAATTTTTTGAAAGTGAAGTGAAACACAAAATAAATTTTAATCACATTTAAACTTTATAAATCTTTATCAATGTGTGTGTGCTTGGATCATTATCCATTAAGATGTATATTTGATACGGCCATCGCCTTGTCGACTGGCACCCCCATCAAATAAATTTGTCAGGAAGTGCAATCTCTCATATCGGATTACAATAAACCAAACTATAGTATAGTAGATGATCAAAATAACAATGTATGTTTAGTGAGCCAAAAGAATTTTAAACATGACATATGTATATTTTTGCTCACACATTCCTTTTGATATATATATATATAATGTGAGAGTACCATATGAGCCTCACCTAAAACAATTTGTGTTTCTTTGTGAATTTAACTGTGCCTATATCGAATCAACAGATATAAATAACTTACACCTTTCTTAAGTTTTTCATGTATCAGTTATATATATATATATAAACTAGTTAGTATTAAAAGAATAATTCTAAAAATGAATAATTCTAGTTTATTTATACACACACATAAATAAAATGTTTCTAACTAATAGTATTTTTTTTTTGTTAATATAAAACTTGACATTTGACAAAGCCTTAAGTCAACATTGCATTTTTATCAGTTGAAACAAAGGACATAAATGTTTGGGGTTCATTACAAATTGTATATGTTAAACAATAGAGAGCGTGAGCATGATTATATGATATGCTTGCAGAAATTAATCCAGTATAAAAACGAACTAACATTGTTATAACAATAATCTTCTATTTAGTTATCAAGGCAAGAACTACGTCTGTAAATTTAAATGTGTTCGAATTTAGAACACATTTAAGAAAAATTAAAAAAAAGAAGATTCAATATTTTAAAACCTGCTTCAAGTAATTAATTTACTGCCTTTGAATATTATAAAGAACTATAAAAAAATAATCAGTGAATTTAACAAGGTTATAAAAGTTATCAACGTCTTCGAAATGAGATTTCAAAATATAAATTTAAGAAGACAAAAATTTATAAAGATGTTCTTTGGCTAGATAATTTATGCCAGGGATTTCTACTGATGTTTTAAACCCAAATATGTAAATTTATTCCTACTTAAGCAATGCCTAAAATATAATCGTCGTAATTCTCATTTAAAAAGCTGCTTTAATATTGGAGTATTATATTGAAGAAGATGCTAAATATTTTACTACATAAATATTTAAAGCATGAATATCTGAATTGCCTCTTCGAAGGATGATCAATGAACTTCATGTTTCAACATTCAACATCATTTTATTTCGTCTAAGGAGGGATATAAAACTGTATTCTTTCTCGTCTTGGATTACTTCATTGTATAATTTAAGAACTCTTAAACTTTATTTCCTTTGTGGATAATTATATTTACTTAGAAAAATTACTTCGTATATTAAAGTGGAGAACTGATAAGATGAACACTTTATTTTTTTTTATTTATTTAATAAAATTTAGATGTTCATATTTTGATATATACTCTGATGGAAATGACAGCTGACTAAGGTAAACGTTTTTAAATTATTTCAATTTGGAAATAAGTTTTTATTATATTCCAAATTGAATCTTACATGACAATTAACATAATATATTTTTAAACATACATAACTAATATCAGAATACATTTTATTATTAATCTAGTGTGAATGGATATTATCGTATATAGACATACAATACACACTGAATTATTTTAATGACATAATAGGTAGATTTATAATGTATCATGTGTATTTATTATACGCATGATTTTAAATTATATATATATATATGTAAATATATTATTATTATTTTTTTTGAATATTAAATAATTTATTAGTGTATATAAGCACAGATTATAATTCTAAATTTTAATGTTTTTATGTGATAATATTTTGTTTTTTTATTACTGATTAAAATGTGTTAAACTTGATTTTAAAATTAAACAGGTCTCGTTTGTTTATTTTATTTAGTCGTTTTATAAAACCAATATTTATAAATATACATACTCATGCATATATATGTTAAATCAACTTAGTGATTTAATATTTATAAAGAAGTTATATATAGCTTATATTAAAGTTATTATTACTATGGGATATTTGTGGAAATGCCTGAAGAGAGTCGATTGCAAATTTCTACTCTGAGCTCGAATTCCGAGAGTAACAAGGTTATTAATAGAGGAGTGAATTGGATTATATTTTAAATAACATCATCCATGGCATTCTATAAGAAGACTCAAAGTCTGACTATAGTTAGATGCGACTTCCTCGAGTCCTGAAAAGGATCGTCCCGTTATAATATATTAATGTAAATGCATTTTTTAGTTGTTTCAGGTGTCAGAGAAAGCCAGGTCAAGCTGTAAGTGTATTATTTTAATTATATTCTGACAACATAGCAGTGACATTTTAATAAAATATAAAAATAAATAAAGTAAAATGAAGAAAATAATATATAGTATAAATAAATATTAAAAACAGACATGGCAGGATTTTATATTTTTTTTCCATGTACAAACTGATACATATAGGCATAGGTTTAAGATAGGACCTCGTGAAGTAGGCAAAGTTGATTTCTAAAAACATACAAATAAAACAGATAGTTATATAAAATAAAGAACTTAGAATACTGATTTATTTTAGAAAGAACTAAAATTTTTTTTTGATATACAGAATGTTATAGTTCCTAGACACGTGTGATAAAAGATACTTATCTAGATTATTTATAAAAGACTAAAATATGTTTTAGAAATAAGGTGTGATTGTTGTATAACAAAATAGCCAATATTAGGCAAAAATGGAACAACAGAAGAAAGATGAAGATTATGGCAGCGATGAGGAGGTAGTGCTCAACCTTCCAAATACAGCAACATGTACTCATAGTGACCAAAAATACAATTTGGAAGATCTCATCAAAGAAATGAGAGATGAAACAAAAATGATGATGACCATGTTCCAAGAAGTTATGATAATTACATCACAAAGATTGAGCCGTTTGGAGGAAAACATGGAAATCCATCAAAAACAGACTAGTATTGTAACTAAAGTATTACCAGATGATGATGATCAGGAAAAAGGGCAAGATCAGCAAGAGCAAGGTGATATTCAGGTTAAATCATTGATTGATGAAGAAGCATGTAAAGATATTAACCACTTGGACTTGTCAGTCAAACACGAAAGGCAAAGTGGAAAAGGAAACTGTCAGATCATAGAGGATAGCAAGAGCACAATGACTCTTCAAACTTTGGATTTGGTAAACGAAACTGAAAAGATGGGACAACACATTAATAATAGAATGAGTAACTTGACTGGAGCTATTCCAATACGTTTGCAGTATGGTATAGCATGTCTTCAGGTATTCAAAACCAAAATCTTAGTAGAAGAGGAGAAAATAGACCAACTAGGAAACCAAAAGATAGCAAGCGAATGATTAAGATGGGCAGTGCTGCATCGGAAGACAAAATGAAACTGCCAATATCAATTCAGGCAAAGGAAGCAAGTGTGGCTGAAAGATCTGAGGCCAAGCAGTATAATGCGGAGAGAAGTAAAAAAGTTTTTTCCGATATATAAAGGCCCTCATGCGTTAAAGAAGAAGTCTGCAGTGTTTTGTTTTTGGAAAAATAATCTCAGCCTAAAAAGAGAGTATAATATTAGAAACAGAAACTTAAAACCTTGCATACCACTGGACCCCAGAAAATACAGACATTAAAATAGATACATACCTTATTAGACTAGAACCAACACTGACCCGACCCTAGTTATATGATTAAAAAAAAAAAACACTAGTTAGTAACAAATTAAGTATTATAGAAAATAAAGAATAGGCTTGAACTCACCTGGCACAAAACTTTTATCTCTGACCTGAAGCAACAGTATTTTTTTTAACATTTTTTTTCTGACTAACTATTGGGAAATAAAGCAATGGATCTGAAAGTCCGATCCATGCTTCACAGCCTCCTATAAACTTAATCAGTATTGTAGACCTGAATTAAGTTTATAGCCCAATATCAGCAGGGTTTTGCATTAAAGCTAAAATTAATTACATTTATTAAATATGTACTTGCATTTAAATATTTCTTTTTAAATAAATTCCATTCCAAGATTAAATTGCTGTTAATAAAATTACTTGTAAAACCTTTTAATCAAACATATATATACGTCAAGCGTATATATATGAGTTAATGCAAAATTCTGCTGAAATAAAATGCTTATTTTATTAAAAGAAATAAGAATAAATTTTTCTTTTTAAAATCTTGTTAAAATATGGTGTATGATTTTATTTTGAGATAAGCCCACCAACATTTTCTAAAGGAATGTATGTTTTTAATTAGTTAGCCCATTCAAGGCAAATTAAAGATGGCCTTCTCTTCTTTTTTTTAATTAATAAAAATTCAAAGTTTAAAGAAAGAAATTTAGAATAAAAAAGTAAAAGTTATTTTTAGAAAATGTTACCTTGAAACAAAGAAGCGTGGAGGGGGGGGGGCTTATCAAGATCTAAGATCATACGCAAAACAATAGAAGGTAGCTTACAAAAAAAGGTATAAATAGGAGAGAGAACAAAAGACTTGGCTTTCCAGTTGAGATTTCTCTATAGAGAGAATTCCTTCAGATTTTTCTTGTGAATGCTTTTGAGATTTCTCTTTAGAGAATTCATTCAGATTTCTCTTTTGAGAAATCATTCAGATTTCCCCTTCATTCATTATCATGCTGACAATTTTTTATTAGTAGGATTGGC
The DNA here is from genome assembly GCA_028023455.1 of Epiperipatus broadwayi. Taxonomy (NCBI): domain Eukaryota; kingdom Metazoa; phylum Onychophora; class Udeonychophora; order Euonychophora; family Peripatidae; genus Epiperipatus; species Epiperipatus broadwayi. The sequence goes on along the minus strand of JAQFVV010000063.1, from coordinate 3,981,077 downwards.
TATTGATTAGCTCGGCGGATCCTATGCTAAAAACCTTTCGGATTTTGCTTCTCGTTTAGATCTTGCTCCAAAAAGTTATTCAACTGTCGTCCTCAGAATCACCGAGAAGTTTTAACATGCAACGAGTTAAAAGTCATAGTATTTTGATGGAAACAAACATGATTGGCGGTTAGGCAAATAGCTTTGCCTGCCGCCGAGGTTCTAGAACCATCAAGATGCCGTAGTATCCAACCAATATTAATCTGAACTGTGCCATGTCTGTGGGACTTTTCTTCAAAGAATGCTATGTATTTCCATTTTTCCTTGTTCGGACAAATACCTATCGACAGATGGATCAAGCCACGAACATCGCGGGAACATAACCAAGGAACCAGGATGGTAATCGTATCTCTCCTCATGAACTATTTACTATTCTATCCTTTTTGAAACATACCTTTCTTAATTGCATTCTTGTAGTATATTTCAGAATTGTTTTATTTAATTATAATTGTAACGTAACTATTTCTATTAGACTAATCTTATATATATATATATATATATATATATATATTGTGTGATCATCTATCTATTTATATTTAACCTTTTCCTGCACTATTCCTCTTTGCTAACATGTTATCAATGTTTCGTATTCCAGTGTGGTGTAAGTAAAGGTTAATTTTTCATTTAAAATATCTTTCCAATTTCATTTAGGTTTGTAAATTAAATACGAGTCAGCCTCTTTTGTCCGCCATTAGCTCATTACGTATATCTTATTTAGCTATATACATCTTAAATAATTTTAAACTGTTTTTAGTGCAAAGCAATTAGAAAATGCTTTGCGAAAGATTTTTTTTACTGTGCTTTATCAAGGAGAGTCGAGTTGACAATTTTATTAAAATTGGGAAGAAAAAACTTAGACCATAAAAATATTATATCGTTACTATCTGTTTTTATTGTCTAATTAGTTTTTCATTAATTCAGGGGAATAGCGGAGGCCATTAAAACATTATTAATATTTTAAAAGTCACTAATTAAATATATTATTTAACTAAAAAGCTTGAGTTTTCTAATTTTATTTTAATGCTTTATTTTACTTTTCCAATGATCCAGGCACGCAAAACACATATTTCATAGTACTTTTATGCACATTTAACTATTTAGTTCCATAAGTATTCTTGTCCATTGTCTCTCCCCTGAAGCTAAGCTTAGGCCAGGTGAGGAAATAATTTATGCATGTCTCAGATAATGTTGCTGGTTCGTAATTAGACTTGATAATAGGTGAAGAGGGCAGAGGTCATAATATTCTTGATTTAATATCTCGCATATGAGTGGCCTCGAGGTACTTTCACCTAGTATTCGAACTGAGTTAAACCAACACACATCATCTGACCGGCACAATATATATATATGAATCACTCTTAGGTGCTTTATCAAGCCACCATGTTGATGCAATATTTAATTATCAGAATACCATATGAACATGAAATCATTATCTAATAATCAAATTATATATTATCTTCTACTTATATTAATGTATATATTATGAGATTTTCATAATTTTTTGGATGATAATGATCAAACCATGTACACTCTTTTTATATAAGTCATATAGAATAGCTCTATAAAAACTATGAAAAATATTGCCTAAACATTCACACAGTAGTCAATATGAATGATATCAACAGATATCTCTATTTATAATAAAAACCTAACAAATCCTTCATGAATAACTTGTAGAAGATTATTGATGATGACCTAATACACTCTCAAGTAATACCATTCTATTTTTTCTCAGTTAATATTTGGACTGTTTCTCAGCTTAGAGCACAAACATGTAGAACAATATGAAAATGATTTAGGTAAGTATGAGATAGGCATAGATAAGAATAGGATAAATACTAAAGCTAATTTTATTTAACTAAAATTGTTTGATGGATTTGATTAGAAGTAATAAATATTCATGGTAAATGCACAAACAGATATCTAGAATATCTGAAGTGATATATCAGAAAGATATTACTCTTTTCAATAAAAGAGAAAATTTAATTTTAATGGGCTATGACATACACAGTTATACTTTGTACACTAACAATAATATCAAATATATTTAACATTTTATCATAATTAAAATAAATATTTCCTTGACCAATAATTTCCTAAATGATCTACAACCATATAACTTTTGAACTATCACAAAATTGACTAAAAGCAAACTAATGAGTATATTTTAAGAGATGATGATGATGATAAAAAGATAAAAATATTTTACAAATATGACAAAATCTTACATTTAGATACATTTTATATTTACATATATAATGAAATTTCTTATATAGATTTGATAAATAAGCTTACAGATCTAGTTACTTTTTCTAACCTATATACTTTAGCTCTATATAAGTTTGTTAATCTATTCATGCTACGTGATTGGTGAGCTTTTCACCAATCACAATCATGATTAATCTCCAAATTACAGAAAACTTTAAATACTTCTAGAACACACTTATACTTCTTAGCAAGGACATACTTCATGCATTGACAGGGCAATAGGTTAATTTTCATAGCAACATTATCTAATTGAGTGCAAGATTTCTGCTCCCTTTTGAGAAAATGTATGAGGAAATAAGTGAATAGCATACTTTTGATAGGCACTCAGTAGATTATTTTAGAAGATCATTACATTGAAGAAGTTTTCCATCATATTTGAAATATAGTTAGCACTCAAAAACGCTTTGCAGCTATCTGACTTATTTATATGAGTAATTACTTCTGAATTTCTTAGACATTTGTTTTACTTATAACATATTTCTATTTGGTGGTTGCAAGTTAATTCCATCTTGCATAGTATAATGATTTTAATCTTAATTACATCCAGATAATTGCCTGTATTCTAAATCAATTATATATCCCCTCTAGTTCCTACAATCCATTTATATTCGAGCTCTCTAGTGCATAATCAAAAAATATTTATCCTAACTCAAGAATCCATATATTTGTCTTTGCTAAATTGTTTTTCTGTATTACCAATTATTGGTTTTCAAATTTTAGCTTTAACTAAATCTTTTAAAATCCATTAAGATTTTTTGGTTCTCATCTGATCCTTTGTGTCAGCCACGGGTGGCATGATTTCTAACCAAAAACACATTAATATAACATTCCCGGGCTAGCGATTCTGTATTAATATTGATTTTTTGTTTGTTTGTTTGTTTACAAAGTTTACTTTCTTTCGTTTCTGAATTATTTTTCCTAAATAATATTTTTGACGATGGGATAATAATAGTTGTTTTTTTTTTTTAATTTTTATTGACAAGAGGATCTTTTTTGGTGTGTGTTCAAATAGTAATTTGTGTTTTTTTTTTAAATAGTATCTGTTTTTGTAAAATTGGATTGCCAAAATTCAAGAGAGAACGGGTTTTTGGATGGATCTTTAAATAATAATTGACATTACTTTGATAAATTTTCATTTGATTGCCGAAACAATTAGTGGGATGGGTGTTTTTGTTTACGATTAAATAATAAATTACATTACTTTTATAGGTTTACATTTGATTGCCGACAACAATTATTGGGAGAAGTGTTTTTTTTTTTTTCGCGCGTGTGTGTGTGTATGTTTAAATAAAAATTAGTTATTTTTATCGGTTTACATTTGATTGACAACTGATTTAACTTCCTTTCGTTTATAAATTATGGTTTTGGTTCTACAAATAAATATTTTTGACAATGGGACAATAATAGTTGTTGTTTGTTTAATTTTTATTGACAAGAGTGTGTTTTTTGGTGTAGGTTCAAATAGTAATTTGGGTTACATTTAAATAATAAGTTACGGTCTTACTTTAATTGGTTTACATTTGATTGCCGACACTAATTATTGGGAGAGGTGTTTTTCTGTGTGTAGGATTGTAAACAATTATTGGGAGAAGGGGTGTAACTGTTTAAAAAATAGTAGTTTACATTACTTTTAGTGGTGGTGTACATTTGATTGCTCACAATAATTAGTGAGAGGGGTGGGTGTTTTTGGGTGATGATTAAATACTAATTTACCTTCCTTTTATTTTACATTTGATTGCCGACAACAATTATTGGGAAAAAGGGATGTTTTTTGTGTATGTTTAAATCAAAATTGAAGTTACTTTTATCGGTTACATTTGATTGACAACCGATTTGACTTTCTTTTTTTTTTCCCCGTTTATAAATTATGGTTTTGGTTTCCCCTAAACCTAATATTTTTGACAATGGGACAATAATAGTTGTTGTTTCTTTCATTTTTATTGACAAGAGCGAGTCTTTTTTGGTGTATGTTCAAATAGTAATTTGGGTTACGTTTAAAAAATAATTGGTTTACCTTACTTTTAGTACTTTACATTTGATTTCTGACAACAATTAGTGGGAGAGGTGTTTTTGTGTACGATTAAAGAATAATTGTACGTTACTTTTATTTTTTACATTTGATTGCCGACAACAATTATTGGAAGAAAGGGTTTTGCGTTTTATTTTTTGTTTGTGTGTATGTTTAAATCAAAATTTAAGTGACTTATATCGGTTACCATTTGATTGACAACCGATTTGACTTTCTTTTTTTTTTTTTTCGTTTATAAATTATTTGGGTTTTTCCAAATAATATTTGGTTTGACAATGGGACAATAATAGTTGTTGTTTCTTTAATTTTGATTGACAAGAGCGGGTCTTTTTCGGTGTATGTTCAAATAGTAATTTGGGTTATGTTTAACTAATAATTTACGGTCTTACTTTGATTGGTTTACATTTGATTGCCGACAACAATTAGTGGGAGCGTTTTTTTTTCTATACGATTAAAGAATAATTGACATTCCTTTTATTTGACCGTCTGATTGCCAACGACAACAATTATTGGAAGAAGAAGGGTTTTTTGGGCTATGTTTAAATAAAATTTTTAGTTACTTCTTTTATTTTACATTTGATTGCCGATGACAACAATTACTGGGAGAAGAAGGGTTGTACGTTTAAATAAAAATTGAAGTTACTTCTTTTATTTTTGACATTTGACAAAGGCCATTTGGAATCCCTCAAACAAGCTTGCCTTTACGAAGTGAACATTTCCATCGGCCACAACGAGACTTACAAAAAGTCGAAAGATGTTTTTGGACCTCAAATCTGCATATATTTGCCGCACAATCCAATTTTTTCTTTCAGCAGCAGGATGTTTTCTTTTTTTTCTGCTGTAGAAATATTCCAGCACCGGCTTCCGTGTCTGACAATTCCCATCTTTTCAAATGTTCTGTTGTTTGAATTAGCCATCTTCTTGGTCTCGAAAAATTTCTCGCTAAAACGTTATTCAAAGCGTGATCGTTTAAAATTTTTTATGCTACCCCACCCTAATCGAGAATTTAAGAGGCTTATAGCTTTACAAGGAACAATCACAACACTGTTTAAATTGTTAAAAGGTAACAGTACATCAATTCGTCTTAAAAAAAAAGGCCGCAATGAAAATTTAAATACTTTTGATACAATCAAATTAACACACCCTCATACGATATTGTTACATCAAATACATAACACAGCATTACGATATAGTGCATGACACAAACAACTACGGCATTTTCCTCTGCTTTTAGCATCACAAAAAGCCACACCATTAGCCGCTAAGCCGAGTTAACACTCTTTCTAGATTTTATCGTAGAAAGAAGACTTAACTCCGAGTTAACACTCTACCTTTTAGCATAGAAACAAGACTTAACTCCGAGTTAACAATCTTTCTAGGATTTATTTTAGAAAGAATGCTTAAAGACTTGGGTGCAGCTGCGGAAACGGCATATTTCTAGAAATTTAGTTAGAAATAGCGCCACCCGTGGCTCACATGAAGGATCAGATGAGAACTGATTTTTTAATTGCACAACATCCAATAAGGTTAACTGTTTGTTTACTATAAACACAATCTTACAATTATATATATATATCTTCCTTTTTAAAACTCAATTTTGACATTTTAATTTCATAACTTATAACTTATTTACTCACATTATATGCACATAAATCTACAGATATTTATCTTTAAATAGATTTCATTCCCGTCTTTTACTTAAAACTGATTTATACACACTATTCTGACTATATGAATCATCTATTCTTTTTCTCATGTTCTTAAAAATAATGGGTCTAAAATACCCTACTTATTTAAGAATGACTGCTAAATATCCATAAAAATGTACCTTGCCTCATATTTTATAATCCCAACAATTTATTAATCAAACCATTTGGTTAAATTTTACTTCATCTTACTTTTATACTTATAAATTTATCTTTATTGTTTAGTCTCTGATATATAATTCCTGTTCCTAACAGAATATAAAGCCTGTAATGATACCAATGATTTAGAATGAAAAACTATTTTTAAATAAATTAATATAATCAAAATATTGGCAAAGTTGGAGAATTATTGTATTTTCACTTATTCATTTACGAAAAAAGAAGAAAGATGTTGCAATAAATTACTTGAGGGATATTTTATCATTAACTTCAATAATAAAAAATTACTTTTACTAGCTGAAATCATAATCATGTTTTATCCATTGATAATAAAAAAAAAAAACACTTGATATTTAGGTTTATAATATTACAGATTTTGGCAAATAACTCTTTTTTGAGACAAAATCAGACCATTACAAATAAAGGTCTCTCCAAAAACCCTTCTAGTGTGAGAAAAGATATTATTCACCAGGAATTAGCAATTACTGAGACTCTGTGTATTTTTCCATCCCAGTTTTACCTCTAGCTAAGAAGAGAGAAATATTTATTTACAACCAATACTGGATAATTATTTTAGGTATAATTTGAACTGATTACCTAGAATAAAAAAAATCTAAGCTCGATTACAGCTAAATAAATTCCAAGTTTTATCAGGCCCAGATTCAAATTCAAGTTATGTGCATGGCAAAACCCAACATATTTTCACTGCATAGCCTATATAATAACACTCTCTGTATGAATATTAAAACACTTATTCAATGTAAAATAAGTATATGTATATAATATCATTTTGCTGAAAATGGATTTATATAATTATATCAAAGTTAAATACTTAAACAACGGATATAATATATCACTTACTGGAAGGCAAAAGTACTGCCAAATTCACATTTGGCAGCTCGGAACTTGGCTTCTTTAGCAGGAGGACTGCTAAGAAGAAGAAACTGGTGGTGGGTATGCATAAAACCAATTTGCTAAAATAAAAAATAAAATAAATGAATACTAGAATTATATTTAAAAAATAAGAAAGTTTGAAATATTAAACTTTAAAAATATATATAATTTTCAAATAATCTTTAGATATTAATATGTAGCTAGTAGTAGTTACATACAAATAAATAAACCAAAATGATGAATAAAATGAATACATTAAGATCTTTTAAGTCTGCACAAGATTGTTTTATAGAAAAACTGACTTTGAAAGAATCATATGGATTAGACAATTAAGAGTATAGACTAAGATTAATCAAAGTATTACCAGCTCAAAGTATTTATAAAATTTTGAAATTTAAATATATAATTATGTTACATACTTTGTATGTTACAAACTTAAGTATATAATTAAAAAACAAGCTTTGAATACACACCAAGGGATTTGTATAATTATATAAATCTGATTTGACAGCAACTATATATTTTATAACCACAAGTCTTTTCTAAAAGTAAATATCTTGTCTGTGGCCAAAAATGTTAATATGAACATGTCACTTGATTCTTTATCTTACTATATAATAATAGAAATAAAAGTACTCTAATAATATATATTATTTAAAAAAAAAAAACAGATTACGAAAATATCGTTATTCATATGTTTTAAAGGAGAATGTTTGATGGTATGAAGATTATTAAGTACATCTATAAAAGTTAATACACATGAAAAAGAGAAATGAGGTTGAATTGCTACATGTGTATACATGTTTAAACAAAAAAACATATGTATTAATTTTTAAGATTTAATGGTTTATATCTGGCCTAGGCATAATCTCTAGTTTATTAAATGATTAGAGATAATCTTTATTGTATTTATCTAGAGTAGATTGTGACAAAGTTGTGGGTGGTGTTAAATCTGACATTTGTAAATCAAAATGTAGCAATTCAAATTTTCACTTTTAATTCATTTAACTTTTTTTTTAATTTTTATTTATTAAAAAAAAAAAAAAAAAACGCTGACAAATATAATACCAAAACAAGAAAAGGTAAAGAGAAATAACATTGGAAGCAAATGATATACTACATATAACTTTGACAAACAAAATTACTAATTTTTGGAATATAACTCAATTGTTCATTCTTATATGCAGAACTTAATGAATTGTCCAAAGGAAAGATTATTCAGCAAAAACAGTAAATAAAACAGGCCAAAAATAAATTATCATATTAATCTATTTTCATGTAACTTTTCAGGTTATATATCTGAATTTTGGATAGTATAACTATCTTCTTACAATGCTACTGATTTCTAAAAAAAAATATGATGAAATTGCTATCTGATTTTTACTTTTGAAAAATTATAAAATTGATTATAAAACATTACCTATATACAAAAACCCATCCATATGAAAATAAGCATTTCTTATTTCATATAAAAAACATTAATGCACTGACATGCATAAAATAATTGCAAAACTGATGATACTAGAAAATCAATAAATAAACATTGTTGTCATTCTTGATGAAGTTTTTATCAATCATTGCATTTTTAGTTGAGTGCAGATAACTTAACAATGCTAGTGTTTAGACCAGGGGTCCCCAACCTTTTTGCACTTAAGAGCACATTCTATAATACCGGCCAGGTTTTATTTTTTCAATATAAATTTGTAGTTGGATATTGTTAATAATACACATAATGTACAAAAAAATATTTATTTCAAAAATAAAATTTTAACATATAATTAACATTTATATTTTTACGCTGTAAAAGTATAGTATGCCCTACAATTTGATTACAATATAATACAATAATTTATAAGAAATTTTAAAAATTAAATTTATTTGTACCAGATAAATAATTTTTATCCTGTTCGGATAGCGGCGGGCACATGTAAAATGGGCTGCGGGCATAGGGTTGGGAACCCCTGGTTTAGATTATCTGAAGAAAGTTAACTTATATAAGTACCCATTAAACTGCTGTGCTCTCATTTCCTCCGAATAACTTTACACATTGTTTTTCATTTAGTTAAATTATTTTTTCATCAAGCAAAGAGTCGTACCTTCATTACTACAACCTTGAAGATTTATGAAAATTGATATATTAATATTATTAATACAATTTGAACTTGCTTTTGGATATTTTGTTTCATTTTTCCATTTTACTTAAAAAAGATGCTAGAAAATTTGTGCATATTATGTTTGAAGAGAATGTATGGAAAAAGTGTTAATTAAAAATTAAAATTTTTTACTTCCTTTAATAGCTTAATTCTTCTAATTACAAAACAGATTTTCTCTGACTGATTGTATCCCAAGATTTAATTTTATCATTTATATTTTCATTTGAATAGTTGAACAAAATCAGAAATTATATATATAATATATTGAGAAAACGCTGTAATTTAATTATATTACATGTATAAAAGTAAAGCAGCAGGCTATAAAAATAATAAGATTTGCTAAGTGATCAATATTCAGCAGAACAGATAAAACTAAAATATAATTAATTAAATTAATTAACTTTTAAAAAAAAATCAGAATCTGAAAAAAGGTTTTAAAGCTCTGCAAATTGAAATGTTAATCTGGGATAACAAATCCAATGTTATTCGTGTTGTATAAAACACATTTAAATACAAATCTTAGCTATAAAGAAAAATAAATATTGAAAAAAAAATCAATTCAAACATTAAATAAGAAAAAGTAAAATACTGGAGTTTTCAGAAAGAACATTTATTTAAAACGATTAACTTATTTTACATTACATCAAATACAAATCAAGAAAAAGTATATTTACAGGCCTTAAGACAAGGAATAAACAAAACATATATTGCACAAAAGATAAATAAAACACAGACATATTTTACTCTATAGCTAGTTAGTAAAAAGGTAAAAAGAAAAAAAAGATCACTTTTAATCCAAAGCAAACAAAAGAAATGTTCTATTTAGCTAAAAGGCATGAAAATAAACTACAGCACTTCCAAACGCAATCAAAAAAAAAAAAGTGTTTGCCAAAGTTCTTAGCATTTTAACATTTAGTTATAAACAAAATTTTCAGAACATTATCTACATATATATATAACTCTTCGAAAAACAATACAATAATTAATATAGCATACAATATTTTAAAAACAAATATCTATTATAATTTAATAGAAGTACTTCCAACTATCTATGTAGTTGTTATCAACTAGATTAAAATTCTATTACAAAAAACCGTTATAAATGTATACAAAAACAATTACGTCATACATCAATTTTTCCACTGAAAAAGAATAATTTAAGATAAATTTCATTAAACTTTTAATAATTATAATCAACATTTTTTTTTACTTAAAATCATTCACTGATAATAAAAAAAATATTTTAAATAAAAGTTGACAAAAATCAATATACATTAAAATGAATAAGGTCTTATTAATTTCAGTATCAGCCATGTGATTGTGATTTGGATCAAGTTGTAAGGATTGCTAAATATAAGCAGTTCAAAAGTAAAAAAATAAATAATTAAATGTAACAATAATATGTTTATTCAAATATTAAAATTATTAAAAGTCATATTGCAAAATAATATTAAATAATGTAATAGGTTTGTAAAAAAAAAAGTTTAAATTTAAGAACAACTTGTAAATTATATAAATTGTGTTTAAAACTTTCTCTTATCAAAGAATGTAAGAAATGTATTACAAAACAATTTAGTTAAGAATACATTTTACAAGCTTAAGAGAATTGGGTCATGTGATCTATGACTCTTATTTTGACTATTTATAGTCTCTGCCTTACTTAAGTCTTATGCGATGTTATATTGCTAAGACTACTAATATATGATATGGCTGAAGATCTCTCAGCCCCATATAGTTATTTGAGTTGGATAGCTGGGTTTGAATACATATAGGTGTCTGAAAATTTCAGATTTTGCTGGCTTTGGGTTGGTATTTTTAGATCTAGTATCTGAAGCTACCCTAACGCCTCTCTGAGGAGTGCCAAAGCACGAAACCATGATCAGAGGTTAGTGGGGGGGGGTCCTGACATTTTAAATGCTTTCTCTAGCTAAGCATCTATCACAAAGCTTGTTGAGCAATTGGCAAATGCTCATTGTTTATATGACAGCTATGTTTCAATATTTGTGGCATTACACTTCATATTGATTCTATTCACCATGGATCGATGAAATATTATTATACCTCTAAGATGTATCATTCTTACAATGAAAGCAAAACTTGTGGAATATATTTATATAATAGAATTCAATGTCATGAAGTTGCATAGTATGGAATTGATAGTATCTTCAAATTAGGAAAGACAAATTACTGGATCATTTTTGTTTGCGAGATGGAAATAAGGGATAAATATTTTATTTCATTTGGTTCAATTACTTAGGTGCAATGTTTTGAATAAAAGGAAGGAAATATAATGACATGCTGTGCATGTATGTAAATTGATTTAGTATGTGTGTTATTTAGGGATTAAATCATTTTAACTTATATATATATATATATCTGTAACTAAATATAATCGCATAATAAACCTATCACAGTTGAAACGACTATTTGGACTAATTCAAGCTTTGGGCAACTTTGTTTATTATTTAATAACTTAAATTTATTATGGTTTATTTATTTAGTTATTATATATATTGTGTGCACTTTATTTGATTATATATATATAATAGGATATTCTCTCAATAAGATTGATTAATAAAGGTGATGCTTACTGTATAAAAGGGAAATTTAATTAAATAAGACCTCAGTAGAGAAATTAATTAATCTATATTTAACTTGGTGTGAGGGATTAGCTGATATTATAAATTTCAATGTATATGAAAGAAAAAAAACATATTTGCTACTGTTAATTAACTTAGTTTGCAGAAATTTTGGATTCATCACATTAATGATTAATACTGTTTTTGAAAATTATAAAGATAAGACTTTGTTTAATTGTTAATTGACTTCAGTAATTCAATGTTTTGTTGTTGTTGTTATTGTTTTAGAAATATTTTATTTAAATGAAAATATTTTAAAAATTTAACAATTTTTAATTAAAGAAAATATTAGATAATATAAAAAAAAATCTTCAAATTTATCTCTGTGTACCTGGACATTAATCAACTATCCATTTTTGAGATAATACCTCATGCTGAACTAGCTAGATACTATAAGGGACTATTTTCAGACATATGACTATATACTGCCACTATTAAATTAAACAATATAGAAGAATATCTCCAGCTATGTTTGCAAGTGTTGCTGATATTAAGTTAAATATTATAATAGAATACCTCCAGTCATATCTATATGCTGTCAATATTAAAAAATAATTGAGTCTCAAGATATTACATCAAATCATAAAATAATTTAACAATACTGTTCAAAATTAAATCTAGTAATAAAAGCTATTTCAAATATAATTAAGTGACTGAAAGATTTATGAAGAACTTTAATGAATTACTAAAAGATAACATTAAAATTTCTACATCATCAAGGAACATTAATTATTGATGCTTTCGACTTATATAATTAAGAATACATAGACATTTTAATATTTAGTTTAAATATTATTTAGCATCATAATCTTAGATCAATTTTACATTTTAAATCTTATGTTATAAATAATTATTAACACAAATAGACAACCAAACATCCAAATACATCTTATTCAAAATTTTCTATTATCCAAATAAAATTTTAAAGGTGATTCTTAATCTTTTAAAATAAATTAGTTTGTGCATAAACTTACAAGCAATACTAAAGAGAAAAAAATCTGTAAATACCTATAAATTATTAAGCTTCATTGAAGAGAGCTACTTGTTTTTTTTATTTTCTACCTTAGCAGAATTTGGGCTAATAATGCGTGAATAAAAAAATCTATTCTTTGAAATGTAAAAATTTACAAATCCAAAATGTCCTTGAAAAATAAATTTTGGGTCAATGATATTCTATTATAATAGAGAAAATAATATATTATTTTATGGTGGTAAATGTAATAATTTTTTCATTTTACTTCAATCTGGTTATCGATTTTTTCTGTGATTACACTATTCCATTATTGTACATCTATGCATGCACTGCTGAAAAAATACTGGGAATGTTAACGGACAATATGAGAAATTCAGATATATGTTTGGTATCTAAATTGCGTTGATAATAATGAAGTTGAGCTAATTAAGTTGAATTCATATAAATTTAGCATATTACAATTGATTAAAGCTCGCAATTCCTTATAAGTAATTGAGTGTAACCTACATTCTGATATTAAATGTCTGTATATGGTTTGAACCCCATCCAAAAAAGATTATATTTCATTGCAATATATAAATATGTAAAATCTCATTAACACAAAGTACTAGAGCTCTCAAGATTTTGTTTGAATATAAAAAATTATAATGCCTTATGGTTCCCATTTTTTTTAGTAAAAAAAAAAAAAAGCCAAAAGAAGTCATGGATAAATTATTAAAAAAATTCTCAATTTAATATTTTATTAAGTATAAAATTTTAATTTTACATTATTTACTATTACCTTTCAATTAATGAAATATATATAAATTGATTGTTATTGATATTGGGATTGTCTAAGTGTTGACTGGTTTTTAATGATATATATATAATCTTGACATAAAAGAGCACACATTTTTTCAAAAATGGGGGGGGGGGGGCATAAATATGAAATTTCTTTTCTTTTTCTAGTTGAAAAGACCTAATGGAAAAAATTAAAACACATTTTTGAAGTTTGGTACACAATGAATAAAACAAATGAATGAGTTGAAAAGTTGACATAAGAAAATTTAAACCAGAAAACAGCTTTGATAGATGCCACCACAAAAAATGAGGTAATTATTGCCAGTTGTAACATAATGAAAACATTTTAAAAAGCGTTCAACACCACCAACTTAAAAAAAACAATGGGAAGTTTTCTTGGTAAAAAAATTATGCAACTTTTTAATGCCCATAAACTTAAATTTTAAATAAATGGAAGTTTTTTTTTTTTTTGTAAAGACTATAAATACTTTTTGTTAATTAATAATAGCGATTGTTACATCTACTAATCACTTTCATATAATATGCTATTTTATATTAATAAGGGACTTGAACACAGACTTTCAAGCTCTCTTCAGCTATTCGCTCTATCTCATAATCTACACACGTGAAAAAAATAAATAATCTCCAGTATAATATGTCATGCTGAACTCGCTTTCATCAGTTGGTCCAGATTATCATTTCCCATATATATATAATCAGTATTCAGTTTATATTAAGATACCAAATCTTCAAACTTTAATGGACAGGTTTCAATCTACTCTACCCTCCAACTCTTCAGCCATCCACACCATTGAAATTCTGATGATGGAAAACTCAAATCGCTTGTTGATGCCAATAGTATTATCATGCCCATATTGGCTAAGTCATTGTATCTGACTCATATATAGAATCTTATCCATTTAAATACACAGAAGAGGGCTAGTGAAATTAATGAAAACAGTAAAAAATGCCTAAAAATAAAATAAGTAACTAATAATGTTCAAATCTCTTTTAAAACAAAACATAAGCCCTATGGTAAAAAATGAATACTGATAAAAAATTTATAGTTCCAGTGTTCATTTGTTTTTATTTTTTGTCACGATTGCATCACCACAATCAAAGTATTACAGTAGAGCTGCAAACTATATCAAATTACACTACATAATTATATGGTACACAAAGAAAAATTAAACAAACATTAATCATTACAAATTTTATGATATTTGAGCAAAGTTTTTTTCTCTCTCATAATGTTGTACGCGATGATGTTTTTGTGTTTTTTTTTTTTTTAAAAAGGAAAAATTTGTAATAAATTTTACACTGTGCCAGAGTGCCATATAGGATTATCTGTATTAATAAAATGTCTTCAGTTTATGCCAAAAGAACATACATTTTATTCTCCCTAAATTTATTATTCTTTTCAAATTTTACATACAATATTTTATGTGATAAAATATTTTGTGAGTATAATATTAAAAGTTTTATAAAATTTTAGAACATGTTAAAAGTTGATACTGATTTTTAAACAAAAAAATTAGAGAAAACCCAATTTCTTGATAGTATTGTTATCAAGAAAGTGGGTTCTCTCTAATTTTATTATTACTATTATTATGCTGCTAAAAAAAAGGTATTAAAAGAAAAAAAATACCCAGAGCATATATAATATATTACAGTGAAGAAAGTCAGACATTTCAATATTTATTTTAAAAATAAAAATATGGTAGTTATATATATATATATATATAAGCGAAATAGTGCCTAAAGCTAATCTGGGATAATGATGCAATTAGTTTCCAACCAGTAACCACCTAAACATTCACAGTAAATATAGCAACCAATATTTCTAACTGCTGTCAAGGCAACCTTCACACCTTTTAATAGCAAGAATGGAAATCCCATTCTTACTAACGGTCCACTGAATATATATGGACACTTAAAGATTGCAACTTGACTACAGAGTTTGAAATATTGTTACAATGAAGTTTAAATAAACCTTTTTAAACATGAAATAAACATGTCACTATAATGCAGACTAATAAATAGTCATCTAAAACATTATCCCAGATTAGCTTTAGGCACTATTTCGCTTATTATTTCTAAATAATACATGGGCAATTTAAAAGTATTGCATTAAATAATGTTTTAGATGACTATTTATTAGTCTGCATTATAGTGACGTGTTTATTTCATGTTTAAAGAGGTTTATTTAAACTTCATTGTAACAATATTTCAAACTCTGTAGTCAAGTTGCAATCTTTAAGTGTCCATATATATTCAATGGACCATTAATAAGAATGGGATTTCCATTCTTGCTATTAAAAGGTGTGAAGGTTGCCTTGACAGCAGTTAGAAATATTGGTTGCTATATTTACTGTGAATGTTTAGGTGGTTACTGGTTGGAAACTAATTATATATATATATACTTTAATGGGCATCCCCTTTCTCACATCTTATCCGACATTGGTGAACTTAAACCAAATAATATAGATCTCAAGAAATGGACAAGTAAGCTAAACCGTAGACTAGATGGAATTTCTATGGCTGTCTAGTCACCATAACACCTGTAGGTAATATTTAAATATTACCCACCAAAGAAAATTCTGATACGAATTATTCATACAAGTATTGTTTACTTGATGCAAATTTTAAGTGTTGTGTAAATTGGATTTAAGATTAATGAATAAAAGTTTCCGGTAGCCCTTGTATCTTGAATAAGATCTAAATATAAAAAAAAAAGTCTACGGGATAATATATTTATGAGCGTCAATTTATTGATAACCTCAAGCGCCAAACTCACTGTTACAATGAGAATTATATTTCCCGATTAACGAGGTGCCTGACCCAAGCTAACTCACTCCCAGGGTGGGGAGGAAAACCTATCGGATGAACGGAGATAATAACACACAAAAAAATATAGGTTTATACTTAATTTATAATGCACTCATAGACATATCCGCTTACCTCGGGCATATTTGAATCATCGGAATTTATTTAGCAAATGAAGTGATTGGAAAATGTAAACAATAATTATTGAATAACTCTAACGCAAAGGTAAATCTGTACTAAATTTTATTATTAATACCTAAACGCTATCTATGTAAATCAACTCTTATCCCTCCCATTTAAAATATATAATAAGTTCCCAAATCATAAATGAAACCATAAAACATTTAATTTAGAATAAACATATATTAATTTATATATATATATAAGAAAAAAAATGTTTACCATACAGTTGTATGCAATAATTTTATGTTATGAAATAATTTAAGAAAGTTTGTTATTTTCTAGGGTAGCTATAAGCAATTCTGAGTTATATAAAAACAGAGTTCACTTTACCTGACGAAACCCTGGGGTATGGGATTAGAATGTAATGAAGCATAACAAGTGGATTTCCGTGATCTAGTAGTATTTGAAGTTGCCTTATGAAAGCGCCATATCTAATTTCTTTCTACAGAGTCCGATATTTAGATGTCCATAAGAAATGGCAGAGCCGTAGGTAGAGTCTTGTCTAATATAATTTTCAAATCAAATAAATTCACATTTTGAGGACGTACGATTCTTTTCTATTTCATTTTATGTTCAGCAATCCGGAGTATTCACGAGGTTCCTAGATTCTTCGGCGCAGGCGGTTTAGAGTCAGTTCGCATCGGCTGCGGGTGATGAAGCTCTTTACATATGGTCCTTACCCCGTCATGTTAATTTTTTTTTCTATCTCTTTATGAGTCTGTCTTTCTCAGCGGTCACAATCTAAGTGAATCTCTGTCTTTTTCTTTTCTCAAATTCTCATTAATTAATTTTTTTTTTCTAATTCATTTTCATTTCTCAGACGGGCAACCTCTTTCTCACGTCTTATCCGACGTTGGTGAACTTAAAAAATGGACAAGTAAGCTAAACCATAGACTAGATGGAATTTCTATGGCTGTCTAGTCACCATAACACCTCTAGGTAATATTTAAATATTACCCACCAAAGAAAATTCTGATACCAATTATTCATACAAGTATTGTTTACTTGACACAAATTTTAAGTGTTGGGTAAATTGGATTTAAGATTAATGAATAAAAGTTTCCGGTAGCCCTTGTATCTTGAATAAGATCTAAATATATAAAAAAAATGTCTACGGGAGAATATATTTATGAGCGTCAATTTATCGATGACCTCAAGCGCCAAACTCCCTGTTACGATGAGAATTATATTTCCCGATTAACAAGGTGCCTGACCCAAGCTAACTCACTACCAGGGTGGGGGGGAAACCTATCGGATGAACGGAGATAATAACATAAAAAAATATAGGTTTATACTTAATTTATAATGCACTCATAGACATATCTGCTTACCTCGGGCATATTTGAATCATCGGAATTTATTTAGCAAATGAAGTGATTGGAAAATGTAAACGATAATTATTGAATAACTCTAACGCAAAGATAAATCAGTACTAAATTTTATTATTAATACCTAAACGCTATCTATGTAAATCAACTCTTATCCCTCCCATTTAAAAAATATAATAAGTTCCCAAATCATAAATAAAACAATAAAACATTTAATTTAGAATAAACACATATTAATTTATATATATATAAGAAAAAAAAATGTTTACTATAGTGTTGTACGCAATAATTTTATGTTATGAAATAATTTAAGAAAGTTTGTTATTTTCGAGGGTAGCTATAAGCAATTCTTAGTTATATAAAAACAGAGTTCACTTTACCTGACGAAACCCCGGGGTATGGGATTAGAATGTAATGAAACATAACAAGTGGATTTCCGTGATCTAGTAGTATTTGAAGTTGCCTTATGAAAGCGCCATATTTAATTTCTTTCTACAGAGTCCGATATTTAGATGTCCATAAGAAAATGGCGGAGCCATAGGTAGAGTCTTGTCTAATATAATTTTCAAATCAAATAATTTCACATTTTGGGGACGTACAATTCTTTTCTATTTCATTTTATGTTCAGCAATCCGGAGTATTCGCGAGGTTCCTAGATTCTTCGGCGGCAAGCGGTTTAGAGTCAGTTCGCATCGGCTGCGGGTGATAAAGCCCTTTATGTATGGTCCTTACCCCGTCATGTTAAATATTTTTTTTCTATCTCTTTATGAGTCTGTCTTTCTCAGCGGTCACAATCTAACTGAATCTCTGTCTTTTTCCTTTCTCAAATTCTCAATAATTAATTTTTTTTTTCTAATTCATTTTCATTTCTCAGACAAAGGAATTTTTTTTTTTATCGGATCCACAATCTAATTCTTTTTCTTTGAATAGGTTTTCCTTTCCAAATTACTTTTACTTCTTTAAATTTACATTTCCATTGTTTTGGTGATGCCGTCATTCCTGGTATCTATTCCTTTTGGTCAAACATTCTTTGGCTTTTTCTTGGAATTTTATTTTTGCAGTAATTAGTGATTGTGATTCAAACACAGAATTGCTTGAAGGCACAAACAATATTTCCTTTTCACTACCCTCGTTAATTTGAAATATAATTGAAACTTAAATCAATATTCTAAACAATATATAACATATTTGTGCACAACTGTAATTTTGTTAATTTGTAATATTTTAAAAGTAAAACATTCTAAAATAAATAATGCTTACTAATCAATCCCTTCCCCATTTATTTTCTAACAAAAAAAAAAAGAATAATAAAGAGTTTAAAATTTACTTCTCGCACGTATATATATGTATAATCGCACGTATATATATGTATAACTATATATATTTTTAACCCTTTATTGCCCGCTTGAATATATGCCTGTATTGAGGGTAATGCGTACGCGCTTTTCACTTTCTTGTAACAGGGTTGGAACCCAGCTACTCTTACAATATATATATATTATTCTTATTGTATCAGAGCAGGCATGAAAGAACACACACTCAGTAAAACACATGTAAATGACTCCCTCAATCTATTATTAATAACTGTATTATTATTATTTTTTAAAAATTTTGTTATACTATAATTTTAATTTGTATATGCATAGTATACATATAAAAAAGCATCTGTGTTATTTATGTGTGTGTGTTGAAAAGTACCATACAATAAGTATTCATATCTAACCAATGTTTATCAACAAAACAAAAAATTTTATATGCTATATACATTTGTATAATAGGGGGCCTACAACAAAATATAGCATAGTACATAGTGCCACTGTAAATGAAAAGCCATTTTTGTATTTATGTTTATCTAACTTATCTGTATACTTGATATTTCCAGAATATCATTCATATAAAAAAGCATTATTGTGCTAAATGTTTATGTGTTTGTTAATCAGGTTCTACCTACATAAAACAATGATAAAAGCATTGAATTTTTTTAAAAAAAAAAAAGCTGTCAAAGTCTAATTTAAAACTAAGGTTAAATGAATGCATAATAATCAAAAATAGGTATTGTATGTGCTCTATATTCACTTTTGATTTCAGTTTCTGTTTTATCCACTGCATGGAGCTACTAATAACTAACTGATAAATTGAAGATTTACACATTTTATAATTAGGAAAATTTCCCCATAATGTTATAACTAGTTTTCTTAGTTTGTATATAGTAATGGAAAAATAAATGTGTAAATAGTGGAATATAGATTTGTACTTTTATAACTTTTACCCATATTTAAATAATGGTCAAAAAATAGAATGTTTACACATATTTTACAATTGAAAAATCAAATTTTTTCCCATAATGTTAAGTAGTTTTATTTAATTTTCAGATTATTTAATTTTTATAAAGTAATCTAAAAATAGACATATTTATACTTTTATAATAATAAAAAATTGTTTTACTTTTGTAAAGTAGTTTCAAAATAAAACAGGATATATTTCTCCACCGATATTATTAGCCAAAAAGTGGAGGATGAGGGGAACCATACAACATGTATTTTTTCTGCAGACATTATTGTCCATTGATCAGGGATATGAAAAAAAAGACTTTATGAATTGAAAGAAAACAACAACAACAAAAAGACGTTATAATTTCTAACTGAAAAAATAATTTCATAATCCCAAACACTAGCCATTTTTATGCACTGTAAGTTCTTCCATTGATGACTTCTATATGTCATCTACTAAAACCATGTTTTGGAACACAACACCTTTTGTGTCTAATATTGATTAGCAATAGTGCATAAAAGTAAGAATGCTAATAAGGAATTAGACTAACTTTGCAATATCCATATCAAAGCTGCTAAACCAAGATGAAAGACTCCCAACAACTCTTAGTCTCATCTAAAGCGCATATGCTAGAAAATGTTTACATAAAATATTGGTGAATGAAACAACTTTTTAGCCTTTTCTTGGAACTTTCACTCTATTTATTGCCAGTAATAAAAAGATAAGTTCGTTTTACCATTTTATTTTTTGTTACTAACATTTAATTTTCGTTATTTTATTGTACTGCATATTGATTGAATAATGCAATTATTTTTTTCCAGTTTGTGCTGCTTTGTATGAAAATTAAAAATGAAATGGACAATTAATTTATGCTTAGAGTTGTTTTTATAAAACTCAACATTCACATTTGATCTTATTTTTTGTCCATTTTGAAACAGACAAATTAAAAAATGATAATTTGTGATTAATGAGAAAATTAACAATTTATAATTGAGTTTTACTTTAGTATTATAAACTTTTCCGGGAATCAAATTTTCAAAAAAAATGTTCAATTTATCTATTAGTTTTCACAATATGGTTTTAGTGGTTCCATGCAACAGAAACTGAAAAAGTGAGCATAGAGTGCAGGCTATACTTGTACTCAAAAATGTATCAGCAAAATTTGTGTCATAACATTAGTTTTTCATATGCTTACATTTCATTCGCAAAAAAATTAATAAATTATTAAGCCGATAAACATCACATGATCACCATTTCTTATGCTTGCTTATAACTGTTTATGCACAAGCCTTTTGGCATCCACTGATTACTCTAGCTTGCTGTGTGTGGCAATACGTATAGTGAGTTTTGCCTGTTTTAATAAAATATTATGTTTGTATTTTAAATACACGAACAAATCCTTACTAGTTACAAAAATTAATTAGTAAACTATCTCCATTACTATAATAGTAACTTGTAAATAGATAGTTAACAGAGATCACTGATAAATTCTATTTTTAAATAAAAAAAGATTTTCATAATGCATGTGTGATTAGAAAAATGGCCGATGCTAAAGTTCAAGGTTCTGAAAAATCATTGTCCCAAGCATATTATTTTAAATGAACAAACATCATCTGGCACATTCTATTCATAGGGAATTAAAACAAAAAAAATCAACTATAAAAATTTATTTAATAGACTATTACAGAAAATGGGATTAAAAGATTTATATGAAAATTTAGAAAAAACGGAACTCATAGATAATAAACTACTGTGTTTCTCTGAAAGTAAGATCTAATTAGAAAATAAATACTAGCATGATTTTTTTCAGAATGCTCATAATAGAAGCCCTAGTTAAGGTATTAGCCAGATGGATAAATTTCATTCATCCATTGAAACACATGATGCACATAGTGAATTATAAAATAGTGAATGTATAAATAAATAATAGTTGTGATATTAATGCTTTACAAAAATGATAATATAAATTATAATGGTACTTATGTATTTTCCCTGTTGACCATTTTCAACAAATATAATTCAACCTCCATAGAGAAACAATACTCTCTCAGCTAAATCTTGGACTTAAGGTAACCAATTTATTGACTTTATGAACGATTTAATAAACTTTTAAAATTTTACCTATCATAACCCACTACATCAGATAATTTATAATTTCTTTTATATAATTTTAGATACCTATTTTATTTATATTTAGTACTTAGATTTAGATTGTTTGATTTAGTTTTAGAGTTTGATTGTGAAAGCTTTTAAATATTCAAGATAAAAGAAAATTCGGTTTTGTTCTTAAATATTTTTTTTCCTCATAAAAGAGTTTAAATATTCAATATAAAAGAAAAATCAGTTTGGTTTCTTGAATGTTTTTTTTTCTCCTGAAACACTTTAAATAATGGAAGTGATTTTAATAACCAACGTTTAGTTTAAGTTAAATTAATCTTTCTCCTAAACAAAAGTTTAAAAAAATATATATTAAAGGGGGTGGGAGTGGCAGGCTATTACAAATAATTTGGAAAGTGTTTACAGTGTGCACACTTGATAATGAATAAATATGATTGTGTCTTATATGAACCATCATAATTCAGTATGCTGTAGGTGGCGTGGAATACAAAAACATTTTCTGAATTCTTGTGCTTGTACTTTCATGGGATAATCATTCTTAACTGTAATCATTTCTGTTACCACTTCTATCTCATAAGTCTTCAATTAACACTATGACTTAAAGGTAGATTTAAACAGAATATTTTGACACCCAGATAAGATCAGTGCGAAAAGAAAGTTATTCCATCAATACAAGAGAGGAATCATGGAAGACTTCTGGAATAAAAATTTTACAGTTTTCTGTAAAGAGAATTACTCGAATAAATGTAAATTTTGTACATGAATAAATACTGGAATAAATGTAAATATCCCAGTGCATATTGCTAACGGAAAATTCAAATATTCACAATGTTGCTGAAAAAAAAAAAACATTTGGCAGGTTGATTTAATATTTCAAATATATATATACACGAATAGATGTAGATTTTTGTACATAAAAGAATAAGACATTCTCTGAAAATAAATCATAATGTGTATTTCAGAACAAAAGTTAATATTAGGCTCAATCTTATTTTTGGAAATAATGGTATGTGTTGACTGGCTCAATTCAGGAAAGTCTGTATATACAAAGTTTTTGTATTGTTTTCATTTTGCCAAATGTACTGTATATATATATATATTGTTCTAGCATATGTATGTATATATGCACTTCATTACTTTTTTTAAGAATAGCAAGTTTATTAAGTATAAAACACCCTTTTCATAATTTTTTTTAAAAAATCTTCAGAACATGAAAAAAAAAAAAATTAAAAAGGGACATCAATTTAATAAATAAAATTATCATACAAATTTTTCGACCCATATATCATTTTTAATATTTCAAAAGAAAAAAAGACCTAAAGTTTAATCATAAATAATAAAATGACATTTTCATTTGCATTCCGTCACTCAGTGTAAGTCTTCTTGTCAAACACTGAACTGATACACTTTTAAAATAAACTACTGATAAATCACCATATTCATTTTACTAGATGAAACAGATCTAGCATAATGTCTCACTAACAGGAACTTAAAAATTCAAAACAGACAATTTCAGTGTTTAATAGCTTATGAAAGTTAACAGAAATAAAGTAAGGATTGACAGAATGAAAAATCAATTTCCAGTTACTATCTTTTGTGAAAAACTTAATTTTAATACTTACTATCATTTTAATCTTCAAAACATTCTCATGCATTATTGAATTGTTTTATATGTTAACTCCTAATTAAAACATTTTGTAAATTATCATTGTTCCGAGCATAGATGTATATAGATTCCTTTATAAAAAAAAATTCACTCCAAGTAAATGTTCATGTCAGTCAATCCCATGTTTATGTGAAAGACTGACATCAATAGTTATTCCCAGTAATTAAGAGTAACAGTTCATTGTTCATATCAACATGCATTTCAAAGTCTCCAAGGAAAAATAAGTTCTTTAATTACTACGGTTCAACAAAATACTGAGATTTTAAACTTTCTGATTTTTTTTAATTTAACAGTAACATATAACTAATGATAAAATGAATAAAGATAATATTACGTATCTGATTTTTAAAAACAATGACATCTAATAAAAGTTAAGAAAATTTTCAGTCATCACATACTCCAGTCTTTCCAATATGACTTAGAATATTTTTGAAAACCCTGTCTATTAATTACTGATTACTTATGTATTATAAATTCATTATACATTCAAATAATCAACTTAATGTTAATACATACATACACTTTTGATAAGATGTTATAGCATTACAATTTAGTTATGTAAAAAAGTATAGCCCATTATAATACTGATTCAAGAAAATGTGATTACATTTGTAATTAAGGACAGATTTATATAACTATTGCAAAATTTGAAGTAAACTTTTTCTATTTTCTTAATGTCTTGATACCCCCCCCCCCAGTTCCAAAGCCAATACTCATTTACAAATGGTGACATATAACATAACAAATATGAATATTATTTAAATCTAGAAACTCAAAAGTTCATAATTATTATCAGGAAAACATCCTCATATATTGCATATACCTATCCTATAAAACACATCGACTACATTTACAATTAATCCTCACTGGAAATAAAATGAAAAGAGGGATATTATCTTTATCTCTATAAATTTCATATATATTCAATTCTTATTCTTAAAAAAAGTCCATTTAGTTTTATTTTCGATTAACATAGTTCTTTATTACAGTAATAAATTATTTAGAAATTCATATAAGATTAGTTTTTAAGGGATTAAATTAGAGAATAAGAAACTTAAAACTTATAAAAAGCAAATAATAAAAATAAGCTGATCAAAGTGAAGTTTTTTTTTTTCTTTGTTGACTTTTTTAATAATCACAAAAACAAAATGCTGTCTGAAAATAATATATGAATAAGATCTACATTTTATTATAAAAAAGTACTTTTATTGAATATAACAACCATATCAGAGACTGAATTCTAATAAGCAAAATAATTTTAAAAAGTCATAAATAAAAATATATATTAATGTACATAAAGTTTGTCCAGTACTAATATTATTAAGAAATGAAAAAAAAACTTTTTAAATTCAGCAATTGAAAGTGACGTATTTTGTTGCTGCATACTGTATTAAAATTACAATTACAAAAGTTAATTAATAAAATCACCGCTAGAGGGGAAAAAACCGCAATGAACAAACAATATAGCATAGCTATGTAAAATCTTATGCGCAGGCAACAGTATAAAAAAAATCAAGGACATCATCAGATCTACACTAATCAAAATTATCTTATAGTAACAGTGGTAATAATTACAATTGTCAAAAATAGAAAAGGTAACACTAATAAATGTGTAATAAAAAATAACCTTTCCCATTATCTGATATAGTGATTAACTGTATTCTGCATTTATGAAGTGTCACTGATGTAATACTGCTATGGAATGGACGCATGTTGAGATCTGCATGTAAATGTGAGATAACAAGATCAAGTTATAAGATTTATTTAACTAATGACAATGGTTTTCAAAAGCTTGTCATACTTCCAAGATGTTCAAAACATTCATTCTTATTTCATAATTCCAATTAAATCTTAACAAACATACGCAATAACTAATGAACTTTTCACAATGCTTTATTTAATTTATGACGGTTTGGGGCGCTTAGCAATCTTCAGATCTTAAAAAACAATTTTATTACATTAGTTTTTACAAAAACATACAATTACTTCACACAAATATTTTAAACATATATATACTTAATAATTTCCATAAATTGAAAAGTAAAAATATTTACTATCTATCTATATATGCAAACACATAAATTAAAAACATATCTATAAACGCGAATTGTGTTAAATATCAAGTCATACTAAAATTTGTCACATTAATATTAAAATATTCAATATTTTAAATTACTTAATTTGAATTTACAATGGTTTTTTTTTTTTTCGAAACCTAAAAACAATTATTATATCGTAAGTTCTGAAATATTTCTCAACAAACCTCTTTTCAAATTATAAACTAACATTTTTTTTTAAAAACTAATAACAATATAAAATATTCTCTATACTAATGTTTCTCAACTGATTACATGTCACTGAGCAAAAATTTTTAAATTTTTTTATTATGGACCAAATGAAGTATTGAACAAATAATGGAAGAAGAGGGTGGGTGTTTTTATAGTAAAATATAATTATTGTAATGTTTAACAAAATTTAATTAATATATATATGGAGTTATGTAATTATATAAGATTTGAACACAGACTTTCAAGCTCCCTTTAGCTATCCAATCTATCTCATACAATCGATACACATGCACACACACATGCTGAACCAACAAAATATTAAACTAATAATAAACAAAATCTAAAGAAAATCAAAAAAAAATATTTAAATAACTTATTGAAACATAATTATAAAACCCAAAACTAATGTGATTGTTACTGATTTTTTTCAGTAATTAGCTTATCAAGCCTTGGAGATATATTTGTGACTGCTAAGCTCAAAGTTGGATTTATTAATAAATGATTTCTTATCTTTTGATTTTATGAATGTCATTCCTCAAAACTGTCAATTCATATAATTATGTATGTGGTCAAAAACAGCAATAACACTCTTGATGTTTTTCATTTAATTTTGGATATTCAATTTTAATTTTAACCCAAACTAGAGCAATACTTGTTGAATTAAATAATAACTTTAATGTGCCATAACAACTTAAGTCTAATAATTTTTCCTGTTCCAAATCAGTTAGGCTATTTTTTTGTTCAATAAACAGATTTAAAATTCACATATTGCCTTTCGGTGTGTCTTCTTCTTGTGAATAATGTTGATCAAATGCACATTAAAGATTTGTTAAATGGTCATAAACAATATTTTTCAATTTACCAATATTTATATCTTTATCTATCAATTCTGATAATGAATGATGTATGTCAACGTTTTTCTTTCTAAATGCTTGCACCATAGTTTTAAATTTTTCTTGAATGCCTCAATTTCACTCCATAAATCAAAAGTAGTACTAATTCCTTGCAGGCTTAAATTTAGTTCATTTTATTAATGAAAATATGTTCGACATGTAAGTCAGTTTAGTAATCCAATTGTTAATATAGAAAATATTTCTCAATTCTGAATTTTTTATTTCTAGAAATGTTTCAACTTCTTTTTTTAGTTCATAAAGTTTTATTAATAATTTTCCTCTCAACAAACATCTTCTATATGAAGTAGTAAATTTTCATGTCCAGATCTCATTTCATTGAATAAACTTGAATATAGCCTTGAATTTAGTGTGATACATTCAATATAATTTATTATTTTTATAGATTAAGTAAAACATTGTTCAAGTCAGGAAATACATTTTTTAGCAGCTAAATGTTCATGGTGATAACAATGAATTAAAATCATTTAGTCATCCACTACTTTAATTTTTATTTTGCTACTGCTGAATGTTTCCCAGTCATATTTGTCATTTCATCAGTGCAAAGGTCAACACAATTTTTCCAATTGAGTTCTTTTCAATGTAATTATCAATTGCTTTAAATATATCAATAATTGTGATTACAAAGTTCAACACTACAAAAAAAAAAAATTCTTTTACATTACTAATTTCATAATCAACACAAGGAATAAAACATAAAAGTATGACTTTATTGGTAACATCTGTAGAATCATCTATTTGAATTGTTATGCTTACTTTTTGAAGTAATTGATCTTCAATATCAGTTACTAATTCACTAAATCTGCAATGGATAGCTGCTATAAAAAACTGCAAAGTTTTCACTTTGTCTCCAGTAACTGTACCTAGAATTTCAAAACACACATCTATTAACCATGGTTTAATTAAGTTTTTGGCAATAGAGTATTGTTTTTTTTTTTTTTTTTTTGCAACTTATCAACTAAAATAAATTTTTTAAAAGATTTTTGTTTTTTCATTTCAGCAGTTTTATGTTCAAAACAATACAGTAGCTTATTTTGTAGATTTGAATGTTTGGTCTGTAAATGATACATTAATTTTGCTAACTTCATACATTCATTAGATAAAATTTCTCCGCAAATAATGCATTAAGGTCTGGATAAATGTTATTCTGACTCGGACTAAAAAATAAAAACCAAATTTTAAATAATCAGGATTGAATTGACAAACAACAGTACAATTTCATTTTGACTGAGGTGAATCATTTTATGAATAAATAATATTTTCATTAGCATTCAAAGTACTTATACTTTTTTTTAAAAAAAGTCTGCAATAGCTTTTGACGTTTTCTAGTTATTATTCATTTTTAAACAGCTAAAATTTGTCAAAAAAGTAAAATCAAGTACTTCATATACTTTCATTTATAATACAACTCTATTACATAATAATTCCTATCATTGTGTGTCAGTCCAATTTTGATTGGCTGGCTATGGCAAACTAAATAGTACATATGACTGACAACTATGAGATTATTTTTGTACATATCAAATTCCACCTCAGCACATGAAAAGTGCATAGGCAAAATTGTTAATCAAACAATGTTTTTACCATGAGATGAATGATACTAGAAAATAAAAACCTTTTTATATTTCTTGAAGTGTTTCATTTCTTAATTTATTTTGTATGAATTCTATGAATAAAACAACTCACAAACAAAGAACTGAATTAAAGATATATTTAATAAAATTAGTCATAATTTAAAAGAGTGTAAATGATGATGATGATAATAATAATAATAAATATGAACAAATTTATAAACTTTTTGCGGACCACAAATTTTTTTCTGTGGACCACCAGTTGAGAAACACTGCTCTATAACTTTCTCAAAAATACTTTTTAGAAAATTTTTTATTATAAAGTTCATTTATCAACCAATTTCCACAGGTCATGCCTTTCAAGCAACCTATTTTCAACTGCATTTAAAGATGACTGACATTCTTATCAGTATAATATCATATAAGAGATCAGTACATATAAAGTAGTACTATTTAATAAAGTTTATTTCCACAATTACTTATCACTCCTTTTTTCAGAACCTTGCATGAACAAATTTACATTTAAATGTGTAAATGGGCATTATTAAATAATATTGCTAAGATAGACTCAAATATTAATATTAAATTGATTGTATTTGAGTTATTTAATTAAGAATGATATTGTAACATTGATGAGGAGGTAGATTGCCATCAGAGGCAGTGTAAAAAAGATTGCCCAAAATATATGTTCTAAAAAGATTGGTTCAATTGTTTTATCATGTAGAAACATATACAATGAGATAAAATATTCCAATAGATGATTCTTTGAAAATTGGCAATACTCCAGTTTATTTCATATGGACAATGCTATTAATTATTTTTATTTATTTATTTGCATGTTTATTTGTTTGTGCAAGATTTCTTTGAAAAAAACGAATGACTTATATCCTAATAAGTCAAAATACATAGGTTTTACTAAACAACACTGCTGTGCTATCAATTCAAATATTAACATTAAGTAGGAATTGTATTGGTATTTATTTAAATATAAATATTAAATTGTCAAAGAATTAATGGAAAATTACAGTAGATGGTGCTTTGAATATTTGGGTGATAAATATAAATAATTCACTGTTTGATTTGAAAGAAAAAAGTTGAGAAAGTTAAATTATTTAAAATATCAGCTACATCAAAGTCTATCCATTTTTCTTTTTTTCTAAATTAAACAATATGTTTAATTTAAATCCAAAATATAACAATAATCATCTTTTTATATAAAATGAAACTTGAAAACTCATTGAAACTCCATAATAATTTCATGTCATAAACACTTTGTATTACTGTCTTGATTATCCACAAATTAATATTATAATCTTGCTGAAAAATTTATAAAAAAAATTGATGTCTTATTTTAAACACTATTTTTTTTTTTTTTTTGGTGATGATAGAGAAGCAGGAGAAAAAAGATGATATTAATAAAAATAATACAGATGCATAATATTTTTGTGGGATATTTATTTTTGAAGTATTAAAAATAATGACTTCCATTTTCACACAAAGTTAATAAGTCAATTAATTTATACAGTCTAAGTCAGATAAAAATAATCTATTAGAACATGAGAATATTTAATGTTGGCCTTTTACCAACTTTGAACATGTCAAGTATATTCTATGTAATTTTCTAATGCTCAAATTTTAATAACATATTTGGTATCCTAGTTGAAACACTTAGCAATTTCATTTTCATTTATTTAAATTCCTCTATTGGCAAAATCATCTATAAAGATGCCATTTTTGTTTAATGGAATAAAAAACTTTAAACTTTCCATCATCTTTTCTAATAATAATTGTAAATTTATCTTTTCTTTAAATCAAAAAAAAAAAAAAGAAATATCTTCCTACACTTAAACTTCTTTTAGATTGTTTTTTATTAAAAAGTTTTTATTCATTATTATTATTATTATTATTATTGTACTAGATATTCATCTACAATATTATATATTTACTAAACCTTCTTTTATTTCGGCTTTTCCCCCATACGATATTAAATTTTTTAAATTATTATTATTAAATTATTAAAATACACGTTCTTAATATTTTCCTTTTTATGTGGGAAAGCTTTTTCAGCTTTCACAACATCTTGACTTTAAAATATTTATAAATCATTTAAATCACAATATTATGAGATATAATACATTTGTATATTAACAGTCTTTATAAATCATTTGTAGGAAGCAAATACGATTTTAAATACTTTTATTGATTGTGAAGTTTTTTTTTAATAGTTTAATTTGCCCTTTCCCTGATCTAATACAGTATATACAAAAATTGGTTAAGATTGAATGTGTGTAAATATATATACACTCACATATTGACGTGTTTATATTGCGCAATGCAATGCATTTTTAACGATTTTTTTTTTACATACAAAGGAAATAATTTTTTGCTAAAATATATAAATATTTTATCATTAAATAAATTAATTTAAACACTATCTCTTAATTAATAACGGTGTATCGTTTTATTTAATTTTTTTATTTATTTATTGCAATACTTTTATTAACATCTGAAAAAAACGACAACACATTTAAATTTCAAATTCACAAAAGACAGAATTAAAAAGAAATATGCAAACACAATATATAATTGTATAAGATTTCGTATTCTGTCTATTCAAATATATCTACACATCCTGAAGATTTGTTTATGTTAGTGATATTTTATTCTACATATCCTGAAGATTTGTTTGTGTGAGTGATATTTTAATTTTCTATTGTTTTCAGTACAAATGAAAGATATATAATCATTTTCATATTTATTATTTAAAATCTAATTACAATGAAATATCAGATAACTTAACTTTTGGGCTAATATTTTTAAAAAATACATTAAAATAAAATTCTTAAATTACATATAAAAAAGATATATATTTTGATAAGATGCTCATTAAAATATCTAGTTATTCATATATATATATATACTACAACGGTATTGATCATTTATTGGTATTGATTAAATTAAATGACGTGTCTTATAGAAATGATGGTTTACCCATAAACAATGACATACAAAACAAAGTATAGAAAATTTCTGCAAAAATATATATGTTTGTTATTTCGTTTTTTCTTTGCAAAAGAAACAGAATTAAATAGTTATTTCATTTTCTTTCTAAAACAAGCGATGTTAGATTTTTATAAAGTTAATGAAAAATGCTTTTAGATTGGTAATTTTTGTTTTCGTAAAGGAAATTTATCTTTGCTTTAATACTCTCTAGAGGATTATTTTGATTACAGCCTATCGTTGGATAGAATTCCTAAAGTTAAGTAATTAATTCTTTATTACATTAATGAGTTTATCCTATTATGGGATCTGTTATATTAAAAAATACTTCGTTTCTATAAACAAGTATGACAGGTTATTTTCGTTTTGTATGTTGTATTTTTTTTTTTTTAAAAAAATCTTCAAAATGCAGAATAAAAGTTTAGATTGAAGTTGAAAGAAACGACAAGAATTATTTGTAGCTGAATCCTAAAAAAGATGGGTTCAATGGATTAATGGAGTATAAATTTTGAAATAACTAGTTAAATAAACTCTTTGGATTATAGATTTCTGGCTATCTCATGACTGATTGCTAACTATCGTCAAATACTCATCACAGGTATGAATTACAGATTGCATATTAAGTAGCTACAGCATAAAATAAAATTATATGGATATGAAACTGACAGCCCTAAACTTTGAAAAGTTATAAATTATCATAAAATTTGAAAGACAGACAACAGAAGTTACACAAGTCTCTAAAAGTATATATATATATTCAGTCATCCAGAAGCTGCATTCAATTTTCTAAGACTGGAGTCTTTATTTAACTTGAAAGTAGATGACATTAAATCATAAAAGACTGTTAATTAATTTTAAGTCATAGTAGCCCCCGGCAGAATTTCTGTCAGAAAAGTAACTTTTATAAAGGATTGAATATGAAATTCCAATAGAAATAAATGTATTTACAAACTGATTCTTATATAAATGCAAAATCTAAGTGAGCAGAAAGAGCTATATCTTAAATATATTCTACTTATCACATATTTGATTTTATAATAATTTTGTGCATATGTAGGTCCCTATATTTTTTATTATAGAAAGTATATTTAAATTCAGATGTTCTTTCCGTAACAGATTCATTAATTTTTATTAATTGATATATATTTTAATACCTAAGCTAATATTATTAAAATTAATAATTGGAAAACAATCTGTTCTTGGGAACAAATTTTAACAGATCTTTAACAAACAGAATTTCTTGTTAAAATAATATTGTATATTTCTGAAAGTATCTTGTTAAAGAGTCCATTCGTGCACGTATTTGTATTATTTATTATGAATTAAACAATATTTTATTATTTCAATTCATCTTCATTCTATGAATTCAATATTCAATCTATTTTATTGATGATAATATGAACCAAAACTTTATAATTTTATGATCTTGGATATCACGTATTGCCGACAGACTTTAATAACCAGACTGCCTTAGAGATGCCCATAGAAATCATCATTGTTTTTATAAAATAAAAACTATTTTTACCAATATTTAAAAATAACAAATTGTTTGCTTTATTTGATCATGCTTAAAAAATAGTTTCCAGTAAAACAGAAATAGTTATCTTATAATTTTTGGATAAACTTTAAATTATTTCATTTCTGTTGTACAAACTGGCAGCTCAATGAATAAGTTTAAGAATATGGCCATTGCTTTGGCTAATACATACGGACTTATCATGTGCTTAAACCAAGTATAAACAATTCATAAATGAAAAATCAGATTTTTTTTTAAAAAAAAAACTGAATCACAATCTAATATTTAAGAAATTGAACTGCTTTTACAATATTCTACTAAGATTGAACAGACTTTACAATATACAATTAAAAGACGAACAGTACTATTAAAGTATAGGCTCAGCACCAATAAATATATATTTTCTGCAGTATACTGCAACTGCATTGTTTGATTATATGACTAATTCAGATTAATATAAAATTTTTAGTTCTAAGTAATAATGACTAGATATCTCTTTATTAACTAATGGAGGATAGATAAATTGCTTATGAAATAGCTAACTAGAAGAAAATTCTGTGCCTGCTTGCAATCTGAAAATATTTTCAAGGTTCAATAAGTTTAGACTCAAACCTCAGACCATCTGAAAATATTTTCAAGGTTCAATAAGTCTAGACTCAAACCTCAGCCCACTGGTATGGTAGATTAGCCTAGTAACCAATGTCTCATTAAAACACTACTAACATAAGTTATTTCTACATATAAGATTACAACAGTGTTGATTATGATATTTTATTTTAATTATTATTAATAAAGCATTATTTAAAACTATTTATTAAATACCAATTTCTGAAAAAAATATTTTCATATTATCATTACATTTAATAACTATTGGTCCCTAGTGACGATTTTTTCAGATGCTCATTGCTAAGGTTTACAGCCTTGTTAAAACTATTACATACTTTTATTATAAATATTTCAAATTAATTCTACTGTTAATAAAGTTTTGAATATATTATACTACAACATTTACTTTTCAATGAATTGTAAATTTGATTGTAGAGAGTTCCAGCTATATAAGGGACTATTCAAATTGCAGCTCGGTGTGATTTTGTGCAGACCACTTGTCGATTTATTTCTCACACGTGAAACAATAAAATAATTTAGTTTGAATGCATATTAAATATTTCAATTCTGCCACTAATTGATAATCTTGGTGTTGATAATTTTATTTGGTGTTTTATTGCTATACACTTAAATAGATGTGTCAACAAAAACTTAATATGTGCTTCAAAATAAACCTGCAGCAATTCTAAAAAAATTCAGCCATTTTGTATTTTATTTTTGCAATTCCATGTCTCAAAAAAAACTAGTTAACAAATATTTTGATTAAAATGTAGATTTTTTATCAGAAAAATAAAATTTAACTCCTGCTAAAAAATAATCGAAAAGTACTGAAGTTAAAACTAACACAGTTAAATATTTGTTAGCATTTTATGGTTATTCATTGTTTAACATGTTTTAAATACTATTTCTACACAAGGCAGAGCCAGCTAATCTGAAGATGTTAATGAATAAAATAAAATAAAAATTGATGTTTAAAAATATATAACCCACTAGATAAAAAAAAAAGTGAATATAATTTAAAATTTTATTACATAATATAAACTAATAAAAACAGAAAAAAATCTAAATGAATAATGTAAATTTCTAACATGTTAAAAAGTAATGGTCCAATACCAAGTAATGTTTCAATGTATTGTGAAATAAAAACAGAAAAAATACAAAAAAAAAAAAAAAAATAGCTAAAAAAAACTGAATATTAAAATTAACACTACTAAAAAAAGTATATTTATCATTCATTGCTGGTTTATAATTATCTAATTTGCGAAAATAATTTAAAAAGTTAATTTTAAAACCGTTTACTTTAAAATAGCATCCGTAATGGTTAGGATGCATGGACTAGAATTTGTTATGTAACACAAAATTTGTGTAAAGATATCATCCGTTTGTAATTGTTTATTTTGCAAAAAGAAATTTTAAATGTTAATTTTAAAATTGTTTTCTTTGAAAACAATTTTTTTTTTATATAAAATTTTTGATTAACATCTTCAATACATATTTGGGACTAATCTCACATAAATCAAGTCCATCATTTGTACCAGATTTTATTCTATGATTAGCATTCTTTTGTTCAGCTACCGAGTTTGTATTGTTGACCAAATAAATAAATATACATTGTAATTTGTTTCTGCGTTATGTTTATTAATCTACTGCCAGTGAATCGGTTTTATTACTATTTATCATTAAACAATCATATCTGTAAAAAAAAATTCAATAAGAAAAGTGAATATATCAAAGCAGATGGAAATCAAACTATTTGATTATATATATTAAAAAAAAAAAAAAAACAAACAAACAAGAATTCAATGTTTTTGTTTGCATGCAAGTTTCATCAGTGTGACAAAAATATAATGTGAAGTAACATTACACTATATGACATAGTAAAAAATTGAGCTGTATATTGGAGAATTAAGTACCATTATTATAGAACATAAAAAGAAATTAAAGCACAAACCAAGTTTTTTTTTTTTTTTTGAAAAAGTAAACATTGCACAAAGTTCTAGCCTGAAGGCTTCATACAAAGCAGTGTTGGAGTTAGCAAAAGCTAAAAAGCATTTTACCAATGGTACAATAGTGGCAAAATGTGCAAATGAAATGGCAAAACAATTTAATGTACTATAATTAGCTGAGAAGTTTAAAACAGAAACGTTATTTTCTCAGACTATCACAGCACTGATTAAGGAACTCTAATTCAACTTTGAATTTTTGTTTGAACTATTCAGGAAGACTTAACTATTAATGAAGAAATGCTCAGTTTTATATCTTTACATAGGAGTACTAAAAGTATTGATATTTACAAAATAGTTAAAAACCGTATTATGAACTATGGATGATTTGATAAATGTTCTTGAATTGTAACAAATGGGGTCAAAGCTATGACAGGGGTTGAAATTGGTTTTTGTGGACTATTGAAAGAGAATAATAACTGACATACAATTCACTGCATAATTCACCCCAAAATTACCTTGTGGAAAATGTCTGCATCAAGTCAATGCCAGGAAAGTAATTGTAAATATAACTAATATTATACAAGGAAATACTAGATCTTTAACTCATCGAAAATTTTGCTATTCCTGGAACAAAATTCATGTTGCATATAATAATTTCCTTTTCCATTCTGATATTTGCTGGTTAGATGTTGGAAAATGTTTAGAACACTTTTGTCATTCTAAAATAAAATGCCCATATTTCTTAAAAAGGATGTAAAGTCAAATAGACTAGAATTTGAAAATCAAATGCAAGATCCCATGTTTATATCAGATCATGCATTTATCAGAGATATGACTAACCATTAGAATGAGTTAAGCTTGAAACTGCAAGGTAAACAACAAAATATTGTTATCTTACAGAGTGTCATTTGAATGGCTTTAAAGTAAATTGAAGCTTTTCAAATCAACACTGGCTAATACCATTTTTAATTATTGTCCAAATTGTAAAGAACATTATGAAAAAATGAAGAATTTTGAAGGAGCATCATTTTACAGCTTATATAAAATATATTGAAGAAATCATTGAGGATTTTGAGAATTGATATGGAGATTCTAAGGAAATTGAAGATGACTGTCACCATTGAAAATATAAGATCTGATTTTCAGCAGGAATTGTGTGATTTGCATTCAGATATTTTTTATATTTGCAAAAGTGAAAAAAGAGATTTTTAAAAATAAATTACTACCAAGAGAAAAAAATCCAAAATTGATAAATTTTGAATTTAAGATGTGTTCAATGCTTGGGAGCACATGCTATTGTGAAAGCACTTTTTCAACAGTGAACATGATAAAATCAAAGTATTGATGCTCATCAGGCCCAGATCCAATAAGTGCGGGGCCCGATTGGATTTTTTTTGCGGGGCTCTCTATATATTAAACTTAAATAACTTTTTGTTAATTTTGGTGGTGATGCGGGGCCCCTTCAAGTGGGGGCCGATTGGGCCCAATCGCCTTAAATCTGGGCCTGATGCTCATTAACAGATAAATTTCTTTCAAATTTACTACAATTGTTGGCTATAAAAATTGAAAGTGATATAGTTACTCCAGTAAATAAAACTAAACTACCACAGACTTTTCATTCAAATGAAATAATTGTTGCATCTTGTCTACTGCTAAATAAAAACTTTTTTAAGCATTGTGAACTTGTTTATAAAATTTTAGAGTGTACTAAAATTAATTAATGATAGGACTCTCCAAATAATTTAATATAGACGGTATTATTTATTCTGCATGTGGTCCTTAGATAAATCTTTTTTTTTTTATATGCGGCCCTCAAATTATCTCAGGTTGGACAATCCTGATCTACATTTCGCTGTTTTGGCAATCTTAATTTCAAGTTGAATTTTAACTTGGGTTCAATCTCATTAGTTATTCTTCTTTTACTCTTTTCAAATTCCTCTTTTTATTATTTTTCATATTCTTCCATCTTTTTTCATTTAAAATACCCAAATATTAGTACATCTATTTTTTTAAATATATTTATTGTCTATTAAATATACAGAATTTAAACACAGACTTTTAAGCACCCTTCAACTATCTACACTATCTTACACCACTGATACACATGACCACACACATGTAGAAAAGATAAATAATCACCAATATACGTATTTCATGTTGAACCAGGTATATGAAGAATGCCTGTATTTCAAATATTACACATTAAGCCTGTATCCTGTCCATCCCTCTTCTATGTATTTAAATGGTTAAGGTCCTATATATGAGGAGTCAGAGTGACTTGAAGTCAACATGGGCATAATAATAATATTGGCATCAGCATGGGATTTGGGTATTCCATCATCATATTTTCAATGGTATGGATGGCTGAAGAGTTGGAGATTGGAGTGGATTGAAATCTGTCCATTAAAAAATGAAGATTTGCTACCTTAATATAAAGTGAGCACTGATTACATCCATGTGTGGGAGATGATGATTTGGACCAAATGATGAGTGCTGGATCAGCACAAAATACATATATTGGTGAATATTTATCTTTTCTACATGTGTGGTCATGTGTATCAGTGGTGTAAGATAGTGTGGATAGTTGAAGGGTACTTGAAAGTCTGTATTTAAATCCTGCATATTTACAATTAAGCTATGCCTATATTTCAAACATTATTGGGTATTACTAATCATTTCATAATTTCTCAAATCAATCCCACTTATTTTTTTGGACAAACGAATTAACTCTTTTCAATAATATAACTCTTCAATAATATTGCTGTAAGATTTGTTTTTGTTTTTTTTTAATTCAATGCTGCATTTGTAACATCTTCTCTACTGTATTTATATTTTACTATCTCTAACATAAAATCTTCTCAATAAATAGGGGATTTTTTTCTTTTTATTTATTATTTACTATTACTCAAATAATAATTTCTCCTTTAGGGATTTAGATGTAATAAATAAAAGTAGTCAAGTTATTAGGTTCCTCTAAAATAAATCCTGACTAATTCTCAGTACATCTGTACTATTGGTGTACTCATCAAGAGGACATTCATATACTTGACAGAATCATGAATTTAATATACAACTTCACAAGCTATGGTTGAAGATTAACAGTTGACAAGAAGAATTAAAAATGATTATAACTACAAAAACCATACCATGATCACTTCTTTGATGCACTACAAGTAACAAAAATTGAACGTAAAAAATAATATTGTAGATTATATTAATTTCACAGATGGACAGATGGTATTCTTTTATAGGATTCATGATAATATTATAATAATAATATTATAGGATTCCAGATAATCTTTAAAAATGGAAATTTGCAGAAGGTGATGAACTAGAAGGAAAAAATAAATGTATAGCAATATGTTAGGTTCAAAATTATTGGAATTTCTTAAAAATACAGACCCATGAAATTGTACCACTTAGTCATAAGAATATTTCTATTATTCCAAATTTTAAAATTAAAAAAATAGAAAAGTTGCAATAATTATCACAGAATATCATTGATATTGATTACAGAAAGTAGATAAATATTTTGCTCTGCATTGTCTTTAGAAATGGATTATTTTTTAAAGACAATGATTTTTTGTAAAGTATTCAAAACCAAATCACCGCAATAAAATAAAAAAGTTATAAAAAAAAATGCCTCAGCAATGCTACGCGTCGGGATAAGCACGTCTAAAAAATAGTGAATATTTAATAAGATGGCTTAAAACTGTAAGTACTTTGCAACAAAAATTAGTTCATAAATTTTCAAAAATATAATAAAATTCAATCATATAATAATTATACTTCAAACAGATACTCATACAAATAAATTTGGCATTGCTGTCATTGATTTCCTAACAATGACTTCTTACACAATAAACATATTATTGGTCAATATCACAGTTTTCAACTAAAATGCATTTCGTTAGCAATATACTGAACATAAAAAAATTACAATTGTCTTATTAATAAAACATATATGCATGTAGTATGCAATACATTACAAAACACTAATTAGTCTCAGTATAGTGTATAACATGTCATCACTATCATTTCAACATTATCGATCCATTGCAGAATGAAAATCTCTCCAAGATTAATTCAATTTCTCCAATCACTAGCCTCTTTTCTCCCCAACAGATCAGCAACACTCCTTAATTCATTTACCCATTTCACATATTTTTCTAGATTTGTACAAACTCTGGGATCAAATTTAAAACTTCAACTATCCATTTAATATCATCTCTTCTAACAATATGTTTAATCCAACTCTAACTATCTAAATTTTTACAATATTGTCAGTGATATCTTTATTTTTTCATGCTATATTTGACTTCCAATTACTTCTAAAGGATAGTATCTCTCCATATTAAGTATCCAAGTCTCAGATCCATAATTACAAATTGACAAAACACAACTATTACAAATATTTCTTTTCAAATATGTAGACATATTCCCTTTTAATATTAAGTTAGTTCTACCAAAAACACTTCATCTAAGTTAAATTATATGATGAATTTTATCCATTATATTTTTCACTGATCAAGATATTTTTGAAGTCATTAATTTCTAGTTCATCCTTTTTTCTTTATTTATTTGTTAAAAAAATCAATGAACATTACTTCAGACTTTCTAGCATTTACCTTTAGTCCTACTTTCTTTCTTTCATCTCATAACTCTTGCACCATTTCCTGAACTTTTGAAGCCTTATTTCCAAAAACAACTACATCAACTGCAAAATCTGAATGATTTAAATCATCTCCACTTGCTTGTATTTCCTTAGCTTCGCATTTTAATCGACAAACATAACGTTTTGGACATATGAAATCACTCTATTATAAAATCTTTTCAGTGTTAATTAATCTAATCATTGTTGTTGCATTTTGATAAATGTTTTTCAGAATACGAAAACATTCTATGTCTATATCTCAATGATCTAAAGCATTAATGACAGTAAAAATTCTTATAAAATCAAAAGTATTTTTATAATTTCCAATTCCGGAGTATATAGGCAACTCATATTCTTTGGTCCTTTTTTCAACTTCTTTCAATACTTGTATGTAATCCATTATGCTAAATCCACTTTTAAATCCAGCTTGTTCTTTTGGTTTGTTTGAATCCAAAGTTTACTATAGAAGAACTGTAATTATCTAGATAAAGATTTTGTAAAAAAAATGATAAGTCGGTAATTTCTAATATCTTCTTTATCACTTTTCTTATATATTGATATTTCTATTGCATTCTTCCAATCACTTGTGAAACTTTTTATCATGCTTCTTCACCTACTTCTTTTAAAATATCAATAATTCAATGTCCCAAATCTTCAATTAAAATGCTGGGCAATTCAGAAGATGTAATAACTGTAAGTGATACTTTGTTTTCTTATTGTTTTTTTTTTTTTTTACTAATAATTGATTAGAAAATTCATTCACCCATTTCCTGACATCATTGCTTTCTTTGTTAATAATTCCATCTTTTGTTTTTATTGAAGAAACAACTTTCCAATATCAGGATGTCATTTTATGCTTTGAAAGACTATTATTCTCTTCTATAGCTTACTTTGACAATTCACAATTATATTTGGCTATATCATTATTAATTCTTTTATTTTATAACATTTTACAAAACTCTAGATAGTCAATTATTTTAAATAGATCAAATTTTAAAAATTATCATATATTCTCTTGCTTTAATAGAAAATTTATTAAGGAAAAGCTGTTTTTTTTTTTTGTTAAAACAGGCAAAACTCTTCATACAGTAGTGCCACTCAGTGCCAAACAGAGTAATCAATGGATGCCAGAAGGCTTGTGCATAAAATCCCTATC
Organism: Epiperipatus broadwayi; assembly: GCA_028023455.1. Classification (NCBI taxonomy): domain Eukaryota; kingdom Metazoa; phylum Onychophora; class Udeonychophora; order Euonychophora; family Peripatidae; genus Epiperipatus; species Epiperipatus broadwayi. The sequence goes on along the minus strand of JAQFVV010000063.1, from coordinate 3,939,397 downwards.
TAGTGCCTACTTATCCAATATCCCCAGACTAGTTTCTGGCTTGTGGCCTTTGTCAGTGTATGGAGAGTTTTGCCTGTTTTAATAACAGTAATGTGATGTTTAGTAGTTTTGTTGTTGTTGTATCAGCTATCTTTCTTGCAATTTTTAATAAATGATTAATTATGTTACTGATTTCAGTCAAGTCTGAACCAACGTCAAATCAGTTAATATTTTTAAATTATTTACTACAAGTTCTAATTTAAATTCACTGGAGTGTTTCTAAAGATTGGGAATATCAACTGGCAATACTGCCTTTCTTAATAGATTTTGCCTTTCTGGTTTTGTATGTCACTAATTAATGATTACTTTCTGTGCTGAATTTATTAAGACTATTTATTACAAACTTGATAGATATATTTTCTATTAGTGAAAATATAATCCAATTCTTCTATACCTTCATTTGGATGCTTCCATGACCATTTCCGTTTTGCATTTTTCTCAACAACAAAAAAATCATAATATGAAACTTTTCTTTATCCAATAACTCTGTTTCAACTCTGATTCTAATATTTAAACAAAATTTACCCACAGACTTTCTTAAAATGTTGTATGGCCTGATTAAGGTACTTTGTACATTTATATAAAAATCTAATAAACATCACATGATCACCATTTCTTATGCTTGCTCAAACAGATAAAACTCTCTATACATATTGCCACTCAAGGGATATTGGATGAGTAGACACTAGATGGGGATTTTATGCACAAGCTTTCTGGTAGCCATTGATTGCTCTGGCTTGCACTGAGTGGCAATACGTATAGAGAGTTTTGCCTGTTTTAATATAAAAATCTACTACTTCTTCATCATAATGAGAACTTTTTGGTCATAAATCTGAGTTAAAATGCATTTGATATCTTCCATTAATTTGAATAACTAATTTTGTTATTTTGCAAATGTTGTTTTTCCACTTTTTATTTATAAATGAATCCTAATCCACTTGAGCTTCCAATATTTGTGCTTTTCTAGTAAAATACATGTCCACTTTTTAAATCAATGGTCTCTTTCTATTTCCTTCTGTTTTCTCAAATCCAACAATGTTCAATTCAATATGACAATTCTTCCAATACATGCAATTTTCCTTCACTTGCAGGCGATTTGCAGCTTTAAGTACCTAAATAACTATCCAATGACAATCTAGGCTTACAATTAAGAGATTCTTAGCATTTTCAGACTTGGACTGAACAATTGTGCAGTCTTCATAGAATAAATACCATAATTTAATTTTGTCTTTCATGATTGTTATTTAAAAAGATCATTCATACATAGATATATTCTGCCTTCAAGAAACATCTGATATCTTAGCCAAAAAGTATGAGGCAATTGAGAAAAAAGACAATGATCTTAAACTCAATGTATAAAGTCAATAAATTCATCATGCTGTATGATGCATGTTGACATAATAATAGCTACAATGACAAGAATATATGAAATAGTTATTAGGATTTTGTCCTGTTCAATTATTTTAAAATCTCAAATGATCTCCTTTCAGTTAAAAACAAGCTCCTTTCTTCAGTACATTGATTATCAAACTGAAATTGTCAGAAATATCTCTTCTCTTTAAATTCATTAGATTATATCATCTTCAAAAAACAAAAATAGTTTATTCGAAATATTTTTATTTATAAAAGGCTTTAACATTGAAAATAACAGTAGTTAGCAAAGACTTTATGTAAAAAAAATATCAGAAAAATTTAAATAAAAGTATAGTATTCTATGCAAATATTACCATTATTCAAGTTGTTGAAAACAAACATGATAAACTATAATACTTGAGAAGATTCATAGAAACATCTTCAAAATGGCACAATTCACCTCTGACTTTTGGATTCATATATATATATATATCCTGAAAGGCTTCTTTGTGCAATAGTTAGTGTATTAACCAATGAGGATTATAGCTTCAAGTTCAAATCTAATAAAATGCATTTTTTTTTTCAGATTAAATTTCACAAGAAAATCCAGATTATTTTCAGATTAGTCATCTAATATTTGTTATAAATGGGTATGTAACAATTTCTAACTAAGGAATAAATTAAGTTTCAAATACAAATTGTTCAAATGAGCATAAACTAACTATAAACAATAAATATCTCTATGAGGCCAAAGTAAATTCAGGTTTTAGATTCACAAGCATAAAATATAACAGAAGAAAAAACAAGTCACTCATACACTAGCATATTTCTAGAAGATGAGATGGAAAAAAGGCATGAAAAGATCGAAACAAAAAATCTAATAATGATCTAAACTCTAATATTATTGAAATTTTATTAAAATCTGACATAAGAATATTAATTATGTATAAGCATCTTGACATACAATAAGAATATTAATTATGTATAAGTATCTTGACATACATAATTGGGCAAGAATATATGAAAACTTTAAAAACGCACTAAGCAAAAAATGAATTACAGTATTTATATTCATAAGAAGTAAGAGATTTTAATAATTAATATTTTAAATTCTACTGGGATATATTCTAGCTTAACAATAGATTAAATTGCATATACATCTGCAGAATTCTTAGTTATAAATTCACATGCATATTCTCTTGAAAATAATAATAACTCACTACTAAAAACAATGTTGTAGAATGATAATAAAATAATATGTAAAGTGAAATAAAATTGCCAAACAAATCAAGAGGGAATAAAAAAGTTAAATATACAGAAGAGAAAAGAAAAAAAAAAACCTAAATAATAGTTATCTTTTTTGTGATATTTAAAATAAATAAGCCTATAAAAACTGAATATGATAATAAATAAATAAATAAATAAAGGTAAATGAAAGCGCTTAATAGGATATCAAAAATAAAATAAACTTAAAAATACAAATAAATTAAGATTTATAAAAAAAAAAAAAAATAACAAAATACATTTTTTAATCATTTTTTAGAGTAAAAAATTACGAAAAGGTGAATCTTTTTAGAATAAAATTAATCATTAAGACTTTTAGTAACTATTGAAATTAGAAAAAAATAATCAAATAAAATATTTTTACTGTGATATATATATATATAAATACATGAATAAAATATCTCTCACCAGCAAGAGAAAAATAATGATGAAAAAAACATTTAAAATGTCTCAGGAAAAAAAAAGAACAAATAATTAGTTCCTTTATTTTTTGTATAAATATATAAAATTTCTTTGTCTCAGAAATGATTCCTTAGACAGATTCTGAAAATAAATTGAAGTATATTTCATAACTTGTGAGAACAGAATTTCAAATTATAAATCATAGTGATGACAATTGTAACATTTTCTTTCGTTAGTAGAAAACTACTGATAATCATAAGATCTCTCTAATGATATATGAAGCAAAGTTCATAAAAGAAAAAAAAAGCTTCCAAGAGAAAACTTAAGTAATGTCTGGTTTTCATAGCCAATTAAGCACTAACTACAATTTCTGAAAGTGTTAATTTAAAACAAATATGAATGTGAAATATCTCAAACAGGTTTTATATATAAAAATAATAATGTATAAAAATCGATATATAAGTATAATGTATATTTTCTAATTGAATTGAAGAACTTAATTATTCAAGAGATCAAGTGACATTCAAACACCAAAAATGATAGACTTGAGCTTACATCCAAAAATCTTTCATTCTTAAACCAGACGTCTATCAATATGATTTAAAAAAATAAAATAAAATATTGCCTATATATGGGGACATAAATAATATTATTACTTTATAAATCTTACATAATATTTTAAATTAATATAATACACCATATACACCTTAATTAACACTCTCATGAATTAAAATTCTACACCTAATAAATGCATAAATATATACTTTTAAATATAAAAATAAAATAAAAATTCACCATTTACATTACCATTCTTTTATTTATATATGACTTCTGTGATCATATATGGTTGCAATATGATAGTGCTAATGTGAAAGACACACTGATAAAAACAAAAAATTTGAAAATATTTGCATTCAACAAAAATATTTAAAGTGTAGTGAAATGTAAAATTGTATTCCACAAGAGTGAGTGTACTACCTAACTAATAATTAATACAACATTAAAATTTATATTTGTTAAGCCAGGCTGAAAGCATACATAGTTTTATTAATTTGTAACTGCATACTAATAAATCATTAAAATAGCTATATATATATAAAAAAAGAAAGTTACTGTTATGATGGTTGGTAAATTTATATATATATATATATATATATATTATAATGGATTAAAAATATAGCCCAACTGTTGGTCACCACTTGCAATGGATTAAAAAGTGTGATAGCCTCTTATTTAATGCCCCACAGATTTGGCTGCATTTGTAATGGATTGAAAATGATCACAATGACAATGGTCTTATAAATAGCCATATGTCCGTTAGACAAGCCATTTGTATCAGAATGAAAATGATGACAAAGGATGAGGAAGATAAACTTCAGTATTCCGCACGAATTGAGACACCATTTACAATAATATAAACCTAGCAGAAATGTTGAGTACTTCTTACAACTAAATAAAAATGATTCATGAATAGATAAAAATAATGACTTTGACATGTCTTATGAATTTAGAAGCCATTTATAACAAAATAAAAAGGATAAGAATATGAAATGAAAACTTTAGTATAACTTGCAAATTTAAAACCCTAATTGTAACAAATATTTTGAACAGGCTTTAGCCTGTACTCAATGCGATTTAAAATTCACAATAATCAAACATATTTTGTCCGTAGAGGAAACCTTCAATAACATGACACAAGATAGCAACTTTTATAAAGATAAGAGTGACCATCTTATCTTTAATCTAAATGTCCACTTATATAGGAAAATCTGAAGCATCTTGATTTGGAAGCATGTGGTTGTTTTCTGCACTGTTTAAGTCCACTATTTCCTTTACAAATTAACTTATGCAAAATCTTGCGATTTACAGCGACTTAATATTATGATCTTAGTGTTGAAAATTCTATGAAATATTGAAGAAGTGGATATCTAGGTTAAAGATAAGATGGCGACTCTTATCTTTATAAAAGTTGCTATCTAGTGTCATGGTTTGGAAGGTTCCCTCTATTGGCAAAATATGCTTGATTATTGCGAATTTTAAAGCGCATTGACTACAGGTTAAAGCCTGTTCAAACTATTTAGATATGCTCTCTGTGCACTCAATAAATTAATTACTACTCTTCAATAGTTTATAGAATTTCCAACGCTAAGATCATAATATTAACTCACTGTAAACTGCAAGATTTCGTGTAAGTTAATTTGTAAAAAAAATAGTGGACTTAAACAGTGGTTAAAACAACTACTTCATGCTTCCAAATCAAGATGCTTCAGATTTGCCTATATAAATGGACATTTAGGTTAAAGATAAGATGGCCACTTTTATCTTTATAAAAGTCACTATCTTGTGTCGTGGTTTGGAAGGTTCCTTCTATTGGCAAAATATGCTTGATTATTGCAAATTTTAAAGAGCATTGAGTACAGGCTAAAGTCTGTTCAAACTATTTATATATGCTCTCTGTGTGCTCAATAAATTAATTACAACTCTTTAATTGTAATAAAGTATAAGTATAATCCAATAGTTGATCATTAATTATAACTAAATAAAATGAAAGGAATGTTAATGAAAATAAAGATGATACTAATGAAGCAATAATATCTCAAAAACAGTAATATGCCCTTATTTGATAAACCAATTTTAATACAATGAAATAATTAATGATGATAAAAGACTTCATTAACTTACAAATTTGGTATAGTAATCTATTCTTAATAAAATGTATAAAAAAAATTCTTTTAAAACCGTATAAATTTACAACATCAAATTATAATAAAATAAAAGGTCTACAATATAAAACTATGATAAAATACAAAACATAACATTGATTAACCTATCATATCTCACTATGTCAAATTATAATAACATAAAATGAAAGTCAACCCTTCAAATAACCTTACAATTTTATAATACTTAATCATGATGACGTAAAATATATAAAAGATTTTTATTTGACACTTATACAAATACTATTAACAAATTACAACTAATTATCTTTTAAATCAATAAAGCCAAGTTACTAAACTCTAAATTATAACTACCCTAATGTGTAATATTATTAATACTCTGATATAATCAAATGTCAACATCAAAGCTTGGTATTTAAACTAAATTTACAATCTATACCAATGATCTTTAAATTTAATCAATGCAAATCATTCTATTTAATAGCATTCAAATACCAATTTCAAAATATGCTATTACCAATTTTATAATATAATAAGATTATCATTATTATAACTAAATTACTATAGCATACATTCAATAAATAATAGTTTTAAAAAATATGCAGGCATCCAATTATAATCACCTTTGTTTATATATTTGTACTTTATAAACTATTGAACTAGCTCAAATATAAATTTCTACCCTAAAATAACTGTTATATATAACTAATAAAATAACTATAATAATCTAATTACTTATTAAATAGCTAGACATAGCAAATTAATTGATTACCATATAAAAATGTACACCTGGTTCAAAACATGTTGGATTTACCATAAAGAAAATAATATGTAATTCTATAAACATGTGCCAATACAATCACTTAATTTCTAGACTAATTTATGATTATTTATTAGAAACTATATGGTGTAAGTTTGCCAATAAGTTTGATTATTAATTAAATGACAACTAAAGAAAGTTTATTTATTTTAAATGAATTTAAAATTTATTAACAATAAATATAAAAATAAATGACAAATAGACAATAAACATTTGAAACATATACTCTAATTAAATATCGTGAAATATGTTTTCTGGTGAAATTAATATTAATAAGATAGGTATTTATATATTAAAATTTACCTATATAATATACAAAATAACAATGTTGTGCATAGAAGCACTCTTTGAAATACAAGAAAGATAGTGACACTTCCTTAATCTTCATTAAAAAAATTGAAATTAAATATAATAATCATAAGTTGCATACTCATTTACCTTATTTTTCAAGTAAAATATCAATGAATAATTACTAAAATATAATCTTCATTTTCAATCCATAACAAATGCTGCCCAAATCTGTGAGGCATTAAATAAGAGACTATTATACTTTTCAATCTATTATAAATGGTGACCAACAGTTAGGCTACATTTTCAATCTGTTACAAAATATAGATTTAGTAGTAAGAAAGATCAAAAACATATATCCCAATATTGTTTATAATCAGTTATCATAAATTATATCAAATTATAAATGATAAATTGTATATATATTATAATGAAAGTATGAGTGTGAAATGATCAAGCTTACACTGGACCAATTTTTTTCATTAATGTTAAGTAAAGAGTTCGTTTCTAATGATGCTGAGAAAAATCAGCTTTATTTGATTTCAAGCATATCTCTAATTATTAACTGATAAATCACATTCTAATCTATTAGACTTACTGGTTATATAGAGGAATTAACACTTCAAATAGAATTTACATTTACTTATGCACTAAACTCAATCCTCAAACATGTCATAGCAATCTTTAATGATCATATTGTTATATAACTTATTCCCAAGAAAACAACTTAAAGAGAAAAAAAATTCAACTTTCATACAATATACTATTAATCTAAAAATTAAATAAGTAAAATTAATGATACAATAAAATAAGAAATATTTCACTTCCTTAAAAAAAGTATAATTTCTTCAAAATCTCACTTATAAAGTTTACTTAAGTAAAAAAATAAATAAATAAATGCATATGGCTTTATTGCTTGAAAATTCATAAGAAGTTTGGGTGCCAGACCTGCAATACCAAATTACCAGGATCAATCCTGGGTCCTCCCAATCTCAAGTTGGATGCTCTACCAACTGCACCAAATCGTGCAAGTGCTTATTTTAATAGACCTGTTTAACACAGAATGAGTAAATATGCTTAAAATACAAAATCAATAAATGAGGATTCATATTCACTTGATCATCAATTATTTAAAAAATATGTAGCTATACATATTTCTTTTAAATGTATGTACATATTTTTTTGAATACTGATGCAGCTGTGAAAAAAATTGTTGGTACCAGGTATTGGTGATTACTGTAGATGTATTTTTTGAATCCATTTTTCTAATTATGAAAGTCTTCTTGGCATGGAGTTTATGTGAATTTCGTAATGATTTGATATATAAATAGCCACCTTGCAAGCAAGTAGTTGGTCACAGAGAGTTGAGGGTTCGCCTCCCGGACGATGCTATGACATATGAAAAAAGCTTGTTGAAATATTTATTGTTTTAAGTTTAAGCATGAGGGATGATTTGCATATAAATATACCCATGAATAAATAGTTATTTAAGTAACATCTTTTCCTTTATTGAAAACTAACTTTCTATTCTCAATATTTTATCTACTTCAAAGACAATAACATTTATTTCTTTACCTTTTTCAGATTACTGCACATACAAAATACACATAGATCAATAAATACTATTAATTTTCAATAATTCCCTCAATATATCATTATTTTATCCTCCCTCTTCCTCTGTCATTTACCAATGGCAATTAATCTCATAAGAAAACTTAATGTGATAATTTATAATATTTGGAAACTACTTAGTAACTTTACTCTTTAAAAAAAGTGAAGAAATCAGAATTTTGTAGACACATGTACAAAAATTAAATTGACTGTTGCCGTTAACAGAATTGTTTTGTTAGTTACAGCGTCACTTTAAATTCAGTATTCATAAGTTTAAAAGTTCCTAATTTGATTTACATGTTAACCCTAGTCAGGCTGCCAATAAGAAGGGGAATACCATTCTAAACGTTTTATACAAACCTGTGACCTATGACAAACAGGTGAAGTTCTCCGAAAGCGCTTAGCCATATAACTTTTAATAATACTTTGCAAGCTTCACTTTTTTGCGTAAAGCGCAGATAAATTACTTAGCAATTAATACTATATAATGGAAATAGTCCAACATATATTTATAATAAATTGCCATCACACACTTTCAATCAAAGACAAATATAAATACATCTTTATTTCATGTACTAATTAAGCTGCTTATATAATTATACTCTTTATTAATAATCCAATTTATTACTGATATTATAATCAAAAATGAAGTTATTACGTCACCTTGTAAAACTATTATATGAAGAATTTTAAAATAACACATTTATTTTTTTCTAAAATAAATAGGAGAATGCCAGACTGCAACCAATTTACTATATATAGAGTTTCTTTTTTTTTTTTTTAGATAACAAAAACGTAAAACAGTAAATCAACAAATCTATATAATTTCTAAAACATATTTTTTGATCTGAATATTTGTCGTTTTTTTTTAGCTTAATACAACAGTATTAGTAAAATACCCCCCCCCCTCCGAATTATATCGACTTGATTTTGAACAAATATTTGCTAATTTAAATTTATGACTATAATTACATTAAAATAAAAAAAACTGTAGTTTAACATGCAGATGAATATGCCACAGAATGGTTAAATTAATGGTAGAATTTTAACTCTTTATTTGCTACTGTAATTATCTATTTGTCATGTGTAAATTTTGAATTAAATTTCATACAATTATTTGTTTTAAAAATATTTTATCAATATAAAATTGTTATAGATAATTTGCATTAGATTCTCAGAAATATAGCAGGTTGATCTTAAGAAGCAACATCAAAATAGTAATAGTTAGGTCATATTTAGCAGCAGTTTGCTATTGCTTGAAAACTCTTTTAATATTTAAATCTCATTGCTTTCTTAAAATGTATATTAAAGATGCAATCTGTTTTAAATATTTTTAACTTAAAAAAATAACATAATAATTATATTTTCTTTTTATCTAAAGCAAATATTTGAAGCTAGATACTATAACAATAAAGGTTACCATAGTTTAGCATAACTTATTTTGGTTTCTTGATACTAGAAGCTATATCATAAACTCCAATGAGCTATTATCTTTAGATTCTAAAAAATTCTAACACTGTCTATACTGATAGATTCATTTATCTTATTTAAAACATAAAGTGATGAAAATGTAGAATAATATGTCTGTTAAATAAATTTATAATTATAAATAAAATTAATAATATAATTGAAAGCCATCTATCTATAAAGCAGGCTTGGTTGATTACTAGGAATTAATTACTTTAACCATGTTTTATTTTTAATAATGAATTTTCAAAACAAATTAAAAACTGATATTACCTTTATTGATCTAATCTCAGCTTATCATTCTATTTGAAAAATATTATCAAAACTCTAAAATTCATTAATTCACTTGACAAAATGTTCTCCAAAAGAAAAATCCAAGTGGCATTAAATTATAATCATAGTAAATACGAAATTTTATAACAAGGTTCAGTTCTCTCACCTGCCTAATACATTCACCTACAATATTTCAGACACAGAATACAGGAAATTCATTTGTGCCAATGATTTTGCTTTGAATTCACAAAAGAAATCATTTCTAGAAATAGAAATGTCTCAATAAGATTATGAAAAGTTTGGACACTTTTTCAAAAACTAAGCTCTTACTCCTAATCCAACAAAGATATTTTTTCATCTAACAAAACAACAGCAAAACATCTTATAACCTGAAGACAATTCTATCACACTGCTACATAGGAGAAATTCTGAATTGTAGCCTAACTTATTTTCCTCATCTATCTAAGATTAAAAATAAAATAACTCAAGTAGAAAGCTGATTGACACTACTTGAAGCTAAGCGTATTCTATTGGACCAAAAAATTATTGACAATAAACTTCTAGATTACCAGAACTATCTAGTCTATTCTTTAGCAATGGCTTCCTGTTTTTCCACACATTTCTCCACCAGATATCAAAAATTGTCTCACAGAAAATTTATAAAAAGTCATTTATCATCAACTCAGAATATATTTTCATTAAATAAATATAGTTTTACTTCTGAATATTATGTTAAAAAAACACTTATTTATAAGTAAGTTTTAGTGGAGAAAATATAAATTAAATATTAATATTGATAGGCTTAATGGATCCATGCCTCATAATCATAGCCATCATAAAAATGTATAATAAAATATATGTAAAGATATTTAAATAAGCCAGTGTTACGTAGGCCATTTCTTCGAGATCTCGAAGCAAGTATCTTTTCTATTGATAGCATGGATGTTTCCATTAATGTAGAATGCTTCTTTTCTTTTTCTCTTATGATTTCTTGATTCTGAGCATAAGATTATGGGATTGGCAGGCTTGGAAGGGGAAAAAGTAGCATCTAACTACAGTCGGACTTTGGGTCTTCGGGTAGGATGATAATGGAAACCTGATGAAATGCTTAACCAATGATCGCATGCACTTTAATTGACGAGCTCTATACCTATTTAATAATATCAAATGCAATTTAGGTTAGTTCATCCACTTTTCACCCCTTTCCGATTCAGTTATGCCCTAATAGTCGAGCCCAGGGAGAATATTGCTTTTGACTCCCTTAACAGGTATGACCAGATACACTAAAATTTACTTATAAATAAGTGTTTTGTTTTCATTAAATGAAACTCTCAAATCAAAATCTTTTTTCTGGATATTCAACTAAGAATCACTTTAAACAACTGAAAATTGCTAATTTTTTTTTATATCATTAAAATTACTTTCATTTCATTTCAACAATTTAATTCCCCAAAAATTCTATATATGTTAAGATAACTAAAAATTTGGCAACTTGAATCCTTATCCCTTGGCAATCTCTAATTTTATTTAAAATAAAACATATTTCTGCACAAGTCAAATTGGAAGAAAAATGTTTACAAGCTGTTTATTAACATATCATCACTAACAGTTTGTTAGAATGTATTGCAATATTGCAAAAATTATTAAAAAATTGTGAATTTTAAAAGCATAATTTTTTTATATTTATCAGATATTGATCTTTATTTATTCACATTTTAAATACAAATATCAAACAATAAAGACTTCATTTTTTGAAATGAACCTGCTCCTCTTGACAATAGATGGTGAAAACCATTTATTGTTTTGATTATAATGTTTTTTTTTTTAATACTTATAGAAGTCAAATGTGACTTTTTAAATTTTCCCATATCTATCAGATGACCTCAAATTTATTATATTCTGATAAATAATACATTTAATATTAAAATTAAAATTGAAAGCTTTTTGCCAGAGAAAGTAAACAAAACTAACACAGTGTTAGTGTAATGAGTTTAAAAATGAAAAATATATCAATTATAACCAAATGATATGATGATAGAGAAATATGCAAAAAAAAAGATAATTAAATATATAAGGAAAGAATAATTTTTAAAAAAATAATAATAGATGTATGAATAATAAAATTACAGATTACATTTTATATTTAGTTCACTGAATTGAATAAAAACAAAATGAAGAATATCATTATTCATAAAATTCTGTTGTGAAATAAGAAGAATCTGAGGAAATCGGAACAAAAAGGAATTAGATTTAAAGCATTGTCTGATTTGGCATAGTATTGAAAAGTATAGAAAGATACTTCCATCAAAGCTATATTGATGCATACACATATACAAGTGCATTATAGAAAATTCCATTGAATGTGAACATGTAGACAATCTGTTTAAGTTCTCTAATGGTAATACCATCTCCAAGGATGACTTGATTTAGCTTGGAACTAAAAAAGATCTATTCAAGGGTGAGAGATTCAAAGTGCCCATGATATTATTATATAATATATCATTCAATATTATATATAGAGCTCACATAATAAGCTCTTAACAAGCTTTGAGAATATCCTCAACCCCAGACTGGTTTCTGCTTCAGGCATCATCAGTGAGGTGCCAGGATATTCAAGCATTAGATTAAAAATACCAAGACAAGCCCAGCACTTTATCTAATGTATAACTATTGAGTAGAAAATCTGAAATTGTCAGACATCCATATGTCTTCCAATCCAGCTATCTAACTCAAATAGCCATATGGGACTGAACTAAATTCAGATACACCATATATTAATAGCTTTAGCAATATAAAATCACCAAAGCCTTAGTAGCAAAAAAATAAAATGGCAAAAAAATCAAGTCAGATGTTACATGACTTAACTTACATTCAAATATCAGCCTTTCAAGCTAATTAAGCACGCGCCTTTTGAGAGTGTTAAATAAATGAATACTTTCCTCTTCAATCCAAGATATAGTATTTATGCAGGAATAAAAAGGATCCTCTTATTCCACGACACAGTGCTAGATCAAATAATTACTTATTTACTCATAATTAAGTTTCAGTAAGAATGACGTTTAGTAAATTCTAAGCAATTTCACAGATGTCATTCAGCCAAAAAACATCGTAAATAGTAATTTAAAGTGAGAATTCTACTCACGCTCTTCTCAACAGTTCTTCAGATTTGCTCATATAAAAGAATTTGAGTTGTGGGAATAAGAGGATCCTTTTTATTCCTGCATAAATACTACATCTTGGATTGAAGAGGAAAGTATTCATTTATTTAACGCTCTCAAAAGACACGTGCTCAATTAGCTTGAAAGCTGATATTTGAATGTAATATAATTGTAAACACAGCGCTAGATCAAATAATTGCTTATGACTTAACATAATAAGCTTGTATTTACAAATGTTATATATAGAGCTGGCAAAATACGCTATTAACAAGCTTTGAGAATATCCTCAACCCCAGACCGGTTTCTGCTTATGGCGTCATCAGTGAGATGCCAGGATATTCAAGTATTAGATTAAAAATATATTTTTTGAAAATATTTGAATATGTTTTTAATAAGTCTTACGTTAAAAATATTTATTTTGCCACAATTTTAAACTAAACATAACTAAATAGTAATAATAGTTAAATAGTTTAAGCCTTGACCTAATTACATTTAACTATTGTTTAAAATATATTGTGTTTAATGTTATAAATTTAAAATACGATTATAGAAGGCAAAGGGAAATGTTTTTAGTTTAATGCATTTAATACTGAATTTAAAAAAAAAAATGATATATATTTCATCATTAAATTTAATTAAAGTGTATATCATTGAGAAAATAAACTTAACATTCCGATTGTTATATATGTATTTTAAGATTGTAATGTTCTTAAAAGATTCAACCAGAAGGTGATTATCCATTAATGAGATGCAATATGTGTGTTACTAAAAACTAGAAAGTATAAAACAACATTGCTATTGGAAAAAAAATTATTTCAGCAATAAGAAAAAAAAAGAATATATTACTAAAAAAAAGTAGTACACCATGCAATGTGTGACAGAGTTCGACAAAAATAATAATAATCAAGAACAAGAAAAAAGTATCCTCTACACCTACTATATCTTCTGAATTGCTAAGCATTTTAAATGAATATTTGAAACATGCAGTTAAGTCTTATGAAGAAGGAAAAATCCCCAGGAAATGATGGAATTATTTTTATAATTTAAAAGAAGTAGATCAAAAAATAGAAAAAGTTGTTGGCAGACCTATATAGGAATGACTTTTCGATTCCGCATTCCACCCAAAGAATCCATATCACCGTTCTTTAAATCATCATCATCAAAAAAAAAAAATAGTAAGCAAATAAAACATAATTATTTTAGTTTTTTTTAGTAACAAAACATAATTACCAAAATAAAAGTTAAATATTTAATTTATTTAAAAACAAAATATCTATTGTTATTATTATTGCTAACATTTCCACAATTATTATATTAAAAATATATAGATATTTATTTGTCTAATGGCATAACAACATACACTGAAAATTGCTGTTATGCACCTAATATTTAGAAAAGATGATAAAGATATTATAGATCTATCAGTCTGCTATCGCTTCTATACAAAATCTTTATCAAGGTAATTACAATTCCTCTACAGCAATCTTTGGAGACAAACCAACCAAAAGAACAAATTGGACTTTAAAATGATTTTAACACAATGAATCATATAGAGTATTGAGAGAAGTTATAGATAAAAGGTCAGTGATAATGGGTTACCATTATGCTTTAGATTTGTAGATTATGAAAAAGCATTTGATTCTTTAAGCATTTCTGTAGTGAATAAAGCTTTGGATCATCAAGATATGGATCCAGAGTAATATCCCATTCTAAAAATATTTATCATAATGCAGCAGCAATGATTAAATTTTGTGGTGATATTAAGATGATTAGTGTTGATAACAGGATAAAGTAAGATGATTCCATATCTTCAAAACTATTTACAGCAATTTTACAATAAGTATTTTCTGGACCAAAATGGGAAATGAGGAGGTTAAAAATAAATGTAGATTATTTAAGTCATCTAAATATTTGCAGATGATGTGGTTGTTTTTATAAATAATAATTTACAACTTCAGGAAATATTGCAAAAATTAGATGAAAATAAAAATTAACAACTACAAATACTTTGATCAGATTATTAATACAGATGGAATCATAATGTAAGGAATTAATCATAAAATTAATCTTGAATGAAGTGTTTTTGGTAGAAATAATTTACTTTTTAAAAAGATATTATATGATGGAAAGTTTTTAATAGATGTGTTTTCCATGGATCTAAGACTTATCATTTAACATAAGAGCAATTCATTAGATTTCAGACAACTCAATGAAGTATAAATAGAAAGATCTATAATGGAAATAAAAAAGAATCAAAAATGAAATATGGGTGAATGAACAAACAGATATTGACATCAGTGACAAAATTAAGATATTGAAATGGAACCAGGCTGGATATCTTTCTAGGCAAGACAATAATAGATGGACAGTTGAAGTCTTAAAATATATCCCAATAGATTATAAAAAAATCTAATAGACAAACTATGAGATAGATAATTGCAATAAATAAGTTTGTTGGTGATGCAGAGAAAAGAAACTATGAATCAGACAAAGTGGAATAATTTGCAGAGTTTCCCCCTCAATGGATTGATAATAGCAAAACTGATGATGACTATATACTTTTACAATCCTATGCAGTCTGATAGCTGGGATTAAGACATTATAAAAGCTAATGGCTTAAGTAGAATGTAGTGTTAAAAACCAATAATCTGGTATCTCCATCCACATACAGAGAGGATAAGAACAGTATAGGGAGAAAAGAACAACAAACCTTTAACACATTCCTAGTGATTTTTAACTTACTTTGTGATAACACTGATATATCTAGTTACTGTTATTTGAATTATTTCCCTAAAGCTTGTCAGTATATTCATATAAAAACGTATATTTGAATTAAAGTGTTTCCATTAGATGCCATCTCTAATTAGTTAAAAAATGAATTTACATAATAGTAGCAAAAAAGAAATTGGAGAGGATGCACTAACCACATAATTGCAATGGATGCTATTGTATTATTGGTTTTGCCACTTTTTTCCACTTAAATGTACCATTTAATACATTTATGTATACAAGTCATGTATTTACAAATTTTATATATATATTTCCTCATGTTGAGAATCATTCAATTTTGTAGCATTATCATTTGTTGCATAAGTACTTCTTTTTTTTTTTGGGGGGGGGGTGAGTAATAATTATTTAATACTTTTTTTTATTAGTAAAGATAACATTTTGAAATATTTATTATATTAAAAATAATTATCATTTCTTAGACATATCATTATCATTTTCAAGAATTATTATGAAAATCCCTCCAAGATTATTCCAGTTACTTCAATTCTTCACACCCTTCAGGAAATTTTCTGCATCCCTTCGATCCATCTCATATTTGATTACTTTCTTGATCATTTATAATATCTTAGGACTCTATTTAAGATTTCAATTGTCAATTGTATTTTTATCCTTTCTAAAAATATATTCAGATTACCTTCATTTCAATCTCTTAATTCCTTCAATGTCACTCATATATTTCAATTTCATTATCTCTTTCTTAATCACAACAAATATCTCTCTATAAATCATTATGTGATCTGAAGTCTTCTGTTACGCATTCAAGTCTCAGATTTATGTATATAAAAAAATACAACACATCCTTTAAAAACTATGCTTTACAAACATGCAGACATATTTCACTTTCTATCAAAATAGTTAAAGCTTTACTTCATTAGAATATAAAATCCATAATATATCTATATATGTGTGCTTTGCACACACATAATGGAAGAAGCATTCCGCCTAAGTTTACTTTTATAATTTTTTTCCCATTATGTTTTCACCTGTATTAATAATCTAATAAAATATCTATAGTTGATAACTTCTAATTCATTACAGTCAAATGTTATTTCTTTCTTTTTGAAAAGCCATCCAATATTACCATATTCTTTTTACCATTTATCTTTAGTCTATTTTCTTGTTTACATATCCTGAAGCTCAAAAGTAATATATGCAAAAACAAACACAACATCTGCAAAATCTAAATGACTTCAATAAGTTCCATTTATTTTTATTCATATATCTATTTTAATCCACAAATACTTCCAGTATAAATTTGATAAGAAGCTTTCAGATACAGAATCTTCCTATCATTCACCATTAGTAACCTTCTTAAAGAAGTATGACATGGAATCTAATCATCACTATCAAAGGATTATATTTTAGTGATCTAAAGCTTTAATTACTGCAAAAAAGCTTTCATACTAATTTTTTCTACAAATTTTCTTAATACTAGTATGTAACTAACTTCTAAATCCAATGTGTTATTTTGACTGATTTCAGTCCAAAATTCTCTGAAGAATCATAATGATCCAAATATCTTAACACAAATTTAATAGAAAACTGATAAGTCTGTAATTTCTAATATTTTCTTTTTCATTTTTATTATCAATATTATTATTGCATTCTTCTACTCCTGCTACATCTTCATTATTTAGACATTTAACTTTGCATAATTTCTCTATTTGTTCAACCAGCTTCTTTTAAGATATCAATAATAATTCCATCCTAGGAGCTTTAACAGTCTTCACAGACTTAATTAAAAGTTTCATTTCTACAATTAAAATAAATGGCAATATTAAAAATATTGTAATTTTATAAGCTACAATTTCTTTTTTTTTATTATTATTACATAATTCTTGTAGAACTCTTCCACACACTTCATGATCTCAACTCTTTCTTTTTTTTTTTCTTTTAGTAAAAGTGCCTTATTACAGAAATAACTTTCCAAACTTTTTGAGACTTCTTATTTATAGCACTCCTTGCCAATTAACAGTTATATTTCCTTATATCATCATTAATTCTTTGTGAATGTCAGATAACTAATTATTTTGAAATAGATGATTTTTAATTTTTTTCATATTCATTTCTTTTTCACATTGTGTCATTTAATTTACAAATGTTTTGCTGCTTTTTTGTTAAGCTACCGGTGAACCATTTTTACTAGAGTATCATTTATTTTCCAATTTATTTATTTCTAAGTCTGAATAATCATTAAAGACTGTGTTGGACAAGTTCTAGCTCAAACTCAATGGAACATTTCTGAAGCTTAGTAATACTATCTTTTAATACAATTTTTTTAATAGCTTTTGTCTCTTTACATTTGCATTAACATATCTTACATCAATTAAAAATAGGTACAGCTAAGTAATTTATCAAATTAAGAATCCTTACCACTATTATCAGCTCACAGTGCCATTTTTTAAGAAATGTAATAATAGCATTTCATCCAATACTAAACAGATAATTAATTTTTTATTGAATTTTTAAAAAAAAAACTCAAATGATAGAGAAATGATCTGAAATTAGAAATAAATTCTTCACCAAATTTAAATAATATATTAGAACTGAAGCAGTAGCCTCCAAAACAATATATTTTCCTATTAATAATTTTTCTATTACTGAGCTATTAAAAATATATTGCTAATGTTATTCATTTAAACCTTCAATCTGACGAATATAAATCGTAAAATAATTAAATATCTTTCCACAAAAGTAATACAAATGTTATTAGAGATTTATGAAACTTAAAAATTGTATCATGCATTACAGTGAAAATCATCAAGTTGCAGTTGATGATGCTATATGATTATTTCCCTAACAAAGACACATTCTTTTTCCTGAAATAAACTTCAGAAGTTAAAACTTAAGTCTGATTTAGGCATTTATATAAATATTCATTACTTTATACAGGCAAAATATTGTGTACCACAATTTTGATTTTATTGTTGCTTTTGTGGGCAAATGATTTCTTATCCATTAATAAGCAAGCTAAAGGTCATTCATTTGTATCAATTAATTTATTGATAACATTTTGAGCAGTTTTCTACAATGTTTGCAATTTAGCTAAATTTAGATCTGACCGTTTAATTAAGACTTTTTACATTTAATTTTTTTTCAAGAAATTTGAAAATTAAATTATCATGTCCATTCTAGAAATATCAATATGAAATATGTAATTTTTCATCACAAATCAATTTCTGTAATTTGATGCAAAAGTAGGCTTAAATTTCTTAACATAAATATCAATCAAATGGACATTAAATTTTACCACTACCACCTATTGAAACGTTTTTTCCTAATTCGATATATTTAAGATTGAACATATTTTGAATTGCCACTGACATATTATTACTTCTTTCAAAATTGCAATATAATCTTCATGATTAAAAACATTACTACTAAAAAAATATTTTTAAATTAAGTTTCTATCAATAATAAAGATGAATCTAACGATTGCAATTTTGTACTCTCCATCATCAGATTTTCAATTGGATGGACGATTGAAGAGTTGGAGTGTGGAGTAGATTGAAGCCTGTCCATTAAAGTATGAGGATTGGCTATCTTAATATATATCTGAGCACTTATAGCATGTATGTGTGGAGATGGTAATCTGGACCAACTGATGATTGCTGGTTTAGCATGAAATACGTATATTGATAATTATTTATCTTTTCAACATATACGTGTTGAAGTGTATCAGTGTCATGAGATAGTGCGGAGAGTGGTGGGTCGTGTGAAAGTCTGTGCTCATATACCCTATATATCTCACACTAAATATAATGGCAGAAAAGTGACAAATTCACTGAGGTTAAGCAAAATTACTGTTAAATGAATAATAAGTTATTTATTGTTCAAAGTGAGACAAAAATTACTATTCTGAAACGTTTTATTAATGCAAGTTATATATTTTTTTAATTATTTTATTAATAAAAATAGATATGCATAAATAAAATAAACAATATTAATGTAGAACAAATTTCAGTAGTTTAGACAACGACATAACTTTCTACATGCAAAAATGTGTACATATAAGACTTCATACTAAAGATGCATTAAAGTTTGTTTTCTATGAACGATTATTATGCTTATAGTGTTATTATAAGAAATATATTTTAATAAATACTACATTTTTTTTAATAATAAAAAAAGCATATACTATTTACAATGACACCTTTCTAAAAGTACTTATAACAGTAGGTGATTTAAAATTAACATATTTATAATAAAGATAATTTATTTTTACACACTTTCATTTAACTTACTCTATTTTTTTACCTATCTCAAGAAATTTTAAAATTCAATTTTCACTGACTCCCCAATTTCCAATCAAGTTGAATCCCTGTATGCATATACAAATACCAATAACAATATTAATATTTTTTATTAATCATTCATTAGACTACAAATTATTCAATAATGAATTGTATTTCTGTAGTGTAATTTTCACTACTCTACTACTCTCATGCAAGGTTTATATCCATTTTTAACACCTTGTAGGGGGGCGTAATGATAAGCATCTGACCACGTCTTTGTTCTATGTTTACAGTGAAAATTGGTGGTCGTGGTGGTGGTGATGGTTTTTTTTTTCATTTATTTATGTGAATAGAGTTTTTCTTTAAAATTTTCTATATTTTTTTTAATCTTAATTCTGAAGTTATTATTTATATTTAAAAAATAATTGATGAAGAAGTAAAATTACTTTTTTGCTAATAAATAATAAAATTATCCATATTTTTTTTTCTTTAAAACATAAGACAAAAAGAAAAAAGTAATTTCCTGTTAAAATGAATAGTGATTGCAGTTAATAAAAGCTATTCTTCCCAATCTGTTTCATAGTGCAAAACATTCTAAAAATATCATACTATTTAATTCCGTATATTTTATAAAATA
Source organism: Epiperipatus broadwayi (assembly GCA_028023455.1). Classification (NCBI taxonomy): domain Eukaryota; kingdom Metazoa; phylum Onychophora; class Udeonychophora; order Euonychophora; family Peripatidae; genus Epiperipatus; species Epiperipatus broadwayi. The sequence continues at coordinate 3,918,359 of JAQFVV010000063.1, read as the reverse complement.
ATAGTAATTTTTATAGTTACAACATTTATTACATAAATACATAGCATTATTTTGCGCTAGCACACAATTTAAAAGCAGAAAATCAACAGTAAACACAGATATTAATTCATGGTGCCACTGTATATTTAAATGTAAATATCTTCATCATCTTAAAAATAAACTCTACAACATTAGTCTTCATTAAAGCTTATAATGTACTTTTAAAAAATACTAAAAAAAACCTATAATAATAAAAAGTTATAATAAAATTTACTACTTGTTTTTCTATAAGATATCCAATAATTGGACATCTATGCAGAAAACAATTTTTTTTTTTTTAATTTACTGTTCTTTATTTTATCTTTTATTGAAAAAAAAAAAATTAAACTGTAATATTAATATAGAAATAGTTGAAAATCAACATAAATTAATTTAAAGATATCAATGACAAACGCAGCTGACACAATCTAATCTTTAAATTCCTAATAAAATCTTCAATAAAAAATTTCACACTATAATTTAAAAAAAAAAAAAATTAAATCTGAGTTAATCAATAATCTTTAATAAAATAATCATCTCTCATTTGTTATTGACATATATTTAAAAAAATAAATTAAACAAATAATCTTTATCTTCTTAACAAAAAATTAGAATTTTAAGCATATAATTTTCACGAAATCTTGTGTGTGCGTGTAAATTAACCCTGATGTTAAATTTGGAACATTTCACCATGGAATCAAGTTATTAATCTTTTAAGATTCTTGCATCGAAGTTTTCATGTAACTAATTTAAAGTACAAATTCAGAGCACTTTTTAAATGTGCAATAAACCAATTTTATTCCTGCAAACTATCTTATTTCATTTAAAGATATGTCCTACATCTGACTCATATTTCAGAAATAAAAAGGGTTTTAGGGGTTCGTTTGTGTTCTATCTTATTTTCATACAGTAAAGAAATTAGTAAGAACCGAAACATGGATATTAATTATGTGTAAATGTACAGATATTTATATATAATTAATCAAATTCATGATATATTCATTAATGTGGCATGAATATGATGTGAAGACATCAAAAGTGGACTAGACAAGAAAGTAATTTAGAATTTAAACTGTTATAAAGTAGGAATTTTCAAAAAGTAATAAATTCTGTTTCAAAACCTTCCAGCTTAGCATTATATATATATATAACAATAAAAATAATAAATATAACCAATAAACTATTATTAAGTCTTTCAATTTGCAGAAGTACTTTCAGTTAATTTCTTAACTTGCTTCAACTGCCATTTAATTCAAATAACAAAATGGAAGCAAATGTCATCAACTCAAATCCCATGAATCTCAAATTTTAATGTTAGCAGCTTGTCTAATAATTAAATTCAGTTTATTCCTATTTATTAAAAATGCCATCTTAATTTTTCTTTTATTATGGTTTCTCTCTTCATCAAGAATCTTCACACTTTCATTTCAAACTTAAATTTATATTTACATGTCCTTTCATGATCCAAGAAAAGTCCACTATTATTTTTACTTTTCACATGCTTATATAACAATTCATGCTCCTTTAATCTTTTTTCAATATTGCACATCAATTCACCTATATATGATAACATACATCCACAAAAAAAATGATACACAACATCAGTTTTCTGCTTGACAGGTATGAAATTTTTAGAATTATTCACTACTTTATTAACATTACCTGAAACACAGAATGAAACATTAAACATATATATATATATATCCTTAAAATATTTCATGAAACATTAAACATATATATATATATATCCTTAAAATATTTCACTGGAGCATTTGAAATAAATGGAATAGATATCCATTTTTTACTGTCAATCTCCAACTCTTTTAAACCATTGTAACTCTGTTTAAATTGACATAAAGTATTGTTAATCCGATCCATCTTATAACCAACTTCAAGCAATTCATTGGCAAGTAGCTCAATATTTTTTTAATTTATCACACTGGTAATGACAGAATTTTTCATTGCAAAACAAAAATGATCTAAAACTTGCTATCTTATCCATAATTGGTACTTTTGATTTACAATTTACATATCCCCTTTTCTGCAATGGTTTGGTTATTAATGTATAACTTAACATACTCTATTATCTCTTGTAATAATTAAATCCAAATACTTAATACTGTTGTCCTGTTTCTTTTCAATAGTCCATTTCGAGCCATTCAAATTGTTTAACTCCTTTAAAAGCAAATTTATAGTATTGGTATTTCCACAAACAAAAAATCAACCACATAACTTTTCTAAATTTTAATATATTTAAAAGAACACATATTTAAAACACTACTCTTATATGTAGACAAAAGAAATTTGTTACACTTTTCTGTAGATTCTTTAGAAAATATCCGGGGTCTATATCTTAATGATACAATGCTTTAATCACTGAAGAAATATTTATAGAATCAATTGCCTTTACATAATCTACAAATCCAAAGTAAAATGGCAACTTATATTCATTGGTTCTTTTTATAACTTCTCTCAATACTTGGATATGATCAATTGTACTTAAACCACTTAGAAATCCGGCTTAAGTTTGTTATAGATAAGTTGTAATTATCTTGATAAAAAATTTGTATACAACTAATAAAAGACTGATAGGTTTGTAATTTCTAATATTTTTGTTATCACCTTTTTTAAAATTTTTCCAACTATCTGGTACATCTTTATCATTTAGGCATTTGGTATATAACCTTGCCAGTAATTGTTATTTCTTCCCTGGCTACTTTTAAGATATCGATTATAAACCTATCATTATCTAGAGTATTTGCCTTCTTCATAATCCAGGCAATTCAGAACATACAGTAGTCATAGTGGATGTTTTTTCTTGTTATTTAATGTTTTATAATTCTTAATAGAACTCTTCTACATATTTCATGACATCAACTCCTTTTTAGTAATAGTTTCATTTCTTCTTATTGTAGTAATATTTCTTATCAACACCAAGATGTTGTTTTATACTTTTGAGACTTTTATATTCTTCTATAGTTTTCCTTACTAATTCACAATTATATTTTCTTAAATCATTATTAATTCTTTTTCATTCCATTTTACAAAATTCTAAATATTCAATCCTTCTTAATGTATCATTTTTATATATTTTCATATTCCTTCTTTTCTTCAATAATTATCTTTGTCTCTGTAGAAATTTTAGTGGTCAAATGCTGCTTTCTTATACTAGTTAATTTGGTTATACTTGTTAAAAGTACATCAGTTATCTTTCTATTGATTTTGTTCAAATCTGAACCATGTTTGAAATCTGTTAATATTTCAAAATGATTTGCAAGTTTTAATTTAAATTCGATGAAATGTTTCTGAAAGTTAGGAATATCAACTATCAATATTGTTTTTCTTAATAAATTTTTGTCTCTCTAGTTTTGCACTAACACATATCCTATGTCTCACTAATTCATAATAATTTCCTGTGTTGAATTTATTAAGAACATTACAATCTTGAAATACATATTTTCTATTAATCAAAATATAATCCAATTCTGCAGTACTTTCATTTGGATGAAACCATGTCCATTTCCACTTAATATTTTTCTTAAGAAAAAAAAAATTATAATATAAAATTTTGCTTTTTCTACAAATTTTACAAGTCCTGTGTCCTCTTTCATTTCTATCACAATAACCAAATTTACCCATAGCACTTTCATTATTCAATTGTTTCTCAATCCTAGCATTAAAATCACCCATGACAATTTTAAAATGTTATTTGGTCTGATCAAAAGCGTTTTGAATAATCTGCATTTAATATCTACCAAGTTGAATAACTAATCTTGCCACTATGCTTGACACACTATCGATCTCCACAATGTTATTGTCCACTTTTTATTTATAATGAATCTTACTCCACTTGTGCTTTCCGTATCTGTGTCTTTGTAGTACAGTAGATATCCACTTTTTAAAATAAATTTTCTCTTCATCGGTTCTTCTAATTTCACAAAGACTAATAATGTTTCACAGAATATTAGACAGTTGTACATAAATAAAAGATCTTCAAATGGCAACATGGGTCCGTATTCAGTAAGTTCTTATCACCCTCTGGCTTCAGCTACCAACCGCAGTCTTTGGCTGGTGACTTTATGACCTCATGGGAGTAAGGATAATAATTTAGCTTGTCTATTATGATTATCAGTTTTTTTTAAAAAAGTTAATTCATATACACATTCATTCTGCCGTCAAAAAAACTCGATATTTCAGTTATGAGCTACTACCGTTTTATACATGTGTGTGCGCACATAACTGATAGTTACCAATTAACTCATCAAACAGAACATAAAAAAATAAAAATTGCTATAGTATCATTGAAGTATCATAGCTTATTAATGAATATTACGTTCTAACCACTCTTTTTCTCTGAAGAGACAATGGAGAAACTTTCAAATTATCAGGAGATATTCCTAAAACCGTTTTAAAATTCAATTATGTTAAGCACAATTTTTTTTTTTAGGCATTTGTTAAGAAATAATTATTTCCTAACATTTTAAATTTATTGTAAAATGTTTTACCAGATTGCTTATATATAAATGCAATGAACAACTTTTAATAAAATAGTTGTTCTTTAATTTTAAAAAAAGTATTCCCATCTAAAAATATGCATTTAATTAAACTTACTGTCAAATGTTAATCTAATCACTAAACATCTATTGAATTTACTATAAAAAAAGTCAAAGTAAAATTGATTTAAAGTTGGAAATATATATATAGATTAGACTGTTTCATATTTTTTATAAGATTTTAAGGTTTTTAAAATAAACAAATATGAATTATATAATATGCTTTATTGTAAAAAGAAAAAAAATTCCAATAAAAATATTTTAAACATTTCATGAAAACTACTTTAAAATAGTTACAAAAAATCAAAATTTTGTAATTAATTAAATCATCTAAAAAACCAATGTCTCAATTTAAGATTTGAGACCATTATTATTTCTTATTATTAAGTCTTTATATATATATCTTGGAATTGGAACGGATCTTGCAGATACTATTAATCAAAAAGTATCAGTTTTTCTTTAAAGAGAACATTTTTCATAATTATTTATAGATTTGCTTTAGATCAATCATATAATCAAGAAAATGAACTGGAGTTAAAACAAAAAATATCTGGTACAATTATTATTTTTTAATATTCTCATTTTGTGGCATATTTTATATATGTTGTTTCCATAAATATAAAACATAAGCAAAGAAAAATAAATGTTTTTATTCTTCATTAATAATCTTAAAGGTATACTGTACTTCAAAATACAAATCACATATTAAACATAACATTCACAATATCTGCTTGCATATTGCCATCAATTATGATTAACTTAGCACAGGTTTTGAAGTGTAGGCCAGTCCTTAATGGGCCACCGGAAGGGATATGATCAGTTTCAAAACACTTGATTATCTGAAAAGGGCATTTGAAAAATGTTTTTTTTTTTAAAAAAAAACATTAAAAGATAACATATTTTTTCATGTTTGAAAATTAATTAAATGATTTAAAAGATGTTCCGAACAGCTATAAGATAATTGAATTTTCTAGGAATTTGCATGCATCTGTGAAACATTAGATAAATTATCTGTTATAACTGGATAAACAAAACACTTCAACTCATTTTCACATTTATTTATGTTATTAAATGCCACCTCCATTAAATATTCTAATGTATGTGGAGTTTCTGATGCGCCCACAGTATCTACCAAATACCTATCTCCTCGCACATGTTGCAGCCTGGAAAATTAACTACCTATCAATTTGTAAATAAAGAACTTGATCTTTTAACATTTAAAAACAAAATGTAAGAAACCTCAATTTATTTTCTATTTGATATATTATAACCAGAATATGTTAGCTGCATTAATTGATGAAAATGTTCAGATATAATTTTCATACTGTAAAAAACCTAATGAAGAAGAAATTGATTTGCCTTCTTGAAGGCTGCTCTAATAATATTCTAATGCTTACTGATTTGCTGCTTTTAAATGAGATAATGTATAAAAGAATAAAAAAGAAATCATGACTCTAATAAAGGCTAATATACTTATTATCTCCAAATATATTTTTAAAAATAATCAAATTTAAAATACAGCTTTCAATTTCTTAAAAATTTACTAACCTATGTAAAATGATATAAAAAATTATTATTTAAATTAGAGTGAAAAATTGAAGTAATATAGAAGCTAATAAAATTCTCATTATATAAATTCAGAAGCTGTAAAAATTGCTTACAGACATGTTATTAAGCTTTATAAGCTATCCTAATCACACTTATATAAAAAAAGTTTATAAAATTCATTTATTATTTCAAATAATGTTCTAATGATCTTACATATTATTTTTTAAAAAGCATTTTATTTATGCATCTATTCACTTGTTGTGTGCAGTGTGCACAAGACTGAACTTATAAATTCAGTGGTTATAAAAATCGATTACAGATGTGTTATTAAGCTTTGTAAGCTGTCATAATTGCAAAAAAAGACAAAAAGTTTATCTACAAAATACATTTATTATTTCAAACAATCCTCTAATGATCCTGTATATTATTTAAAAAATGAAACATTTTATTTGTGCATCTATTCCCTTATTACCTGAAGTGTGCATAAAATTGAACATATATTTTATGTTTTCTTTATATTTCAAGATAAATTATAAAGTGTGAATGTCTCTGCAGTGTACTAATTGGTCATTGCTTAATGATTGTTTTGTTTATATCAAAATCAGTATAATAAAGATTGCATGTCTAATGCAACTGAATAGTAGAATTACCACATCAAGGAGCATTGTGTAGATTATTATAAAATCATAATTATTGACTTAAAGGACTTTATATAAATTTAACTGTGGTAGAAAGGAAGAAATATAGGAAATAGAAGTTTGAAAACCCATATAAATGAAAGATACAAAACTAAGTTTATAAATATTATGAAATACATACTAAAGTATATAAATATTTACTATAAATATTGCGTATGAGATTATTAAATCCTTCTATCCTTAGGTATTTAGACAAGCATGCTAATAAGGAGACAAACTGAGAAGAAGTCATGGGTAAACAAAAATATCACACTAAAAAGATTAAGACTAAAAAAAATTATGCATATTGATCTATATATTATTTTAATATCTTTTGGAATTGGCTTATATTAAATGGCGAAAATAATTTTAATTGACCTTGAACTCATTAAAAATATTAAAAAAAAATTGCATTTTTTAAAATGCCTTAATCTTTCTTGTGTATCTATTATTTTTGTTTATCCATTGCTTCCCTCTCAGATACATTGGTTGTGAATGTTAAAGCATTTGTAGAATTAACATTCTTTTATCTCTACTGTTTTATGGATTTTTAAACAATTTTCTCTTTTATTTTGCTCTATTCTCTTTTAAGTAAATTTATTTGTAATTCCTTATATTGTTATAAGTGATTTTGCAATAATCTGCATGAATTTTTGCAATGACTTTCATGTGAAAATTCGTTATTAAATCTTTTTTGCACTAATTTTATTTTTGATATATAACCACAACTATCACCTGAACAATGACAAATTAGTACATTATACAATACAAGTAGCCACACTTTATAGTTTTATCTTAAAATATAAAATCAACATTAAACAAGACATTCAATTTAGCATGATATATATGTCAAATAAATGAATACATCAAATAAAATGCTAAAAAACGTTTTTTAATAATATATGAAATCAATAGACAATTGTTAGAAATAATGAATGTATTTTGTAAATAAAATCTTTTCCTTTAAGCAATTATCATATTTTGTAATGTTTAATGGCATGCATATATTCAATTTTGAGAATCACAGAATATAAAAGACCTAAATACTTTTAATGCAACTTTTCCAGTGACTAGTATATTTCTTTTAAAAATTAAATATGTAGCCCAAATCAAATAAAGAAAAAATTAAACTGAGCATTTAAAATGTTTAGTTTAAAAAATAAATTTTATTAATTCTAAATTTTATTCTGGGTAAAAAAAATGTTGTAGAGGGCACAAGAAAATGATAAACTAAAGTAACAAATTATAATTAATATATTTTCATCATTCTGAGTTTTTGACCTTACAAATCATACCAACATCCATTTTACTTGGTTTTTCATCCTTTTCTACTCTCATTTTTCATCTCATCATAAGAAATACATTGTAAGACTTTCTTTCTTTCTCTTATATCAATACATTAATTCAATTCACTCAAATGAAGACCACAAAGAATATGAAATAATATCAAGACTTTCTTTCTCTTATCTCAATACATTAATTAAATTCACTCAAATGAAGACCACAAAGAATATGAAATAATATCAGTTACAGTAACAAAACTGTGCATTTCTTCATATAGGAAGATTTTCCAACTCTTTGAAAATTAAATTGACAAGTTGAGAGCATGAATATAGGACTACATCAATAGAAGATTAATAACTGAGTACCAAATCAAAATACAGTTCTGATGTTATGGTCATTAACCCTTTTATAAAAATGTGTTCTTTTAAAGGAAATTGGTTTGGATGAAAGTTTGGGCCTAAATTGTATTTGTTGCAATATACAATAAAGTGATTAAAAAACAACTATTGATACTGGACCCTAATCTTAACAATAAACAACAGACAATAAGCTATTAAAATAAAAATATTTAGATTCAATAAATCATTGTTGGTTCATATAATAGGATTAAAAATAATAACAATAATGAGATCTTTTAAAACATGATTAATAAAAAATTTAAAATTTAAAAAATCTAGAGTACTTTTTTTTTTTAAATTGAACTACAACAACACAAATGCATGGATCAGCCTCCCACAAAATTTGAAGACAATCTGCTTGAATGAATTCAACATTAGCTTCAGAATCCTCCCTCCTCATCTCAATCAACTATTGACTAACACCAAAGACAAGTTATCTCTGGGCCAAGCTATCCAAATAATCTATAAAATTAGCTGCAATGAACCAACTTGCAGAGCAATTTACTATGGTGAGTCTCATGCCAACAGCAGCACTAGATTAGCACGGCACAAACATATATACAAATGCACCAAAACAAACCCCAACATAAAGTCAGTATTTACTTGGGCAACAATTTTGATCCACAAAACATCTAAATAGTTTGAGCTGAATGCAATGACCAAAGGAGAAAATACAAGCAGGCATGGTTTATCACAAATAATATCCATGCGATAAATAAAATACTAGTGTGTTGCATTATCATGCAAATGATGAATGTAAATTCACAAACTTGTTTACTAATTAACCTATAAGTTCTCTCTCCAATATACCTATCTCATTGCTATGAATATGACAGACCTAGTCAAAAGCAGTACCAAGCTGTATATCTGCTATAAAGTTATAATTTTATAATCTTTCCTGCATAGTGGACTGTCCCTATCTATTGAATTAAAACATTTAATTTTAAAATGATTTAAATGAAAAAAATTTAAAACAATCAACCATGATCCAATGCCTTTTCATATTTTACAAATATAATGCAAAAAATCGCTTACTCAAAAATATTTCTTTATTTTTCTTTATGCTCTGACGTGATCTATTATATATGAATAATAATGCAATCACAACATTCATGCATATGCGTGTATGAATACTCATAAACATACATCAATATGTAAATTCACATGTAAACAGTAAAAAGTAAACACACTACAAATCTTTGAAAATAACTTTAAAAAGTTATGAATAAATTTTAAATCAAATAGAAGTAAAAGACTATAAAAATAATCTAGGGAGTAAAAAATAAGAACAGCTTTTTTTGCCATCACTTTCTGCAAAATGATCAGAAGTTAACTTTCACACAAGACGATCTCAGAAAAACTTTTTATGCCACTTGAATTTAATCAATATTCATAAAAACAAATACCTGATATTCAATTTTTTTTTAAAAAAATCACATAATAAAAGTAAACAGACAAAAAATCATGCTAATTTTTATATTTTTTGTAAGCAAGAAATAAAAAATCCCAATAGAAGTAAACTTCGGATAAAAGTTTAAGTCAAGTCATTCGATAAAAAAAATATTATGCCAATGCTACCAAAAACAAGGTGTTTTTGTTTTGGAAAAACAAAATTGACTATTATTTTTTAGAAAAAATTAGTATACAATCTACCATTTTAATATTTTCCTGAAGGTTTGTGATGATGCTGGTTTAGTTGTCTTTATATGTTGTATTGAATGCCTTTTAGAAAAATTTAACTTTCTTTAAATATTGCAAATACATTCCACAGTAAATGCACTTTTAGACTGATATTATCCTCCCTTTGTTCAAGTGAAGTTGGCCTGACCATGACAGTACTAGCATGGGAATCAAACCTGGACACTTAGATTCTGCTCAGTTGGGTAGTGTTACCTTAAAATTCAATACTCAAGAATCTAATAATCCAGGCTTGATTCCCATGCTATAGTACTGTCACTGGTCATGCCAGAAACACCTGAAGAAGAGAGGAAGAATAATGCCACTCCAAAGGTTGTGCATATACTAACCTGTGTGCTATTACTAACAGTTGAATGTATTTGGAATATTTAAACAAAGTTAAATGTTTCTAAAAGACATTCAATACTCATATTAGATGGTGGAAATAGACCAATATATAAATACTGCCATTTTAATACTTTTTATATCATTAATATGTGCATATGTGGCAACAAATAATAATAATAATAAAAAGACACCCAATAAAAAAAATTTAACATATGCAATTGGAGATAAGTCGATTAACTAAATAATTAAATTAATGCTAATCTAACAAATAATGGCAAAGATTATATTGTATTATATAATATTGAACGTGGTGTTTCAGAACACAAGATTTTAAACTCAGTATTTGTATTTACCTCATTATTTCTGATCACGGCACATTAGCTACAATTTTAACACTCGAACAAATTTCAGTATTTAACAACTTAATTTATTCATAATGGAAGGATTAACATACGCATTTTTTCCAATAAATATGATGTGAAGTCAGATTTATTTCATTTAACCTCTAGGCATAAAATGTTATTAAAATTCTCTCCTCGTGGCAAAAAAATAAAATAATGTAAAATAAAAATTATTAATAGTAAATATTACAAATTATCTACAATAAACAACTAATATTAAATAACAATTTCTATGTCACTTTTTACTTCCTCCAGTTAAAACTTTTATTATACTGCTGGAATTAATATTCAAAAAAAAATAATTTACAATAGATAATATTGTATACTCCTATTGCAACTTAATACTGCTAATAGAACAGATTTCAGTGGCGTTATTATTTGTTTCCTGAACTTCAATTATTTTACTTATAATAATATTAAATAATTTTTAGAATCTATGAAAATTTAAGTGCCTCATTTTATTCAGCAAGTATATAATTGCCTGCTTACGTTTATGTGTGGATTTAGCTCTGAATAAGTGTAAATATATATATATTATCAATAATGCCATGCATTAAACATTACAATAATAATAAAAAAAGTCATTACCTTAATTAAAGTATGTGACCGAGTACTAGACTTTTTTCCCCCCATATGTCATAGCATCGGTTGGGAGGCGAACCCACAACCATCTGCAGCCAACTACTTGCTTGCAAGGCGGCTGCGATGACCTCTCGGCTAACAACGCTTGACAAATATTAGACTTTTCACAAGTTAAGTTCATAAAAAATCAAAAATAAAATAAAAATATTTTTTTTTTTTACTTTTTCCCTCTCTGCTTTCGTGATTCTTGTTTTCTCTCATTATATTAAATTTATTTACTTTTTTCATGTCAGCCCTAATATATATCATATGAATGCCTTAGTAATTAATCATCATATTCCAGTATACTACAAATGATCTTCCCAAGTAATGCCGTACTATTTCCCATTTATTTATTGCTGTAGATTTAAAAGTAATCAATAATTTTAATAATTTGCGGGGGGGGGGGGTTATAAATTCATAGTGAAGTGACAAACTGCTTTGCCATTTCATTAAGTCACTTTATCTGTATAATTAGATAACCTCAAAAATTATAGAAAAAAAAATTCCAAAATTTAAAATAAACTAAACTTTTATAAATAACAATTATGACAGCTTTTCACAAGTAAAGCCAAATAAATTAAAATCAAATGTAGAATGCAAACATTGCTAGAACTCAAACAAAGTCACCAACATATATATATAGTAGAGAACATAAAATTGTCCGATAAATAAAATGCATATATACACAAATAATTTTTTTATTTTTATTTTAAGTAACACATACACAAATAAATTATGTGTGTACTTGCAAATGGTAAAAATATTACATTTAGAACCATGCACAAATTTTATTAATAAAAAAAATCTAAAAAGAAAACAATTTTATTGATTTATTTAGCTAGTAATAAATGATTTTAATATAATAATAAATAAGATATTTGAATTTAATATTATTGCACAAAAAATATTACATTTATATTTATTTTAAAGTTTCAATATTATTATGAGATGCACATTTTAAAATATATAGCTAGTGACAATTTTAACTTTCTAGTAACCTAAACAGTTATAAAATCAATGGGTAATATCACAAAAAAAAATGGAATGATACTATAAGAAACAAAAGTTCCCAAAATCGAATCATAAGACTAATCACTTTTATATAAGCGTGATAGGTATAAAAGGGTCTTTAAAACTACTACTATTGTCACTGCTAATGAGAATGACAATTTTTCTAAATCTAATATTGATAGAATATTGGTAACTTGAACTTGCCCTTGATTGTCTTGAACCAGAAAATGTCTCAGAAGCCAGTAGCATATTTCCAACCTAAAGCCAAAGAATAGAACATTACTATTCCAAAAATTTGGCATAAAAGCAAAACAATTAGCAATCTTAATATCAAATAAACCCAACAATCATCAAAAAAATTATCTCGCAATACCATTAATTATGTATTTTCTACAGACTTTTTAAAAGAATCGTAAGAATTTTGCTAATAATTGAAAGGTATGCCTATAAAGCAGTCTAATCTCAGAGCAAGAAGAACCTGTTGTGAACAAGTTAATCTTTAATAAATGTCCTTGAAAAAGTCAAAAAACGGTGCTATCTTTATCGAATAATTTCAGCTTATGATTCAGTTTGAAAAAAAGCTTTCTAAAAGATTATAAAATTCTTAAATGCACAAAAAAAAAAAAAAAAACATTAATTTAATTTACAAAATGCTCTCCAACAGAAAAATTCAAGTGACATAAATGATAATTGTAATAGATTGAAAGTATTTATACAGAATAATTTATAATAACGTTTGTCAATAATTTTCCTAAAGAAAATGTATAAAATTTGACTACGTGGAAGACATTGCTTTGACTTCATAAGAGAACTTTTCCTAAAACAGAAAAGTCTTTCAAAAAGGATATGAAAATATTGAAAATCTTTTCAAATAATGCAGTCTTTTATGTAATCTAAAACATTATGCTATGTCATATTCCATACTATTTAAAATAACCTTGGATCATAGTCTAACTTACTTTTCTAATTTGTCTAGTGTTGTATCTTAATCACTTTCTAGAATAACATAATTGGAAATCTGGATGGCACTGCTTAGGACTGTGATGCAAACATGGATAGTTTCCTCAGTATTAATATTCTATCGATGAATACTGAGCCCCTGCTGAAAAGTTCCTACATTAAATTTCTTAATACTCAATTAAATATTACTATGAAAAATATTCCTGGTATACTTGAGTCCATTCTTTTGTTGTAGTAGAGTAGTTAAGCAGATCTATCTTGGCAATAATTCACAATATAGCTTCACCATCTAAAACTCATCTCAAATTAAGATTCCCTTTCTGGAGGTTCAACTAAGACTCTACAATCAAAGAATTATGATATAAAAAATGGAATTCTTATTAAATTCAACAACATTTCCTCTTCCATATTCAACAATGAAGCCTGCTCAAATTAATCATGTAACTGGAGTCTTAAGAGACTCAGGATAATCCATTGTCACTATACCCATCTGTTTTACGAATAGAATTCTAAAAACACAAAGTGTGAACAACATAAAATGAAGGGACTCATTAGTCACTATACTCCTGACTGGAATCTCTACAAGTTCCTTTATGATATTTTTTTAATAATTAAATTGTAAAAAAAAATAATCTGTAAGCTAAATAAAATGACATATATTATTATTATTATTATTATTATTATTTTATTAATGTCATGTTTCTTATTTTGTTACTAATAAAATTTATTTATCTATTAGTAAGAATAAGTCCCTACCATTAAAAATTATTTTTTAAAAATAATTATGTAATAAAGATTTCACATGCTTGTCAAATATCTAGCAGCATAACTAAATGTGTCTCTAGAATCAGTTGATTTGGGGATAGAGAAATGATGATGAATGTTGTTTCTTTAATATTGGAGAAGAATAGAAATCCTTAGAAGATGAAATATTTTATCTCAAGTCTATAAGTAGCTAAATGATTCACATCATGATATTAAAGCCTATTACTAAGTGCCTCAAAAGAATCTTAATTTACATAAAACTTTTTCATCCCAGATTCGAATACAGAAGTAGATGTGATAAATGGCAAACACCTCTATATGAGTAATGGCAAGCTAGTCTTTTCACAAAGAGTCCTACCAATAATGAAACACATTATATTCTACACTAACTACATATATGTACTCATCAAGTGGTGACCATTACAATGTGTACATGAGTGTGCATATAGAGTCTAACTTCCATTTGTAAATATACTTCATTTCAAAAATATGATCACAAATCAAAATGATCATTAAAAAGTGATTTTTGTACATTGCTTTCAAAAGAATGACTTTCTGATTGTGTGCTGATTTTTTGAAGACTATTCCACAGACAATAAACAAATAAAAAAAAAGGTACTTTGTTTTAACTGAACATATATTTATTAATTAAAATAATAAAATGATGATATCAAAATACTTTTATTCTTAAAAACAAAAATCTTTCTAGCTAGCTTTATTTTATTTTTTTTCATATGTCATAGCATTGCCTGAGATGCTAACCCACAACCGTCTGCAACCAACTACTTGCTTGCAAGGCGGCTAAGATGACCTCCCGGCTAAGAGGCCCCTTTTACATACACCTAAAAAATGATTTTTGACATCTGTAATGACAATATTTTAAAAATAAAACAACAGTTGAATTATCGAAAAATATTTTAATATATTGAATGAAGTTTTAATACAAAAAAACTTTTTTTTTGCATATATACAATTAATGAGTAAAAAATTCAGCAGGTAATATAAACTGTGTATATATATATATATATTTATTTTTGTTTTATGTAAATATTTTACATAAAGATTATTTATGAATTAAAAAATTGACTATAAATTAGAAAATAATTTTTAATAAGCTGAATTGTTTCTAATTAAAAAAAAATAAAGAATACAATAAATAAAGTTACAGATTTGCTGGTTTTAGTTCTGAAAAAAATAATATTTGTAATAAATGGAATAATTCAACTTATCTAAACACTAAATTCATTTGATTTTAAAAATTAAGCGTCAATTTATACAATACATTTGTCAATTTATACTATATATTAAAAAGTTTCTGGTATTGTTGTACAAAGTTCATTCCATTAAATATACATTTTTATGCTGTGAATTTAAGCAATACTCAAACTATAATACTTTGTCAAAGACAATGAAATATTTGTTGCTTTTTATCAGTAAAATAATTTTATAGTGAAAGTAATAATACTATTTCATAAATATTAAAAATCAAAATAGTAAAAACGGGCAATTTGATCATGATAAGTATTAATTAAATTTAGATATATTGCTAAATAGGATGTATTATTTTATAATAGCTATGAAGAAAATTAGTATTAAAAAAATCATGTGTGTAATAAGCCAATGATATATATGAAAATGCTTATATGCATCAAACAATATGTATAAATATTAGTGTGTACTTTTCATCCCAATTTCAACTAATAACTGATATTTTAATTATATACATTATTAATATCTGCTATAATAATTGGTAAACAGCACATGTGCAGAGGAATGATTCCCTAATGATTTTTACAAATTAAAAACATAGCACTAAATAAATAAATAGTTAGTCATATAAATTAATAATAATAAAACAATTATATATTATTACATATTAAAAATTTACAATAAATCACTATGCAATAAACTAATGAAAAAAAAACAACAACTTATATACATAAAATAACAAAAATAAAATTACCTTTTCATTAGGAAGTTTCACAATATGAGAACGATTACTGGAAATAATCCTAGAGCAGAAATAAAGTTAGCTGTTTCTATTTACATGCAAATTTATAAATTATTCACAGAACAAATAATTCAAAATATATTACTAAGATAATACTTAAACAAGATTCCCGAAAATTCATTTAAATGAACTTGTGAAATGCCCACCTTTTGTGATATCAAAGCCAATCTATTTTGTCAGATAAAAGATCTAACAAAAAGTTGGATGTTATTTACAAGTTTGTTTAAATGATTTTTTGGGAATCTTGCTTGTGAATTGTTTTAATAATGTATATGGACCTGTTTGTTCCATGAATATGTTACATTTGATAAGCTGTAAAATTATTTAAGAGCTCATTAAAATTATTGTAATATATATATATATATTTACACACATATTCAGCGAAATCTGACACTATTGCATATTTTAAAATTATACTGACTTTTTCTGTAAAACAATTATTTTACATCACATTAAAATGTTCATAAAACATTGTCTCCATATTGATAACACATATTTTATTCTGATTTATACTTAAAATATAGTTTGCCATAAGTAATTAATAAATAGAAAACATTTTGATTTATCAAAGACTAGATGCAGTTCCTGATAAAGCACTTTTCGGTCTACTTTCAAGCTTTTTTAATCTCATTTTTAATCCATTTTCTTTTTACTTACTCATTTCACCCTATTATTTTCAACCATTTTAATTACAATAAGAACAAGTCATTATAAGGCTCACAAACTTTATCATATGCTTTATGTTATTGTTCATTTTTTTGCTTTGAGACAATAGAACTATATTTCTGTAACCACATTTCCAACCTTTAATGATATCCAGAACAACTGTCGCAATTTGTTTTTCTTTTGAAAGCAACAATCGGAAGAGATTTAGTAAACTACAAGTCTTGCAAAAGGCAATTAAGTAATAATTAGATCTCTGAAATTGAATGTAGAACACGGGTTTCACTTAAGGATACTTTGCCTATCACAAGATTGAAACTCCAACAAATCATATTTGGAAAATAATTTGTTTCACAAAAACTGGCTATAATAGTGTTTCTGGTAGAGTGCTCATTAAGATGATAGAAATAATCTTAAACATTAAAAATAGAAATAGTAATGACAATAAAGCAAATGAGTACTAGTTGTAAAGATAAATATTCATTTAATTCTAAATATAAATTCATAAAATATATGAATTTTACATATGTAAAATTTCAAGATCTAGACAAAGAGGTCAAAACATTTAAAACTAATAGCTCTACTGAAAAAGTAGTTATAAGTTTCACTGAAAAATAAGTTCATTAAATAAAAGAATACTTCATAATGTTAGTTTTACAATAAAATTTAAGATGGTATCTTTCATTATTGAATTCCAAGATCTATCTATGAAAGATTAAACAAATAATTCAATTTATGCAATATTACATATGCACATATTATCAGTTTTTATGCTTTAAAGCAAGATTCAGAGTATTCAGAAGATTTTATTCCTGATCAAATCGTATTACTGTACCAATATCATAAAAAGACAAATTTGATTTCTTGGAAATTTTAATGTATTTTCTTATTCTTCTCCTTCACTTTCTTTGCATATCTTCATATAATCATATATATTGCTTATAACACTTCATTCATATACACTTTAATGCAACAAATTTTCTTAAAAACTTCTTTATTTTCTTACAGTTTCGACTGTCCAGCAGTCTTCATCAGAGCTACAAGATTTGAATAATATAAATACATAAAAAATAAATAGAACCATCATTTTACACATATATAAAATACTCACATATATATATCAAAATATACACATATATTTCCTTCATACACATACATATAAATCTATATCACTCTAGACATATATATATAATCCATACCTACATATATATATACATATGCATATCCAATATATATTATAATGTTTTCCATATTTGCTAGAGCTCTATACGCATTATAAAATGCACGAGTTGATCAAGTTATGTCAAAAAGAAGAAAATTGTATTTCTATTTCTAAAAACATAACTATATTTCCTGATCAACTCAGCCTAGAATTGTTAAGAATTTATGCTGTTGACGAAATCAGCTTTTAATTTATTTAATCTGGGTGCCAGGATTTATAAGAATCCGCTGAAATCTGTCGCCAGCATGTCTCGAAAGTTAAAAAGAAAAAATACTTTTAAAGAATCGGTATTAGATTTTACCATAACGAAAATTACTTTTTTAAAATATATTATTTTTCCTGGAACTTATTCATAACATATTGGCAAAGGTAAATTACATTTTTAAATCTTACTAAACTAATAATAAATTTAATAATAAACACTAATAAATATTATTAATAACGTACAAATGAAAATTGCTATTAGAAATATTTTTATTCTAACAGATTAATAATCTGTTTAAGTTAACTTAATTAAATAAACTGGAGAGAACACACACTAATCCAAATATGAATACGTTAATAAAATAAAGTAATTAAAACAATTAATTAAAGTTCTTGATTAAATAAGAGTTTCTTGATCACAAAAATTCAAGTCCATATCAGGGTCCTATTATACATATATTTTTAAGAAAGATTTGTTGACAATTTAGTCACAATCGGGAATAATAAAGTCATAGCTTACCGGTAAGTTTAATGAGAAGATAGTTGTAACTTACTATGCATAGTTTTTGAGTTAGAATGAGCTCGGCCATTAATTATTAGTTGATCTTGTAGTCTATTCAAAAGGCTAGTCGCAGAAGCTTTTCTAGTGTCCATCTTCTTAACGATGTTAGCTAAAGCCCCGGACTACTCCTGCAAGAAGGATTATTTCATTGTGGAGTGGTCTTGGATTTAATAATCCAAAATCAGCCAAAGGAAAAATAGAAAAAACAAGACATTCGTCAAAACGGTCTCTGTCTTTTTATACTAGAAGCCCAGTTTTCAGACTTCTGACTATCCTTTTGTTTATCAAAAAAATATACACTGATAATTAATCAGGTAATTCCTTATAAAATTTACATTACAAAGTTCTCTTTTTTTAGCAAATCTTTTGGTCATCTTTAATTAGCCAAAATATTTTTCTTTTAGCTTATCTTTTTACTTTTTGAATTCTTTTACTTTATCAGGATTAGTAATCTGCGTGTCTTTTGTTCTCTCCAATTTTAACTTTTATTTCTAATTACATAAAAAAAATATGAAAGAACAATTTAATTTTCATTGTACGTTTTTTTAAACAAAATAAATTATACTCAAAAAAAAAATCTAAATCTACTTTTATTTTTTTAGCTTTTACCAAATGCCAATATATTTGTACCATATATAAATAAACGGTACAATATACATACCTCTTTTAAACATACATATATACACACAGATATGCATACACCCATATACATATATATAATCCTCATATATCTTTATAAATACACATCTATATGTATACTCTACTAACATATGTATAAAATACAAAAATATATCCAATACACCTTTTTTTAAAAAAAAAATTTACCTTTTCAAACTATTTTATTTTACTTTATTTTTTAAAAATCCTTTTAAATACTATTATTTTATATTATTTTATTATTCTATAATTATCTAATATATAACATCTTTTATTTTACTATCTTTAATTTTACTTTTTATAACTTTTATCTCTATATCACTAAATAATATTTTTCTTTAACACTATTACCTCTATCTTCTTCACTTCTTTAATTAAACTGACGGTTATTTCAAAATTTCCTATCTTGATGTGATGTGATGTGAGTGATGTATTATGGCTTTTCCTTAAATGAAGTCAAGAATATCTCAGCAATTATGCTCAGGTAAACCTGTTAGCCACTTTCTTTTACATTCCCCACTCTAAATTTACCCATAATCTGCTCTATCCCATTTCCACAACATAATTTTTGTCAACTCTATAACCTTTATATCTAAATCTCCCTTATCTTTTCCCAAACCCAGCATAAAAACCAATAATTCACTTTCTGTATAATCACTCTTTTCATATTTATTTTTCCACAACTTCATTATATGTACCCTTTCTGTTTTCAAACATTTACATTCAATTAACAAATGCCTAATATTTTCAATTCCTTCCTTACGTAATTTACAAAATAAATCACCCATATTTTTCCATTTACATGTATATTCTTTTGTAGCTAAAGATCCCATTCGAGCCTTAAACGATAAACTACTTTCCTTACTATTATCACATATTAACTCACACCTAATATTCTGCTTATATCTATATATATTTAAACTCTTTTTACTCTCCATACTATTTCTCCATCTCTCTAACTCCCTAGTCTTTATTAATAAATTTATTCTTTTATCCCATTCCTTACTACTATAACACTCAATAATCCTCTTAACACAATCATCCCATCTTTTGTACAAATATACTGATATAAATTCTTTATCCAAATCTTTTGCATACCGCATTACCTTTCTCACCCATCTTGTTTATTCATTTAAACAGCTCCCTCTGTTATCAATTTTATCAAACTTATAATTCTATTTTAAACTTCCAACTTCCCAATTATATTCATTAACCATATTCAAATATTATAAATACCACTACTTAACCATCATTTTACTTATAAATATACATATCAAATATCCATACTTCCCTACACATAGATATATACATCTTCACATCACCTCTAGACATATAAATAAAAATAAAATATAAAAAATTAAAATATAAAATTAAAAATTCTCTACCTACATCTATACATACACACATATATGGATACCCAAAGATATACCTATATCCTTTAAAACATACTCATATGTACACCCATATTCATAACACATATATGTACATATACCAATCCTCATATGCATTTATCCATACCCACCCCCATATATACTCAACTTACTCATAAATTACATTTATAAATATACAAAACACATCCAATACCCCATTTTTTATATATTATCTTTAAAAACTATTTTATTTTTACTATTAGTTTTTCATTTTACTATCTATCTTGTTTCATTATTATATAATACCTTTTTACTTCCATATCTATAATACAAACTTATCCATTACATCATTTTTATTACCTGTAAAACTATTTTATTTTTACTTTTAGTTTTTTGAAAAAATTTTCAAACAAATTTTTTTCCACAACTTTTTTTTTTTAAACATTACCCTTTTGTTTTTTATTATTACTATTATTTATATTAATATTATTCTTTGATCTTCCTATCATCATTTCTTACTATCTATTTTGTTTAATTATTATCTAATACATAATATCTTTTGTACTTTACTATCTCTACTTTTTTCTTTTAATAATATTATCTTTATTCTCTGCTGTTTTAATTTATTTGCATACTATGGAAACAGGGCATGTAGATGACAAAGAGAGTATTAAAATGCTAGAATATACTAATAAAAAAAGAGAAAAAAATAAAAGAAGCAATATTAATTAAGAGGATAAGGCCTAGCTTAAATAGGGATGGGGGAATAAGAACCTTGTATTGGTAGGTTTTAGTATTGGATTTATAGGGTTATTAGTAATTAAAAGTGTATATATACATATGTATTAGGTGTATATAAGTATGTATATGGGTAGGGAAACATTGAACACGAAATTAAAATATGGTTTGAAAATGATATTGGTGTTATAGCATGATTATTGTAGTTATTGAGTAATAATAATGGTAATAATAAAAGAAAGTAGATTAAAAGTTATATGTGAATATAGATAAGACTTGTAAAGATTGTTAATAAATATAGGTTTAAAATAGTTATGTTTTATAAAATTGATAACAAGGGGAGTTGTTTTAAAGGAATAAAAAGATAGTGACTTTAAAACAGCAGAGAATAAAGATAATATTATTAAAAGAAAAAAGTGGAAATATTAAAGTACAAAAGATATTATGTATTAGATAATAATTAACAAGATAGATAGTAAGAATTGATGAAAGGAAGATTAAAGAATATTATTAATATAAATAATAGTAATAATAAATAATAAAAGGGTAATGTTTAAAAAAAAAAAGTTGTGGAAAAAAATTTGTTTGAAAAAAATTTTAAAAAACTAAAAGTAAAAATAAAATAGTTTTACAGGTAATAAAAATGATATAATGGATAAGTTTGTATTATAGATATGGAAGTAAAAAGGTATTATATAATAATGAAACAAGATAGATAGTAAAATGAAAAACTAATAGTAAAAATAAAATAGTTTTTAAAGATAATATATAAAAAATGGGGTATTGGATGTGTTTTGTATATTTATAAATGTAATTTATGAGTAAGTTGAGTATATATGTGGGTGGGTATGGATAAATGCATATGAGGATTGGTATATGTACATATATGTGTTATGAATATGGGTGTACATATGAGTATGTTTTAAAGGATATAGGTATATCTTTGGATATCCATATATGTGTGTATGTATAGATGTAGGTAGAGAATTTTTAATTTTATATTTTAATTTTTTATATTTTATTTTTATTTATATGTCTAGAGGTGATGTGAAGATGTATATATCTACATGTAGGGAAGTATGGATATTTGATATGTATATTTATATGTAAAATGATGGTTAAGTAGTGGTATTTATAATATTTGAATATGGTTAATGAATATAATTGGGAAGTTGGAAGTTTAAAATAGAATTATAAGTTTGACAAAATTGATAACAGAGAGAGCTGTTTTAAATGAATAATCAAGATAGAAAATTTTGAAATAACTGTCAGTTTAATTAAAGCAGTGAAGAAGATAGAAGTAATAGTGTTAACGAAAAATATTATTTAGTGATATAGAGATAAAAGTTATAAAAAGTAATGTTAAAGATAGTAAAATATAAGATGTTATATATTAGATAATTATAGAATAATAAAATAATATTATAAAAGAATAGTATTTAAAGGGATTTTTTAAAAATAAAAAAGTAAAATAAAATAGTTTGAAAAGGTAAAAAAAATTTTTTAAAAAAGGTGCATTGGATATATTTTTGTATTTTATATATGTGTAAGTAGAGTATACATATAGATGTGTATTTATAAAGATATATGAGGATTGTATATATGTCTATGGGTGTATGTATATCTGTGTGTATATATGTATGTTTAAAAGAGGTATGTATGTATATATATATATATATTGGATATGCATATGTATATATAGATGTAGGTATGGATTATATATATATATATGTCTAGGGTGATGTAGATTTATATGTACATGTATGAAGGAAATATATGTGTATATTTTGATATACATATATGTGAGTATTTTATATATGTGTAAAATGATGGTTATATATATATATTATGTACTTATATTATTCAAATCTTGTAGCTCTGATGAATACTGCTGAACAGTCAAAACTGTAAGAAAATAAAGAAGTTTTTAAGAAAATTTGTTGCATTAAAGTGTATATGAATGAAGTGTTGTAAGCAATATAAATTTTAATGCATATGATGTCAGAAAAATTAAATCAAAGTTACAGCAAATATTGAAATTTATATCTGCAAACTTAAAGAGGCTGCTTGGAACTTTTGTACAAAAATAGCAATAACTAAATTTAGGCACAAAATCCCTACAAAAAAACAATGTTGTATCCAAGCTGAAAACAATGTTACTTTACACACTATGTTATAGTCACAAAGTAAATTCCATAATAAAATTATTATCATGCTCTAGTGTACTACAAGTTTATTCCACACAACTAGAAAATTTTGTTTTTCTAAAAGTAACTATGCATAGAATTTACTTAACAAATGAACTATGGATACAAGTACTTATATTTTTGGGTTTTCCAAAAGAAGACTCCAGATTGATTTTCTTGAAAAAATATTTTTAAAAATGATGCTTAATAGGTTACTTCTGATTACAGATGAATGATAACTAGAAATAATTATAATTTTAAAATGCACTACAGGCATACATAAAGTATGGAGAGATGTATATTAGAAGTAATAATAAGGGATTTAAAGTGAAAAAGTAAAATACTTGGATGAGAGAACAATCATGTATTATTGACATAAATTGAAAGAATTAAGAGAATGAAATACAACATGCCTAGATATATTTCTAGAAGAGATAATAGCTTGTATCCTCAAGAAAAAGACTATGTGTGAGTTGGATGAAACAAGAAAAGTTGTTGATATGATGTTGGAGAAGTAAAACCATAGATGGGAGACATTGTATTAAACTTGAAGAAACCTTCATCCTGCAATGATCCAATGATCGTTGAAAGTGGCAGCAATGGTGATAATGAATACTTCTGTAGTATAATTTTCACTACACCAAGATAGGGACTGGTTTCTATCTGCTGATAACACATTGTGGAGTGATTTGTATCAAAGTAATAAGTGCAGCTAATTTGACACATCAATTAAACTGTAGTAATTGGTTATCTATATATACTGAACAATGATAAAAGATATGTGTAAAAAATTGTAGTCTCGGCCAACTGATGAGTGCTGGTTTAGCATGAAATGTGCATCTTGAGACATACATCTTTGGACATATGATTATAATTACACCCCTCCATAAGGTGTTAAAAAAGTGGATAAAAATCAGTATACCTTGCATGAGAGTGGTGTAGTGAAAAATACACTAGAGAACCATTATTTATTAAGCGGATAATTTCTAGTCTAATGAATTACTAATAAAAATTAATATACTTTCATCTGGAGATGATAATTTTTTAATTAATTTTTTTTTTTTAATTTTGGTTCAATTTATTCATAGTGCCAGTAAAATACAGATGATCTCTGAGATATTTTCATTTCATTACAAATATTATTTCTAATAAATTTTCATAGTTTTAATATTCATGTTTTTATTATCATTATATTATTATACATTCCTCTTTTTCTTAACTTCAGCAGAAAAATGCTTGGGGGGGGGGGGGGTTAAGTTATATCATTATTCAATGAGACATTTAATCTCAGAAAGAAGTGTTTTTTGTTGTTTGAAATTTGAGTTACATTAATTTAGAATTCTCATTTATCGAACTTTTTTTATCTAATTCTCATACTAATAAAACTATTTTAAAAATAATTTTACATTAATATTGATTCCCCTTTCTACTATATTAATTATTATTCTATAAAAATTTGTTCTGAAAGCAACAAAGGTTTTCCCCATTTTCAAAAATGCTTCTAAAAATTTAGCTGGTAAACGGTAAATCCATTTCTGATCTGTACATCATTGCTAAAATTTTTGAACGACGTAAATATGGATAAAATTATTTTAGAAATTACTCTACCATTAGCCCCAATTAGTAAGATGTTCTACCTAATAAAACAATTGAAAGCAATCTTCTATTCAACTCTGATAATATTTTTTATATCTTAAAACACAGGTGGCCAACAAGTCGATCGTGATCCACGGATAGATCGCAAAGCCAAGATCACGAGGCCAATCTGGCAAGAACTGTCGGGTAACGCGTGAAACAAATTAATAAACCTACATTTCAACAATATTTAAAGTAAAGAAATCAAAAGACAATTATATTTTAGCAGCCCTTAGATTACAACTATTTTGTACAGGTTGTTAATTCCTTTATTTGTTTTACTTTTAGATTTACAGCCTTAACATGCCCACAAGTCAGAAGTATGCTAATCGAAAGAAAAAAAACAAGAGAAAAATGTTCTTTTACTATTTCACTCTTTTCATCAACGCTACTATGCTCGCCACCCCCTCTAGTCATTATTTCTAGAGTTAATTAGTCTTACCATTCAGCGCAAATATACTTTACATCAAGAAGTTTTTTCTATTAACAGTTTAGGGAAAGAATGTGTAAGAAAAGATGGACTTACATACAAATATGCATGATTAAATAAGTTTTATGCAATCTCATAGAACAATACAATTCTGTAAAAATTAAGAATACTATAATACTGCCAATATTTAAAACTTTATATAAAATAAACATGTTTTTGGAAAAATGGATAATAAAAAATGGTCAATCCTTTAGTTTTGCAAAACATGTCTATAGATCAGTATCTCAGGGAAATTTAGATGAGATAAATATAGCATTATAGATATTTGAAATATTATGAAAAATGAAAAAATTATATTAATTTCTTGTGATAGGTTTTGTGAATAAAGATAATAAATAAGAAAACCCAACAAAATACCATATGTCTTACTTAGGCTTACACAATATTTTTATGTAAACAAATATATTTCTCTTATTCAGTTATGCCATGCAAAGTAAATAAAAACAATCAGACAAATATCAGATGGTAGTAATAAATAAATTCCTATCCAATGATATTCCATCAATATACTCAAACTAATTTATAACTTATGGCTTCCGTCAATGATGAGTTTTGAATTTGGTACTAGTGCAACCTGAATTTCTGAAACTAATGCACTTTTTATTGAGTTACTTGCTTTAAATTCAAAAACATCTTAACATTCTGAATCTAAGCCAACTTTCATGCATTGTTGAAATCTGCTGCCGTCCAATATTTACACATTTTGATAGCTAAAGAATACAGATATCCGGAATTATTTAAAAATAACTTGAGTACACCAAAATATATAAGTGCTAGATTAGAATGATAATTTTAATTTCATTTTATGTAAATAATAAAACTACTCTTAATATTAATTTATTACAAATCTTTTTATATTTTATTTTTAAAAACAATTATTCAACTTACAAACATATCCATGACCATCATTAGTTCAAATTTCATGCCTATGAAGTATAAATAGGATTTGTACACATTCACACTATTTCCAGTAGATTAATCTATATAAATGAGAATCATTTTACCTTTGATAACTGTTTTAAGAATTTTTATGTTACAAAAAAATAAAATCAAACTATTCTTCCATTAAATGTATCGATTTTTTTTTTATTTTTATAAACATACATTTACATGAAAAACCATAGTTATCATTAAATTTTTCATCCATGCTACATATTAATTCACTGATTGTGTGGTTTAATTGAGTAATATTTGAAAAC
Organism: Epiperipatus broadwayi; assembly: GCA_028023455.1. Lineage (NCBI taxonomy): Eukaryota > Metazoa > Onychophora > Udeonychophora > Euonychophora > Peripatidae > Epiperipatus > Epiperipatus broadwayi. The sequence goes on along the minus strand of JAQFVV010000063.1, from coordinate 3,891,158 downwards.
GATGGTAAAAATAATAATGAACAAATATAAAAATAAGTAATAATTATCTTACCATTGCAGAAGAGGAAAAGAGAGAATATCATTATTATCCATTGTTCGTTTCAATTCTGGACCTACTAATTTTGTCATAATCCGTATATAAGGGAAATTGTCGATGGCTCGTTCAACCCGTTTAAAATCTTTTTTCTATAAAAATAAAAATAATGGCAATGATAGTAGTGTTTTACATATATGCATATATTTCTATAATTAAATACATAATTATATACACACATAAATGTGTTAGTGATCATACAGATAACATATATACATGATTACAGGAATAGAAAATTCAAGTTAAGGTATATATAAAGTTTTTCATTTGAACAGAAATTTAGACATAAATCTTTAAAATGGATTAAGTTATAGATAACATAGTATATATGCCAAAAAATATTTTACAGATTCATTTTTGAATGAAAATAGACTCAGAAATGATAAAAGTAGACTCTTGTTAAAAAGAGATTTTTAAAAATAATATACAAAAATATAATCAGCAAAAACAAGCTCTCTTCTTACATCAACATTAGAAGATTTTATTTCCAAATAGAAAGTATTGGTGGCTATGAATGATGCTGAAGCGAATAGTGTAATAGAATTAGTCAAAACAAAGATTGCACTGTTATAAGAATATATATATATATATTATAACGATTGGGGAATTTGAAGCTAGCAGTCTTACCGTATCTGCCATACAGGGCGCCACCAGGCCATTTGAACCTGGGAAATTTATATAGTGGGCAAATACGCACTGTTAAAGATCCAACCTTTACATATATATTATTCCGACCGACAGCCCATGCCACTAGCTCAGTGAGACGCAGAGATTTATAAAATATAAATTCTTATTTAAAAGTATTTTCAATATTAAAACAGAAGAAGCCACTGCCAGTAATAACACACACAAACATTTATTAAACATATATGTAATTTAGAATTATTATTTTAGTCTAACTTTTACTTTAACATTTAATTTACATTTTTAACTTTTGTTTTTGAAGTTCGCACAGATGAAATTCATATTTTATTAAAGTGTTGAGTATGAATAGACTACATAGATTGCATTTGAAAAGAAAATATTTTATCCCTTATTTAACCGTAGGCCAAAAGTTCGCAGTCAAACCAACGTCAATCCATCTGATACATCGATGTATTCAATGCAGCATGAATACGACAGCACAAATACCATACTGTCAGGAATGTACATCTGAACAGCATGGTTATATAAGACATTGACTCTCATCCAGTACAAGAATATTACATCTGTCTGGCGAGAAGAACAATAAAAAAAAACTCCATAGGAAAGGACTGCGTTTTCCGTCTTACTATCCCATTCCATAGGCTAAAAAAAGGGGTGATCCAAGGAGCAGGGAATACCATTTGCTTCCGATGGTCAGTGAGATATGGGACTTATTTTGCCCAAGTGCGGCGTATAATAGGATTCTACACGTAGCAAATCTCATGCTATATTTACTAATTACACCAATATATCCAATCGATTAACCCAATTTAACTACGAAACAAATAACCCAAGATTAACCCTCCCTTAATTAATTAATATAACTTTACAAATCTATGCAGCCATTCATGCCCGACTTAAATTTAACATTTATATAATTTATTTTAAAAAAAAAAAAAATCATTATAAAAACTTAAAAGAACAGAAAAAATAAATTAATGGAAATGATTTACAAAAAATAATAATACATTCAATAAAATAATTATTGATAACTGATTAAGTTTGGTCAGATAGGAATTTCTATTGCAATAATTTAAATACTGGGAAAGTTTATACTTAGTGTTCATTAATTAACTAATGTTCTTATGATTTTAACACACTGGAAAAGTTTCTTTTTTAGAATTAAAGTTCATTAGTTAGAGTTCTTACTGTTTTAAAAATCCATGCTTAACAGTTGCTTGCAATTTGGAGCCAGCGTTAATTCCCCCAATGTCCTGTGCTCCTCAATATAGAAAAACGATTGGTCATTCCTCTTTCTTTTCTGTTTTAAAAACTGAAGGAATTGAAGAGTGCGTCTTTTCAATCCCTTCTCCTTCAACTCTCCCCACAGTAACACATCTCTCTCTATCACATCTCTATCTTTTTTTTTATTTCCAAACTTTTCCTTTTATTGTAGACTTTCGGATCCAGTGGACATTGCATCAAGACGATGATGATCTTTTCATTGAGGTCCGTTTCCTGAGGGATTTATTTTATTGGCTATTAGTTTCTATTGTTTTTTCTCTCCTATCTGACCTTTACTTATACATTTTGAAATGCTCAAGGGCTAGCTTACTTTTAACAAATTAAAATAATCATTTCCATTTTACAATAGCATTAATTAATTTATTGTACATTCTTTTTATCTTTAAATCTTTCAAGCTTTTTTCTTAATATTTAGTTTTAAAACTTTTTTTTTTTATAAAGTTTTTTTCTAATAATTTTTCATCTGTGCAATTATATATATATAAAGTTTAAATGACTTTTAACTTTCAATTTTTTATTTCTTAAAAAAATTGTTATATGCGAACTTTTCTTTTTAATGTCTAAATTTTTAAAATAAATAATGTAACGGCATGTGTGCCCATTACAATATATTGAAACAGTAAGATTTGCTTTGCAGATATTTGTTTCACCTTTTCTCACCTCTTTCCTATCCTCATACCTTAGTTTAAACCCAAGTGTATCATGTGTCTGCATTGCGCTTATATGCCGAAAATCTCGCCCAATTTTAAACCACAAGTACAATGCTCGTGTTATATATATATGTTTCTAATTCTCAGTATAAATAACTGGTGTAAATTATGTGTATGTACACATAAAAGATATTTGTTTAAAAAGTAGGTTATATAGGTCATAATTGCGCACACACTGTGATATATTTATTTTCAAAACTTAAGTTGGAATAATATGTTGATATGTAAAATTATTTGTTTAAATCTCTTTTAGTTTAAATTATTTTCATCTCATAAATAGATTTAAACATTGAGAATTAAAAGAAGTAAATAAGTTATTATTTTAGATATGTTCTAGTAGCTTATCTAGAAATACAGCAGATATCTACTTAGGGAAATTTTAATTAGCAAAAGTTTTTTTAATGAAATCAAGTTTTAATCTGAATGTCTACAGGGTAGTGAACAATAGAAAATTAATTAAAATTTTGTTGAATTCCTTGGAATGTTCGGATGGGCTTGATTGCTGCTTTGATAAGATAGCAAATTTTTGGTATATTTGAAATGCTCCAGGGCAGTTTTTATTGTGCAGCTCTGATATATATATATATAGAGGGGTTTTCTTTTGTTGGATCATTCTGCTTATTCTAATTCTAGATTATACTATTCTAGTCTTAGTCTTCTGACAGTAGGCAAGTAGCCTGCAAGTTTTATTATTGAAGTCAAGATTTTGTCTTCCAGCAGACTAAAAGTATTCAAATATATTGCATTTAAAGTGTTCTCTGAAAAGTTTAATTTGCTGAAAGTATAAAAATCTCTGAGAACTGCACCTCCAGCCATTAATGAACATCCTAAAAGGACCCAGTAGAGCTGGCAAAAAGGCTATTTTCGGTAATTATAACGTAATCGGGCTTGGCCACTTGATGGCAGTAAAAAACAATACAATACAATGTTCGGGGCCGTGTTATATTTTTAAATCGAATCGCTGTTTTTTTTTTGGGTTATTAATTTATTGATTGCTATAACTTTTTTTTCACGCCTTTTATTAAAAAAGTTGTTTAATTTTAATTTTGTATTTAATAAACAACAACCTTTTTTTTTATTTTTAAATCGCTGTTTTTGGACAAAACTATTACTCTGCGATGTCTATTTAGTGATGTCTTTCGCTTAATTATTGCTTTCTACATAATAAAACAACTGTGTAGGCTTAGGATTATTAGTTTTAGGGTTAGGTTTAGGGTTATGTTCTGTTGTTTGTAATGCTAAAATAAAAGATATCAAAATCGTAACCATAGTCGGACAAAAGAAACAAACTTTTTTAAACAACAACAAACACATGTAAATGTCTTATTTACTTATTAAACATGTTTATAATATGTGCTTTCTATGAAATTTACAAAAAATCGTGTATATTTTTATTGGACAGCAGAAATACTCAGCTTCTGTTGTCGGCAACTGCGGAAAAAGTTGATCGCCATCCATTTTATCAACTACGTGGTAAAATAAATCACGTGAAAATAAAATTTCACGCGCGATATCGGCCAAATTCTTTTTTACCTACCCTCAGCAAGCTTTTATGCCTTACACATTCTCTAAACAAGAGTGTGGCCATTTAGAAAATTACTATAAATTCATGTTTATTAAATAAATTATAAGTACAAATATAGTGTAACATATATTGTAAAAATTTGACTAATCCAACTAAACACACACATATATCAAACTGTAAACGAAAGATAAGGGTGTGGATTCACAATAACTGTCACGAAGCAGAAATAGGCTGTATTATTTCTGCGTTATGCATCATAAATGGCCTTCCAATGGCTAAGACAAACATAGATGTTTTCTATAGCTGAAAATCAGGCCTTGTAAACAGCATTTGTTAGGTGTTTTGGCGAGCCAGAATGCCATCAAGTGGCCAACCCCGATTATGTTATAAGTACCCTATTTTCCATTTGAAAATGGCCAGCCACTGCATACCATACCATCCGATGTCTTCACTTAAGAAGCCCTAAAGACTGCCACCACTGCTAAAAATGTGAACTGTTAACCGAAATTTGCTGCCAAATTCTTATGAGTGCTGCTATCATCAAACTGGAAAAGTCTCCACCTGAAATGGCCTTCACATGTCTATTTCTGATGAGGTAACCCAAATTAATCCAAGAGCTCTTGTGATGTCATATTCCTTCTAAGCTATAGCTAATTCCATTTGTTTCTATTGTTTTATCTTATAATACTGTTCTTGTTTCTTTAAATTCTGTAACTTAGTGTATTCTATCTCTATACTTGGGTTAATATTTTGTATTTTAATCTGTTTTTCTTTTATTATGATGGTGTGCCAGCATAACTATCGACCGTGCGAATTACCCCCTTTTTATTTAAATCAAGATCCCGCCATTAACACGTTTTGAATTATAAATTTTGTCCTATTTCATTATCTCATTAAATCGCTCGTTCGAGGGATATCTTACTATTATTCAACTATTTAATAATTTTGCAGTTAAAATCCACCTGTTTATTGGTTTTAACATAATATGAGAATATGTGCGAGGTCAATGAGTAAATATTTAACAAATGCATGATTGCATAATTAACATATTTTCTTTTAAAACCCCGCAATCATGCATTCTCCCACTTTAAATATGTTTTATTGTTTTGCTTAATTTCCAAAGCATATAATTTTGAGGTCGAGAATGTGCGGACTTTCATAAAATAAATATTTGGGGAATTGATTAGGTGCTTTATCAAACTAAATGAATCCTTTGAAATATTATACTTTATTCGAGGGTTGCTAGTAAATGTATCGGGTATTTGAGACCGTTTTGTTCCTCCAAAGGGCTTTAAACGGCTAAGACCATTTCCACTTCATTTTCTGCAGTTCCCAGTCAAAGTGTGTACTCAAATTGTCACACCTGGGAATTCTACACAGTTGTCACACAGTCGCTAAGTACTTGGATATGTCCAGACTTGGGCTGCCAAGTGACACCACTTCCTACGGATTTATGGCAAGATGCCTTCCTGTGTTCCATTTTATTTATTTATTATTTAGTTATTTATTTTGCAAAGCTCCATGGTTTCAATGTACCACACCTTCCATCCTTTACAGAAATTCCTCACTAGCACCACTGACCCCCCAACATAAATTTAATTATTTCTATGAATATGCATGCCTTAATCACATCCCCACCTAATAGCTTAATAAGCATTAGTCCATTCTATTCTCGAATTCAAGAAATGTTATATTGAAACTTTAGTGTCACCAACCCTTTTATTCAATTATTTCTGATATTTATGTAAAACACCTCACATATCTTCGCAAACTTTCTTAGGCACATTATCGTAATGTTATTGTACTAGCCTGAGGTATAGAGAATTCATTAACAACCCATAATGTAAATTTTGATTGACATTTGTTTTAAAACACAATCTTAGTTAGTAAACATAGCTGTCTAACATATGCAGACAGTGTGCATATATATATATATTTGATAGTTTAATAAATCTTTTAAAGTTACTAAATTTTGATTCTTTATCTACTTTCTTGATCTATATCACTGTCTCAGTCTACATCTTTCATACATCTATTTTGTGCCATCCATAGACATTTAGTTAGCAAACCCCAGGCTTATAATATGGTATAGAGTCTCTGTTTCTCCCTAAACCACTGACACCAGTTAAAAGGTTATATTATTAGTAGCATCAGATGCATTATCGCATAGGTGGCGCTGTGGAGCAGTCTTTGGATTCAAACTTAGGATTTCCGGGAGCAGGCCTTCCTAGTGTTGAGTTTGGTGTCTGGGTTTAAATTCTGCAGTATGTTAGCGAGATAGACGAATCTGACCCTTACAATATATATATATATATTTTACTTGATATCAGCAGGGTCATTTTATTATCCCAGATTGGCATGTGTTTTATAAAATTCTATAAAAATTGTTATAAAAAGGTAAATCAGTCTCCAGATACAATAATTATTATAATGTTTCTCTTGTCCATCAATTCTCAAATATTAGTGTTATCAAAGTTCTTTCCAAGTAAACATTATTGCTTTGATTCAAAATGCATCTCTAGTAAACCAAACAAACTCTTCTTCTAGTCACAATAGTAATGCATTATGAGTAGTTCAAATTTGAACTGCAGGTTGAAACTGCAGAATCTCTAACATAACCAGCCACTAACTTGTGAAAAAAAATATTAATAATATTATTTATAGGAGTTTTTGCTCTTTTTTTTTTAACTCAGTCACTATTATACAAATTGCAGGATTAACAAATTAGAGCTAGTTACATTTAATGCTAATTCAATGCTGCTGCATAACAATCAAGGATAAGTGAGGCAGCAAGACCAACTGCCTTAGTCACCAAATAGGCACTAAAATGAGACATTGTTTGTAAATACATGTATTTTTTTAATTAATAAATATACTTTTATTTAATCCATGTTTTTCTCCTATTATATTCATTGCTTTATATAGTGGACTATTTTAAATAAATCTTCACAATAATTTTACAATGCACAGTTTTTAAACCTTGTTTCAGGCACCAAAATTAATTGGCCAGGCCTTTATATAATGATTTTTAAAGTGTAAAATAAAATGATGAGTTATCAAATAACTTTTTTTCCTTTAAAAGTAGCTATCTTACATTTTTTTGTAATTGGTGATGTTGCTTTGTATTTAATTAAAAATAAGTGAAAAAATTCTTAATTATACTTTTAATTCTTAAATAATTTATTTGAAGTATTGGCTTATCTATATCTAAAGTCTTTTAGTATATAAAGTAAAGATATACACAACATGTAAATCTTTGTGACTTTCTAAATTGCATACTTAATTCATAATTGTACAAACAAAATGGTACTTACTTTTAGTGTGGTGGTGATGAATATCACTAGCACAAACAAATGTGTATATAAAGGCCAAATTAAACGTGACATCTGACTTGTTATTATTACTATTATTATTTTACTGTTGTGGCTTTAGCTAAATTTAAGGGCTAAGCCTACTAATATATGGAGTATCTGAATTAAGTTCAGGCCCATATGATTTTTTCAGTTGGAGAGCTGACTTTAAAGACATGTAGATGTCTAAAAGTTTCAGATCTTCTTCTAACAATTAACTTTTGGATAAATGCTTTGCTTGAGTTGGTTTTTTAAATCTAATGTCCCAACTCCTCACTGAAGAGACCCATAGGTCGAAACCGGTCTGGGCATGGGGACAATGATTTGAATGCCTTCTCTTGTAGTAGCATTTATCATAAAAAAAAAGCTTGTTTAGAGCTATTAGCACGCTCTTAATTTTACATATTTGTAAGTGCAAGCTATATATAAGTCATGTGACATTTGACTTGTTATTATTACTAATTTTCTAAAAAGAAAATGAATCAATTTTGTATGTGAATATTAATAATATTCCGATGAAGAGAAAGTTATTAGTCGAAATGTTGGTTTTGCTGCTTAATTTTACAATTTAAACTATGCTCTGATATCATGAAAGAATACTGGCATGAATAATCGATGATCTGGCAAAAAAAAAAAACATTCTCTTTTTTTTTTCAAAATGAAATGATTAAAATTTTGTACTCTATGTTCGCAATTCTGACAAACAATAGTGCTGTTTCGTTCAGAACAGTTGAGAGCAGCCATTCATATTGGAATGTGGTTCAAGAAAAGAAACTTCAGTCTATCACTGATGTGTGCAAAAGAAACAACATTTTGTAAATGAATAGAATTGTGCAGTTAAATATATAAATATATATATTATATTTTTGTTTGCTTGCCACTTGTAATGAATGTAAATTGTTGAATGTTTTGCTTGGAAGATCATTTGTCACAAAAATGTAAATGTATGTTTGTTTAGTTTCCAGTAAATAAAGTTATAGATGGCCATTTTTCACACTAAAATATTTTTACAAGTTTAGATGGTGGAAGATAATTTCTCACAAAAAATGTGAAAACATCTGTATTATTTCCAGGAAATAAAGTTAAAGGTCATGGTTTTTCCAAATAAATATTTAATTGATTGATTAAATTTGTCAGAAGCTCCTATGTAGATGTTATTTTCCAAGATCACAACATTAGAAAGTTATCGCTGCCAGACTAATAACATGTGAATGTCACCACCAGACTAATATGTAAATACCCATAAAATTTATATAAAATTTCTTTAAAAATATTTTCATTTTGGTACTAAATTTGACATTTGTAAAAATTCTTTTAATTGTGTAACCCAATTTACGATAAACAAAAAAATCTCATAAGACTCACTGCTCAAAAAAAGTTACCTTGCCTTCTATAAAAAATATCAAAAAGCCATCTAATTTATAGAAAACTGATAAATCTGAAATAAAGTTTCAAATATCTCTGAAAAAATAAAGAAACTATTCTTCAGAAGAAAAAAAATGATAATCACAATTTGAGCATATTTGACAAGAGATATTTGATAAAAATTAATATAGAAAATTCATAGAACCTAAATTAAACAGAAATAAATGTGATTTTTATAATACTAACTTAATTACATTATTAAAACAAAAAATGGAAACAGTTTAAAATATTGAAAAAATAAGAGCAAACGTCAAATTGTTGTTTCAACAAGTTTATCTACATCAGTAAATTTATAAATACTCTTAAAATAATATTGAAAAAGATATAAAATTTTATGCAATGCCAGATTTATTGAGCAGATTGCAGTTTAAGGCTTTATAATGGGGGGGGGGGGCAGCCTCCTGACAACATTTTTGTTTTAAATTAATCGTACATTAAAAAAATTTTGACCAAAATATCTAAGAATAAATGTAAAATTTAGGATCTCATTGAAGGTGATTCAAAATACATTCACTTTTGAGTTCTTGATTTCATTATGTCAGTTGTTAATAACATTAAACATGCAATATATGAGTCTATGTCTATATAACAATTAGACAAATTCATCATTTTGTTTTAGCTAAACTACTCAGAATAAAAAAAATACCAATAGTTAGATCAACATTTATCTTACATTGAGCATTTTGTGAATCATACTAATATTTAATTTTGACTTTTTATGAAAATAAATAAATGACAGAAAACTACTTTATAAAAAATCATGAACAAACATACAGAAAAACTCAATGAGTACATCAAAGCAGAGCAGAAATACTAGAAATATATATAAATGAGTTATTGTAGTTATTTCCTTTCTGGAAGTTCGTGGATTGGCATTTAAAGAAAATAAAACATTTGATTTGCTAGAAAATGATAACTTCTTGAATTGCATCAATTACTTAATTTGATCCATTCTTATGTGCTCACATAAAACAGTATGAAAATAGAGACTCGGTCTCAATCGTCATACTTATCTAAAATCATGTGTAAACAATGACGCATGATAAAATTCAAGAAACAATACTAAGTGACATCAATCAAGAAGGCTGTATTAGTTTATTACTTGGCTTGCGCATATTGATCAACTTATTGTGTTACACATGTTTCTCCTAATAATGTACTACCAAATAAATGCTTCCTGGGATGTTTTTAAATAAAGAATGTCTGAGTGGATATTAAATTATATTAACAAAACAGACTAAAGTAAATATAGAGGTTAATCATATGACAATCCAGTCAATATGAATTAACAGTATTCAACAAAAAAATTCTAAAAAAGATTAACATTGCAAAGTTATTCCAAATGCTGGGAATTCATTAAATCTAAGTGGATGAAATCATGAGTAGATGTAGTGAATGTTTTAGGTCAATGATTGAGGTCGACTGTTTTTTTTTTATTTAGCTTCTACAAAAAAATTGTTAATTCCTAAATTATTATCAACAAAGGATGAAAGATATACATAAGAGTTATTGCACTTATTATAAAAAGGAACTAAAAATGCCAATAATAGACAACAAGCTCAAAATCTGTACAAAATGGGAAAAGTTTAATTAATTTTCACATTTTTCACCTTTGGGCACATTTACTATATCAGTATCATAAAATTAGCATAGCATTCTAAATTTCACAAATTTTATTGAGAGCATGTTCAAATATTTGCAGCTCCTTTATTGCAATTCATATCAAATAATCTATCAGCTGTAAAGTACACATCAGTCAAAAGAAGATAGAATGTACAAAAAATAAAATAATAATTAGCCAGAAATCTGAAATGAACTTTCTTCAAGAAATACGTTTAGAGTAAGTTCATTTATCTCTGTTGTGGATGTTATTGAAATCAGCTTAGAGAGTGTAGCAATAATGGAAAGGAATGCAAGAAGCAATTTTTCATTTTCAGTCAGCCCTGCAAGCAATTAAAAAGCAGATTCACAATGATATTAAAAGATCGGACAAGATTATCGAAAGGATATTGCTCTTAGTTTAGATAATGAACACTTACACATCTATATGTACACAAAACAACATCACTCTGGAAAAAAAAAGTCAACCACCAAAATAATATTCCTCAGGAGAAAACTTTCAATTGTGCAAAGAATTTCACATACCTTACTGATGAAACATTATTTTCTAGCCTAGAAATAATAAAGAATGATCCATAGTTAACAATATCGCAAAAGTAATTTTCTAGTCTAAGCATTCTCTGCATAGAAAATGATGAATCATAATTCACTAACGTTAATGATGTGTATTATAACTGATAAGCTTGCATCCAAAAAAAAAAAAAAAGTTGAACAAAAGTGTTTTAATTTTGTATATTGTAAATTATTATAATATAGCTGTGATTCACCAACAAACTAATGAAAGCATTTGGAGACTGGATAAAAATTTACATTAAATCCATATTTTTAAAAACTTATTCAAAGATTATAAACTTATAACAATATTTTATCAATGTTTAAAGAAGAGATATATGGTATTACTTCTTACGATAGACATTATGTTTGGATTTTCCAAGAATATCTAGGCTAAGGCCTCCAATTGCTTTAATCTGGGTATGATTATATGATGCATCTGTCAACACAAACTTAAGTAGATACTTTATTTATTAAAAAATATGTGGCAGTTTGTCATTTACTACCCATTTCAGTAAATTTAACTTAAAAAAAAAAAAAAAGATTATTCATAACTAAGAGTTTCATGCTCAAAAGTTATAGAATATTGATTTTAATTGAAGAAAGTGAAAATATAATTAATTAACTAAGTAATTTTTCCGACTTCTTTTTACTTTTGTACAAAGAGATTTCTACTCAGACGATATATCTTCATTTTAAACGCACTTTTGAAAAAATTTCTATTAAGTTCTTTTTTATAAATAAATTTGGTTTGTACTTCCACTCTAAGGATAGGATCACGATTGTTTTAAGAATTGCACTATATATATATATCCATTAGTAAAAGAAAATGTTACAAAAAAAAAAAAAAATAAGAAAAATTCAAATATAATTTTTATATAGAATTTTTTTTAACTAAATATTTTCTATTTTAATATACTTTTTTTTTAAAAAAAAAAAACTCTTACAAAGATATTTTAATAACAAAGTTTTAAAAATTTTACAATTACATTTAACTTTCAAATAAATAAAAATAATTAGTTTTAAAAAGCATTTTGATTTCAATTTTTATTAAATAAATAAATATGTAATCGAATATAAAAAAAACATATCAATATCCAAATATACGTAATCTTATGGTATAAGCTTAAAAATTGATAATAAATAACACGAATAAGAGGATAGCTCACCAAGAATATTTATAATTCTGAGCAAATTTGTGATACACTGGGCATCTGAATATGAATACAATCAAGTTATAGAAATATATTTAAAAACATTTAGTTTTTGGATTAATTATTAAATATATAATTTTGTATTTATTTCATCTTCATATATGCCAATTCTTAACTTTAAAAAAAAAATGAAACATATATTTAAACTTTAAATTGTAATGATTACTAAAAGACAAGTATTAAATGATAAAAATAATTTAACAACTGAAATAATACTATCAAATTATCAAGAACTAAAATATTATATAATAAAATTGGAATCTATTATAATGAGTGGTTTTTAATACCATATATCTAATAAAAAGATGCTGTAACAGATAATAATGTATAAAATTTTTTTTTTTTTTAAAGTAAACTTTTAACATATTACCATCATAATCATTGGCTATCAAAAAAGAACAATATTTTTTTTTTCTCATGTGTCATAGCATCAGCCGGGGAGCGAACCCGCTAATCCAGGACAACTGCTTGCAATTCAATTATTGTTTATTTGAATCCTACTGCCTGTCTAATTTATCAAGTGTTCACTTCTTTTTTCCCAAATCATCTCAATACATGAATCAAAACTATGTCCATATTCATTTTCATGATGGTAAAATGCACACACATAAAACTAGTGTATGTATATATAATAATTTTATTTACAAGTGTCAAATTGTCTGTACTCACAACTTTGATACCAACTACTACAGATAAATACAGTAATAAATAGTACAAATCACTTATTAAATTAGTGACTGTCCCTAGAAATAGATATATATTTTAAATTTCCGTTTAAGAAATCTATTTTTTTAATTAAATATAAACATGTTGAATAACTTAACTTCATTCTCTTTCTATGTGTAATATCTCTTTAGATATACTTAAAATTTTCACTCTATTACACATTTCTAAAGCATGAATAAAGACATCTAAAAAAGACAAATGATCCTCAAAGTGCATTTCATGCTGAATCGACCCTCATCAGTTGGCCTATGTAACAATCTTTTACAAATATTATTTGTTCAATATTTATTAATACCAAATTCTTACACTTTGACTTACAAGTATCAAACTTTCTGTATTCATAATTTTCCTACTAATCATTTCAAATATTAATAATTACTACTAATCATATATTAAATAAGATTGATTCTAGGCCAAATATAAACTTTAAACATCAAAAGAAGATAAAAATCTATTTTCTAAGTGCAGAAATCTGCCACTTATTATTTGATATGTTTATGTTTAATTAAAAATCTGATATATTATTTTTTAACTGAGACTGGTTGAAATAAAAATTATGCTTGCACAAAGTTAAACATTTGTAAGTCAGAGTGCAATAATCTAACACTAATAAATACTAATCAAATAATAATGTATATATATATGACATTATGACCTGAGTCAATTGAAAAGTGCTGCTTCAGCATGAAATACATTTTGGAACTCTTTTTCAAATGCCATTATTCATAAGCATCAAGAGAGTGTTGTGAATGAAAATTGTAAGTATGGACACTATATATAAACATATTATTAGTCATCTAATATATATACACATACTATTAGACAATATCTAAAATATATACACACATACTATTAGACAACACACATCTATATATAAAGAAATTGAAAACCATATTTTGCCAATACATTTTGACACTGTCCAGAATTTTATGAAGATTACAAAAATAAAGTGGATGAAAGGAAACAATGTAATGGGGGAAATGCAAGGAGGTTTTAGATTAGATAGGCGCATAAGAAATAGTTTATTTGTAGTTACACAACTTATGGATATGAGTAGGAATTCAGGTAAACAGTTATATATGAGTTTTCTAAATATAGAGAAGGCATATGATAGAGTAAATAGCAATAGATTATGGTTAAGTTTAGCAAATTTGAGAATGGATGAAGCTTTAATAGATATTATTAAGAAATTATATGAAAATAATTATATATATATATCAATTAGGGAATATAGAATCAGTTAAAGTTAAAAATGGGGTGGGACTAAGGCAAGGATGCCCTATGTCACCTATTTTGTTTGTGTTGTATTTGAATGAAATGGAAAGAGCAATAGAAAGATTAGGAAGAGGAATATAGATACCATTAATAGGTAGTAAGGGAGTATATATTTGGTCAGGTCTTTTTTTTGCTGATGATATTTTTTTGTGTGCAAAAAAAAGAGAAGATATGGAAGTTATGCTGAGGACATGTGTAAGGGTGATAAAGAGATGGGGATTAAATTTAGTGAAGAAAAATCAAATATAATGATGGTTAATACTGGGGGAAAGAGAAGATATAGAATATTAAGTTAAGTGTGGTAAATAGATATAGTTATTTGGGAATTATTTTAAGTAATCAGAAAAATTATTTGGGTGAATGGGAGAAAAAATTGATAAATGAAGCAAAGAAAAGAAAGGGACTGATAAAGAAATAAACAGTGTTTTCATATAATAAATATGATGTAGCTAGAATTATGTGGAAAGGAGTTGCAGTAGCAGGGTTAACATATGGTAATGATGCATTATATGTTAGTAAAAAGGTATTAAATTATTTAGGAAAAGTTCAAAGGGAAGTAGGAAGATTGGATGCAGAAGTATGGACACCAAGGGAGGCAATTCAAGGAGAAATGGGATGGTCAAGGTTTCATATGAGAGATGCAAAAAAGTAAAATGAAAACGTTTGGTACATTGCAGTTTATGGATAATAAAAGAATAGCCAAAATAGTATTTAATTTGGTTATGAATAAAGAACAGGTAACAGGACGGGTGAGAAAGGTAATGCGTTATGCAAAAGATTTGGATAAAGAATTTATATCAATATATTTGTACAAAAGATGGGATAATTGTGTTAAGAGAATTGTTGAGTGTTATAGTAGTAAGTAATGGGATAAAAGAATAGATTTTTAATAAAGAATAGAAAGTTAGAGAGATGGAGAAATAGTAAGTAGAAATAAACAGAATATTAGGTGTGAGTTAATATATGATAATAGTAAGGAAAGTAGTTTATTGTTTAATGCTCGAATGGGATCTTTACTTACAAGAGAATATACATGTAAATGGAAAAATATGGGTGATTTATTTTATAAATTATGTAAGGAAAGAATAGAAAATATTAGGCATTTGTTAATTGAATGTAATATGCTTGAAAACAGAAAGGGTACTTATAATGAAGTTATGGAAGAATAAATATGAAAAAAGTGATTATACAGAAAGTGAATTATTGGTTTTTATGCTGGGTTTGGGAAAAGATAAGGGGGATTTAGATATAAAATCTATAGAGTTGTCAAAGATTATGGTGTGGAAATGGGATGGAGCAGAATATGGGAAAATTTAGAGTGGGGAATGGAAAGTAAAGTGGCTAAAAGGTTTATCTGGGCATAATTGCTGAGATATTCTTGACTTCGTTTAAGGAGAAGCCATATTACATCACATCACATCAAGTTGAAAAGTGGAAAGACAAGACGTTTAGATGGATGGGCAGCAGAGAGGGTAATGAATTTAGGGCATAGAGCAAAAGCAAAGTTATTATCATGTTTTAATAAGATGGCACAGAAGAGAGTTTTTCCGGGGAGTTGGAGTAATACAAGAAAAAGATTATTATTTAAAGGAAAGGATAAAAAGCATAGAAAGTTAAATAATTATAGTCTGATAGCAGTGACACCAGTTTTATATAAAATTTTCTCATATATGGTGGCTGGAAGAGTTGTAAAGTGGATGGAAGAGAATAATGTAGTGGGAGAAATGGAAGGAGGTGTTAGGTCAGATAGGCATATAGGAGATAGATTATTTGTAGTTACACAACTTATGAATATGATTAGGAATTCAGATAGATCATTATATAAGAGTTTTATAGATATAGAGAAGGCATATGATAGAGTAAATAGAAAGAGATTATGGGTAAGGTTAGCAAATTTGGGAATGGATGAAGCTTTAGTAAATATTATTAAGAAATTATATGAAAATAATTACTATACTTACCAATTAGGGGATATAGAATCAGTTAAAGTTAAAAATGGGGTGGGATTAAAGCAAGGATGCCCTATGTCACCTATTTTGTTTTTGTTGTATCTGAGTGAAATGGAGACAGCAATAGAAAGACTACGAAAAGGGATAGAAATACCACTAATGGATGGTAAGGCAGCAAATATTTTACTGGGTCTTTTTTTAGCGGATGATATTTTTTTGTGTGTAGAAAGAAGAGAAGATATGGAAGTTATGCTGAGGACATGTGCAAGAGTGGATAAAAAGATGGGGATTAAATTTAGTGAAGAAAAATAAAATATAATGATGATTAATAATGGGGAAAGAGAAGATGTAGAATTTTTATTGGGGGATATAAAGTTAAGTGTGGTGGATAGATATAGTTATTTGGGAATCATCTTAAATAATCAGGAAAATTGCTTGGTTGAATGGGAGAAAAAATTGGTAAATGAAGCAAAGAAAAGAAAGGGTTTAGTAAAAAAATTAACAGTGTTTTCATATAATAAATATGATGTAGCTAGAATTGTATGGAAGGGAGTTGGAGTAGCAGGGTTAACATATGGTAATGATGCGTTATGTGTTAGTAAAAGGTATTAGATTACTTAGAGAAATTACAAAAAGAAGTAGGAAGACATGCATTAGATGTAGAGGTATGGGCAGCAAGGGAGGCAATTCAAGGAGAAATGGGATGGTCAAGTTTTTATATGAGATGCAAAAAGTAAAATAAAATGTTCAGTAGGTTGCAGTTTATGGATGATAAAAGAATAGACAAAATAGTATTTAATTGGGTTATGAGTAAAGGGCAGGCAACAAGATGGGTGAGAAAGGTAATGTGGTATGCAAAGGATTTGGATAAAGAATTTATATCAGTATACTTGTATAAAAGGTGGGATGATTGTGTTAGGAGGATTGTTGAGTGTTGTAGTGGTAAGGAATGCGATAAAAGAATAGATGCATTAAAAAAGAATAGGGAGTTGGAGAGATGGAGAACTAGTATGGAGAGGGAAAAGAATTTAAATATATATAGAAATAAACGGAACATTGGGTGTGAATTAATTTATGATAATAGTAAGGAAAGTAGCTTTTTGTTTAAGACTAGAATGGGATCTTTAGCAACAAGAGAATGTACAGGTAAATGAAAAAATATGGGTGATTTAGTTTGCAAATTGTGTAAGGAAAATATAGAAAATATTAGGCGTCTGTTGATTGAATGTAAATGATTGAAAGCAGGAAAGGTACAAATAAAATAGTTATGGGAGAATAAATATGAACAAAGTGATTATACAGAAAGTGGGTTATTGGTTTTGATGCTGGGTTTAGGAAAACAAAGAGGGATTTAGATATAAAAGCCATAGAGTTGACAAAGATTATGTTATGGGAAAGTTTAGAGTGGGGAATGTAGGGGGAAGGTAAAGTGGCTAACAGGTTTCATTGGGCATAGTTGCTGAGAGATTCCTGACTCTGTTTAAGGAGAAGTCACAGTAAATCACATCACATCAACTTATAGAGAGAGGTGGGATTTTAAATTACAATATTATCAAAAAGAAAAAAAGTGGATGGAATGTAAGAAATAAGCAAAAGGAATTTGATTTAGATATATAGATATGGAGAAGGAATGGGTTTGTAAAATTAATGGTAAGAAAGTTATTTATAAATGTAATGGAGAAGGAAGAATTAAAAGAATTTATAAAAGAGGAGTTAGGAAAGAAAAAATTGTTAAAATTGGGTTTTTGAATATGCAAGGTGATAGGAAACCAGAAAAGTGGATGGAATTAAATAAAACAAATTGAAAATGAAGAGCTTGAGGTATTAGCAGTAGTGGAAACACAAGCAAGAGAAGAAGAACCTATTTTGGAACAGTTGGTATAACAGGGTATAAATAGAAAAGAAAAAAAGGGTGGTGGTATAGGTGTTATATCAAAAAAACATGTCAAGAACATTTATAGTTTGAAATAAGGTTGGGTGGACAAGAATGGATGGTGGCTATAGTTTATATAGCCACTGGAGATAGTCAAATTATAATGGAGTGGAACAGTAACATATGTGAAGGTCTAGTTAAGAATAGACAAAGTTTTAAAGAAAAGGGGAAGAGAATAACGGTTACAGGGGATATGAATGGACATATTGAAGAAATTGATGATGTAGATCATAAAAATGGACAGCTTTTGAAAAAAATTTGTCAGAAAGTGAATTTGAGTATTGTTTATGAGGGACAATACACATGGTCTAAAAATATTATATTTCACACATTACTATATACTTTCATGTTTTCTATCAGTCTATCCTTCACATCTAACATCTTTTCTATATTTATTACTTATTTAAGATTCGCTCTAAAACTTCTCTAGAACTACACTCTATTCCTTCATCATCTAGTAATACTATCTCTCTCTCCCCTTCATTTCTTCTTCTAATGTAATTCCAAAATTTCTTACTCCCATCTCTTCCACTTTTATTAATATCTTCCAACAATTTACTATTCAATTTCATTTTCTCTATATAAGTATCTATTTTAGCCAACTTCTTCTTTTCTATGTACTTTTCCCATTTAGCATTAATATCTTTTTTACTTTCCTTGTTCTTAATAGCATGCTTATATTCTCTGCATGCTTCATTCTTCTCTTTTACACTTTTACTTATTCTTTTTTTCTCTTTTATTCTTCTGAATATTCTCACCTAAAACCCTATTTGCCACTTTTTCTACTTCTTTACACCAGTCCTTATACTCATCCCCAACCAACTCTTCCATGGTTTCTTCAACTTGTATTTTATATGCTTCCAACTTATTTTTATCATTCACTCTCCATCCACATCTTTCACTATTATTTCTACTTTTATTTCTATTCTCCATCACATTACTAACCATGCCAATTACAATGAAGTTATAATCACTAATGCATATTTTTTCTTCATTATCAAACACCTTAATTTTCAGTATTTTATTCATTCCCTCTTTCTCTACCAATACATAATCTTGACAAGAGATTAGAATATTGTGTATCTTTTCCTATTGTAGCCAACTTTTCCATTCATTTGATACAAAAAGTTCCATGGTCACTCAAAATTGTTTGAGATATTCCTACTCAGATAAATTGCTTCTCCTTTAGCACAGCAATGGAAGTTTTTGTGTCAACTCGAGACAAGAAGTAAGTTTGCACTAATTTCGAAAAAACCTTGTAAGTCACTAATATATATATCTGTACTATTGAAATGAGGGTAAGAACCATAAAAATCGATGGCCAGTAACTCATTCGGATTCTTAGCTACTATAGGTACTAGCGTGCCAGCATAATTCTTATTAGCTGGTTTATTTTGCTGACATTCATGACAGATCTATACATATTTGGCTAATAATACCATCTCTGTAAGAGTTTACTTTAAGTGAGCCATAATTCCCATAAGCCCTATGTACCTAATTTATTAATTGTTCTCTTAAATTTTGAGTTATAACTACACTTCAGCAATCTATTACCTTCTTGACCTGAAATATCAACAACCCGTTTGTTATGTTATATTGATGTAATTTATTTTTCCACCATGTGGGAATTCCCAGCTGTCTGGAATTTGCATCACTACACCATTGCATCAACTTCTTACATATGGTATAGGATATTTGTAAACATTTCAGTCTCTTCATATCCCTTTCTACCAATATCTCTGGGTCCGTTATAAAAGTAGCTAATCAAGCTCCCTCTAGTGTTAAGTTTTGGCTGCAGTCTGGAATTGAATTTCTGCTCAATATATTGGGCATCAAGGACTACCCGGTAATTAAATTTCTGTAGCTATAGAGCCCATCTTATAAGCCTATCATTTATTAAGTAGCATTTGTTTATGAACTGTAAACTTTTATGATTGGTAATTAAAATAATCTTGGACCCTAGTACATGTTTAAGTTTATTTAATGCCATACAATGGTCAAGCATCTCTTTCAGTTGTGGTATAGTTTCTTGCTGCTGAGTTTAAGGCCCTCCTTAAAAAATACAGGACTTGAGGTATTTTCCCTTCATTCTCCTGAAAGAACACAGCTCCCAACCCTACTTTAATAGTATCCATTTGTGGCAGAAAGGGTTTGCTAAAATCTGAATAAGCTACCATAACAGTTCTTCAACATCTTCAATTTGATTAAATGCCTTAATTGTTTTTCCATCCATTCTCGCTGACTCACTTTTCTCAGCAGTTGAACAAGTACTTCTGTATCCATATATAACTTCTTGTCAAATCTTAGATAAAAATTACATATACCAAAGAATGATCTAATTTGTTTTTTTTATTCTTTGGTTGAGAAAATCTAATGATATCCTCGATCTTGTCAAGATGGCATCTCATACCTTGAGCACAAACAAGATGACCCAGGAAAATAATATCTTCTTGCAGTATACTGCTTTTTTTAAGATTTATTGTGCTAGTTTTCCATTGACACTCCTGAAGAACCATGACCAAGTTTTCCAAATAGAGACTGTGATGGATAAATTATTTTACCCTATTAGAAAGTACCTGATCCAAATATCGCAATAGCCCTGAACCACTGTTAACAATTCCAAATGAGACCCGCTGGAACATGTACATAAATCCTTCATAGCGGAATGCAGTATATTTGGTGATCTATGTGGAGTGACATCTGCCAATAGCTTGATGTCAAATCGAATGACAAAAAATATTTGGTTCCCCTAAATTCCTATAGCAAATCCCCTAAATTCCAACAGCAAATCTGTAATTTGTGGTGGCACATCCTGGTCAGGTATAATAATTGCGTTTAACTGATGAGCATTTAAACATATTCTCATGCAGCAGTCTTTTTTTTTTACAATTACCAAAAGGTTTATATATTGGGACTGTTGTTTGTTAATGACAACCCATTGTTCCATCTGTTGTATTTGTTTATCTAATTCGTCTTTATATTTGACTGAAAATGGGTATGACCTACCCTTAAAATGTGTTTTTGCTTTTACCTTTATACGGTGAACATAGCTCTTTCTAATTTCAGGTTTGTGGCAAATATATTTGTATATGTTGTTGGTTACCATATACACTGCCTTTTTGTTATTCTGTCTACTATGGACACTAAATGGAATTTTTTTTCTATTACTACCATCTTTTCACTATAAATGATTTTTGTCCCGGTTTGATGAATAAAATCGGACACCAGTATAAGATCCTCTATCAACCTTGACATATCGATAATAATGTATGTTATACCTTTTTTTTTCCCTCACCTGTATTTCCCCATATATTTGCATAGGGTCCAACTTGACTCTTTTACCATTAGCCAAAGTTATTTCAGATTTCTTAATGGTAACAACTGCATTTCCCCCTTCTGACTTCTAATTTGATCTATCATTTTGTTGGAGATTATGAAGACCTGACTCCCTGTGTCTAGCAAAGCTTGTATCTCCATCCCCTGTACTTTTATAGATATCAATGGGCAGGTTTGTTCAGCCATTGTCTAAATCATTTCTTCTTCTTCAATGACCACATTTAACACTTTAGTTTGTTGCTCTTGTTCCTCTTCTTTCTATATGCTTTCTTCATCTCTAAGGGCTTCCAATATGCCTTTCAATCCTTAGCACCTACATGTTGCTAATCTCACTTGTACATTTTTCAGCATATTTTTCTTTATGATACTTGTAATCTGGTGTTCTGGAATGGGCTAATCTATCACTCTTTGCAATTTCACCATTTTTTTTAAAAAAAAACTGTCTATACCCTATCCTCTCTTCTTTTCTATACCTTTCTATTTCTATGTTTTTTTTCACATCTTTTCATGCTTATCTACTCTCCAAAATGTATACATTAATTTTTTTTGTGTGCTGTTTAAAATTGTCCGGTCTTTTCTGTATCATTCTCCACCAATTTCTTGCTGTCCCAATAAATGAATACTTACTATTATTATTTTCTCTTCTTCTTCTGTCTTATACATATAAAAACACTCCTCCAAGCTTTCTAAGTATTCACATGGGGTTTCCTCTCTTTCTCCTCCAAATGTTTTTATTCTAATTCTATTTTGCATTTGCATTTTATATATATATATATATATATATATATATATAATATATATATATATATATATATATATAAACTCAAAAACCTTCCCCTCTTAGAATACAATCTCTTTTCATCCAGCACCTGAATCTCCCTCAACTACTTCTTGATCCTTACCTCCGGCCGTTTACTACGTTAATGAGCCCTATACATTGGGAAGCCATTTTCTACCCTTTTCTTTATACTATGCACCACTACATTTTGACACTGTCAGTAATTTTATGAAGTGGCCAGATGAGGGCACCACTAAGCATATAATCTAGAACCAGATTGCAAAACACCTGACAATCATGGTTATTTATTTATTTACGAACAGCAATGACCAAATATATTTTTAAAATGTAATCTTACACGAACTTATTTCTATCAAATGGACACTTAACTATTGAAATAAGTAATCTTGATTAAAACACACTTAAGTAGAATTTAATTATTATATTCTTTTCCTTATTGGAATCTTTCCCGATTCCTTCTTTTTTTTCTTTTAGCAACCCAAACTGACTCGATCTATTAATAAAACCAAAACACAAATGCAAATTTAAGTGCAAATCTTCTCTTTTTTTTAAATGCAATCCATATTATTTAACAAATATTCTTTTCTTGGGGGAACATGCATCTTCACTTTCCCTACAGATGATTGCAGTCCAAGTTGATTCTGTCAACCCTAACTAATTAGGAGTGAACTCAAGGGCGACTTACTATAAGAGTATGCTGTATTGTAACACTCAAACCCTCTCTTTCTAACGTTAAATAATATATTCAAAACCTTAAGAAAATGATGCAAATGTCCGCTGTTTGCTTGCAGTTCTAGCACATTCTTTTTATTTCAAATACCAGGTTCCGCCATAAGATTCTTCTGTTACTTGTGGACAGATTTATTAGCTAACTTTTATTTCCCCTCCTGTTTTGGCTTTCTATATATATATATATACTTGATATATAATAATGAAGAGAATTATATAAACAAAACAAATTTTTAATTAATGAAAATTAATAATATATAATTAATAACCCATAATAACAACCTTCTTTATTGTTGAAACTTTTTTCGGTAATCAAGTATTTACCTTGCAATGACGTATTTCGCCTGAAGGCTCACCACTGTAATTATCCGATATTTGCGTCGTCGGAAGAACACATCAACGTTGTCATGGCAACGAAGACACTGACATGACTAATTCTAGAAATTTTATTTTTTGTTACATTACTATTACGTCATAAGCCTGAAGGCATACCGCTGTAATTATCCGAATTTACGAGATTTTTTTTTTGTCTTGACCCGCGAGATTTAAAAGTGTATTTTTTCCTATTTGTTGCATCGTTTTATTGAGTGCAGCAGCGTTTTTTTGCATACCATTTTCAGAGCTTTAATTTTCAGTGATTTCAGAAAACTTTTTTAATAAATCATTACTTCCTCAACAATTGTAAGTAATTTACATGTTATTTCTTCTATGATATTAAGTGGATGTATTTTATATTTTATTAATTTTCCGGATTTTCTGAAAAAAAACTCCCATAAGAAAAGGCACGTGGTTTGAAGGCTCCAGAACGTTCATTTTCAGTGTTTTAATAGTTCAGCAATTTTTTTACCATTTTTAAAAAAGAAATCATTACTTTCTCAACAATTGTAAGTAATTTACATGTTATTTCTTCTATGATATTAAGTGGATGTATTTTATATTTTATTAATTTTCCGGATTTTCTGAAAAAAAACTCCCATAAGAAAAGGCACATTGTTTGAAGGCTCCAGAATATCCTTCATATTTATTAGGATAGAGAATTAATGTCTATCCTATTTTGTGCTGACCAGTTAGAAATGGCGGACAAGACTGTGATTGACTGGAACAACTATCTCCACGAAGTATGTGCATGGAAGCTGTTACATAATGAAAGGCAGAAAATCGGAGGCCCTAACACAATTGTGGAAATAGACGAAACTCTATGTGGAGGCGTACCTACAAAGATGGTCATTTTGGTGCAATTCTACAACATATAAGCCAGCTCAGTCCACCGCAGTAATCGTTATTTGGGTAAGTATGCATTTTGTTGTGATATTCATCTTTTATTTTCCTTATAAATTACAGTAGTAGACTCGCAGTTTTCACTTTATGGTAGGTTTTTTTTAAGACGACAAAATTATTATTTGAATACTTGCAGAATTATTAATTCAGGACTCGCACTTTAAGATAGGTTTTTTTAAAAAAGAAAATTAATATTTGTAGACTTGCAGTTTTCACTTTATGATAAGATGACAAAATTATTATTTGAATACTTGCAGAATTATTAATTCAGGACTCGCACTTTAAGATAGGTTTTTTTAAAAAAGAAAATTAATATTTGTAGACTCGCAGTTTTCACTTTATGATAAGACGACAAAATTATTATTTGAATACTTGCAGAATTATTAATTCAGGACTCGCACTTTAAGATACGTTTTTTAAAAAAGAAAATTAATATTTGTAGACTCGCAGTTATTTGTAGATTTGCAGTTTTGCTTTATGATAATTTTTTAAAATTTATATAGTACTTTTAAGATGACTTAATCTTTCATTTGTAAAATTTAATATTAGTTATGAATCAATCTGTAAAGTTCTTACCTTTTTGTTAATTGTACCTTGTTCTCTCTCTATATAACTTAGCTGTAATCTCTCCTACATTAAACCTCTCCTGAATAATTATTAGTTCTTAATTTTATGTCTATGCGGCAATATTTTATTTTCATTATTATATTTTATACTTTCAGATACTAAATTATATGTCGATAATTTCCCCCCAGAATCGCAAATGCTTACGCTATCTCTTTTAATAAAAGAAAACCCTCCTTATTTTTCAGAGGGTAATTAACCTAGTAGTTTTTAAAAACAAATTTATTATTCTTAGTATAGCGGGTGCCTGCCAGTCTGGGGAAATAAAATCAGAATTTGATAATTATTGTACAGTGTTATTTTCAAAAACTAAGTAAAAATCTATTTTCTTAGAAATGTGTTTTTTTTTTGGCTAATTAAATAATAGCGCTAACTTCTAAAATCTGCAAATAGATTTATACGAATTAAATTAATATTAATTTCTTGAAATCAATAGCCACCACTGACTTTATATATAATTATTCATGATGTATATATTATTTTTAATCTTTTTTTGCCGCATATCACTATTTTGTGTCCTATTTATTAATTTTTTTTTTCATGATTTGTGGACTCGCAGTTTTTACTTATTAATTTTGTAGTGATATTTATCTTACATTTTCATATTTTGCGTCCAATTTTAGTTAATTATTCATGATGTAGATATTATTTTTAATCTTTTTTTGCCGCATATCACTATTTTGTGTCCTATTTATTAATTTTTTTTTTCATGATTTGTGGACTCGCAGTTTTTACTTATTAATTTTGTAGTGATATTTATCTTACATTTTCATATTTTGCGTCCAATTTTAGTTAATTATTCATGATGTAGATATTATTTTTAATCTTTTTTTGCCGCATATCACTATTTTGTGTCCTATTTATTAATTTTTTTTTTCATGATTTGTGGACTCGCAGTTTTTACTTATTAATTTTGTAGTGATATTTATCTTACATTTTCATATTTTGCGTCCAATTTTAGTTAATTATTCATGATGTATATATTATTTTTAATCTTTTTTTGCCGCATATCACTATTTTGTGTCCTATTTATTAATTTTTTTCCCCATGATTTGTGGACTCGCAGTTTTTACTTATTAATTTTGTAGTGATATTTATCTTACATTTTCATATTTTGTGTCCAATTTTAGTTAATTATTCATGATGTATATATTATTTTTAATCTTTTTTTGCCGCATATCACTATTTTGTGTCCTATTTATTAATTTTTTTTCCATGATTTGTGGACTCGCAGTTTTTACTTATTAATTTTGTAGTGATATTTATCTTACATTTTCATATTTTGCGTCCAATTTTAGTTAATTATTCATGATGTATATATTATTTTTAATCTTTTTTTGCCGCATATCACTATTTTGTGTCCTATTTATTAATTTTTTTCCCATGATTTGTGGACTGGCAGTTTTTACTTATTAATTTTGTAGTGATATTTATCTTACATTTTCATATTTTGCGTCCAATTTTAGTTAATTATTCATGATGTATATATTATTTTTAATCTTTTTTTGCCGCATATCACTATTTTGTGTCCTATTTATTAATTTTTTTTCCATGATTTGTGGACTCGCAGTTTTTACTTATTAATTTTGTAGTGATATTTATCTTACATTTTCATATTTTGCGTCCAATTTTAGTTAATTATTCATGATGTATATATTATTTTTAATCTTTTTTTGCCGCATATCACTATTTTGTGTCCTATTTATTAATTTTTTTTCCATGATTTGTGGACTCGCAGTTTTTACTTATTAATTTTGTAGTGATATTTATCTTACATTTTCATATTTTGCGTCCAATTTTAGTTAATTATTCATGATGTATATATTATTTTTAATCTTTTTTTGCCGCATATCACTATTTTGTGTCCTATTTATTAATTTTTTTTCCATGATTTGTGGACTCGCAGTTTTTACTTATTAATTTTGTAGTGATATTTATCTTACATTTTCATATTTTGCGTCCAATTTTAGTTAATTATTCATGATGTATATATTATTTTTAATCTTTTTTTGCCGCATATCACTATTTTGTGTCCTATTTATTAATTTTTTTTCCCATGATTTGTGGACTCGCAGTTTTTACTTATTAATTTTGTAGTGATATTTATCTTACATTTTCATATTTTGCGTCCAATTTTAGTTAATTATTCATGATGTATATATTATTTTTAATCTTTTTTTGCCGCATATCACTATTTTGTGTCCTATTTATTAATTTTTTTTCCATGATTTGTGGACTCGCAGTTTTTACTTATTAATTTTGTAGTGATATTTATCTTACATTTTCATATTTTGCGTCCAATTTTAATTAATTATTCATGATGTATATATTATTTTTAATCTTTTTTTGCCGCATATCACTATTTTGTGTCCTATTTATTAATTTTTTTCCCCATGATTTGTGGACTCGCAGTTTTTACTTATTAATTTTGTAGTGATATTTATCTTACATTTTCATATTTTGCGTCCAATTTTAGTTAATTATTCATGATGTATATATTATTTTTAATCTTTTTTTGCCGCATATCACTATTTTGTGTCCTATTTATTAATTTTTTCCCCATGATTTGTGGACTCGCAGTTTTTACTTATTAATTTTGTAGTGATATTTATCTTACATTTTCATATTTTGCGTCCAATTTTAGTTAATTATTCATGATGTAGATATTATTTTTAATCTTTTTTTGCCGCATATCACTCTATTTTGTGTCCTATTTATTAATTTTACCATTTTTTTTTTTTTTTTTCAGGATGGACGCCGCCGGCATTATTCTGTACCACGTGTTTGTTTCTCCGTTTTGATCTCATGAACCTGTACCACGTGCCTTCACCCAGCTCTTCGTTTCTATGATGACATTGCCCTGAGGGCATACTATTCTAATCTACCGATCTTTGACGTAACGTCACCACGTGATATGCCACAAAATTTTTGCGATTACATGTGTCGGCAAATCACTAGGTGACGTTATCTTAAAAATCGGGTGGTTAGAGTAGTATGCCTTCAGGCAAATGACGTCATAGCAAGGTAAATACGTGACTACCCTTTTTTCTTTACAATTAAGTGAATGTATTCTATTACTCTATTACACCAGAATAAAAAAAAAATTCTTGAAGAAAACTTCACAATTACACTGCTCGATCAGTGATGTGCCTTTATCCAGCTGGTTAAAGTGCTTGTATGGATGTTTTTGTGATGGCTGGTCTAAATCCTCCAATGTTTGAATTGGTTTCTTCAGCTAGCTCTGCAAATTCTTGTTTCCCTTGGTTGGCACTCATGCAGGCAGTTCCATATGGTGATAGGAGATATAATTCCCTGAGGGGAAAGTGCCAATGTCCTTTAGCTGACCAACATTTTCTCTGTACTGTATAATATTCATTTTGATTTCACTTTACAGTGTTTAAGCTGCATATTGATATGGAGTATAAACCAAATGAAATCAGAATACAAAGTCAAATGCCAAGTAATCTAAACAAAAGGCAACTTTGTAATTTATATGTTTTGAGTCCTTTCAAGATCCAGATTCCCACTTTTTTTTTCCCTGTTTTCATATGTCATAGCACCAGCCGGGACACAAACCCACAACCGTCTTCAACCAACTGCTTGCTTGCAAGGCGCTGTGATGACCTCTCGGCTTACAATGCTTGACGGAGATTCACACTTTTAATTTATTTTTAGCTATATTTTAGCACTTTCATTTGTCTTTTGTTTTGTCATTCAGTTTTTTTCAATTAGTGGAAAGTTCTGATTTAATTAGTGTAATAAATAACAAAATACTTTTGATATTTGAAATTTCAACAATGGAGTTATTTACAGAAAAAGCCTCTATCCTTTTTTCTTTCCCCCACCCTTCTCTTTCCAAGAATTAGAATTAAGACAAAAAAAAAACATTTTACTAAAAAAAAAGTTTCAAAACTTTCAAGATCTTAATTTTATCTTGATTTAATTTACAATAATTAAACTGAAGGAATGTTGATTCCTTCCAGATAAATAGAAAAAAATTTTTTTTAAATATTTAAAAAAAAATTGTTATTTTAAACTAATATATACGCACTTTTAATAAATTATATATATATGTGTGTATATATATATAAGATGGCAGAAAATACCAGCTCCATACAGATTCCTGCACTTGACTTATATTCTAAGTAATAATCAAATAATATTACATCCTTTACATAAATATATATATATATAGAGAGAGATTTTTATTATAGGGTATATGAGCACAGACTTTCACATGACCCACCACTCTCCACTCTATCTAATAACACTGATACACTTAAGCACAGTGTATCAGTGTTATTAGATAGAGTGGAAAGTGGTGGATCATGTGAAAGTCTGTGTTCATATACCCTATATTACATATATAGACACAGGTATGTAATAAGCCTGTGTTTTCAGTTATTAGATTTTTATTGTAAAATAAATATTGGAAGATTTTATACCTGTTCTTAATATTATTCATTAGTACAGTTTTGCTTACATGGAAGTAAATAAGGATTAATTGCTTACAAGGAACTAAGTAGCACTTGAATTTATTTATAGCTTACTTTCATTTTTTTTTTTTTTGCTTATTATTATTCTTATTATTCTATCTTCCAGTTTATTATGCTAGCAACTTTGCATTAATGCTATGAAGTCTGAAGTGGAACTTTAGGAAGGACATGGGTTTATCCACTAATCCTAGCTTTTATTTTTCACTGTCTTCTGAAAATTAAGTTATATAACTGAAATATATATATATTCATTAGCTTAAGTTTATCCACTAATCCTACCGTTTATTCTTCAATATCTTCTGAAAATTAAGTTATGTAACTGAAATATATATCTAGTCATTAAAGGAGAGAATTTCTATGGGTCTCAGAAGAAATATTCCAGCCTTTTTCATTTCTTAATTTTTGTATCACACTTTAGTAATACTTTTCTCTTATAATAAGAAAATCAACCAAATTAAAAAAATCAAATGAATAAAAACAAAGTTATAATAATCTGCCAATTAACTATTTGTTT